>OY288282.1:60505182-61176444 GCA_958450335.1 Hibiscus tridactylites
ACTAAAAAATCAAGCGCTATTACTTAAGTGGTTGTGGCGTTATGGGTTTGAATCGGATAGTTTGTAGAGAATGGTCATTGCTGCAAGATATGAGGGGCAAATCCTACTATTTTCGGGAAATCTAATCTGAAGAAAATTAGGAAGTCCTTTATATGGAAGAATATTATCAGTTCATATCCTAAAAGTGTGATCTCCTTTCAGCAACAAATCCGACATTTGGTAAGAGATGGTAAGAAGGCAAGTTTCTGGTTTGATGTGTGGATATGAGACATCCCCCTAAAGGCGGCATATCCTAGAATTTTTGCTCTATCAAATAATAAAGAAGGGAAATTTTCCAACTTTGAATCATTCGATGGAGGGATTTGGAAATGGGAAATTAGTTTGCGTCGGCCATTATTTGAGTGGGAACTAGAGGAATGGGATTCTTTGCTGGATAGAATAGATGGTTGCAAATTAAACTCTGAAGTTTCGGATAGTGTTAGATGAGTGGCAAATTCAAATGGTATTTATAATTCAAAATCTTGGTGTGAGCTAGGTTGTAGTAACGGTGATGTAAGGGATGGACTGTGGGAGTTGGCTTGGAGCAGTAAAGCTCCACCAAAAGTTGTGCTATTCGTATGGAAGGCGATCTTGAGTAGAGTGCCTACTATGATTGAGCTCCAAAAAAGAGGCTGCATTCAACAACCTTCCCCAAGTTCTTCGATTTGCAAGATCGAAGCGGAGACAGTTGCACATTTATTTTGTCAGTGCTATAAAGTTTGGGAGATTTGGCAATCATGGTTTAGGCTTTGGGATATCCAAGGTGTCATTCTCAATTTCTATTCAGACCTCTTCAGAATTTGGATGGATTCTATTCCAAATTGATTTCAGATGAAGATTTGGAGGCTTGGTTTTTGTAGCCTATCGTGGTCTATATGGTTAGCACGTAACAAGACTATTTTTAGAAATATAAGTTTCTTGCCAAGCACTGTTTTTCAAATGAGTATATTTAGACTTGGTTGGTGGTGCAATGCCATTTGGCCAGAGGAAGTAGGTGATCTAAACAACTTGTTGAAATGCCCTGAAAGATATAGGGAGATCGTTTTTTAAAGCTAAAGACTGCATCTCACTGTGGTCACCTCCCAGAAATAGTTGCTTAAAATTCAACACGGATGGGGCGGTAAAAGGGAGCTATGGCAAAGCGGGTATCGGAGGAGTGCTTCAGAATGAGGTAGGAGAATTGTTGGTCAGTTTCTCTAAAAATATAGGCAGTCTCAATGCAACTTCAGCCGAAATCCTAGCAGTATCGGAAGCTATCAGCATCTTCAAAGGGACCAAATGGGCTAATCTACAAAGCTTGTTATCGAGAATGACTGCTCCTTAGTTGTAGATTGGATCCACAACCCCTGAAAAAGTCCACTGCCGTTCAGAAACTTGATTTCATATTGTATAATAAACGACAAGGACTTAGATTGGTGCATAATGTATGTATCAAGAGAGGCAAATACTTTAGCGGATTCTCTTGCGAAAAAAGGTATTGAAAAAACAAGGATGTGGTTTGGTTTTCTAATCTGGCAAAGTCGTGACGTTTTATCAGACCTAGCATGCTGCCATTGTCGAATTATTTTCCCTGAACCTAGACTACATGGACCTCGGTTGGGAGAGCAATTGATTCCAATTGGTTGCTTACATTCTGGTTTGCAGTTTGGATGGTGTCTACTGTTGCTTTGAAGAAGTTAAGTAAGTTTATAGTTCTGATTGTGGAGCTAAAGTGAAATTATTGATAGAATGCTGTTGGTGCTACTTCTCTGCAATTCACAGGCTGGTATTTTTACTGTATTTCGAGAACCATATTCAAGTTTGGGATTTTCTCAATTGGCTTTGGCTATCTGGGTATGGCAGTAGTGTTGTAAGCTCCATGGGAGTGATAGTAAGTGTAATAATTTGGCTACGGCTCGTGTAAACACGGATTCATTGCACTCTTTTTCTTCCATTTAGGTGTAGGAAGGTTTTTTAACAAGGCATGAATCCGTGTATATCTCTTATAATTTCAATAAAGTCTTAATTTTCAAAAAAAAAATCTATAAAGTTAAAAAATGCGACACAAGTTGGTCCCTAATTTAAATTCTCAAAAGAGTTTATTTTGAAATTAATTAAAATATTGTCAAACTTTAAAATATATATCATTATAAACCACTATAATGATGACACGTGTCACATTAATTTATTTAGAAATTAAATTAAAGAGAAACTTGTGTCCTGATCTTTTAGTTTTAATGGTTAATTATACCCAAATTTTTTTGAATCGTTTGTGAGAAGTCTATAAAATATCACCCGTAAAATAAATTGGTTAAACCTTCAAAAATTAATATGATTTCCATGTGAGAATTTTGTTGTAATTCAGATTTGGCTTTTTTCTCCTCAATTAGGCTTTATATTTCTTAGACTCTCATGCAAATGCCGAATATTAATATGTATCCAACACTAGTATGGACATTTTCATTTATTCGGAGGGTTGTGAGAGGGACATCCCACATACTTGTATCATGAAATGTGTTGGACATAACATTTATCTAAAAAATTGTGTTGAACATAATTTTTTTCATATAAAATACAGAATATGCTTAGTTAGCAGAAGTCTTGAATCTTAAACTATGAATTATAAACTTTGTATCAGTTAATTTTAAAAAAGTCTTTATCAATTAGTCAATCATATGCCATTTGGATTTGATACGGAAATAGAAAAGCAATCATGTGTCCTTTGTATCAATTAATTTCTTTGTCTAAAAATTGTTAATTTCTCTGTCTAGAAATTGTCAATTTCTCGTCGGAAATTTTAAGAAAAGACGGATTAATATACGACTAAGAAACGACGTGACCGAAAATATAATAAGATAAGTAACAAAGTCGGTAAAGCGCGACCAGATATGTTGACATAATATAATGTATCCGGTAGAAAACATGAAGAAATATTAAAAAAATTTGGTAACCGACAAACTTTGGTTATCGGTAGGTATCGATACAAACATAACAAAATAGGTAAATTACTTATTTTGTTGATAAGAGTATCAACATATTAGGTAGCGCCTATTAAGTTATTAAAGTTTAAGCTGATGGGGCCTTGGAAATCCGACGATAACAAAATAGGTAAATTACTTATTTTGTTGATATGAGTATCAACATATTAGGTAGCGCCTATTATGTTATTAAAGTTTAAGCTGATGGGGCATTGGAAATCCAACGATAACAAAATAGGTAAATTACTTATTTTTGTTGATAAGAGTATCAACATATTAGTTGCGCATATTATGTTATTAAAGTATAGATACTTTCGAAAGTATATATACTTTTTTAAAAGTTTAAGCTGATTGACATAGCATATTGAGAATGTGGCTCGAAAGTATCTATACTTTTTAAAAAGTATCGATACTTTTTTTAAAAAGCAATGTAACCGGTTGCAATGTGGCTCGAAAGTATCTATACTTTTATGCAATCAGTTACAATGCTTTTTAAAAAAGTATAGATACTTTCAAGCCACATTGCAATCGGTTACATTGCTTTTTAAAAAAAAGTATCGATACTTTTAAAAAAGTATAGTTACTGTAGAAATAATGTTTTGATATAATAATTAAAAAATGTTTTGTACTAATTTGAAAAGAACTTAAAACTTGTATTTAAGTCCAAACAACTTGAATATATGTTTGAGGTATTTAAAAAGGTTTTTGGCAAAGTTTTTATTGATTTTAAACAACCAAACTTGACTTTTCAGCTAGCCCGTACCAATATGGTGTACCCCGTATCGATACCTTTTGCCCAGGATTTGTTTCTGCCAAAGCCCGTATCGAAACAAGCTTTGTTGTTTCGATACGGAAATGGATCGTTTCGATACGTCTGGTAAGTGTATCGATCCCCGTTTTAACAACCCTAACGGCTAGTTTCCCAACGATCTTTAAAATGACATACTGTACCGATACGCCCTAAAGCGTATCGATACGCTTAGGCTGGCAAGAGCCCAACACCTAGTTTCTGAAGAAGGCCGTACCGATACGGGTTCTCACGTATCGATACAGAAGGCTGCAGAACAACATTAAAGATGGGAAATAAAGTCTCCAACGGCTACAAACTCAAAAGGAGTATAAAAGGGACCTCCAAGCATCAAGTAATGGTTAATGCTTCAATTGTAACACAACATATGATCAAGAAATTGTCTTAGTGCTTAAGTGTCAATTTATTGTATAGACAAACACTAGTGAGCCAAAATTGTTAGATTTGCTCAAGTGTTTTAGGTTTGGGTGATAGCTTAATTGTGCAAACAAATACCTATTAGAGGGATTTGAGTTTGCTTAATTTTATCTCTTTGTAAAGAGAGTTTGATCAAGGCTTTGGGTAGAAAGCTTGATCGGTTTGTAAGGGTTTCCTCCTAAGCCTAGAAAAGGGGACGAATCAATAGTGGATTGATTAGAAATCTTTAGTGGGAAGCTAAGGTAGTGGATGTAGACCTTGGTTAGAGGTTGAACCACTATAAATCATCTTGTCTTTACTCATTTTAGCTTCCACGCCTCTTACACCCAAAATTCTACTTCTCCACCACTTGGCGAGCAAGAACGGTTGAAGAAATCGAGCACCTAATAACCCAACAATTGGTATTAGA
Source organism: Hibiscus tridactylites (assembly GCA_958450335.1). Lineage (NCBI taxonomy): Eukaryota > Viridiplantae > Streptophyta > Magnoliopsida > Malvales > Malvaceae > Hibiscus > Hibiscus tridactylites. The sequence goes on from OY288282.1 coordinate 60,509,813, forward strand.
GCTTGGCTCAATTGAAGAGGATTAACATCCTATTGAGAAGATTCGGCAATCTCGATCATCATTTCACACAACCGGCTCAATGGCGCTATCTATCGACAAACCACCATTCTTCGACGGAACACACTATGCCCATTGGAAGATAAGGATGAAGTTCTTCATAAAGTCAAAGGACTGCAAACTTTGGGATATAGTAGAATATGGTCCGTTCCTGTCACAAGGAAGCAAGGCGGAGTGGAGTGTCGACGATCGCAAGAAGATGGAGCTTAATTGCAAAGCCTTGCACATCCTCTTTTGTGCATTTGGACCAAACATCTATGAGAAGATGTCTTCTTGTGAGAGTGCCGATGAGGTATGGGACAAGCTTGAAGTCACATACGAGGGTACGAATGAAGTAAAGGAGACCAAGATCAGGCTCCTCACCCTAGCGTATGAAAACTTCAAGATGGATCCAGAAGAGAACATTGAGAAGATGTTGATAGGTTCTCTACTATCACAAATGGACTTAAAGGTTATGTAGAAGCCATCCCGGAAGAGAAACTTGTTTGAAAGCTCATCTACTCACTTCCCAAGTCATGGGACTCAAAGAGGTCCGCCATCATCGAAGCCAAGAATCTCAAAACCTTGAAGCTTGATGAGCTCATGGGGTCACTTCTCACTCACCAAATTATGAAGAAAAACAAAGAAGAGAAGAAGAAGAAGAGGGAAGAGATTAGAGCTATGGGGGAGAAGAAGCTCAAAGGGCTTGACATCAACACAAATGCCATTGCTCTCAAATCCTCCACTTGTCACCATGTAGATTCAAGTGAAGAGGAGGATGAAGAAGAAGAGATAGTTTATCTCTTCAAGAAGTGTGACCCTTACATGGAGAAAGCCTTGAAAGAGCTTGAACGAGAATCCATGAAAAAGAAGAGGGCAAGCACCTCAAGCCATAAGAAGAAGGCATATGTGGCTACTTGGAGTGATGAGGACTCCACCGACGATGAACAAACCAATCTTTGCCTTATGGCCATCGAAGAAGATTCAAGGGTAACTTCTAATTCATCTACTTCATGTCCATATTTGTTTGATGAATTACAAGATGCCTATGATGATTTGGTTTTAGATTTTAAAAATCACATTTTGAAAAATAATAAAATGATTTCAAAGTTGAAAATTCAAAATGATTTGATTTCTAAAACCAAACTTGAACTTGAAGCAAAACTCGAAGAGTTTGAACAACAATATTTTGATTTACAAAATTTGCTTCATGAAGTTCAAAAAGAAAATGATTTGATTTCTAAAACCAAACTTGAACTTGAAGCAAAACTCGAAGAGTTTGAACAAAAATGTTTTGATTTACAAAACTTGCTTCATAAAGTTCAAGAAGAAAAAGATTTGATTTCCATGAGCTTGAAAAGAAAAATAATTTTGGAAAATCAAACTTTTATGTAAGACAATCTAGTGCCCCTAGATTTGTGAATGGTAAATGTTTTAGAAGTATTTGGGTCCCAAAAGGACTAAGTACTTCAACTAAAAAGGATGAAATTGAAAAATGGATTCCTAAGGGGACTAAGTTTTGTGCAACTAATGTCTATGGATCCAAAACAATTTGGATACCAAAAATTACTTGATTTTCTTATGATAAGTGTGATGGAGATGAATCAACAAGTCAAACATTGAGGGGGAGCTCCATGCACACAAAGAAAGACACTTAAAGAGGAAGACTTCACATTCTTCACTTGGATTCAAGTGTGGTAAAAATCTAGTTGTTTTATTTGTTTTAGTTTTCATTTCAACTAGATTATGACATATGTTGGACTAACATTTTTATGATGCTTTGAGTAAGGGGGAGCCATTTTAAAACCAAAATTTTAAATATTTGTCATCTTTTCAAACCTCCTAAGTTATTTTGAACTTAATGTTTTTTTTTGAATTCTTTTTATATAACAAAAAGGGGGAGAGTTTGGTTTGAAAAATTGCATTTTCAAATGAATAAGGGGGAGCTTTACTTTATTTTAAAATTTTCATCTCTTATTCACATTTTTAAACTTAAAGGGGGAGAATCCCAAACAATTTTTAAGTTGGTTTTATTATGTCAAAAATGGGGAGATTGTAGAAATAATGTTTTAATATAATAATTGAAAAATGTTTTGGACTAATTTGAAAAGAATTTAAAATTTGTTTTTAAGTCCAAACAACTTAAATATATGTTTGAGGTATTTAAAAAGGTTTTTGGTAAAGTTTTTATTGATTTTAAACAACCAAACTTGATTTTTCAGCTAGCCTATACCGATACGGTGTACCCCGTATCGATACCTTTTTGCCCAGGTTTTGTTTCTGCCAAAGCTCGTATTGAAACAAGCTTTGATGTTTCGATACGGAAAGGGATCATTTCGATACGCCTGGTAAGTGTACCGATCCCCGTTTTAACAACCTTAACGGCTAGTTTCCAAACGGTCTTTTAAATGACATATCGTACCGATACGCCCTTAAGCGTATCGATAGGTTTAGGCTGGCAAGAGCCTAATGACTAGTTTCTGAAGAAGGTCGTACCGATACGGGTCCTTACGTATCGATATAGAAGTCTGCAGAATATCATTAAAGATGGGAAATAAAGTCTCCAACGGCTCCAATTCACCTCCAACGGCTACAAACTCAAAGAGGAGTATAAAAGGGACCTCCAAGCATCAAGTAATGGTTAATGCTTCAATTGTAACACACCATATGATTAAGAAATTGTCTTAGTGCTTAAGTGTCAATTTATTGTATAGACAAACACTAGTGAGCCAAAATTGTTAGATTTGCTCAAGTGTTTTAGGTTTGGGTGGGAGTTTTATTGTGCAAACAAATACATATTAGAGGGATTTGAGTTTGCTTAATTTTATCTCTTTGTAAAGAGTGTTTGATCAAGGCTTTGGGTAGAAAGCTTGATTGGTTTGTTAGGGTTTCCTCCTAAGCCTAGAAAAGGGGACGAATCAATAGTGGATTGATTGGAAATCCTTAGTGGGAAGCTAAGGTAGTGGATGTAGACCTTGGTTAGAAGGTTGAACTACTATAAATCATCTTGTCTTTACTCATGTTAGCTTTCACACCCCTTACACCCAAAATTCCACTTCTCCACCACTTGGTGAGCAAGAACGGTTGAAGGAATCGAGCACCTAAAAAACCAACAGATACTTTCGAGCCACATTCCCAATATGCTATGTCAATCCATTTGCTTTCAAAAGTATCAACAAAATAAGTAATTTACCTATTTTGTTATCGTCGGATTTCCAAAGCCCCATCAGCTTAAACTTTAATAACATAATAGGCGCTACCTAATATGTTGATACTCTTATCAAAAAAATAAGTAATTTACCTATTTTGTTATCGTCAGATTTCCTAGGCCCCATCAACTAAACTTTAATAACATAATAGGCGCTACCTAATATGTTGATAATATTATCAAAAAAGTAATTTATCTATTTTGTTATCGTCGGATTTCCGAGGCCCCATCAGCTAAACTTTAATAACATAATAAGCGCTACGTAATATGTTGATAATATTATCAACAAAATAAGTAATTTACTTATTTTGTTATCGTCGGATTTCCAAGGCCCCATCAACTTAAACTTTAATAACATAATAGACACTACCTAATATGTTGATAATATTATCAACACAAATAATCTTTCCGGTGAAAGCATATAACATATCCAGTCGTGCTTTTAACCGGTCACCTATTTAACCGGTCACGCCGTATATTAGCCGTATATTAACCGCCTCACAGCAGAACCTCTCATTTCTCGTATAGAACGAAATTCTAATACTTTATTGTGTTTTTATGAACAGATTGTGCACAACATTCTTGAACATGCACAAAGAAACTGAACATAACTAAACTTTTCAGCTTTTCTGGGAATTCTTGTTTTCTTTATTTAGCATAAGCAAATATGATTCCATTAAGGGAACAAATATTGTACAGGTGAACCATCCTTCATTTTATCATGCTAACGAGCTAGAATATTTTTACTTCTACCCATATTATTTTAAATTTATTCAAATATTTTTTATAAACTGGACCTAATAAGTGGTCTCAATGAAAAAAACGGATGATGTTTATTTTAGGAGACCCGAGTTTAATAGTTTTGTCTGCAAAGTGTGTGTGCATTATCAAAGAGTTAAGAATATGTATGAACAAATATTATTTTGTAATCACCTTTAGAATATTAAAAAAATATTTTTCATAAACTATATAAATCTTTCCTACTATGAATTCGATTTAGGTACGTATTCATGCATTTAGGTGTGTGTCCAGGGATGGACGAAGCACTTTAGGTTAGGGGGTGAACGAATAAAAATTTAGTCAAAATTTTTAGAGGGTGTCCTTCCCCTCGGTCCATCCATGTTTTTGTCATGTTAATGTTGTCTTTGACATTATACTTTTAAGGGTTTGTCTAACTTATGCATACATGCATAGGTTAAGGGTCATTTAAAAGCTTTCATTAAATACAAAATTCTATTTGAAAAAATCACAATCATTTAATGTATTAAATAACCTATAAGATTTTAGTGAAAATAATACTCATTCAATGTAGTAAACTCTAAACCTTAAATCCATAACCCTAAACCCTAACTCTAAACCCTAAATTTATAAATTGTAAACCTTAAACATAAACCTAAACCCTAAAACCCTAACATTAAAACCATAAGCCATAAACTCTAAACCCTAACCATAACCTAAAACAGTAAAATCATAAATTATGAACCTAAAACCTAAACCATAAAACTCTAACCATAAACCCTAACCCTAAAACAATAAACCTTAAACTCTAACTATAAACCTTAACTTTGACCCTAAAACCTTAACCATAAACCATAAATCATGAAGTTTAATACATTAAATGATAATTTTTTCAATAGAATCTTTTAGGGTGTTGAGTTGATCGAACGATTGCAAATGGCCAAGAGGGGGTGAATTGGCGATTAAAAATTTGAGGGTGGAAATTGGAAGAATGAAAATTTGACACATGGCAATTATAGTGGTTCAAGTTCCTAAATAAACTCTACCTCCACTATCTTAGCCCCCACTAAGGATTTTCAACCAATCCACTATTGATTCTTCCCCTTTTCTTGGATGAGTAGGAAACCTTACAATACCGATTAAGCTTTCTACCCAGAGCTTAATCCAACACACTCTTTACAATGAAGTAATTTTGGCAAACTTAACAAGTGCCTCCCAAAGGATAATGTTTACCCAAATACAATCAAACACTCCCAAAAACTCTTAATAAAAATTAAAATGAAGAACACACTAGAGTTGGGTACAAGATTTGACTTTAAAAGATCAAGGTTTGGATTCAAATGCTTTGATATTGCTTGAAGGCTCAATGGTTGTTGATGTAGCTTTAGAGACTTGTTTTTATATCTTCTCATTGATTTCTAGCCGTTTGGGTGGTTGAGATCATCAATAGAGCCGTTGGGGCTCTCTCTCTTTCCACCATAAATGCAGTTCTGCAACTACCCGTATCGAAATACGAGACCCCTATATCGAAACGGACACTCAAAAAATAAAGAGTCGTTATGTGTAAAATAGGGCACGTATCGAAACGACTATAGGCCATATCAATACAACAAGTGCAAAAAGAAGGTTGTATCGAAACAGATAAGGGTTGTATCAAAACATTTTGAAACTGTAATTTGATGTTTCAAAATAGCTTGGGGGTGTATCGAAACACTTAACCAAATCTTTAAAATCCAGTTTCTGACAAGTAACAACTAGTTCATTTTGCCCAATTTTAAAATTACTTAAACCACGTATCGAAACGGGTGTTAGTCGTTCCAAAATGATGCTTAAAAATCAAAGGCCCAGATTAAGGTCGTATCGAAACAGGTTTGAGCCGTTTCGAAACAGATGTCTCCAGTGTCAAAACGTATCGAAACACTTTGAGGGTGTTTTGAAATGTCTGAGCGATTTTGTATATTTTGGCCTGAAAATACTTAGAAAAATTTATGGGGTTTAAGTTTTGACTTGAAAACATTTTAAGTATAATTTTTACTTGTCAAAATCGAATATTTTGATTACTTAAAAATTTATTTACTTTGCAAATTAGTCCTTGAATTACTTGTTATATCAAAATTAAATATTGGTTTTACAATCTCCCCTTTTTAATAGAACAAAACCAAAGTAAATTTTTAAGTAAACTCTCCCTATGTTTAAGCTAGGTTTTGAAAACGAGTTCAAAATTTAGCTTAACCCTTGTCCCCCTTTTTGTTAGATCAAAATCAATGAGGTAATATAATATTCAATCCATAAGCCAAACCACAAATATAGCAACATAATGTCATTAAACATTAAAACCAAAGCAAAATAAGTTCATAAATCCAAAACATAATATCCAAACCATAATTTCAAACATAAAAGCAAAGCATAGGTCTTAAACTTAAAACATAAATAGGTGCATGAAAATAGGGAAATCATAAGCTAGACGAGATGCAATGATCTAAGGCTCATCATCCTCGTTGGCATTGCTCCTACAGAATTGCCTCCATTTGCCATAGAAACCGGTGAATGACATATCCATATAAGTTTATTGAGATTCAACCGAGGTGAGGCGAGTCTCAACATTTTGGATACGTCCCTTCATGGTAATGAGGCGAGTATTAATGGTAGCGAAGCTTGAGTCCATGTGAGTACGCATTCCATTAAATTTCTCGGTGATGAATGTCATGAGGGCTTCGTTGTTTGGTGGAGAAAGTTGAGGTGGAGGTTCGGGGGCGACAACGGATGGAGGATTCTCAACACGAGTCCATTCTTCATCAATGTAGTGAAATTTTCTCCGGAGAAGTGTGCGCTCATGAATGAGATCTTTGAGAGATTACACATAATTAAGTGAGCAATCAATTCCCACCTTAGAAAACAAATAACTCAATGTCGTGCCATAGGTGAAGGAGGTAACAAGATTGGTGTAGCAATTTTGAACAAGGTACACCATCTCGGCAAACATAATCTAACATAGATTCAGACGATGTTGTTCAGGAAAACACCTAATCCAAAAACCATCTACTTGTCTTATGTGTGATCTTGTGCATCAAGAACCGTGACATAGCCACCAAGGGTATGACCCAAAGAGTTCTCATCCGATATGCCATCGTCTTCAAACCCAAACACATTGCACAAGACTTCTGGGTCAACTCTAAATTTCTTTCCTATGAGATAGAACTCAATAGCAACCACTTGACTGGCATTGGAGATGCAACGAACATTAGCATAAAAGAGAAGCACCATGTTACAATACAAGGTACCAGATAAGCTCAAGAAAGTCATAAAGTTCCAACGCCTTAAGAGATCAAGATAGCGTAGTTGAAAACGCTCAGAATCCAAAAAGGAAAGAGAAACGATACGCTCACGTCTAATGTCATGATCTTGGAAAAGCTTAAAATTGGCGTAGACATCCTTGTGAGACTTTTGGTAGAGTGAATTGAGATTAGGACGAGTGGAATTGTCATCAACGGTGGAGCTCCCACCAACCTCATTAGTTCTAACTCTATTCCTAGAAGCCATGTTTGAAATCTATATTTTGATTGCATGTTAATTAATTTAAATCATAAAAAGGATGTATTTATTAATTTCGATATTTGTGTCTTAATAGTCCCGACTTAATGGATGTTGACCAAATATTTGAATTAATCCTTACCGTCCTAAGGTAAATGTTAATTAAAAGTGGACAAATCATGACATCATACTTAAATATTTGCATCATGCATAAAGGTGACGTACGAAAGTTGAACCATAAATTACACGACAGTCGTGCTTATTCGATGTCGGTTTAATCTATAGTCCGATGTATCATCATCCTTATTAATTAAATGTCCAATTAATTTGAACCCACCAATTTTATAAATCCCATTCAATTAAAGTCATTTTTCAATTAAGAACACTTAATTAAATTCATTTTAAATTTCAATAATTTCCATCGATTAAAAGCAACAAATATTTTTTGCACCGATTTTCGGGCGTGACGGGGGTGCTAATCCTTCCCCACGCATAACCAAATCCCGAACCCTTTCAAATGAATCTCTAGTTTTATGGTGTCCGGCTTACCTAAGTGGCCGGTGGCGTCTCCAAATCTCTGTTGTTTTAAAAAATACGAATTTTCAAAAGAAATCTCCCCCCAATTCAATTTTTATAAAAAGGGAGGGGTACAACAAGAAAGAGTAATTTTTTAAAAAAAACGTCGCTACAATTTGGTTCACCGAGCTTCAAAACCCCGGTGTTTATCAAGTTCTGGACAAACTTTTAAAGGCAACACAGTTCTCCGTTGTGTGGCCTGGGACACCAGCGTGATAGTCGCAATGAGCCTTATCATTATACCATTAAGGGAAAAGAGGTTTAAATAGGGTAACATGATACGGTCGACCTTGTACAACTAAGAGTACTACTCAGCAAAAGATACCAGTAAAGGAGTGAAAGACATCTTCTCCCTTTCCTTTTTAGAAGCCTTATCTTCTTTCTTGTTTGAATTTTGTACATTTCTATTCGAAGTCTGTGCCAGTGAAATGGTGATATTTGCTAGGACATTGTAGGTACTCGTGGTGTTCACCTTATTGCCTTTCTTCTTGTAGTGCTTCTAAGAATTCTCTCCACTATCGTTCCTCCAACTCTTTATCGTCACTTCAATTGATTCTCCTATTCTCACCAGATCAACAAAAGTCTGAGTGGTGTTATTTATCAAGCGGTCAAACAATTCACCTCTCAAAGTGTTCATGAACATAGGTGTAATCTCATGTTCGGGAATCAGCTGTTGAATCTGGGCAGCTACATCACGCCACCTCTGAGCGTACTGGCGTTGACTTTCACCGATCTATGCTCCATTCTTTCCAACATGATTCAGTTTTGGGTCATGTTTGACACATGTTTGTATTGTTCGATGAAGGCTCTCGAAAGATCCTTCCATGTCTTGATGTTAACCCGACTGAGCTGGGTATACCACCGAATTGCTGACCCGATTAGAATGTCTTGGAAGCAGTGAATCAATAGCTTTTAATCCTTTATAATGGCTGACATCTTCTGATAGTACATAGTTATATGAGTAGATGGGCAAGTAGTTCCATCATATTTATCAAAATTTGGTGCTTTAAATTTTTGCGGGAGGACCAGGTCTGCCACGAGGCTCAAATCATTGACCTCGTTCCTCTGCTCATCTGCCCCTTGCATAGCTTTAATCTTTTCTTCGAAGAAACGAAATATTTCTTCATATTTCTTCTCCACCTTAGCCCTAATATTTTCTATCACATTCATGTCTGGAACTTCATCCTAGTGGCCTGCCTCTAGATCGATGGGTTGACCTGCTGATGCCCCTACTTGGTAGCTCGTAGATACTCCGGCAGTATTGATGTACATCCTTTTCCCAGGAGCTAGCGTTTAAGTTTGGACCCTAGTGTGAGATGTGGTCCCCTCTTGTTCTTCAACAATACTATCATCAATGTTTTCTCAACCATCATTTTTTCCGAGCAACGCGATCATCTGGGACATAATCGTAGTTTGCGACTATGCAATCTTATCATCGATGCTTTGTTCGGCTCGGTTGAAACAAGCTTTGAGATCTTTCTGACCTTGTTCTAAGTTAGCTACCCTATCTTCCATCTTTCTTACTTGTAAACGAGTGTCGTATCGGTGCAAAATGGTTGAAGTTTGAATTTAAACTTTCTACCATGACATTTCCACAATTAATTTTATTGTTTTAATAATCGATGCATGATCTATATGCAATGAAATGCATGAAACAATTCATATAATAAAATAGATACAAGAATTTATGCGGACAAAGGCGTTGATTCTCTAGAAGATCACCCTAGAGCAACTTTTATTGAAATTAAAGAGGTTCTCATTACAAATCATATAAAACAAACTCCTACAGATAGGCCCCGACCCTAACTCCTAAATATTCGATGGCTTCAATTAGTTGAAAGAATGTCGGCGCCTCTTCCATCTCTGGGATAATGAAAGGGCGAAGAGCGTTGGCTTCCGCGGCTAGAGTCCTCATATGTTGGGCTACCTCTTGTACTTGAACCATCAAAGTCATGTTGTACTGGTCTCGATCTTGAATAATTCGAGTAGCATCACGAAGTCGCCCTAGCCAGTAATTGTCTCCGCCCTCCGCAGCTTCCTCAAGTACCACGAGTCGACCCAAGTAATCTTGAACTATAGCCTCTAATGACTCGATCTGAGCTCGAAGTATCTCATTCTCGTGCTGACTAGCCTGAAGTTCATGGAAGCCATTTCGACTGTCGTACTCTAGGAAAGACTGGTCCAACTCCACTATTCTTGCTTCTAGTTGAGCATTCTGAACTTGACTCTGGTTCAGACTTTCAACAGTAGTTTTATACAGACCTTGCATCTCCTGCAGACGGTTCTTATTGTTGCGAGACTATCTTTTCTATGAGGCACTGTTCTCCCTCTCCCAATCTATCACTTGTTTACCCTTCTTTTTCTTGAGCTTGGCCTTCTCTCTTTCTTGGTTGATTGCCTTTCTAGAGGACTTTCTCTCATTCTCGATGGCCAACTTGTAGCTTTCCCTCTCTTTCTCAATCAATTGCTTATTCTTCACTCTTTCGTCTTTGATCAACCGCATGTCATTTTCTCTTTCTTTTTCAACTGCTATGAACCTTTTCGGTTGGCATTTCGCACCAAAGCTTGAAGCTTAACAGAATCCTGTTGGTAAAAGGTCATCTTCTCCTTTAGATATGCATTTTCTTTTCTTAGATCCTTTGATTGTCCCATCACGCTTATCGACATCCAAACTTGCCTTGTAGAGTTCGCTCACATGCTCAGTCTGCAAGGCCTCCATCTTCTTCTTAATCTCTTCTAGCCCATCCCTCAAAATATCGGCTTCGGAAGGAACTATTCTCAAGTGTTCCTCGAGTGACATGGATGGTCCTTGATCTGGCTTTGGAATCTTATCATTAACCCTCCCACGCCTCCAAAAATCATAATCATGAGTGAATATGCACTTACTATCTCCTTCCATATTTATATGGTAGCAATGATCCCAAGACCTATGAGCGGTTTGAACCATCGCCATGAAAGCAAATTTGGCCTGACTCAAACTCGAAGTAACAAAAATAATCTGTTGAGACCCAAACTGTCTTGATACCAACAACGGGGCACAAGCGATTCCTCCATACAGACCTGACATCATTAACCAATTGTAATTGCCACACTTGTACAAGAAATGGATGACGCTACCTAGCCAAGGTGTCCGCCAAATTATGTCTTCATGGTGAAGATTCTTGAAAATCTTAGTCCACTTCTTCTTGTTAAAATCTTCTCGCCATTCTTTTGCTAAATACTCTTGCAAAAGAGAAAATCCCTCCAAACATATATCAGGTAGAACTTTCTTTGGAGTCTTCCAAAAATGACTTTGGATCCAAACCTGAAGTAATTGAGCACAACCCCTAAAACTCCCCTCTTCATGCTTTCGACTAGCGTTCAATGACATGAAAGTTTCGGTCAAGATTGCCAATATCAAATTCACCTTCCTCTTCATGCGTTCGAATAAATCCAAAATAGTCAAATCAATATTTCCCAAAACCCTTGGAAAAATGATCAAACCATATATCCCTAAAGCAAACAGGTTCATCTTCCTAACCTCATCCGGGTGTGTAGGTATTATATCTCGAATGCATTCCCATGAAAGAGCAATATTGTCCCCTCGGTTCTGAATCAAACCTTTTACCCAATCCTCACTCATTTCGGCTATAGTCTTGAGCTTGACGGGATAATTCTGAGATTTCGACAATCTTTCTGAATATTTTTCTTATTAAGTAGTGTCGTATATTCTTCAACCCATTAAAAGTGAAACAACAAAAGGCGGGGTTCCAAAATTGAAATATAGATCGGAGCAAAGGTTCATTGATCCTAATGTATATCAAGTGTGTTATATCCCTATAATTATCACATAACACAATTTGCAACCTCCGACCCCAACTTTCCCATATCTCTTTTAATTCCCAAAGATCATTTTGTTGTAGGCTCATTGTTGTTACTGAATTTTCACCAAAATCTATATTCTTCATTTTTTAGGTAGTTGTTGTATTACAATTATTATTAGGGTAAACTACATAAATGACCACCTTACTATTGCAAAAGTTGCGATATGACCACGTTATTTTTTTTCGTCACAATTAAACCACCAAAGTATTTAAATGGTATCAATGTGACCACCAGCCGCTAAAGGTTAACGGAAGGGTGGCGTAGCAATTAAAAAAATAAGGGTATAATTACACATTTAGTCCTCGTTACTTATAAACTCTACCAATTTACTCTTAATTTTAATTTAATAAAATAAATTAATTATTTACGTGTCAACACCTTATTGGAGGAATTTAATTATTTATATTTAATTTAATTATTTTATTTTTCTCCTCCAATCAGGAGGTGACACGTGTCACCACCATTTAGAGGAGAAAAATTCAATTTTCACAAACATGCCATGGTGGGAATCAAACCCACGTATGGGTGATTTAAAAGCAATGGCTTAGCCACTACACCAAGCATATTTTTGTGCTAATAATAACCCTTTTAAATATATGTTCTATTGTGTACAAAATGAATGACCACCCAATAACACCTTCTCAACTGTGAATTCGCCGCATATGGGTGCTAAAAATAATGCCCTTTTAAATATATGTCTTCTAGCTAAATTAAATTCCTTTATTCATCTCTCTGGCAGTTCAACATTGAATTAAATTTTCCTTTGCTGTGATATTTAGGTGAAAAGTCTTCCCACAGTACGGCCGGAGACCGAGACACCAGTTAGTGTTGTTTCCATCCGCAGAATTCCTAGGTGTATACATGTAATCCCATTGTTTTTTTATATCTCACTATATGTGAAGAAAGTAGGATTTCTCATGCAGTAATATCGCAGGGTTCCAGCACATATGCCTTTGTATGATATCCTCAATGAATTTCAAAAGGGAAGCAGTCATTTGGCAGCTGTAGTGAAGGTTAAAGGAAAGACCGAAGACCCTCAATTCCTCGATAATGGAGAAAAAATTGATGAGCATAGAGTTACCAATGGGAATTCTCAACTAACAACCCCGTTGCCGACCAATATGACAGTAAACCACATAGTGTTATTGATGTTGAGAAACCTAGGCCTATCACGGTCAAGACAACTCATCTACCTAACGGTGCCACAACTGGTACCTTGCAACAGTTTTCAGAGGATACCGAAGATGGGGAAGTCATTGGTATTATTACCCTAGAAGATGTTTTTGAAGAACTTCTCCAAGTATGTGTTGTTTCTGTCAGTTTCATCTCTCTGTCACTAATTCTTCTATCTAAATTAAATTCCTTTATTCACCCGTCTTAATCTTCTAACTTCATTTTACTATGGTTGGTGGTTTGCTACTAATTTTCTGAAAATTTGTTTTACCATGTAATTTTCATGTTGTTTCCCATTAAATGCATTATGCAAATTGGATAGGCAGTACTTACTGAACGCTTTCTCCATTGTAGGAGGAAATTGTTGATGAGACTGATGTATATATTGATGTACATAAAAGGTACACTGTTGTTTGGGTTTCATATATTTTCTTTTCTGCTTTCACTCTTTCGGTTTGGCTAATTACTTCATCAAACATGAAATAATCTCCCCCTCAGCCCTTTTAAGGATACGAGTGGCTGCTGCTGCAGCTGCTTCATTTGTTGCACGTGCTCCATCCAGTCGTAGATTGATTGCTCAAAAGCCTTCAGTAAGTAAACAACATTTACTTCATAATATCATGTTTCTCTTGCTTGCATCATTAGACCATTAGCGAAGTAATAAACTGAAACCGGTATAAATTGGCGATACTCGTAGTTGACTGGGAGATAAATTAAATCGTGTCCATGATTATATAAAATGTAGAAAAGAACACTTTTAGGCATCCTCCATCTATGCTATCTCCCAAACCTTTGTATTCGGAAGTGCATGCGTACTTTGTCCCACTCTCTGCATACAACTGTGAACTAATAGATGAAAAACTTCCATTAATCATCAGTTTACCTTCTCATATCCTTCAGGGTGTTCAAAGCAAGCAAGGACAAATGAAAAGGAAATCTATGGATGATGATTCACAAACAGGGAGATCTTTTGGGTGGTCATTCATTATGTACACAATAGAACATATATTTAAAATGGTTATTGTTAGCATAAAAACATGCTTGGTGCAATGGCTTAGCCATTGCTTCTAAATCACCCATACGTGGGTTTGATTCCCACCATTTTAAAATTAGGACTAAATTGATAGAGTTTATAAGTAACGAGGACTAAATGTGTAATTATACACTTATTTTTTTTAACTGCCACGTCACCCTTTTGTTAACCTTCAACGGCTGATGGTCACATTGATACCATTTAAATAGTTTGATGGTTTAATTGTGACGAAAAAAAGTAATGTGGTCATATCGCAACTTTTGCAAAAGTTTTTAAAACGTTTTAATTGTTTCCCAAAAACGATGCATATAGAGTTTTACTGATTATTTCTATTATTGTTGCTTCTACATAACGAAGCTTTTCAAAATTAAAGTTTGTGAAGTCATACTTACAACTATATCACAAGAAAGACTAAATTGACTTGCTTTGGTGGCAATCGAGATTGGTCTTTTGGAAGAAGTTGATATCGAAAGTATTGTAGATGATTTTGCTTCAAATATGCAAGAAGAACATCACTTTTTAAGTGAAAATGTTAGACTCTTAGATGTTTGTAAGTTATTTTTATGTCGATCAAAATAGTAATCTAATATTTTTTGTATTAAAGGAAGTTTATTTTTTTAAAAAAAAAAAACTTATATTTTTTATATTAGAAATTAAAGGGTCAATTTTAGTAAATTGCACAAAACTTCTTAAATTTTGAATCGCCTTGTATACTATATATGATAGGTCGGGGGATCAAGCCTCTTGTGCACAAATGCTCATGTTTGTGTACATGCCTTCATGCGAGCGCTACCAGCTTTATTCTCTGGAACCACCGCATTAGCTGGTTTTGATGGATCAAATGCTGGATGGGAGCACCAACACCAGCATCCAGTAGAGAATAAGATGTTTCAGAGATTTTTTGCCGCTGACAGTGACGGTGGCAATAGTAGTGGATTTCTCTTTGGCACTTTGTCACAATAGCCATTGCCACTAATTTTTGGCCAAAACAACCAGTTTTATTCTTAGAGGGGACCCCTTCAGTCCAGTAACGCGCACTAGGTTCGTGCTTGGATAAACCAAAAAATTGATGAGCACCAACACCATCATCATCAAACCCCACAAAACATTCACCACCAAGCATGAGTTTCACCACATCCGATGTATTCTCTAGTTTTCGAGTTCCATCTCGAATTTAGGGCCAAGAAGAGGAGAACAACATCACTGGCAATATGAGATGTGGATTTTCATGTTATTGCATCTCTGGTTTGTTCAGTTTATATATGTTGATTGAGCTCTTAGAGCTAACAATGGCTTGTTTTTACCTTGGACATCAAATATGTTTTCATGATGCGCTTTTTGATAAAAGCGTTCCACAATTTAGCTTCCGGAAGGAGTTGAGTTCTTTTCACCGTCCTTGGGTTTTTACGATTTGTGTTTCACTGTGTACCTTCATATGTTAGCTCTGCCATGACAACATCATAGGCAGCAGGGTCTAGGCTGTTCAGAAACTGCTGGTGACCGTCGTTGTTGCTGCCCACGTAAAATCCGTACAAGGTGTTGATGTATTCTGCTTCGAATGACACTTCCCTCCCTCGCACGGTAACTGCTGTCGTCGTTCTGCTGTTGATGGCAGCGTATAAATCTCGAACTAACGAGACGTTCATCTCCTCAGGTTGTTCAGCAAAGATCTGCTACTGTAGAGCCCTTATTTTTCTGGCAATGAATGGATGCAGGCCCAAATTTCCCTCCTTGGAAGTGTAAATGAATCCCCTCTCCTCCCACATGTCTCTGATCTGGAAAGATCGTGGGGTTGATGCTGTCGGGGTGGAGCCTGAGGCAGCACTCCTACGGGTGTTTTTGGAAGACATGGTTGCAAGGGTTGAGAGATAAAAATGAAAGCAAAAATTCTAGAGGAAGCAAGTAAGAAGAGTAGAAGTGAGTGAAAAATGAATAGTGAAATGGGGTTTATATAGAGAAGAGTTTGTTGCCCGTTGGAGCTGTAACGGCATGCGCGAATAACGGGGCTAGCTGTTACGTGTTTGCGTGTCTGACGCATCTGTCACGTGTTTCCGTGTCTGCCGCGCGTCTGTCGCGACAGCGTATCGACAGCCTGTATTTTCCGCGTCTGTTGCGACAACTGTAACGATAGGCTCCAATATTTAGGCTTTTTGGGCTGATGGAAGGATGTTGGGCTGAATTCACTTCTCCTTTTCTTCTTGTCTCTGTTATTTCCTAAAAACACTAAAAACATTATTTCTTGAAAATAAAATAAATCTAATTTCCTAATATATAAATAATAAATAATAATAAAACTAAAAAAATTAAAATTTAGGTTAAATTAGGGATGCCAGGTGGAGCATCTCTTAAGGTAACCACTTCCTGTATTTTTGGGGCTTCAGTCCCCTGATAATGCTTCAAGCGCTGTCCATTGACTTTGAATTGGTGCCCGTCTTTTAAAGATCTAATCGTGATAGCACCATGGGGAAAATCCTGCACCACTTGGAATGGGCCAGACCATCTAGATTTCAGCTTCCCTGGGAAGAGTTTCAACCTAGAGTTAAAAAGCAACACAAGCTGCCCTGGGCAGAACTGTCGTGGCAGCAACTTCTTGTCATGTCACTTCTTAGTTTTATCCTTGTATATTATTGCGTTGTCATAGGCCTTTATCCGAATTTCTTCAATTTCGTTTAGGTCAAGTAGTCTTTTCTGCCCTGCTTTTTCCAAGTCCATATTAACTGCCTTGATTGCCCAGTATGCTCTGTGCTCTATCTCGACAGGTAAATGGCATGTTTTCCCGTAAATCAGTCGGTAAGGAGACATTCCCAATGGAGTTTTGAAAGTTGTCCTGTAAGCCCATAACGCATCATTAAGGTGTAAAGACCAATCTTTTCGAGTTGGCTTAACCCTCTTTTCAAGAATGTTCTTAACTTCCATGTTGGATATTTCAGCTTGTCCATTGGTCTGAGGGTGATATGTTGTTGCAATTCGATGTTTGACACCATACTTTTTCAAGGCAGCAGCTATAACCCTGTTGTCGAAATGCCTCCCTTCATCACTGATGATCGCCTTAGGGATGCCGAATCTGGAAAAAAATGTTTTTATGTAAAAACCTTTGAATTTTCTTGGCATCATTCTTTTACGTGGCGATTGCTTCAACCCACTTAGACACATAATCTACTGTCAGGAGGATGTACAAATTCCCACATGAAGATGGGAATGGTCCTATAAAATCGATCCCCCAAACGTCGAAGATCTCGACTTCAGGAATGTTCTGCAGCGGCATCTCGTGTCTCCTTGAGATGTTTCCTGTCCGTTGGCACTTGTCACAGCTCTTGTAGAAAATTTGAGCATCTTTATACAATGACGACCAATAAAATTCTGACTGCAGAACCTTGGCAGCAGTTTTGTTGCCAATTAAGTGTCCTCCATACTGTGAAGCATGACAGTGATGAAGTATATCTTTCTGCTCATCCCGTGGTACGCATCTCCTTATAACCTGATCTACACAGATTTTGAAAAGAAGAGATTCGTCCCAATAATAATGCTTAACATCATTTTGGAACCTCTTCCTGGCTTAGTAATTAAGGTCAGGAGGAATTATTCCGCTAACTAAAAAATTAACGAAATCAGCATACCAGGGGAATTCAGAAGACGTACCTGCCGCCATGGCTGTCGCGACAGTGACTATGGCAGCAAATAGCTGCTCATCTGGGAAGGTCTCCAATATGTTTGTCTTGTCTGTCGGTAGACTATGTCCCTTCTCCAACCTTGACAAGTGATCTGCCACTTGATTTTTTGTCCCCTTTTTGTCCTTGATTTCAAGGTCGAATTCTTGCAATAGCAGGATCCAACGTATCAGTCGAGGCTTTGCATCCTTCTTCGTGAACAGATATTTCAATGCAGAGTGGTCTGTGTGCACTATGACCTTCGTTCCAAGTATATAAGAGCGAAACTTGTCAATGGAGAATACCACAGCTAATAATTCCTTCTCTGTGGTGGTGTAGTTCACTTGGGCGTCGTTCAGTGTTTTGCTGGCATAGTATATGACGTGAAAGAGTTTGTCTCTCCGCTGCCCAAGTGCTGCCCCGACAGCATAGTCACTAGCATCACACATGATCTCAAACGGCAATGTCCAATCTGGTGGTTGTACTATTGGGGCTGTTACCAGCTTTTCTTTCAGAACCTTGAATGCCTCAGTACATTCAATGTTAAAGTCGAAGGGTCGGTTCTGCTCCAGAAGATGGCATAGGGGCTTGGTGATTTTTGAAAAATTCGCAATGAATCTCCGATAAAAACCAGCACGTCCTAAGAAACTTCTAATTCCCTTGACTGAGGTGGGCGGCGGCAGCTTTTCGATCACTTCTATCTTAGCTCTGTCGACTTCTATGCCACGGCAGCTAATCTTATGGCCAAGGACTTCTATGCCTGTGAAGTGTCGTCTGTCAAATGGTTAAAGCACATAATTTTGTTTTAAAAATTAGACTTAATACACTTTTTTTTATTTCTTGTTTTTCCATTCAGTATTTTATAGAGTATATTTTAAGTACAAGTGTTTTTAATGTTTGCTCCAATACTCAAATTGTTTTATAGTCGTTAAGATTTGTTAACAAATTATCGATCAATAAAATCATACCACAACATTGTTTTGACCAAGTTAAATTAATTCGATTATAATGAAAGAGTAATTTGCATGTTAAATTTTTAGAATTGAAAAATGAAGATGTAGCCATTACATTAAGCATATAGGAATGACCAGATGTGTCTTTAAAGCAATTTAAACAAACTAGCTGGAGGATGAGCAAAGACAGAGGTTATTGATCAATCTAAAGCACATGGACTCCGAGAAGAAGACGGTGAAAGAAGCTTAATAGCATTAGCATTATCATATTGAACTTCAAAGTCATGTTCCCAGCCAAGCCCCACAGTTCCGCTTGTAAAACAGACAAGATTGCTAGACCCTTCATGACCCCCACCTTGCACCATAAATTTTGACGTAATCCAGTTGAATGGTGAGGCAGCCCAGGAAAAACACATTGGAAAAGCTATAGAGCTTCGCCCAATGCATACTAATATGGAAAGGAGATCTAACGTCTATATCATCGCCCCGAAAAATATATGTACTGCCTTCTCTTCCAACTTTGCCAAACAATTGATTCCAAGGTCCCTTAGTTACCGGTTATATACCATTTGAAGTCACACAAAGGGAGATCAAAGAAATTATCTCTAACTAAAGGCGGATGCCGGTAAGAGTCAGATGAGGCCCTACCCCCTTAAAATTTGGAATAATTCACAATTCGCTTCTCAAACTTTTAAAAAAATTAAAATTTTCATTAATTTTTTGTTTCTTTAAATATTTTTAATTAAGTCTCCTTTTAAATATTTAAAAATTTCTCATTAAATCTCAAAATTTTTAAATACTTTAATTTAAACTTTCGAAAATTTACGTTGGCCCCTCAACTTATCGTACTAAGATCTTAGTTTATCTCTAACATTGTCTTGCAGAAAAGAAAGCCATAAACTTCGAATGAAAGGACAGTCACATAGAATATGCAACAAAGTCTGCTCTCGTAAAGCATGTTGGTTTAAAATACTGCAAAGCGATCTGGTTAGCACTGACTGGAAAATAATAAAATCAGAAAATAAAGGTAGGTGAACCGTGTCGTGGTATGTTGGCCACTGCCTTAGAAACAATTATGCCCCGAACAATGTAGTCGCTTCACAGGCAGATTGTCCCCCGAGGTGAACACGGACGCTCCGAGAGTCGTACACTCGACACCGGAGTGAACGACAGTGGTACTGTTGCTTCTGATGATGGAAGAATGCAGAGAACTTTTAGAATGTTTTGAGTGTGTTTGTTGCATACTTAGACTGCATGGAACTCTCTATTTATAGGCTGAATATCGTGAACAGAACCGTCATTTCACTGTCCAATTAATTCATATATAACAGTAGAATTAATCTGCATGTAACAGCTGCAATAACAACTCTCCATAACATCAAATTAAACCTGCAATAATAATCCAGTAACAGCTGCTGTGAACACATGAATTTGACTGAAAAACAGTATAAATTCAACACAGTCCGAACCTGGATTCGAACAAATCAACACTGGATCAAAACGTTCTGATTCGAATTTTCTTTTGTAGAAAAATTCTTTGTTCTTAAGAAAATTCCTTACGAATTTTCTCCAAAAAGATAATATCCGCTTGCGGACGTGTCAAAGACACGTGTTACCCGAGCCCGAGCCTGAGCCGGCCGGGCAGCGACGGCGGCGCGCGAGGATGTCCCTTGTTCTTTCCCACGCAACAAGGGAGGAGGAAACATGGGTATAAATACCCTTCACAAGCCTTTTTCCCAACCCATGTGGGATATAGGCTTTTGCCTTTGGTTCTCACCTTAAGCATTACCAACATTCCCCCACTAATGCGAAAGAATTCATCTGAATCTCAAACACAGACCTCCTCGGAAGAGTAATAGCGGAATTAGTTGCTTAAGCACTAGTGATCGTATCTTGAACTAGTACATAGTGATGATGAGCGATCTTTCTCTTAGATAAGTGAAACTAGTCTTGAACTTTCTAAGATAGGGGTAAACTCATAAAACACAAATAACTCCTTCATCCACAGAAGTTCTCGATGTGTAAGATATATATACACAAGTAGGGGTGTTCAAATCTGGGTACCCGGGTTTTCGGGTACCCGAAAAACCGGGTACCCGGACCTTCGGGTATTAGATTTGCCGGCCCGTGTCCCGACCCGTAAATACCGGGTACCCGATAATCGGGTACCCGTTAAATTCGGGTACCCGTAAAATCGGGTATCGGGTACCCGGTTCTTATTTTTTTATATTTTTTTATTTATTTTAAAATTAAAAAAAAACATTAAACGTTTATAACACATGATCCAAACAAAAAATAATAATGATTTGAAGTTTATAACCATAAGAAAGACATTAAAAATATTAATTTTGATCGTGATTTTTTTTAATCTCATATTTTTTAAAGAAACCTACTAATGCATAAATGCAATAGAGAAACCTTGTTGTTTGTTTCATATCGAATCTTACATATTCACAAATTAATATTTTTTTGTTGAAAAATTTAAAACATGAAAGCATATAATACAAATATAGAATGAATTTAGAGATTTAAATATAGTTTTAAAGTAAAAATATTAAGTAATCTAATAAAATAAAAAATAAAAAAAATAGGAACCGGGTACCCGAAAGTAACCGGGTACCCGAAAAAATCATATTTTTTGACCCGGGCCCGACCCGGAAAATGACGGGCCGGGTACCCGACCCGGGTAAAAAAAAATTTCCGGGTAAATACCCGATTATTTGTGTTCGGGTAGTCGGGTAGTCGGGTCGGGTAGTTCGGGTCGGGTAATTTTGAACACCCCTATACACAAGTGTATATTTGGTCATATTACCTCAGGATTCTAGTAAGTGTATTAGAAAACGGCCTAACGTTTTTCACAGAAGGTGGCTAATCCTTCTCACTTATATAGGTTATGTCATCAAGTTTATCTCGACATAAACCACCCTGAATTCGGGCTATGAAATAATTAAGAACCATTTGTAATGGCTCAACCTCTTAGAGATATGGTGATTTCTTCAAGTTCATTTAAAATGAACCACCCAATTTTGGGATAAGAAATCATTAAGAATAAATATTCAACCTCATTA
Source organism: Hibiscus tridactylites (assembly GCA_958450335.1). Taxonomy (NCBI): domain Eukaryota; kingdom Viridiplantae; phylum Streptophyta; class Magnoliopsida; order Malvales; family Malvaceae; genus Hibiscus; species Hibiscus tridactylites. Next base: position 60,531,640 of record OY288282.1, read on the forward strand.
TCGGTAAATTCAATATGTCCTTCTTAATAGGACCATTCAAACTTTGAATTCATTAAGAGTTTCTTGAAACTCAACCTTTTTTGGCGATAAGTTCATCTTGTCCTTCTCAATAGGACAACACATTCAGACTTGTGTTATGAACTTATTAAGAATAAGTGTTCAACCATGATTCGGTAAATTCATTAACTCTTTTTCACAAAGACCACCCAAAACCTGGGCTATGAATTTATTAAGAGTAATAGTACTCAACCTGGGCATGTACATTATTCGTCATAGGGATAGGTAGTGAGAAATGTACACTATGAGTCTTTCCATGGTTTCGTTTGACCACATTGAACTTATATAACTAAGTTGGGTATCCACCATGAATTCCTCAACCAATGGGCTTTAAACCCATCCTCATCGACGAATCTAGGACCAACTTCCGACTTAACCCTTTGGTAAGCGGATCTGCTAGGTTTCTTTCCGACTTCACATACTCTAAAGAGAGTACTCCATTCCTTATTAAATGTTTAACAGATTCATGTCTTATGCGAATGTGCCTCTTTTTACCATTGTAAACTTGACTTTGGGCAACACAAATTGTAGTTTGTGAATCACACAACAAGGAAACAGGAGGAGTCAGACTTCCCCACAATGGAATATCGGCTAACAAACTCCTTAGCCACTCAGCTTCTTGCCCAGCTAAGTCAAGAGCTATAAACTCTGACTCCATAGTAGAGCGAGCAATACAAGTCTGTTTTGAAGACTTCCAAGAAATTGCTTCTCCTCCCAAAGTAAAAAATTACTCACTCGTAGAGCTTACTTCATCACTATCATAGACCTAGTTGGCGTCACAATATCCTTCTGAAGTAGCAGGAAAGCCAAAAAACTCAAGTCTCCAGTCCATCGTACCCTTAAGGTACTTAAGTAAGCGTCTAAGAGAAGCCCAGTGCTCACCACTAGGGTTGTGAGTATATCTACTAAGTCTGCTTACAGCATAGGCAATATATGGCCGAGTATAGTTCATTAAGAACATCAGACTTCCAATTATCTTGGCATATTCCATTTGAGAAACGCTACTTCCTTTATTCTTAAAGAGATGTATGCTAGAGTCATAGGGAGTTCGAACAGGGATGACATCAAAACTGTCAAATTTCTTTAACACTTTCTTGATATAATGTGTCTGACTTAAAGAAAATCCCTTTTCAGTTTTGGTTACTTTGACTCCTAAGATTACATCGACTTCTCCCAAATCAGCCATCTCAAACTTAGTGGACAAGAAACTCTTTGTTTTGTTAATGGACTCAATGTTAGTACTGAAAATCAACATGTCGTCAACATACAGGCTTATGATGACACAATCAGTACCAAACATCCTCGAATACACGCATGCATCCGAACCATTCACAACAAAACCAAAACTAAGGATAGTTTTATGAAATTTCTCATACCACTGTTTAGGAGCTTGCTTCAGGCCATAAAGTGACTTTTTAAGTCTACAAACTTTGCCTTCCATACCAGGCGCCTCGAAGCCAAGAGGTTGCTCCATATAGATCTCCTCATCTAGATCCCCATTTAAAAATGCAGTCTTTACATCCATTTGATGTACTTGCAACTTGTGCATGGAGGCTAGTGCAAACAATGCACGGATCGTTGAGATTTTAGTGACGGGGGAGTAAGTATCAAAGAAGTCTTAACCAAATCTTTGAGTGAACCCTTTGACTACTAGCCTTGCCTTATACCTCTGGATAGAACCATCTGGTCTAATTTTCTTTCGAAAGACCCATTTACTGCTGATGGTTTTAAATCCTCTAGGCAAGTCAAATAATTCCCAAGTATGAGTAGACATTATTGATTCTAGTTCATCTTTTATAGCGCTTTTCCAGAAACTAGCATCAATAGATCGTATAGCTTCTTCGTAAGTTTTAGGATCCTCATCTAACAAATAAGCTTGAGCTATAGGATCAGATAGGGTGTCTAAATCATTTATCTCAGAAATAAAGGAAGTTATGAAGTCTGGTTCAAAAGAGGTTTCAACTCTTTGTCTCTTACTTCTTCTAGGCTCAAATTCAATCTCTTGAGAAGACCTAGCAGGCACACGAGAAGAAGTGGATGACAAGTTTTCTATTTGTGTTTCAACACTTAATCTAGGTTTCTTGAGAGGAAAGATATCTTCAAAGAAAACAGCATCCCTAGATTCGTAAATAGAAGAATCTTGTAAAGTCATGAATCTATATGCGGCACTGTTAGAAGCATAGCCTATAAACATTGCACCAACGATCTTAGGTCCAATGGTGGACTTCTAAAAGTCTGGCAACCCCACTTTGGCCAGACACCCCCACACTTTTAGGTATTGTAAATTTGGGGCATACCTGTAACGCCCCGGGTTTAGGGGTCGGATGTTACTCGGGTAAATCGTGTTCGAGTCGTGGGTTCATTTTAAAATTTAATTAAGTGTTAGTCTAAATTTAAAAGGGTTTGATTTCATTAAGGGCAAACTTGTAATTTTCAAATAAAAGGAATTAAGATGAGGAAAAAGGGGATTTTTGAAATACTATCCATCTTCTTCATCCTCTTCATTTCACGTTAAACCTCTCTTATCCCCTAAAACACTATTCCATCAAATCCTACCCTCATTTCAAGTGTTCTTTTCAAGGTACGCACATTTTTGAACTCTCCTCACTATTTCCAACATTTTCATGGCTTTAGTTTTCATAGAAATCCTCTTTCAAGGTTTTTGGGTTTTTCAAGTTTTTGAAGAAAAGCATGAAACTTTAGTGGATTTTCGTTTTGTTTTGATGTGTAGAGTTGAATTATGAGTTACCCTAGCCTTATGGTACATCATATCTCAATTTGGTTGATTTTTGTTAAGAATCCCGAAATTGGGTTTTGGGGGTATTTTAAAAGTGTCTACACTTGTATTTTTGAAGTGGTTTTGTGAAGGGTTGAGGGGCTGATGATATAGTGATATTAGGAGAGTATTTTGAGGATGTTTGGAAGTGTTTTGGGCATTGGAAGTTGTAGTTTTCTGCTGGGTAATTTGGGTATACGAAAATGAAGAAGTTGTGTTAGCTCATGGGTTGAAAGTGTGGTAAATGGGTTTTGGAATTGTGTCTTGATTTGTGACGGTGATTTTGGGGTTGAATGATTGAGTAAATTGTTGTTTTTGATTGGCTAGAACCAAGGGAAAACATTGGAGAGGCTTCGGGCACGAATCCGGGGATTTTGGAGAATTGAGATTGGTGTTCGGCTTCCGTTTAGGTTGCAACGGTGAGTGAAAATGTTTAACTTTGTTTTGCTTTCGAAATGGGGTTCTTGGGGGTTTGGGTGGAGCCTTGAGGGCTCACCTAAACCCAAGTGTAAGTTTACTAATCCTATTTTAATGGTTTTGTGATGATGCGTGATTAATCATTGTGTTACCATGTGCATTGGGATTGCTTTTACATCCGTTGTTGTTGTGTAGTTGTGTTGATGTTGAGCCTCACGTGATGGTTGTCATAACTATGGTGATGAGTGGTCCCACCGGTAGTGACTAGTAGTAGTGTAAGGTGATGAGTGGTCCCATCGAAAAACTACTAGTCGAACGGTGATGTGTGGTCCCACCGTGTGTGTTGGTTGTGCATGTGCAAACCATGTAGTTGTCTTGTTGTGTTACCTTACATTCTGTTGCGTGTAAAAGTGTCTATCGCAATGTAGTCCAAGTGTATAAAACGCAAGTAGTAAAGTGATACGTAAGTATCGGATATCGTCTCCACATGGACTGGGCTAATAGCTTTAACCTTGGATTTCTGCACAAGAAGGAAAAGAAATAGTTTAATTGTTTGTCACGAGATAATAAAGAAGACTGGAAATAAAGGATGAAAATATTCAGAATAAAGAGTAGGTCGGTATTGATCTACTCCGTAGTGCAGGTGTTTGCACTGTCTAACACTTCTCTGTTCTGTCGAAGCGCCTGTCGCGACAGCGGTCTGTTGTTGTCGCGGCAGCGAACACACAACTCAGTACTTCAAGCTTGGCAAGAATCCCTGCTATGCATTGGCCTATCCCTAGGTCCAAGTCTGTCGATGAACACGTCTTTGATGATACCTCCCGACGTGAATCGAAGGATGAACACCGATGTTGTTGAATTCTTCCTTAGCCACTTAACCTCGTCCTATCCCTAGGTCCGAGATAGTTCAACCATAAACTGGAGAACTCGTACTTATTCCTTTCGTATACTTAACTCTCCCGATATTAAGTAAATGTGTAATCTCACAATGCTCTCCCGATACTCTTGCAAGATGTTGAAAACCAGAAAAAACAAACTTGAAGTCTATTTTATTGAACAGAAAAAATCCTTAAACAATGCAATCCTGGCAACTACTTTACAGAATCAACCCTTAGCCCTAGGGGAAGTTTAGAACATGATGTGATGGGGGGAAACGACTAGGGTTTAGGGGAAGACGGCTAGAGAATAAGATATCCTTCCCTAGGTCGAATTACATGCCTTTATATAGGCCTTGGGTTCAATTTTTCTAATATGGCAAGAATACAAGTTTAAATTAAAGTAGAACTCTAGTAAAGACTAAATCTTCAGAATATATGTCTTTAATTCGTCCTTCCTTTTTGCTTGGAGTTTCTTCCTTGAACTTTGGGCTTGGCCTTCATTCTGATCTAGGGCTCAGAAAAATATACGAGTGCTTCACGACAGACTGGCTTAATTTCCTCTTTCTGTCGAGCTCCACTTCACTTCTTCCCTTCACCTTTGTTGTCATCCTTGGCTGCCACGGCAGCGGCCTTGGCAGCGTCGTGCTTCTTGTCTACAGTCCAGTGTTCCAGCTCTGCTTCTCTACTACCCAGCGTCTGCTACAGCAGCTACCTGCAAAAGTGACCAATTTCAGTAGAAACTGTGCTATTTAATATAATTGTGATGTATGAATGAAATTTGTCCTAAATGCAATGAATTATGCTTGAATGCAGTAGAAATATGGGTTAAATAGGGGGTAAAATATAGAACTTTTACACACTCAACATACCCCCAAACTCAAGTTCTTGCTTGCCCTCAAGCAATTAAAACCTAAAAAAGAAGTAAAATTTTTGTTTGGCTTAAAACAGTGAACTTTTCCTTACCTACCATTCATTCCCTATTGCGAGCAACACCCTGTTGGATAATTTAGGATTTATTCGGAACCTTGCTATAGTTCTCGTGTAGTGTGTGCATGTTTTGTGAACAATTATATGTCTAGACTCCTTTAGCTTACTAGAATAGCTAAGCTTCTAACTTGAATTTTTATGCCAACTTTCATCTTTTTGGAGGCAATTTTTAGGCTCCTTTTGTTTTTATTAAGACTCGATCCTCTTTTCTCAATTTAAGTTTGACTAGAGCCGGTTTCGGGCACCTCTAGCTAACTTCCTAGAGCCGATTTCGGGCACCTCTAGGTGTATTGAGTCTACTTTTTCTTAACTTCTTTTCCTAGAGCCAGTGTTAGGCACCTCTAGGGGCGATTCAAGTGTTAACCTTTCCCCTATTCTAGTTTACTAGCAGAGTTCTAGACAGTATAAAAGTCACAAAGGGTGTTTGAGAATCAGAACTATAGTAAGGCTCTAAACTGCTCCTAAAACTATCCTAAAGGCACTGCCACGACAGAGGTTGTCACGGCAGGTAAGTTCAGTTCAAAGACTTAAGCCAAATTTTTCAGTTTTTTTAAGCAACTTAAACTAAATAATAGACACAATTTTTAAACTTAAAGACACTTCATTAATGGAGGGATGCCACCCCCAAACTCAAGGGTTGCATTGCCCTCAATGCAAAATGACAGAATGATAAAAAGAAAATAAAAACATCACAATTATAACAAAATAGCAGACAACAAATATAAGAAAAAAACTTAAATTTTAAGCGCTGTCATTGATGCTGCTGCTGTTGATCTGAATCTGCCGGCGGGCAGTGACTTTCCTCGTTGGTGTCGGCAGATGACTGGGAGAGGCAGAGGTGGTCTTTTTCTTGGCTTCCCTCGGAGGCTGGATGCGGGTTGGTGAGGGTAGTTTCTCCAGCACCTGAACCTCCTCGGAAGAGCTGCTACCGCTGTTGCTGCTGCTGCTGCCGTCAGATTTTTTTTGGCCGGATGGTTCGACTCCGGTCTTTGGTTTCTGCCATTTCACCGAGGTGAACTCCTTGGACAGGTTCCTCTTGACCGAGGGCTCGTCATCGGATTCCCCCCAAATAGAAGAGGAAGAGAAGCCAGCTATATACCTGTCGAGGTCAGACATGGGCTCTTTTCTCTTCTCTCCCCTGGCAGATGTTGTGGCAGTGTGGCTGCCGCCTGCAACTGTTGTAGCCGGGGTCGGGGTGGATGCGACAGATGGTGTTCTCGGTGTGGCAGCAGGGGTAGGGGTATGGGCAGGTGTGGGGGCAGCAAAATAATGGTCGGGGAAACAGGAAACAGTACATCGAGGAAATTTAGATTGGTTTTAATGAAAGGTATCGTTGTTGTTGTGAAGTCCCGAATGAAGCTCATTAGGCCCAGCTGTCGTTCCTCCATTTTCTGCAGGGCAGCAAGGATTTGGGTTGAGGAGTCTGCTGGGGGAGCTGCTACAGTGGGTTGCCTTTGTTCTGTGGCGGAAGGCTCTGTCTGTGTGGGCTTTGTCGACTCACCTGCCGCGGCAGTGGGGTCGAATGACGACAGAGGCGTGGCAGCTTTCAGCTCCATTAAGCTGAGGATGTTTCTTTCCGTCCATCCTTTTCCTTGGATTCTTAAATCCTCAGTAGCTTTGGGGACGTTGTAGCCACGGCAGAGGGCTGTTATGAGGTAGGGGAAGACGAGTGGTCTCGATGGCCGGTATGCACAATCCAAAATTCCCTCCCGAGCATATCTACCAACATTAATAGGCCTCTCATTTATAATTGAATGGATGAGAGCTAACCTTGGTTGGTCTACCGTGATGTTGTGCGAGGAGGGCATTATCCTCTTTTTGACAAATGCATTCCACAGCTTGGCTTCAGAGGTTAGTTGAAGTCGTTTCACCGTTCTTGGATGTTTGGGATCGGTATTCCATTCGGTGCCTTCATCGTTGAGTTCTGCCATGACAGCATCATAATATGCCGTCTCCAAGCTCTACACAAATCTCTGGTGGCCGTCTTCCCTTCTGCCGACATAGAACCCATAAAGGGTGTTGATGTATTCTGGCTCAAAGGGTACTTCCTTCCCACAAACCGTCACTGTTGTCACCTTCCTGCTGTCGATGGCAGCATAAAATTCTCGGACTAAGGTGACGTTCATTTCTTCCGGCTGCTTGGCAAACATCTGCCACTGTAGAGCTATGATCTTGCGGGCTATGAATGGTTTGAGCCCGAGATTCTTTGTTCTCGTGCTATAAATGAAACCTCTCTCCTCCCACATATCTCTGGCCTGGAAGGAGCTGGGAGTGGCTGCTGATAGGGCAGATCCTGAGGCAGCACTGCGACGGGTATTTCTGGTACTCATGGTTGCAAGGGTCTGTGGAAAAGAAAAATGAAAGCAAATAAAATTCTAGAGAGGAAACAAGTAGAGAGAGTGAAAGTGAGTGAAAAATGAATAGTAAAATGGGGTTTATATAGATGAGGAGTTTGCTGCCCGTTGGAGCTGTAACGGCAGGCGCGAATAACGGAGTCAGCTGTTACGCAGTTTTTGACGCATCTGTCACACGTTTCCGTGTCTATTGCGCGTCTGTTACGCGTTTGCGTGTCTACCGCGAGAGAGTGTTGACAGGCTGTATTTTTCGCGTTTGTCGCGGCAGCTATAACGACAGGCTCCTATTTTGGGCTTTTTGGGCTGATGGTGAGATGGTGGGCTGAGTTCACTTCTTCTCCTCTCCTTGTCTCCTTTATTTCCTAAAAATGATAAAAATAAAACTTAGTTTCTAAAAATAAAATAATTCTAATTTCCTAATAAATATAAATACAAAATAAAAATAAAATTAGGTTAAATTAGGGATGTCAGGAGGGGCATCTCCTAAAGTAACCACTTCCTGCATTCTTGGGGCTTCAGTCCCCTAATAATGCTTTAATCTCTGTCCGTTGACTTTAAATTGGTGCCCGTCTTTTAAAGATTTGATCGTGATAGCACCATGGGGAAAAACTTGCACCACTTGGAATGGGCCGGACCACCTAGATTTCAGCTTCCTGGGAAAGAGTTTCAACCTAGAGTTGAATAACAACACAAGCTGCCCTGGGCAGAACTGTCGTGGCAGCAGCTTCTTGTCATGCCACTTCTTTGTCTTGTCCTTATAGATCCTTGCGTTGTCATAGGTCATTGCTCGAATTTCTTCAATCTCATTCAAGTCAAGTAGCCTTTTCTGTCCTGCCTTTTCCAAGTCCATATTCACTGCCTTGATGGCCTAGTATGCTCTGTGCTCAATCTCAACAGGTAGATGGCATATTTTTCCATAAATCAGCCGGTAGGGTGACATTCCCAATGGAGTTTTAAATGATGTTTTGTAGGCCCATAGTGCATCGTTGAGGTGTAAAGACCAGTCCTTTCGAGTTGGCTTAACCATCTTCTCAAGAATGTTCTTTACCTCTATGTTGGATATTTCAGCTTGTCCATTGGTCTGAGGGTGGTAAGCTATTGCGATCCGATGTTTGACACCATACTTTTTTAAGACAGCAGCTATAACCCTATTATCAAAATGTCTCCCTTCATCACTGATGATCGCCTTGGGGATGCCAAATCTGGAAAATATGTTCTTGTGTAAAAACCTCTGAACAGTCTTGGCATCGTTTTTCTATGTAGCGATCGCTTCAACCCATTTAGACACGTAGTCCACTGCCAGGAGGATATAAAGGTTCCCACATGATGCTGGGAATGGTCCCATAAAATCAATCCCCCAAACGTCGAAGATCTCGACTTCAAGAATGTTTTGCAGCGGCATCTCATGTCTTCTTGAGATATTTCTCGTCCGTTGACATTTGTCACAGTTTTTGTAGAATGTCTGGGCATCCTTGAACAGTGAAGGCCAATAAAAACCCGACTGCAAAACTTTGGCAGCAGTTTTGTTACCACCTAAGTGTCCTCCATATTGTGAAGCATGGCAGTGATGAAGCACAGCTTCCTGCTCATCCTGTGGTACACATCTCCTGATAACCTGATCTGCACAACATTTGAAAAGAAGAGGTTCGTCCCAATAATAATGCTTAACATCATTTTGGAACCTCTTCCTAGCTTGATAGTTAAGGTCAGGAGGAGATATTCTGCTAACTAAATAATTAACGAAATCAGCATACTAGGGGAGTTCAAAAAACTTATCTGCCACCATGGCTGTCGCGGCAGTGCTTGTGGCAGCGAACAGCTGCTCGTCAGGGAAGGTCTCCAGTATGTGTGTCTCGTCCGTTGGGAGACTCTTTCCTTTCTCTAATCTTAACAAGTGATCTGCAACTTGGTTCTCTGTCCCCTTTTTATCCTTGATCTCAAGGTTGAACTCTTGCAGTAACAGAATCCAACGTATCAGTCTAGGCTTCGCATCCTTTTTGGCGAACAGATACTTTAGTGCAGAGTGGTCTGTGTGGACTATGACCTTCGTTCCAAGTATGTATGAACGAAACTTGTCAATCGAGAACACCACAGCTAACAATTCCTTCTCCGGTATGGTGTAGTTTACTCGGGCGTCGTTCAATGTTTTGCTGGCATATTATATAACATGAAAGAGCTTGTCCTTCCTCTGCCCAAGTGCTGCCCCAACAGCATAGTCACTAGCATCACACATGATCTCAAATGGTAGTTTCCAATCTGGTGGTTGTACTATTGGGGCTGTTACCAGCTTTTCTTTCAGAACTCTGAATGCCTCAGTACATTCAGTATTGAAGTCGAAAGGACAATTCTGTTCCAGCAGGTGGCACAAAGGCTTGGTGATCTTCAAAAAGTTTGCGATAAACCTTCGATAAAACCCAGCATGTCCTAAGAAACTTCTGATTCCCTTGACTGTGGTGGGTGGCGGCAGCTTTTCAATTACCTCGATCTTAGCTCTGTCGACTTCTATGTCGCGGCAGCTTACTTTATGGCCTAGGACTATCCCTTCATCCACCATGAAGTGACATTTCTCCCAGTTCAATACTAAGTTCGCCTTCTCATATCTCTCGAGCACTTTCTGAAGGTTGCCTAGGCAGCTTTCGAAATTGTCTCCAAAGATAGAGAAATTGTCCATGAATATCTCCAGGAAGTCCTCCACCATGTCGGAGAATATTGCCATCATACACCTCTGAAAAGTTGTTGGTGCGTTGCAAAGTCCAAATGGCATCCTCCGAAAAGCGTAAGTATCGTACGGGCAAGTGAAGGTTATTTTCTCTTGATCCTCTAGTGCGATTACTATTTGGTTGTAACCTGAGTAACCATCAAGAAAACAGTAATAAGGCTTTCCCGCTAATCTATCAAGCATTTGATCAATAAAGGGCAGGGGAAAGTGGTCCTTCTGGGTAGCTTTGTTAAGCTTCCGGTAGTCCATACAAACCCTCCAACCGGTCATAGTCTTGGTTGGGATTAGCTCATTTTCTTCGTTGGTCACCACGGTTATTCCTTCTTTCTTAGGAACGCACTACACCGGGCTCACCCACTTACTATCCGAGATGGCGTAAATTATCCCAGCATCTAGCCATTTGATGATCTCCTTACGAACCACCTCTCGCATAGCATCGTTTAGACGTCTCTGGGCATCAATGGCCGGCTTGTGATCATCCTCTAAGAGGATTTTATGCATGCATAGTGCCGGACTGATGCCTTGGATATCAGCTATCGTCTATCCAATAGCCCTTTTGTGCTGTTGCAACATCCCTATCAGCTGTTGTTCCTGTTCCTGCATCAAATTGGAAGAGATGATTACGGGCAACGTATCATTTAATCCAAGAAAAACATATTTGAGCTGCCCTGGCAGGGACTTAAGATCTAGAATAGGTGGCTCTACAGTGGATGGTTTTTGGACGATATGTTCATTTAAGGTATAGTTTAAGGGCTCGAATAACTTACCTGGACGATTACCTATCTAGTTTACCTCCTCATGATCTTTAGTATCAGATATGTCAGAGTCTGAGGAGCTGCTGTCGTCATCGCTGCCGTGACAGTCTTCTAAATGGCTGCTGGGGCAGTGGCCAATTTTGATGTCATGGCAGCCCAACCTGATGCAGGGTTGGTCAAGGATAACTTCAGTGATATCCTTGCATTCTTCTTCTGCATCAGCGTGCTTTATTGCTTGGAGAACATTCAACTTGATCTCTTGATCGTTCACTCTCATAGTGAGTTCTCCTTTTTCTACATCAATCAGTGATCTTCCTGTGGCTAAGAAGGGTCGCCACAGGATAATTGGTGCATTCTCATCTGCTTCACAATCTAAAACAAGAAAGTCAACAGGAAAAATAAATTTATCCACTCTTACCAGAATATCTTCTATCTTCCCTTCTGGATGTACGTAAGAGCGGTCTGCCAACTGCAGTATGACTGTTGTGGGTCGTGCTCGTCCAATACCTAATTTCTGAAATACAGATTTGGGCATTAAATTTATACTAGCACCAAGATCACAAAGTGCCTTACCCATAAATTTATCTCCGATTATGCACGGTATTATGAAGCTCCCAGGATCCTTCTTTTTCTGGGGTGGATGCTTGTGCAGAATAGTCATGCATCCTTCTGTCATTTTAACCATCTCAAATTCCCCAAGTCTAGATTTCTTCGACATAGCATCCTTGAGAAATTTGGCATAACCAGGCATCTCCTTGATAGCATCTAACAACGGAATATTGATATGGACCTGCTTAAAAATATCATAGATCTTCTTAAGCTGTGATTCCTGTTTCAACTTCTGTAACCGCTGAGGGAAAGGAGGTGGAGGACGATAGTCTGCAATGCGTCCTTCCCACTGCATTCGATTCTGAGGAGGCTTAGGTTCTTCATCCTTCTCCTCTGTCCCTTCTGCTGTCGTGACAGGTTCATCGGTAGTAGGCTGTTTGTCGTCTGCCGGGGCAGCATTCTCGGCAGTCGATTCTAGAGCTGGTTCCTTAACTGATTCAGCTTCCTTCTCTAGCCTTGGTAATTTCTTCCCACTTCTAGTTGTGATGGCTTTACACTGCTCATGTGTGGGTTGTCTAGCGTTCTCAGTATCGCTAGGGAATCTTCCATTCTACCTTGGCTTAATATGCTGGGAAACCTGACCCATTTGTGTCTCTAGTGATTTCAGAGTAGCTTCATGGTTAGTCATCCGCATTTCTGTTTTATCTATGAATGACTCAGTCTTCTTTACGAAGTGATTCATGTTTTCAATGTAAGTTCCTGTTTGGGACATAAACGTAGCCAAGGTTTGTTCCAATATACTAGTTGTGACAGCTGGTGGCTGTTGCGGCTGCTGTTGCGGTTGCTGCCGAGTCAGTAATCTAGGTCCCCCTGATTTTGAGTGTTATGTGCTTGAGGATTTATGGCATTGTTAGGGTTGCTCCAAGAGAATTTGGGATCCTTTCTCTAGTTGGGATTGTAATTGTTGGAATTGTAGTTCTGCTTGTTGTAGTTCCCAACATACATCTCTTCCTCTAACTGTAGCGGACAATCTTCCGAACTGTGATTCCTGCTACAAGTTTCACATACCTCTTCAGCAGAGTAGACAGGATTTGAATCTTTCTTCAATAGCTTTTCCACTGCCTTTGTGAGATATGCCACCTGTGTTTTTAGGGAATTGTTGGCCTCATAATCTTTCACAGCTAGTACTTGTTTACCCCCTCTTCTTGTTGTAGGAAATTATTCCTCGTTCTTTGCCAGGTTTTTCAATACTACCATTGCTTCATCTGGATCTTTGTCCAACAGCAATCAATTCGCTGCTGGATCAATTCTCATACGAGCCTGTAAGTTGGCAGCATTATAAAACTTAATTACTTGGTTCCAAATGGGGAATCCATGCATCGGGCAGTTCCTCAGTAGAGTGGTAAATCTGTCCCATGCCTCGTGCATTGGCTCGTCATCATCCTGTTGAAAAGTAGCAATTTCGTTACGTAATCGCTCAGATAAATGTAAAGGATTAAAACGAGACAAAAATTCACGAGTTAAATCTGTCCAAGTTCGTACTGAACCCGACGTTAGTTTATTCCACCAAGTTTTCGCCATGTCCCTCAATGAATGAGGAAATAACCGAAGCCTCAGTATCTCCGGATTTACTCCTGGTAGTCTAAACGAACCACAGATTTCCAGGAACGTTTTCAGATGCTCCCTAGCATCCTCTGTAGCAGCACCACTAAATTGGCCAGCATTATTAATCATGCTAAACATGACAGGTTTCAGCTCGAAATTCTCAGCTTCCACGTCTGGCAGGGTGGTCTCTAGTTCCACATGATTATTGATCATGTAGTCTCGGCAGGATCGGCGTGCGGCTCTGGCAGTATGAATAACAGGCCGTCTGTTTTCTCCGTCCCCGACGGGATCGTTAGGATCTTGGGGATTCCCTTGGTTGTTCATGGCCTCTAACTGTTCTTCAAGGTATTCGTTTCTGGCTAACACGGGGCGAAGTCGGTTCCTAAGATTGTACGAGCGGTCGATTTCAGGGTCTAGTGGATACTCAGGTTCCTCTCCTCGTTTCGATCTGCGCATAAACAAAAAACCTTGTGAAAAGCACAAGTTGAACAATCCAAGTAAAACAAAACAGAAAAATAAAAAGAATATGCAGTAAAAAGTAAGGGTAAAGTTATGTTGCCAGTCCCCGGCAACGGCACCAAAAACTTGTTGCGTGTAAAAGTGTCTATCGCAATGTAGTGCAAGTGTACACGACGCAAGTAGTAAAGTGATACGTAAGTATCGGATATCGTCTCCACAGGGACTGGGCTAATAGCTTTAACCTTGGATTTCTACACAAGAAGGAAAAGAAATAGTTTAATTGTTTGTCACGAGATAATAAAGAAGACTGGAAATAAAGGATGAAAATATTCAGAATAAAGAGTAGGTCGGTATTGATCTGCTCTGTAGTGCAGGTGTTTGCACTGTCTAACACTTCTCTGTTCTGTCGAAGCGCCTGTCGCGGCAGCACCTGCTGTGGCAGCGGTCTGTTGTTGTCTCGGCAGCGAACACACAACTCAGTACTTCAAGCTTGGCAAGAATCCCTGCTATGCCTTGGTCTATCCCTAGGTCCAAGTCTATCGATTAACACGTCTTTGATGATACCTCCCGGCGTGAATCGAAGGATGAACAGGGATGTTGTTGAATTCTTCCTTAGCCACTTAACCTCGTCATATCCCTAGGTCCGAGATAGTTCAACCATAAACTGGAGAACCCGTACTTATTCCTTTCGTATACTTAACTCTCCCAATATTAAGTAAATGTGTAATCTCACAATGCTCTCCCGATCCTCTTGCAAGATGTTGAAAACCAGAATAAGCAAACTTGAAGTCTATTTTATTGAACAGAAAAAATCCTAAAACAATGCAATTCTTGCAACTACTTTACAGAATCAACCCTTAGCCCTAGGGAAAGTTTAGAACATGATGTGATGGGGGGAAACGACTAGGGTTTAGGGGAAGACGGCTAGAGAATAAGATATCCTTCCCTAGGTCGAATTGCATGCCTTTATATAGGCCTTGGGTTCAAGTTTTCTAATATGGCAAGAATACAAGTTTAAATTAAAGTACAACTCTAGTAAAGACTAAATCTTCAGAATATATGTCTTTAATTCGTCCTTCCTTTTTGCTTGAAGTTTCTTCCTTGAACTTTGGGCTTGGCCTTCATTCTGATCTAGGGCTCAGAAAAATATGCGAGTGCTTCACGACAGACCGACTTAATTTTCTCTTTCTGTCGAGCTCCACTTCACTTATTCCCTTCACCTTTGCTGTCGTCCTTGGCTACCACGGTAGTGGCCTTGGCAGCATCGTCCTTCTTGTCTACAGTCCAGTGTTCCAGCTCTGATTCTCTACTTCCCAGCGTCTGCTACAGCAGCTACCTGCAAAAGTGACACATTTCAGTAGAAACTGTGATATTTAATATAATTGTGATGTATGAATGAAATCTGTCATAAATGCAATGAATTATGCTTGAATGCAGCAGAAATATGGGTTCAATAGGGGGTAAAATATAGAACTTTTACACACTCAACACATTCATTCAATGGTTTATTTCTCATTTAAGAAAAATGTTTTTTTGAAACTGCATGATTGTTGAGTTTTAGAGCTTCGCTCACTAAGCTATCAAGCTTACGCTCTCCTTTTTCCAACATGCATATCGTTAGAGTTCGGGAGGCAAGTGGGAAAGGGAGGAGCCTTTTTGGAGTTCTCAAGTAGCTCATGTATGATTTATGTCTTTGTAATAATGCCTAGACGATGGGGGTACTAGACTTGTTGGTAGTTGGTGTCAAACTCCTTAGTTTGGTTTTGTTGATGAATGAGCATGTTGAGTTGTTGATGCTATGTTGGATATGTTTATGCTTTTATGTCGTGGATTGAAAACTATGTCTACTTCGTTGCTTAAATGCCTTGTGTTTGAGAGTTTATGTCCTTGATCTATGAATGCTTATGTGATTGTTTAAAAGTATGTGAAACCTTGCCATGATATGCCTATTTGAGTGTTTATTGCCTTAAATGGAATGGTAAAGTCAAGTATGTTTCTATGCAAGTTTTCTACCCAAATGCCTATCTTGAGATGTATGCCATGTTAGTTCGTTTAAGTAGTCTCGCATGATCGATCTTGCTTGTCAAATGTTGTTTGAATGCATGATTGTGGTTAGGGAGTCATAAAAAGCATTTAAAGTTAAGTCTTGGTTCGTTTTGCTGCAAATTTGAGTCTTGCAGTGCAGGGCGTATCGGTACGCCCAAGGGCCGTATCGATACGGTCCTACACTTTGAGGCTCAAATTTGGCTTAGCGTACCGATACACGGGGGTGTATCGATACGCCAAAACCTCTCTGGAAATATGAGATTTTGACGAGATTTTGGTGTATCGGTACAGGCTCTAGGCGTTTCGATACGGTCGTTTATCGTTGACCGCGAGATGTTGACCAAGGAGGGCGTATTGGTATGGTCAACCAGTGTACCGATACGGTCTCCCTAGGTTGACTTAGGACAGTTGACCTGGTCAAGGCTTATCGATACCCTCTTCTAGTGTATCGATACGGCCTGTTGAACAAAGTAAAATGGGACGTTTTAAATTGTTTGTTTGATTGCTTCGCATCGCTTGTTGTCTTTCCGCTGTCGTATCACACATAGGATGTATGAATGCCTTTAGACAAGATAATAATTAAAAGAAATTTTTAGGGTTGCTAACCGAGGTGGGTCCCTAACGGGGTTCATTTCAGTTTTCCCCGTGTAGCCTACTCGGACCGATCAGTCGTCCAGACCGGGACGAGGGGGTTACAATACCCTTTCCATAATTCGTATGGGGTAGAATCAATTTTCTTACGAGGTACTCGGTTTAATATGTGATTAGCCGATAGAATGGCTTCCCCCCACATGTTGTCAGACAACCCAGAACTTATTAACAATGAGTTCATCATCTCTTTTAAAGTTCTTTTTTTCCTCTCGGCTATACCGTTTCGTTGAGGAAAATAAGGGGCTGAAGTTTCATGTATTATGCCATTCGTCTCACAAACCTCTTTTAGAAAATTAGATCCATATTCACCACCTCTATCAGACCTAACATGTTTTATTCTCCTATCTAACTGATTTTCAACTTCCGCCTTATAAATAAGAAAGAAGTTTTCAGCTTCATCTTTAGTTCTTAGGAGATAAAATTTTGTATATCTAGAGTAATCATCTACAAAAGTTATGTAGTAGCGTTTTTCTCATATGCTTTCAGTGTTTCTAAAGTCTGCTAGATTAATATGTATAAGTTCTAACAGTTCAGTCTTTCTTTTAGAAACAATTTTAAAGGTAGGTTTAGCATGCTTAGCTTCTACACAGACTTCACATTTATTATAGTTTGTTATGTCTAGTTTAGGCAGAATATTCATACTCGTCATTTTCTTTAAAGATTGAATATTTACGTGTCCTAATCTAGCATGCCACATATTAACAGACTCAACAATATAAGCAGAAGTGGTAGTTTTATTTTCATTAAGTTGAGTTTCTATGACAAATAAACATTCACTTAAAAAACCTTTCCCGCCATAATCACCATTACGAGAAAGTACAAGTTTATCTGCCTCAAAAACTAACTTAGTGCATGCCTTATTTAAGAGGCCACCACTAATCAGATTTCTACGCAGGGCAGGCACATATAGGACATTGTTAAGGGCCAAAGTTTTATCGGAAGTCAGCTTGAGTAAAACCTTGCCTTTTCCCATCACCTGAGAGCTGATGGAGTTTCTCATGTACACATGTTCACCTTTTTTCATGTCCTTGAACTCGGTGAAGAACTCTTTCCTTGCGCAAAAATGTCGAGAAGCTCCGGTTTCCACGACCCACTCGGTGTTCTTCTCTACAAGGTTGACCTCCGAAACCACCGCGGAAATGACATCATCATCCATGTCCTCCGCCACATGCATGCGTGGTCTAGTCTCGTTCTGGCGGTCCACACGATGCTGACATTGGTACGCCTTATGACCAGCTTGCCCGCACACGTAACACTTCATGGTTTTCGCGTCTGGCTTGGCCTTGACCGGCTTTTTGAAGTTGGTAGTCTTTTGTGGTTTGAGCTTTTTGTTCTGGGGGCCTTTCTTAAAGGGCTTTTTGGACCCTGATGCACCACTAGACTCAACTAAATTAGATTTAAAAGATAAGTGACTAAAGTTATTAGTAACCTTATCTTTCAAACGGTTGGCCTCTTCAATTTTCATGTGACAGATCAGCTCCTGAAGTGGTATGTCCCTTTTCTTGTGCTTGAGGGAGTTGCGGTAATCGGACCAGGACTTGGGCAACTTCTCGATCAGGACATTTGCTTGCAGAATTTCACACATCTGCATGCCTTCCGCAATGATATCCGAGACAAGATTCTCGTAGTCATGGACCTGGTCCATGATTGGCTTGTTGTCGGTCATCTAGAATTTCAACCACTCGCCAACGACGTATTTTTTGATCCCCGCGTCATCGGTACCGTACTTCGTATCCAACGAATCCCATATCACCTTTGCACTCCTCTCTTTAAGGTACATGTCGAAAAGTTTGTTGGACATGTGACTTAGGAGATGGCCAGGAACCGTCTTATTATCCTTCTCATACTTGGCAAAGGTGGCGGCAGCATCATTCTGCCCTTGGTTGTCGCCAGGGACAGCAACAGTAGTGGCAGCCACGGATGGTGGTTCGGTGAGCAACACGTAGTCAAGGTCCAACTGCTCGAAGAAAATCAGAATGCGTTGGGACCACCTTCGATAATTGCTACCATCCAACGCATCAAGCTTGGACAGGTCTGGGATGAGCTTGCTAAGCAATGCAGACGAGGATGCCATTTTGCAGAATCGGGGCAGAATTGTTTCTAAATTGTTGGTTTACAATACTACAAAACGATCTGGTTAGCACTGACTGGAAAATAATAAAATCAGAAAATAAAGGTAGGTGAACTGTGTCATGGTATGTTGGTCACTGCCTTAGAAACAATTCTGCCCCGAACAGTGTAGTCGCTTCATAGGCAAATTGTCCCTCGAGGTGAACACGGATGCTCCGAGAGTCGTACACTCGACACCGGAGTGAACGACGGTAGTACTGCTGCTTCTGATCATGGAGGAATGCAGAGAACTTTTAGAATGTTTTGAGTGTGGTTGTTGCATACTTAGACTGCATGGAACTCTCTATTTATATGTTGAATATCGTAGACAGAACCGTCATTTCATTGTCCAATTAATTCATATATAACAACAGAATTAATCTGCATGTAACACTTGTAGTAATAGCTCTCTATAACAGCAAATTAAACCTGCAATAATCATCTAGTAACAGCTACTGTGAACACTTGAATTTGACTGGAAAACAGTCTAAATTCAACACAGTTCGAACCTGGAACAGACTTTTTATATTCGAACAATTCGAACAAATAGACAGTTTATATTCAAACAAATCAGCACTGGATCAAAACGTTCTGATTTGAATTAAAAAAATAAATTTCGAATTCAAAAAATTCATTACGAATTTTCTCCAAAAAGATAATGTTCGCGCGCGAACGTGTCGAAGACATGTGTTACCCGGGCTCGGGTCGGCCGGGCGGCGGCGGCGCGCGAGGAAACATGAGTATAAATACCCTTCACAAGCTTTTTCCCAACCCATGTGAGATATAGGCTTTTGCCTTTGATTCTCACCTTAAGCATTACCAACAAAGCAAGCCACGAATCATTTCCCGAATTGCGAAAGATTAGATTCATTTCCAGCGAAGATTAATGGGCTGCCAAAGAGCTTTAGAGAGATGACTATTTGCAGGGATACCTAGAGAGGTTGAAGGGGGCGGTCGCCTTTTTAAAAATTTGAAATTTATATGTAATTTATAATTTTTTTAGAAATTTTCTATTAAAATTTTATTTTCGTTTTTCTAAAATTTTATAAATTCGTCTATTCTAAAATTTTATATATTCGCTCTCTAACATAAAATTTTATACCGTAAAAATCTTTTATATGTTATTAATTATAGATGTTATTATATATTTCATTATTGACGCGATACTTTGTATTCATAAATTAATTTTAATATATATATATATATATATATATATATATATTTATAATATTGGTCATGTTTGGTAAATAACGTTTTGAGCCAAAATTAGAGGTTTGAACTAATATTAGAGGTTTGACCATTCAAATCCGCTAATTTGAATGTTTGGTGAATAGCGGATTGGGGTGAAACCTCTAATTTTGAAAAATATGTTAATATGAACTTTTTTTGAAATTAGAGGTTTTGACATAAGAGTTATAAAGATCATTTTACCCTTAACAATTATAAAACTTTTTCAAATAACCTAAATTTAATCTTTTCTATTTTAATTATTCACTCGCGTTTTTATATTGTGACATTTGTAAACTAATATTTTTTCTTTTTATTCTCACACATTTATATTTAAATTTAATAATTAATTAAAATATATTTAAAATAATTATATAAATAATAAATTAATATATAGATCCCTCAAATATGCTTAGTAATGTTATATTAAAAAAATATTTTCATAATTTAATTAATATTAATAGATATAAAGTATTGATAACTAATAAACTATTCAAACAAGTATCGAATATAATCATGTCCTTATACATCATTTTGCTTGTTTAAATAATCAAACAGCTATCAGCTATCAATTAATTTTACCAAACACTTTTATACAATCAGCTAATACAATTCGCTAGTCAAATCAGCTAATGCAATCAACTATCCGCTATAAGCTTATGTAATCTGCTATCAACTAAAAGTTATCCGCTAATTGCCAAACAGAGCCAATATTAAAATTATTTATTAGCGTAATATTGTGTTACATTATTAATAAAGTACATGTGGGCTGCCAAAGAGCTTTAGAGAGATGATTATTTGCAGAGATATATCTGGAGAGGTTGAAGGGGGCAGCCGCCTCTTTAAAAATTTAAAATTTATATGTAATTTATAATTTCTTTAGAAATTTCTTATTAAAATTTTATTTTTTCTCTTCTATAATTTTATAAATTCGTCCCTTCTAAAATTTTATATGTTCGCTCCTTAACATAAAATTATATGTCCGTCTTTAATTATTTGTTTAATGAAAAAGAAGTGTTTATAGCTATCACGCAAATGATATGTTAAGTTTTTTATATTTTTATTTTTTTTAGTTTTATTCTTGAAAAGTCTATTTTTATCTAAATTGTCCTCTATTGTTTTAAAATTTTAATCTAAGTGTTTTAAACATTAAAATGATCTGTTTCTAAATTTTATAATTCAGTTTATATATTTTATTATTGATAATATTATTTTATTTAAATAAAAATAAAATATTATATCTAATAAATACAATATATTCGTTTAAATGTGCATCTAGTAGGTCTGATTTGGAACGCGTTTACTTCCCTCCTTTCTTAAAATTCTTGAACATTTTGGATAAAAGTAAATTTAAAAAATTGATCATTAATCGAAATAAATATTGGGAACTCGACGGTGGTGATTTTGAGGTTTAAAAGTTACCGTTTGCATCAAATCAATTCTTTGTAACTAGAAAATAATAAATTATAAGATTTTATCCTTTTCATTAATGCTGAAAATGAGATGTAACATATCATGAATTATTTGAGTTTGATTCGGTTAAAATTTTATTAATACTTGATTTGATTAAACTTGACTTGTACTTAAACTCTAATCAAATTCTTAATGAGCCGAGTTTAGCAGTATTTGATCTCATACTCAACTTATTAACACCCTTATTTCTTACCATCACCCATCTCAACCAAGGATTCAAAAAAAAAAGAAAAAAACAAGAAGAAGAGGAATTAACAAATCAAGAAATCACAAATCAAATCGAAAGGAAATAAAAAAATATCAGTGAAGAGATTTTTGTTAACGATATCAAGAGAATATCTTTGACGTGTGTTTGATTTTTTCGTATTACATGGAAATTTTTATGACAATTTTGTAACAGTTAATTTTTAATAATTTTAATGACTACTTAATTTCTGAAATTTTAATAACCAATTTAATTATTTTTATTTATTTTAGTAATTATTTTATCCCCAAAAATATTTCAGTTAGTAATACAGACCAAAATTTGTATAGATGCTAATTTAAAAAAATAAAAATAATAATAAGTTTATGGATAAATTATATAAATTATCACTGAACTTTATTTTTTAACCTACTTTGGTCACTAAACTTTTAAAATATCAATTTACTCACTTAACTTTATACATTGACTTATTTTGATTATTCTACCTTTTATTCAGTTACTTTTGAGATGACATAACTTTTTTTTAATTGTTTTCCAGCTACATTAGACTTTGATGAATAGAATGATGAATAAAAGTGCACATCAAATTTAAAATCTTATTTATCCTTAAAATCCCTAACCATAGTTTATAACATTAAAAAAATCATGAAGTTGTGATTCGTCTGTTTGGTATATCCAGTAAAAAAAAAAGAAAAAATAAAAGGTGTATAGATGAATTCTGTTTATGAGACGAACGAAATTTCGACATGCAAATGTAAAAAGCTAACAGTGCTGAAAGCATATTGGTCAGATAACAATCTTGGAAGATGATTTTTTCGGTGTACTAACCATTCCTTCAATAACGCAGCAACATAGTCTAATCATTTTTTAAGACCCAAATGTTTCTTCGACCAAACTTTTTTCGAAATTTCTTCTACCCAAATATTCTCTCATTATATGGGAAAGCTTAAATCTATTTTTTTTTCCAAAACAATAAATTCTTAACCCAAATTGATAAAACCCTAAAACCTCAGTTATCCCTTAATGCTCTGATTGAAATTAGAAACAGTGTATTACTGTTGTGTTAGGAAAACAATAAAAATGGGTTAAGACCAAAAACCCTCAATGCAGTGTCGTTTCGGCTTTTTAATTTTTTATTATTCTATTATTAACGTATTGAGTTATATTAGTATTTTATTATTTATTTTAGACACGTCGTAATGACATTAATAGATATAGATTAATGGTGGAGTGTTCAAAATAGGTCAATATATAAAATTAAATTAATATTTTAAAATTTTAATGACCAAATAGGTCAAAGAGAAACGTTCGGTGATGATTTTTGTAATTTACCCTAAGTTTATAATGTTAAAATTTGACTTTCCCCTTAAAAATTTCCCGATCAACACCTCCTCCTCCTCTGCCTGACCGACGCCCTCTTTTGCTTTCAAAGTTACCGACTGACCATGAAACTAAATAAGTCAAGTTTTGAGACCCTAACCCTAACGTAAAAATTCTTACTTGAATCATGAGATTTTGAGTTGTGCTTCGGTTTGTGTTATCTTCTCTTTTCCGTTATCGGTACAGAGGAAATAGAGTACCCTTATCGCCGAGATTTTCTGTCACACTGCTATTTGCAGCCGTGGTCCGCCACTATCGAGGTCTTTAGCCGCTATTGCGAAACTAGTACGCGTCCGATTCACACCTCGGTGGGGTTTTTTATTTTGTTGGTTCAGGAGAGAAGCTTGTTTATCCAACCACAAAGAAGAGAGCTAGTGGCCGTAAATGATCCGTTATTGGCAACAGAATTCAAGGAGTATGTCATCCCTTTTTAAAGAAATATATATTTCTGTGAAAGAGTGTTTCTTTGAAGTTTCTATAAATACTTAATTTTTGTGACTGTTTGTACAAATGATTGAAGCTTGTGTGAAAGAGTTTTGTTCCTAATAGTATATGGTGATTCTAGAACAAGAGCTGAGAAATTGGTTGCCTTCGTCAGTTACTTTGATGTTTCAGAATCATCATTTTATTTTGAGGGTTTAGGTTTAATTTAACATTTACTTGTTTATCTATATCTATATATATATTGACATTTGTATGAATGTTGTGATTGACCACTTTTATTTGTTTTCTGATATGATATAGCAAGTACTAAATGAATAAGAGTCGGATGCAGAGTTGAGGTTCACTCAAGAATATCTTGTGGGAGTAGAAGGATTTCTTAATTTTTCACTTGACACACAAGTTGAAGATGATATGATACTATTGTCCATGTTTGAGCTACGCTAACATCGATTGGTCTGTCTGTGAAGTTGTGCTTGATTCAATTCCAAAGAAACGAATGTTTCGGAGGTTTGAAGCCGCAGATGTGATTCTATCTCTGTGACATTACCATGTCAATGGCTTTGTTCAGTAGAAAACTTAAATCCTTTTTAGTTTCACCCTCTATCAACGACACCCCTTCCGTTGCAGTAATCAAGTCCATCATTATCCGCTCTCTGTCGCTTATGCAATCGAACAATGACTCAATTGTCGATGTCATCTCTGATATATTCAAGGAAACCCATGACTGGGATACTCTCACCAGAACTTTACCCTCTCTGCAATTAACCCACTCCATTGTTCAACAAGTGCTTCTCCAACTCCAGCTGCCTGATCATGCAAGATCTGCTTTAAACTTCTTTCACTGGTCAGCAAAGACCCAAAATTTCCAACACCAGATTTACTCGTATTGCATTGCAGTTCATATTCTGGTTCGTGCCCAACAATTAGCCGATGCTAAAGTATTGCTCCACTCTGCTTTGAAAACAAGTGAATCCAGCTCAACTAGATATTGCATGGTGGAATCTTTACTGGGTAGTTACAAAGTTGTTGGTTCGAGTCCTTTGGTGTTCGATTTGTTGGTTCAAGCTTATGCAAAGTTGAGAATGTTTGAGGATGGTTTCGAGGTTTGTTGCTACTTGGAGAATCATGGATTTTGTTTGAACTTGTCAAGTTTTAATGCCTTGCTTCATGGGATGCAAAAATCTGGTGAAAATGCAGTGGTTTGGAAGGTTTACGAGCATATGATTCGCAAAAGGAAATGCCCCAATGAAATCACAGTAAGGACAATGATTAGTGCTTTGTGTAAAGAAGGCAAGTTGCAAACTGTGGTGGATTTGTTGGATAGGATTCATGGTAAGAGATGTCCTCCGATAGTTATTGTTAATTCGAACTTGGTGTTTAAGGTTATAGAAGAGGGTAGAATTGAAGAGGGTATGGAGTTATTGAAGAGAATGTTGCAAAAGAACTTGATTCTCGATACCATTGCTTCCTCTTTAGTTGTTTATACTAAATTGAAGCTTGGAAATTTGGAGTCAGCATGGGAGGTGTATGACGAAATGCTTAAGAGAGGCTTTAGTGCCAACTCTTTTCTCCTTTCATCCTTCATAAAAGCATATTGCGACAGAGGCGAAATTCAAGAAGCAGAAAGCACGTTGCAAGAGATGAAAAATATGGGTTTGAAGCCATATGATGAAACTTTTAACCGTTTGATCGAGGGATGTTATAAAGCCGGAGAATTCGAAGCCGGTGTAGAACACTTTGAGGAAATGATTAGTAGGGGACTCGTTCCAAGTTGTTCATCATTCAATGAAATGGTTAGAGGGCTATGCGAAATTGGGGATTCGGAGAAAGCTAATGGATTCTTAACTGTTGTCGTAGATAAAGGATTTTCACCTGACCAGGTCACATATTTTCATCTTATGTCTGGTTATGAAAAACAGGGGAAGATTCAACAAGTTCTCAAATTATACTACGAAATGGAGTATAAGTCACTCTCTCCTGGATTACCGGTTTTTACAGTGTTGATTAGAGGTCTATGCAAATGCGGAAGACTAGAGGAAGCTGAGAAGTATTTAAGAATAATGAAAGACCGTTCCATAGGATTGAGTGAAGACATATGTGAAGCTTTAATCGCCGGTCACCTCAGAAATGGCGACAAAACAAAGGCGGGTCTCCTTCAGAATGAGATGGTTGCAAGAGGAATGAAGCCAATGCAAATGAAGTAGTTTAGCATTTTTAGCACAAGCAGAATTCATTTCTCTTTGTTTGATGTATAATTGCAGGAAACCAATGCAGCGTCGGATGTTGATATGCATATAATATGATAAGTCAAAATTTTTGAAGTTTTGGAGGTCAACTACTTTTGAATATGTGTTGGACTTGGACATGAATACTTGAAGCAAATGGATTTGAATCATTGTTGTCTGCTTTGCATATTAATCAGCAGAGAATATGTTGTTTTGTTTCTAGTTTGGATTTGTTAACTGGAATTCACCAAATTGTATGAATGTTGATCAAGTATCAGCAGTACATTTAGATATGATTCCTTTTTATTTGAAACTTGTATGGATTTTCCGGTGTTTTGCTTCGCCGATCATATTAGCTTTAAGTTAATTCTCTAATTATGGTTTTCAATTCAGAATTTATTGCTTGACTGCGACAAACTTTCTCTTGGTATTAGAATATATATGTTTAATTACGAGAAACTATCATCGCGGGGATAGCTCAGTTGGGAGAGCGTCAGACTGAAGATCTGAAGGTGGCGTGTTCGATCCACGCTCACCGCATTCTCCCTTTTTATTGTTTTCTTAGCAGATCCAGACCGTCAAAAGAACACCAAACTTAAAATCTCAGCCGTCGAAATGAAACTCTGTTTCCGCTCTAATTTTTTTTGGGTTAATTCTCCGCTACAACTTCGACAGTCCAAATGGAAAAAGTTTAATAACTTGGAATCTGGACCGTATAAATGGAAAACCCTGAATACGATAAAACACTCAAATTCAACTCAACTATTTTTAATAAGGGTAATTACAAATTTCACAAATAAAATTTTTTCTCTCTCTCATTTTGGTCATTGATGTTTAAATATTTTTAATTTAATCATTAAACTTTCGAATTACTCTAGTATGATTTGCTAAATTAATCAACATATATTATAAGTTTTTTTTATATTTCATGTGTTTGTATGATTTGTTAAACTATATGTTATTAATTATAGATGTTATTGTATATTTTATATTGTTGTTTTTTTAAGGTTCTAATCCATTTAAATAATTTTAAAACTTATTTATTATAAAACTAAATAACTCTACTTTTATAGTTATAATTTTAAATTGGCCTTTAACAAAAAATAAAAAATCTAATTAAGCCTTATGAAAATTTAGCCCACATAATTCAAATTACACCCGATTTGGCCACTCCATTAGTTTGACTGTATTGACCTTCAATACCATCTAACGACCAAAATATAAAAGGACACGTGACACGCTTTAGGTATGTCATGTCATCAAAAGCGATTTTTTTAAAAAAATCTAAATAAATAAAAAAGTTTATAAAAATTCATAATAAATTGTAAAAAAAGTCAATTTTTTTCTTATTTTCCTTTATTTTTTTAATAAAAACCATAAAATAATAGTTTTTTCTCTAAAAAATCCAAAATTTTCATTTCTTTAAAAAAACCCAATAAATCCCTAAATTAAGCATTACCACATATTCAACCACCAACCACTCTCTGTCGCAGGAAAATTTTTGTTCTTCCTCAATATTTTTTCTCACCAGCACTGTCGTATGTCATAGCACCAACAACATCCACCGTCGATTAAACGGATTTGAGGACTAGGGAATGTAGAGTTAGGGTTTAGGGTTAGGGATTTAAAAATATTGGGCATTTTGAAAATTTGATATTTTATAATTAAAAATATATTTTAAAAAAAAATTATAAATTTTTAAATATTATTTCAATATAAATATTTATATATATTTTAATAATTATTACAATTATTTTATATTTTTAAATTTTAAGTAAAAAGTATTTTTTAAATTTTTTACATAATTTTAATTTTTTATACATTTAAATATTTTTAGATTTTTCTTGTATTTTTTAAATAATTTTTAATTTTTTTAAATTTTAATTATTTTTCAGATTTTTTTTAATATTTTTTAAAATTTTAAATACATTATTTTATAATTTTAAATATTTTTACATTTTTAAATAATTATTTGCGATTTAGATGATGTAGCATGTCCAGTGAGTGCCACGTGTCACCATCATAATAACTACTTTTGAGTTAACTGTCAGTTTAACGGAAGGGTTAAATTGATTTTTTAATTTTTCGTTGAGTGTCAAATTGAATGTAATTTAAATTTTTAGGGTTAAATTAATTGCAAATTTTTTATAAAAGTTTTAATTAATTTTTTGTTAAGGGCAAATTTGACCTTTAAGCATTGTTTTATTAACCTTTCAGATGTTTTTTTTTTCGTGAACATCAATCACTTTTTAAATTATCTAATTGTAAAAAATAAACAAAATTACTTTGGTTGGCGTTTGATAATTTTTATTAGAACTTTAAATTTTACTTCTTCGGTTTTTCTTCGTTGTCTCTAAAAAATTTCAATTTTGTTTTTTTATGAAACCAATACCGTTGCTTTTCAATCTGAAATTCATTAGTCATTACAGTAGGCTTGTTGGCGACAAACTATTAATCTAAAAAGGAACAAAAATCGGTTGTACTTTTCGGTATTTCTTTTTATGTTTTAACACTAAAAATTAGATTTTAAGTAATAATTTTAAATTATAAATTTTATTCCCTAAAAAATATACTCTACCCCTTATTCCCTAAACTCTAACCTTAATCATTAATCTTAAATCCTAAACTTATTTTTTTAGTATGAGGTATGAATAGAGAAAAAAAATAAAAGATTTCTATTCTCTAAAAAGTAGATTCAAAGAGAAATGAAAATATGCTTAGCTTAGATTCAATAAATAAGACAATGAATATAAATTCCATAAACTTAAAATGACAAGAAAAAATAAGATTATATCCATGTTTTGATTAGAAAAAAATTCTGGGAGTGATATTGACTGATTTGGAAATTTAATTTTGATGAAAAATTAGAATATTCTGAATTGGAAATTTTAGTCCAAGCCCATATATTCTATGGGAAAAAGTTGATGTGATTCTTTTAATTGGTAGGGATGATGTAATAAGAATACGAATGAGTCTACCACGTGCGACAAACATTGATGAACATCGATAATATCATTAATTTTATTTTTTAAATTTTAAAAATCTAAATGACTAAAATTATAATTAAAATTATCTCTTAAAAAATAAAAATTAAATTTAATAGTTACTTTATAATATTTTTAATAGATTAAAATCAAATATACTCAATTCTCCTAAACCCTAACAAAATCAATCTCTTAAAAAAATAGAAATCAATTTATAATTTTTTAATAGATTAGAATCAAATATACCCAACTCTCTTAAACCTAGACCCTAACAAATATACCCGATCTATAATTTTAATTATAATTTTTCCTTTAGATTTTTAAAATTTTAAAAAAATTAATGGTGTTCATCGGTGTTCATCGTTAGTAGTGTTTATCAATATTCGTTGCCCGTTGTAAAATTTTCCTAAGGGGGCGTTTGGTTCACAGAATGTAAGATTACCTCTGGAATAGGATTACTGGAATGTAACATTACCTGACACATTACCGGAATGTTACATTACCTTGTTTGGTTTATTTGGTAGGAATATAGAATTGTAGTGTTTGATTGGAGGAATATAAGATTAATTGGAAGCAAAATTTACTAACTTGTCCTTATAATATATTTTCTTGTTAACAAGTTTAATTTTTATTTATTAAATTAAAAATATTTACATAAAAATTTATAGAACTATTTTCGTTACATTACCTAAATTTTGCAAAAAAACAAATATTTATAATATTATTAAATTATGTTTAAAAATGTTTTATATTTATATACATTTATTCCTTTTTAACTTTTTAACATCAAAATATTACACGTTTAATATGCTTAGATTTTTAATTTTTTATTACTTTCGACCATTTATCAAACAAATTAAAGTAAATAATAAAACAAATCTAAAAGTAGTAAAAATGATAAAAATAAATTAACTTACTGATTTTTTAAGATAAAAAATATCTTATAAATCAAATAATAAAATTAATAACATCAAGTCTTAACGCATTCAGTCTCAAGCAACATACAATCTCATCCTGTAACCCTAAAAACATCGTAAATACAATATTAATAAAATGTACTATTAAATATTACAACATTATCTAAATATATACAACACCATTTATATAATAAACTAATATTAAATATAAATATTTAATAAATTTACACCATAAATAATTAGTTACCTAATTAAAAATGCAATAAAGGATCAACATGAACATAATTCATAATCATAAGGGTAATATTGTCCAAAGGGGAAGGAATTGTGTAATACCTAAGAAAATGGTGGGAATAGCATTCCCACCATTTAGGGGGGAAAAAGTCACTCTTGGGAAAAGAATAATACCTCATAGTGGGAATCCTCCTAAACCAAACATGGAAATGTAAGTCTGGAAAAGATTATTACCCCTGATAATCATCTTTTCCGCGAACCAAACACACCCTAAGAGTAATCCACAAAATAATTTTTCTAATCCTGCTGTTGGAATTGATTAAAGATTAAAGATGCGGATTTTAAGTTTAAAATTAGAAGTGCATATCTATATGGACATATATTGTAGATTTTTTTATTATCATGTATGTTAGTGGCAGAACTTAACACTCAATTTTGAGGGGGATAATTAGAGATTTTTTTTTTGAATAGATCATATATATAACGCATTTTCTACGAAAAATTCTTTCAATATTCAATATATAAATACATTTTAATTAAACAATTTAAGAAATAATTAAAAAAATTTAAAATATCTAAAGTGGTCTAATGTGATTTTTTAAATTTCAAAGGACTAAGTGATAAACTTTCAAAACTTTGAGATATCCTTCAAATATTTGAAAAAGTCAAATTATATTTTGAAAATTTTAAAAATCAAATGATAAATCCCGGACGTCAACATTTGCCCAATCGATGCGCCAATTAAGTATCGTGCGGGATATGCTGTAACGTTTGTCTGAATCTATAGAAAATGAGGGCGTAAGAGACACGAACGAGGAATGTACTACTTTCCATTTTTAATTTTTTAAAGAAATTTTAAAATTTTTAAGTTCGAAATTTTTTAAATTAAAATGAGAATTTAATATTAACAAAAAATTTTGAAAAAATATAGTTAAATAGATGAATCATACACTAGGAGTATGGTTGTTCAAAAATACCCGGCTCAAACTATCCGACCCGTCGACCCGACTTAAAATTACCCGGTATTGAAATGAAAATACACGAATTTTTCGGGTCGGGTCTAGGCCTAAATTTTTTTATATTCGGGTACCCGACCCGGTACTTTTTTTATATATATTTTACTTTTAAATTATATATTTATTTTAGAATCATACACTAGGAGTATGGTTGTTCAAAAATACCCGGCTCAAACTATCCGACCCGTCGACCCGACTTAAAATTACCCGGTATTGAAATGAAAATACACGAATTTTTCGGGTCGGGTCTAGGCCTAAATTTTTTTATATTCGGGTACCCGACCCGGTACTTTTTTTATATATATTTTACTTTTAAATTATATATTTATTTTAGGTTGTTATTATTTATACTCTAATCCTTAAATTCTTTTTTATACTTGTATTATGTACTTCTAAATTTTATAAAATTATTTATATCAATTTACCAATATGAGATTCGAAAGAAAAACTCACGACCCATAATACTAACTACACAATATGATTATCATTAAATAGGAGTGGTAAAATTGAAGCTGATTGTATTTTAAATCAATGTGAGAAAATAGAACATAAATTGTGAATAACATGCACACTCCAAGTTATACAGTATGAGTGTCATCAAATATGATTCATACTTTATAGGATGAGCTACTGTAACTGCACAGTACATACTACATAGTATTATTTTTTTAACTACACAATACATAATATTATTCAAATATCATCTCTATGCAGCATTGGGAGAATTGAAGCATGCAGACAATATACCATGCAACTTCGGATTATTAATTTTTGTATTACAAAAATTTATGTGTTTTTTTTTAATTTTCAGATTTTCAAAAAAAAATTAAAAAGTAAATAGGGTACAAGGTAGTCGAATTAGCGAGTATCTGAATTTTACGGGTACCTGATTTGCGAGTACCTTGTTTGTATGGGCCAGGTAACAGGCCGAGATTTTGGTACTCGGAATTTTCGGATACCCGGATATAAACACCCTTTACTAGGAACACTATCGTATGTCACGTTAGAAACTTCCCTAGGTTTAAATGGAGAAAAAAGAATACATACGATATCACTAAAAAAATCAAAACAACAAAAGTTAGGCAACTAACCATCTAAACTTAAATAAAACTAAACAAAGCTAACCAACATCGTGCCCCAATCCATCAGCCATAAGCAACTCTTTCAACTCATCCCGAGAGTGTTCAATTTTAGTACTTTTTGTTTCTTTTACTATTTTTTATTTATCAAAACCTAAAGCTAAGCTGGTCAATGTTTAAAACAAATAAAAATTTTCATTTTTTTTGCCCTTATTTAAGTTCTTACATTAAAAATTAGATTTAGGGTTTAGGATTAAAATCTAATATAAGGTTTGCTTGATAGGATTGAAGTTAAGCGAGAATTCGAGTCTTTCAAACGTAAATGTTACTGGTTGATAAGATTTGCTTATTAAGTGTAGATTTTTATTTGTCAATTTGGAACTTGCTAACCCAAGAAATAATTTTATTTTTAAAATATTGACTTGATTGGAATTTTTTGTAGATATTTCATAAGGTGACACAATTAAAACTATATATTTTTTAGTATATATACACATGCATTGAGTGCTAGTTTTTCACAACTTAGCAATTAGCAAAGAAAAAAAGCTCCTTATCTTGGTGTTCATCTTTGCATGCACTGCAAAACAATGAGTTTAATCCATGTCTTCTTGTTTGCAAGTTTTGGGACATTGGCATCTCTGGTCACGTCCCGAACAATCCATGACACCGCCATTGTTGACAAACACGAGCAATGGATGGATGTTTACGGTCAAAAATATGAGAGCAACTCGGAGAAGGAAAGGCGTCTTAACATATTCAAGGCAAACTTGGAATATATTGAGAGCTTCAACAAAGTCGGAAATAAGAGTTTTAAGTTGGGCCTCAATAAGTTTGCGGACATGACACATGATGAATTCATTGCAACTCACACAGGATACAAGATGTTAGACAACCCCAAAATGTCTAAACCAACTTCATTTTTGTACGAGAATGTTTCGGATACGCCGTCAAGCTTCAATTGGAATGACCAAGGTGCTGTCACTCCTGTTAAGGATCAGGGCAACTGCGGTAAGTCCTACTTAATTTTTTTTTCTCTCCAAAAAGTCATTAATTTAAGAAGGTTAATGTCAAAGTTGAATGAAATTAGAGTATAGTTTACGAAATTCAATTACACGTTTGGCCCTAACAAAACTTAACAAAAGGTTAATTTTCCTACATATTATTGCAGGATGTTGTTGTGCGTTTTCAACCGTGGCAGCCGCCGAAGGGATAATCAAAATCCGTACCGGTGAACTAATCTCATTATCGGAGCAGCAACTGCTGGATTGCAGCACAAATGGAATAAACAATGGTTGCGGTGGCGGAACGATGACGTATGCTTTCGAGTACATTATCCAAAACCAAGGGATAACCACAGAAGAAAGCTACCCATACGAGGAAGAGCAAGGAAGTTGCGACATGGAGAAACAAATGAACAAAGCGGCCAGCATCACCGGGTACGAAACGGTGCCTGCGAACGACGAAGAAGCGTTGCTTAAGGCCGTGGCAAATCAACCCGTCTGTGTTGGAATTGATGGGTCTGGACAAGACTTTAAGTTTTTCCAAGGTGGCGGGGTGTTTAGCGGAGAGTGTGGAAATGATCAGAATCATGCGGTGACCATTGTTGGATACGGGACAAGTGATGAAGGTGTGGAGTATTGGGTGATAAAGAACTCATGGGGAGAAAGTTGGGGTGAGAATGGGTTTATGAGAATCCAAAGGGGTGCGAATACACCAGGTGGCTTATGTGGTATCGCCATGCACGCTTCCTATCCATTGTTTAATTAGCATCCAACATATCCATTGTTGCCTTTGCTTTTAATTAATTCCTTCTTGTGTGTTGTCGTTGTTGTTGTCGTCGTTGTCGTTGTTGTTGTTATACTATACTTACCAAGAAGTACCATGTTTACTCAAATGATCTGATTTGTTTGTTGTGTCTGCCAAGTCTGTAAGAGACCTGCACTGTTTTGCATATTAATCAGCAGAAAATATGTCCTTATGTTTCTAGTTTGTATTTGGTAAGTGGAGTTCAGCAAATGTATAATTTTGTTAAAATTGCGAAACTTGTTTTAATTTATTAATTACCTTTTAGGAATGTTAATCAAGTATCGTTAGTACAGTGAAAAGCTGTGAGAGTGAAGGAGAGTTAATAAGCAAAATGAAAGACAAGAAAACAACTTCATTTTAATTCTCTGATTAGAGGTTTCAATTCATTCTTTAGTGTTCGACTGTAACAAACTTCGTTTTTATCTTTTGTTGTTTTCATGGCAAATCCAGACCATTAAAAAAAAAACAAATAGCTTAAAATCTCAGCCGTCAAAGTGACATTCTGTTTTCGCTCTATTTTTGGGGGGTTAATTCTCCCTTAAAACTTCGACCGTAAAATGGAAGAAGTTTAATAACTTGGAATCTTGACCGTTTAAATGAAAAAAAACTTAATATTCTGATATTGAATCTAATGGTTTAAACTGAATGATTTTTATTCATACTATATATTTATAGATTATTATCTTATGCACAAGCGGTTGAAATTTTTTGTTTCTACAATCGTCTTGATTTTAGGGTTTAAAGTTTTAATTAAGAGTTTAGAATTTAGGGTTCATAGTTAAAATTCATGGTTTTGTTTTAAGGGTTAAATTATTTTAAATTATTAATAATGAGGGTTAAATTATTTTAAGGGTTTATGATTAAATCATTTTAAATTAAAATAGTGTCAAATTGAAATAATTTATAAATAACGAGGGTTAAATTTATTAATATTTTTTTCGAATTAGGACAAAATTGTTTAAAGTTGCAAATATAGATGACTAAATGTGTTATTATACAAAATATTTTAACTGTCATGTCACCCCTTAATTGTTAGTGATGCTCGTCGAGCGTGGCGGACTCATCCTTAAAACACATGTGTTGTACATGTATATACGTATTTATATAATAACAATTTTTATTTTATGCAAAGACAATTCAATATTTAAATATAAAATATTCTAAAGAATACGAATTATAATCTATAATTTATCATCTTCAAAAAAATTATAATTTATGTAATTCTATACTATGAAAATTTATATTTTTACAATGTTTAAAAGATAAACATGAAAAAGGTTCAAGTTTGATATAGGCATAATGTAAAATACGCACTCAACATTTGGTCAAATAGTAACTTAAGTAGTATTTATTACCAAAACTCTGACTTTTAACCAAATAGGCATAATTTAACTTTTGGCCAAAACTCTTCTGATATTCAACTTGATCACAAAACCACCATTACTAGAGATCTAAGCTTAAAATGATGGCTAAAAATGGTGAAAATGAAGAACACGGTGATCTCAGTCAAAATCCCTATGATAATTACCACACCCAACAGGCCTAATTAAATCCTTACTCAAGTCAACTCAAAAATTCTATTTCGAAACTCGAATCGTTAACCCGAAATTCAACAGTTGCAAAACTAAAATTGATTTGAATAAATCTACATTGAATGTAGTCTAAACCCGAAATGATCTATTTGAACCTAATCCGAACGATCTGATTGTCACCTCTAATTATATATTATAAAATTTGTAATTGAAATTTCGTTGTGTTTCAGTGTGCTTCTCGTGTGTGTATGTGTGTTTCTTTAAATGGCCAAGTTGTTTTTGTCACGTATCGTTAAGTCTTGAATCGCAGAATCATATTGTGTGTGCAACCGGTTTGTGTAGTTCAATGTTTTTCCGTCTGTTTTGACAATGTCTAGATGCTGCACTCTCTCTTATGAATAAACGTGGTTACTCATTTTTTTAATATATATATATATTCAACTTTTTGTTGCTAAGCGCGTGATTTTGAAACAAAATGTGAATGACTGAAATCGTGTTCCACAACAAATAGATTTCTCTCTTTCACATCAAAAAGTATTTCAAAGGTAAATGTTACAGCTTCATAAGATTTCTTCTCATTCATATTTGCTAGCTTTTTATTTCTCAATTTTCGATTTGCTAACACAAAAATAAGGATAAATAAATTATTTTTTGTCTTGACTAATCCGGACCGACCCACGTCTAGTTTTGATCGGTGAGTCTTACGGCGAAAATTTTTTACATACATAATGTATCAAACTCGAAATTTATTTAAACTATACCAAATTGCTTACCACAAGTTGGTAGGCAAAAATTTTAAGTTTTATTAGGTTTGAACAGTAAACGGGTAAATTATCAAACTTAGTTGATCGTATTAATTGTTTTTATAGAGACACTCTCTAGTTTATATATTTCGCCTTGACATTTATTCAGTTTGTCAGCAAAGTTTTAATCTGGTCTATTTATTTATTTTTAATTTAATTTAAAAAATATATTTAATTTTATTTTTTTCAAAATAATTCAAATAAAGTTTTTTTTAAAGAAATAAGACTTGGTCAAGTCGTCTAACTCAAAAAAAAAAATTCATTCCATTCGACTTGACTCGATTAACTCACCCTTAGAAAATGGATTTTTCTTTTAAAAAATAAAGGGTAAACTACATAAATGACCACGATACTATTAGAAAAATCGCGATTTGACAATCTTACTTTTTTTTCGAAGCAATTAAACCACCATACTATTAAGTTGGATGCAATGTGACCACTAGCTGTTAGAGGTTAACGGCAGGATAACGTGGCAGTTAAAAACATAGAGGTATAATTACACATTTGGTCCTCATTACTTATACACTCTATCAATTTGGTCATAATTTTAATTTAATAAAATAAATTAATTATTTAATTAAGTGGTGACACATGTCGCCATATTATTGGAGGACTTTAATTATTTTTATTTAATTTAATTAATTAATTTCCCACCTCCAATCAGGTGGTGACACGTGTGACCAGATTGAAGGAAGAAAATAAAAGCAAAAACCATCTTGCTCTTTGTAAGATTTGAGCCAAGGTTGCCTTGGATGAAGGTATATAAGCTTACCACTAGGCCAAGTGGATCTTTATAATGTATGGTACAAAACCTAAACTTTAATAGATAAAAAATTTCAATGAAAGACATATGTAATTTTCTCCCTCCCCAAACACCATTTTTTCTTCCACGTTCTTGCTCTTGGGGTTTGGGGAGAGGGAAAATTGCACATCCTTATTTGGATGAAGTTGTTTGTGGTTACAAATGAATGTATATTTGCTTACTGATTTGAAAGGTTATAATGATTCCATAGGTTGGCTTTAAACAAAAACACATTGAATTCCCTTGTACGTTTATACTTAAATAAAATGATTCTCCTTATTTTTCAGTCATGTTAAGAATTGATTGCACGTTTTATATTCTAACAATCTATTTTTTGCTAGAAACCAAATGCTGTTTAAGTGAAATTGAGATATTCTTGGCACTTCAACTACTGAGGCCAAATGCTAAATCCATGTATGCTCATTCTAGTCAAGATATCATCTTAAAATGATCTGCATAAGTGCAACTCTAGGTAATCACAGGTTTGAACGCATGACTTGGGACTCCTGGAGCTGCATTTTTTTTACTGAAACCATATGCATTTTGTATTCCCTGGTTTGCTGAACCCAGATATGAAATGAAAACAAAGTTTGTTTTAGATGCATTGACAGAGCAAATTAAAAGATCTAATCTGCCGTGTTGAGGAGTGGAGAAGCGCAAAACCCTGATGCTTTGACGCTGATAGTGACTTCCCAATCACAGTGCAATGAACCTTGTGCTTTATCTTATACAAATACAGTGAACCTAATAACAGGCAATGAATCAATAATTTTGTTTTTGTTGAATATGGGATTTGAATTTTTATATCCAGCATGCCAAGTGATTGTACATATAACTGCACATTCGAAACATGATTTTTCTACTTAAATTTTAGGTATTGATTTATTGGAGTATTTTATCTGTTAAAGTTTAAGTTTTGTACTATACATTACAAAGATCCACTTGGCCTAGTGGTAAGCTTACATGCCTTCATCCAAGGCTGCCTTAATTCAAATCTTACCAAGAGCAAGATGCTCCTTCCTTTTATTTTCTTCCTCCAATCTGGTGACAACACGTGTCACCACCTAATTAAATAATTAATTTATTTTATTAAATTAATATTAGGACCAAATTGATAGAGTGTATAAGTAACGAGGACCAAATGTGTAATTATATCCCTAACTTTTTAACTGCAACATCACCCTGCCATTAGCCTCTAACGGCTGGTGGTCGCATTGCATCCAATTTAATAGTATGTTGATTTAATTGCTTAAAAAAAAAGTAAGGTGATCAAATCGTGACTTTTCCAATAATATGATAGTCATTTATGTAGTTTACCCAAAAATTAACTTGATTGGCATTTTATATAAATATTTCATAAGATGACTGAATTAAAATGTTTTTTTTCAAGATCTATTTTGTAGTATATATATATATATATATGCATGCATTGAGTGCTAGCTCTTCACAACTTAGCAATTAGCAAAGAACCCCCCTAACTTAGCTTTTTTTGCAGTATATATAATATATATGAGTTTAGTCCATGTTTTTTTGTTTTCGATTTTTGAGGCATTGACATCTTCTGTCATGTCCCGAACAATCCATGACACCGCCATTGTCGACAAACACAAACAATGGAGGGTTGCTTATGGTCGAAAATATGAGAGTAACTTATAGAAGGAGAAGCGACTTAATATATTCTGGGCAAACTTGGAATATATTGAGAACTTCAACAATGTCGGAAACAAGAGTTTTAAGTTAGGCCTCAATAAGTTTGCCGACAATGACACACGATGAATTCATTGCAGCTCACACTAGATACAAGATGCATGACAACTCCAAAATGTCCAAATCAACTTCATTTTTGTACGAGAATTTCACAGATACTCCGACAAGCTTAGATTGGAATGACCGAGGTGTCGTCACTTATGTTAAGGATCAAAGCAACTGCAGTAAGTCTTACTTATGCTACGTTCCGCAATGCTTTTCAATTACAAGTTTGGCCTTAACCAAACTTAATAAGAGGTTTTTTTTGTTCCTACATATTATTGCAGGATGTTGTTGTATTAGAGCTAGGAATAGCAAGTGAATTTGTTGTAACCTCTCTAACAAACCAGCTGAAGCCAGCTGTAGAAAATTAGTTGCCTAACTGCATTCTTGGCAGTTAAGAATGGTGCGCTGCCACCTGTGCCAAGGGTCAAGCTCACCCTATATATCGCTTGTTCTATCAAGCTGTAAAAGCAATTAAGTTGTTGAAATGAATTGAGTATTATCTCTGATTTTGCTCATTAGGGTTTATATTGTATACTTAACATGGTATCCTTCGCCTTGTTGATCTTGGTTCTCCCTTCTTTTGCGTTTGTTCTCTGATTATTTCGTGTCTTTCTTTTTCTTCTTTCTGTGATTCATCATGCCTGATGGTGCTGAGTTAGCTGAGCTCACAACTCAATCCATGGACGATTCCTCCAGCCAAGGTTTCTTCAACAAACAAATCAGTGTTTGTCTTGATGACACTAGTTTTCTCCTCTGGGGCCAACAAGTTCTTTTGATGGTTCGTGGGCAAGGGTTGGAGCATTACCTCGACGCTGACTACAAACCGCCGATGAAATTTCTGACTGAAGCTGATGGATCCAAAGCTCCAAATCCTACTTATCAACGATTCTTCAAGCAGGACAGCTCTCTTGCTTCCTGGTTACTGTCTACTATAAGTAAGTCTATCCTTCCTCATCTTGTTGGACCAGAATCCTCTTCCTCAATTTGGAAAATTGTTGTTCTTCGCTATTCCAACCTATCCACTACACGAGTTATGCATTTACACCGTCGACTACGATCTCTTAAGAAAGGGAGTCTGTCGATTAGTTAATACACAACTCAAGTTAAAGAGATCTGTGATCTCCTTGCTATTTGTGGTAGTCATATCTCTGAAATGGAGCAGGTTGCAACGATTCTTAATGGCCTACCCTCGAAGTTTGAATCAGTCGTGGCAGTTATTATGGCTAGTAAAGAACCTTACTCCTTCGATAGTGTTGTGTCCTTGCTTACTGATGCTGAAACACGATTGGAGGATCCCATGCATCTCTCGGTTTGGGGTCAATAATACTGTGGTGACTCACGATTCCACTGGATCTGCCCCTCGTCCTGTTTATTCCTCTCATCGAGGTGCGCGTGGTGGGCGTTCTGGACCAGGTGGTCGTTTTAAAGGTCGGACCAGGTTGCAATGTCAAATTTGTGGCAAACTTGGTCACCTTGCCGATCGCTGTTGGCATAGGTTTGATCAGGGTTTTCAAGGTCCTGCCAAGCCTTCTACCGAGCCTCATGCATGTTGCTGCACACATGATAACCCTGAAGGTGCCTATGATCCGTTTGTCCCATCTGATTCTGCTGCCTCACCTCCAAAAGAGACACCTCAGGTCAATACCCTGGTTGGCTCCTCATCGATGTGGTACCCAGATTCAGGTGCTACACACCATGTCACTAAGGACATTTCTTAG
This sequence comes from Hibiscus tridactylites, assembly GCA_958450335.1. Classification (NCBI taxonomy): domain Eukaryota; kingdom Viridiplantae; phylum Streptophyta; class Magnoliopsida; order Malvales; family Malvaceae; genus Hibiscus; species Hibiscus tridactylites. The sequence goes on from OY288282.1 coordinate 60,571,599, forward strand.
ATTCAAACTGGTTAGAAATATACAGGCCAGGGTAAGGTTCATATTGGTGATGGATCGTCTCTTTCTATTTCTCATATTGGACATTCTACTTTGCACACTAAGTCAAACACCTTACTCATTGATCAGTTGATGCATGTTCCTGATATAACCCGCAATTTGATGTCAGTCTCTAAGTTTACTCGTGATAATCATGTATACTTTGAGTTTCACTCTTCTTATTGCTGTATTAAGGATGAACAAACATGTGAAGAGTTGTTGAGAGGCTCTCAACATAATGGTCTGTACGTGTTGCCTGTTGTTTCCCCTTCTCCACCTAGGTCATTTGTTTTCACTTGCACTGTTGCTTCTTCAGAGTACTGGCTTTGGCACAATCGGTTGGGGCATCATTCCTCTGCTGTTATGAGTGTTGTTTTACAAAAACCAGTAACCGTAGACAAGAATAATATGTGCCATGCTTGTTAGCTTGGCAAGAGCCACTCCTTACCATTTCAAGCTTCTTCTACAATGTATTCTAAACCTTTCCAATTAGTAGAGATAGACATTTGGGGTCCAGCTCCTGTTACTTCTGCTGGTTATAGATATTATATGTCATGTGTTGATTTGTACTCTCGTAACACTTGGATATATTTGCTGAAAAACAAATCTGATGCATGTACTGCCTTTCAGTTGTTTCATGCTTTAATTAAAACTCAATTTGATACGAATTTGTTAGCCGTTCAAGTTGATGGAGGTGGAGAGTTTAAATTTTTTGAAAGTCAGTTGGCTCGACTAGGGGTTCAATTGAGGGTTACTTGCCCTCATACATCACAGCAAAACGGTGTCATAGAAAGGAAACACAGACATATTCTCGAGATAGCTCTTTCATTGTTGGCTCAAGCTGAATTGCCACTTATATATTGGTTGTATGCTGTGGTGAGTGCAGCGTTTCTCATAAATCGAATGCCTTCAAAGTCACTGGGCGATAAGTCTCCATTTCAGCTTTTATATAATAACCTTCCAAATTATCAGTTCTTGCGTGTCTTTGGATGCTTATGCTATCCACATTTAAGACCATTCAATAGACACAAAATGGATTTTCGCTCCAGGCCTTGCATTTTTCTAGGATATTCACCTCGTCACCATGGTTATCTATGTCTTGATCATACTAGTGGCAGGCCATTTACTTCTAGGCATGTTGTCTTCAATGAAACAATGTTTCCACATGCTGGTATTGGTTCTACACCGCCACGAACTTCTTATACTTTACTTTCTCCTCCACTTCATGTTCATGGTGCTGCCTCTGATGATGCTTTTGTGCCCTCTCAGTCTCCTTCAGTTGACACCACTGTTTACTCTATGCCTTCTGACCCTACATTGGCATCTACCGCAGCTGACAACCCTCTCAAGAATACTACAACACAATCCTCAAGTCCTTCATCCCAGTCTTCCACTCCACCTTCAAATGTTCCATTGGCTTGTGAGTCCCCTGGTGTTGCCGCTAGTCCACTTGTTGATCCTGTTGAAGACCATCATCCTGTTGCTGAGACTCAAATCGATGATGTTGTCTCAGCCTTGGATCGTGTGCCATCTTCTACAAACAACCACTCCATGCTCACTAGAAGTAAAGCATGGATTTTCAAACCCAAGATCTTTCACCTTCAATTCGATGATCTTCCTCCCACTGTTCATGATGCTCTACAAGACCCTGCTTGGTGCAAAGTTGTTCAGGCTGAGTACAATGCTTTACTGGAGAATGATACTTGGGATTTGGTCACGTTGCCATCTAATCGAAAAGCCATTGGTTGCAAATGGTTGTTTAAGGTCAAGTGTCATGCAGATGGCACGATTGAGAGATTTAAAGCTCATCTCGTGGCCAAGGGGTATTCTCAGTTTGCTGGTGCTGATTTTCAAGAAACCTTTAGTCCCATAGTGAAATTTTTCATTGTGAATCTTGTTCTGTCAGTTGCTGTCACTAATGGTTGGTCCATTCACCAAGTTGATGTGAACAACGCTTTCTTAAAGGGGGATTTAGTTGAAGATGTTTACATGGAGCAGCCATAAGGTTTTACACAGAAGGCAACTGATGGTACCTTGCTAGTATGCAAATTAAAGAAAGCTTTATATGGCCTTAAACAGGCTCCACGTAACTGGTTTGATAAGCTAAAAGCCTTCCTCGAAACATTAGGGTTTAAATCCTCATCTGCTGATGCCTCACTGTTTGTTTACAACAAAGATGGAGAAGTTACATACATGGTGGTATATGTCGATGATATTTTAATTACTGGAGCTTCTCAACATCATGTTCAATCTGTTATCAGGAGTTTGGATCAGAAATTCTCTCTTAAGGACCTTGGTGATTTGAGTTTTTTTTTTTGGGGATCGATGTTAAACATATTCATGGAGGATTTTTTTTTATCTCAAAAGAAATACATAACCGAACTTTTGGTATGACTGACTTGCATGATGTTACTGAAGCAAGCTCGCCCATGGTCACCACACCCAAGTTAAGCAAAGCTGATGGTAGCCCGTTGTATGACCCTCATGAGTATCGACGTGTTGTAGGTTCTTTACAATATGTATGTCATACAAGACCAGACATTGTTGTCTCAGTCAACAAGGTTGCACAATTCATGCATCAGCCCACTGACCTTCATTGGATGGCAGTGAAACGCATTCTTAGATACTTGAAGGGAACTCTTGATTTTGGCCTATGGTTCTCTCCTCAGCGTACGTCTCTCATGGAGCTACATTCCTTCTCTGATGCTGACTGGGGCAGTGATCCAGATGATCGGCGCTCAATTTCTGGGCATTGTTCTTATCTTGGCATGCACTTAATCACTTGGTGTTCACGCAAACAACGATCAGTGTCCAGGTCCACTGCTGAGGCTGAGTTTCGAAGCATAGCAGATGTTGCCTCTGATGTGTTATGGCTGCAGGAAGTTCTACACGATATGCACATCTCTCTTGACACCATTCCGATCATTTGGAGTGACAACACGAGTGCTGTTGCAATGGCAGCAAACCCAGTCATGCATGCCAAGACCAAACATGTGGACCTTGATCTCTTCTTCGTTCGAGAGAAGGTCGCATCTCAACACATGCAAGTCAGATATGTTCCAGCAGCAAGTCAGGTTGCAGATGCCCTCACCAAGCCTATCTCTATTGCTCTCTTTCAGGACTTCCGCCATCAACTTTGTGTTCGAAAGCTCTCAGAACTTGAAGAAGCATAGGAAATATTAGAGCTAGGAAATAGCCTGTGAATTTGTTGTAACCTCCCTAACAACCCAGCTGAAACCAGCTGTAGAAAATTGGTTACCTAACTGCATTCTTGGCAGTTAAGAATGGCGCGCTGCCACCTGTGCCAAGGGTCAAGCTCACCCTGCTTGTTCTATCAAGCTGTAAAAGCAATTAAATTGTTAAAATGAATTGAGTATTATCTATGATCTTGCTCATTAGGGTTTATATTGTATACTTAACATGTTGGGCATTTTCAGCCGTGGCAGCCGTTGAAGGGATAATCAAAATCAATACAGGTGAACTAATCTCGTTATCGGAGCAGCAACTGCTGGACTGCAGCACAAACGGAGTAAACAATGGTTGCGGCGGCGGAACAATGACGGATGCTTTCGAGTACATTATCCAAAACCAAGGGATAACCACAGAAGAAAGCTACTCGTACGAGGAAGAGAAAGGAACTTGCGACATGGAGAAACAAATGAACAAAGCGACCAGCATCACCGGGTACGAAACGGTGCCTGCGAATGACGAAGACAATCGATGGCTATGATCCAGACTTTCAGCATTACAAGAGTGGGGTGTTTCAGGGGGAATGTAGCAACGATCTCAACCATGCGGTCACCATTGTCGGATACGGGACAAGTGAGGAAGGTCTGGACTCTAGACTATTGGGTGATCAAGAATTCATGGGGTGAGAATGGTTTATGAGAATCCAAAGGGGTGGCTTATGTGGTATCGCCATGCACGCTTCCTATCCATTGTTTAATTAGCAGTGTCAATTGATCCAAGTCCAACATATCCAGGTGGCAGGATCTGTTGGCTTTGCATTTAATTCCTTCTCGTGTCTTGTCGTATGTGGTCTGTTTGAGCCATCACTCTATTATTCGGACGTTGATTTTGTACTAGATTTTTATGTTTTTGTTCTGTCTTATGCGGCAAAAAGCCCCTATGGCTCCCACAATCTATATAGATTAGTCCCTACTGATATTGTAAATAAAAAAACTAGATTAGAACCGTAACCCCATAACGAGCCATTATAAAATTTAATTCGAATTAGTCTATCAATAAATCAAATATTGATAATTAAAAAAATATTTTACATTAAATGGTAAGACAATGTTTAAATGAATATTAGCTATATAAATAAATAAATAAATAAAAAAAATATTTGATAAGGAGTTATTTGTGGGAAAAGAAGAGAGTAGAGACTTTTTAATTAGGGTGATAGAATCTGATTTTTGTAAAACAAAACAATAACAATCATTTTTGTAGTTGCACACTTGCACTTTCATTTAATAATCATCCTAATAAAAAATGCGTACATTACATTGGTGGTCACTGAATATTTTGGACACTTTATAATAGTATTATCAAATTTTTAAAATTTTTATTGTAATTATTGAATTTTAATTCGTCCTCAACAACCATTAAAAAAATCTGAGATGACACTTTATCCTTCTTCATCGCCACCATTTCTACCAAATGGCACAATTTATTCCAAAAGCTTCATTGGCACAAACTCGAAATTTAGATGGTTGGATGTAAATGAACTAGTTTAACATTATTTATGTACAAGCAGAATTCATTTCTGTCTTTGTTTGATGTATAATTGCAAGAAAGCAATATTGTAGTATCGGATATCGAATGTGAGTGTCGGATATGATAATACGAGAGGCATCAACCTCGGGTAGGTGATTTATTCGAAGGGAAACGATATGTAGTAGCAGCAGCAGCATTCAAATGATATGATTTGTTTGTTGCGTCTACAGTGCTAGAAATGTACATCCAAGTCGGTAAGAGACCTATATTGCTTTGCATATTTGTTAACTTACGAGATATTATTCGTTTTGCTTTGCTTCGCTGATCCTATTTGTGTCAATCTAATTCTGTAATTTGAAGTTTAACTGCACTCTTTATTCTGCAACAAACTTCCATTGTGTAATACAATATATTATATATGTAGTAATTTATAAATAAAAAATCATTGCGAGATAACTCAGTTGGGAAAGTGTCAGACCGAAAATTTGAAGGTCGCTGCATTTTGCATTTTGTTTTTTTCCCTGGCAGATCCTTACCGTCAAAAGAACAAAATCTTGAAATCTCCGCCGTCGAAATGACATTCTGTTTTCGCTCTATTTTTTGGGGTCAATTCCCCCTTAAAACTTTAACCGTCCAAATGGAAAAAAGTTCAATAACTTGAAATCTGGACCGTTTAAATGGAAAAAAAGTCACGATACTCAAATCAAAAGTCGAGCAAATTTCAAACCCCCTCAAATTCAACGTAATTATTTTTAATAAAATTTAAATAGTTTAATATATTGAGTAAGTCGAAATATGAATATCTTGATATTTGAATCGAATGATTCGTGTCCTTAATTGAAAGTTTTAATTCTTATTATATTTATTTAGGTTAAGTGGTATGAAAGGAATTAAAAAAAAACAAACTTAAAACTATAAAAAAATTCTAAATTTAAAAATATTAGGGTAAAGTACACAGATGTCACTGAACTTTGGTAAAAAAAAATAAAATGGTAACCAAACTTTCAAAAATCACAAAATAGCAATTAAACTTTATGTTTTATAACAAAATGGTAACTAGACGTTAAATGCCGTTAAGTGACTGTTATAAAATTTGGTATAATAACACATTCAGTCCTTCATATTTATACATTCAATCAATTTAGTCCTAATTCGAAACAATTTACTAAATTTAACCCTTGTTATTTATGCATTCTTTCAATTTGGTCCTTAAAGCAAAATTCCAAAGTATGGTAACATGATAAATAATTACAATTAAATTTTTATAAGAACTCGAAAACTCGACTCGATTCGAATCGAAAAAATTTCAAATAAAGTTTTGAGCTGTAAAATATGACGCGGCAACTCGAATAACTCAAAATTTTTTGACTCGACTCGATCGAACGCTCATCTCTATCTTAAGATATGACACGTCAACTAGAATAACTCGAAATATTCGAATATTTTAAATCATTTTTTCCTTTTAAATCGAATATTTTTTGAAATAGAATATTTAATATTTTCATATTTAAATCACATCGAATATTTAATAACTACTCTAAATATTCAATTTAATTTAAAAATATTCGATTTAAAAGGAAAAAATGATTTAAAATATTCGAATATTTAATAACTATTTTAAATATTCAATTTAATTTAAAAATATTCGATTTGAAAGAAAAAATGATTTAAAATATTTGAATATTTAATAACTATTTTAAATATTTTTCTTTTAAATATTCGAATATTTAATAACTACTTTAAATATTTATTAAATATTCGAATATTTTAAAACAATTTTTTTTCTTGTAAATCCAATATTTTTAAATTAAATCGAATATTTAAAGTAGTTATTAAATATTTTATGTGATTTAAAAGAAAAAATGATTTAAAATATTTGAATATTTCGAGTTATTCGACTTGACGCGTCATATCTTAAGATAGAGGTGAGCGTTCGATCGAGTCAAGTCAAAAAATTTCGAGTTATTCGAGTTGACGCGTCATATTTTACAACTCAAACTTTATTTGAAATTTTTCGATTCGAGTCGAGTTTTTTAGTTCCTATAAAAATTTAATTAAATATACAAATATTTTAAATCAATTTTTTCTTTTAAATCGAATATTTAAAACAGTTATTAAATATTAGACGTGATTTAAATATAAAAATATTAAATATTCTATTTTAAAAAATATTGGATTTAAAAGAAAAAATGATTTAAAATATTCGAATATTTCGAGTTATTCGAGTTAACACGTCATATCTTAAGATAGAGGTGAGCGTTTGATCGAGTCGAGTCAAAAAATTCGAGTTATTCAAGTTTACGCGTCATATTTTACAACTCAAATTTTATTTGAAATTTTTTCGATTCCAGTCGAGTCGAGTTTTCGAGTTCCTATAAAAATTTAATTAAATATTCGAATATTTTAAATCAATTTTTTTCTATTAAATCGAATATTTAAAGTTGTTATTAAATAATTGATGTGATTTAAATATGAAAATATTAAATATTCTATTTTAAAAAAAGTTCGATTTAAAAGAAAAAATGATTTAAAATATTCGAATATTTCGAGTTATTCGAGTTGACGCGTCATATCTTAAGATAGAGATGAGCGTTCGATCGAGTCGAGTCAAAAAATTTCAAGTTATTCGAGTTGACGCGCCATATTTTACAACTCAAACTTTATTTGAAATTTTTTCGACTCGAGTCGAGTTTTCAAGTTCCTATAAAAAAATTAATTGTAATTATTTATTATGTTATCATACTTTGGAATTTTGCTTTAAGGACCAAATTGAAAGAATGCATAAATTACGAGGGCTAAATTTAATGAATTGGTTCGAATTAGGGTTAAATTGATTGAATGTATAAATATGAAGGACTAAATGTGTAATTATACCAAATTTTATAACAGCCACTTAACGGCATTTAACGTCTAGTTACCATTTTGTTCTAAAACATAAAGTTTAATTGCCATTTTGTGATTTTTGGAAGTTTGGTTACCATTTTGTTTTTTTTTTTTTACCAAAGTTCAGTGACCGTCTGTATACTTTACCCAAAATATTATATAAAATTTGAAAATGGTATATAATTAAAAAGTTTAGGTTTAAGGACTACTTTTGCCTTTGTAGTAGTCTCAAATTATCAATTTCGCCTCTATGTCTTTTCGCATCAATTTGGCCCTTGAACTAGTCTAATTGCATCACAGTTTACCCATTTACTGACACTCTAACTTTAATTTCTAAATCTCAAATCCTAAATTCTAAATCATAGTTAAATATTTTATCAATATAAAGTGATTATAAAACAAAAATATTTCTAAACCTTAAACGGTAATACAATTCGATCACTTTAAAAAAATTGATATAAAATATTATAGGAGAGAAATCGATAATTTATGACTAATACAGGGGTAAAAGTATCCCTTGAGACAAAAGTTTATATCTATCTATACCTTTAGTTTAAAAAAAATCACATTTGAAAATACCTATTTAATTTGATAATTGTCCAGTAAAGGTGAGATAGATGTGATTCGGTTGAGTTTATAGTTTTTTTTTGAACGATGTATTTAAATTCAGTCTGATTCGATTCTTAATTTTTTTATATTAATTTAAAGTTTCAATTTTTTTACAAATGAATTTTTTTATTGACTTTATTAATCGATAAATTTTAAAGTTTTTTCATAAATATTTCTAAGTATCATTGATGAGAGGGAAAACATAACTTAAGACAAAGGTCATCTGGCAATAGACATTGTAGATGTTCAAGAAATTTGAAAGGTTTTAGGTGATTTCGTGATTTTTGAAAAATATTCTTGAGAATATAGTTTAATTGATTGAACAAGAAAATTAAAGTGAATTTTATGGTGAAATTTGAGGTTCACATACCTCCGTTGACGACAAGCAGCGGTGGCACTAATGGCTCAATTGTAAGACAATATCCAATTGCAACTTACTAATTATGGAGTGACTTATTGTGTAATTTACCGTAAAATTTATACGAATTACGTGAGTTTTACATGACCAAAATATTTGATATTAGAGCCGACAATAAATTAGTCTAATAGGATGATACACTAAATCCTTTAAACAATGTCAGATGTTTGAATTTCGATATTGTTAATAGAACAATTAAATTAAGAGGATTGTCTCTATAATAGACCGATCCAAATTAGCCAACCAACTGCTTGGAAAGCGGTGGTCGAACCCCATATATATATATATATATATATATATATATATATATAACCGTTTGAGATTTGAGGACATAATGATTTGATTGGGTTATAATATATAAAAAGTCCTTGTATTATACTTTAAAGTTTATTTTAATCTCACTACTAGAAGGAACATTTTAGTTCTTATACTATATCTAAAAAGCTTACTTTTAGCCTCTCTACTAGAAAAAAAAAACAATAAGTAGAGAGGAAAAAAAACAATATTTTAGTCCATGTACATTAGAAAGATGAGTATTTTGATCAAGTAAAATTTTAAAGTTTTAGTTAGTAGCTTAAATATTTTGGTTTAAACATTCTGTAAGTCTCTGTCAATTTTGAATTTGAACAAATTGATTTTTTTAAAAATAAAATAGTTTATTTAATGTATGTTTTGAAAGTGAGTAAATAAGAACGTTCTATGATAAAGTTGATATTTTTCGTCAATACATGATGTGTCCACTTGTGGTTGGACAAATTTTTTAAATAAAATTAAAACAAAAGAAATCATAATATTTTTCATAATTTTGAACAGTGTAATGGAATTTTAAACATTTTTTTATGATTTTTGTATATTTTTTTAAATTAAATCCTTTCTCTCACTCCATATTTAAAAATTCTAAGAAAATTCAAGCAAATATTTTCAATTAAACATTTTAAATCTATATTTAAATATTTTGGCTTGTAATTATAATATCATTGTAAGTAAGGAAGACAACAAGGTTTGGAATTAGAATAAGAATTAATTTTATATTTAGATTTCATAAGTGTTTAAAAGTTTTATGTAAACATTCACAAAATATATTTTGAGAGAAATTAATTTGCCTAGGTTCAAAATTGATAAGACTAAAATATTTAATCCAACTAACAATAACTTTAATGTTTCAAAACAAAATGTTAACTTTTCAAATGTGTACATGGACTAAAATGCTCCTTTTTATTGTAGAGAGACTAAAAGAAACTTTTAGAACAGTACAATGGCCAAAACATTCATTTTCTTAGTGAAAGGACTAAAATGAACTTTCAAATATAGTATAAAAACTTCTAATAGATTGGTATCGATCTAATTGTTACAATAAATTAATTGAGTGATTCGATTGTAACTTTTTAAAATACAATCATCTAATTATAAACTTACTAATAATAGAGAAACATGTAGGGTATTTTACTCATAAAGAAATCACCCTAATTGTCGTGCAAGTAACGATACAATGGAAATTAAGAAAAATTTTAGCGCAAATCCTGCTTGTCAACATTAGCTCAATCGGTGCGCCAGTTATTTGCTTAAAAGTATTGTGTGGAAAAGTCATTTTAGTCTTCTTTGGTTTTAAGTAGACTAAGAAATATAATATAATATATACTATGAAATTTAAATAACAAAAGATATTTGAATATAATTATGATATTAAAAATAGGATTATTTTCTCATATATAGGTGATAAAAATTTTTTATTTCCACAAGCGTCCTATTTTAGAGTTTAGGGGTTTTACAATTTAGGGTTTAGATTTTAAGGTAATATGGTTTAAAATTTAAGTTTTAACGTACAATCTCTAAATTTTAACTCTAAATCTAAAATTCTACCAATAACCCCTAAATTCAAAATTATTATAATTAAACCCAAAACCCTAAATCTTAAACTAAATCTTCAAATTATAAAACTAAAGTGTTTGTACAAATAAAATTTTCACATGCGCTTGTACATACAATAATTACTCTTAAAATTATTACACACAATATGAAGGTATAAATAACCGGTTCTAATATTATTTTCCGAACAATGCCAAGATAGAATTGTTCGAGATGGAATTTATCAATTCTAACACTCTTTTGCGACAGTATTGAAAGTAAGGGCAGTTGACCGTGACTACCTTCTGGTCTATCTATGTAACAGCCATGGATGGACCGAGGGGGTGCTGGGGGGCAACCGCACCCCCTAAAATTTTGAAAATCATATATGATTTAGAAAAATTTTAGAATTTTTCTATGTATTTTCTATTAAAAATGTATTTTCGCCCTCCCTAAACTTCTATAAGTTCGCCCCCCTAGAAATTTATAGGTTCGCCCCCCCTAACCTAAAGTCTTGGGTCCGTCCCTGGTAACAGCCATCAAACAATGGAAATTAAGTCAATTAAAAAAATATATAGCGGTGTAAATTTTTAGTTTCTCCAAGCACTATAATCAATTTAATGGTGTTCAGTGATATTCAACGTTAGTGGTGTTTAGTGGTGTTCGTCGAGCGTGGTAGACTCATCCATTAAGTAATATAGTGTGGTGAGGGGTAAGCATAACAATAATTATTATTTGGGTAAAGTACACAAATGGTCACTAAACTATCTCTAAAAATATAAAATGATCATCAAACTTTCAAATGTTGCATAATGTGCATTAAACTTTAGTTTTTTGTTACAAAATGGTCACTGAGCCATTAACTGTCGTTAATTGAGTGACGTGACAGTTACAAAATTTTGAATAATATAACATTTAATCCTCCATATTGACACATTTAATCAATTTATTCCCAATTTAATCCTCATTATTGATGTCTAAATTGATTGAATGTGTAAATATTGATGATTAAATATGTTATTATACAAATTTTCATAACTGTCGCATCTCCCAGTTAACGACCGTTAACGACTCAGTGACCATTTTGTAATAAAAACTAAAGTTTAATGACTATTATGTAACAATTGAGAGTTTGATGACCATTTTATATTTTTAGGGATAGTTTAGTGACCATTTGTGTATTTTACCCTTTTATATGACCATTCGTTGACCGGTTAATTCGAATGGATTTTTGCAAAGATTATTATGGGATAACCTTTCTAACCCATTTTTTTCATTCGCAATATTATAATTCAAACCACTAATCTTACTTAAGGAATCGAACAACCCATCCACTAAGACAACATGTTGGTATGAACAACAATACTTTTGTCTTGGAAGGTTGGCACTGAATTCCAAGGGGAGGTGTTTGCATGTGCATACGGAAACAGCACTGAATTTTGTGGATACAGACTCTGAATTGGTTTTCCTCCTCAAGTTACGGGTCAACTAACAACATTTTTGCCGGGTAGTTAATAGTGGGCGGTTAAAGGACCGCAAGTTTTAAAATTTATCATCGAACTAAAAACGTTAGATTCTTTATAACATTTTCGATTGGTTTTTTACAGGTATCAATACTTATTTTGTAAGTATCATACTTAATTTTTTTAATAAATTTTCAGTTTGGAACAAAGTATCGAAACTTACAAAATAAGTATCGATATTTATAAAAAAACAACCGAAAATGTTATAAAAAAGTCAAATAATTTTAGTTTGTTCACAAATTTCAAATCTATCTTCTTTTAGCCGCACCTTAAACATACCGCACGTTAGACCCACCCTAATTCTACCTTAACCTAGGTTTAAGGATCATATGGAAGACGAAACCGATGGGATGTTGGGTAATTAATTGGATTGGTTTTATTGCATATTGTCACGGGGTCAGAGTCTTCACGCAGGGACAACTCCCCCGTGCGGCAACCCAGGGCTCCCATAAGCCCGGGGCTCAGCCTTTTCCATTCGATGCTTACTGGTTTCGCCCTCCCATGGGCTCATCAGGGAAGCGGGGACAGCTCCCGACCAGTGTGGTGCCTAACCAGCACGCTCGGCCCCCAGGACCGATCGGCTGTACGGCACGTACTACACCCTTAATGCTATCCCGCATCCCGACTTTAAGCACAGCCAGCAAGCATCTCGTCACGGTCTTGCCTATCACGCAAACGGACCGTGACAATCTCCCCCACTCAATTCATGCACGCCCTCGTGCATGGGGAGAAAACTCGTTCCCACATCAATGGGGAACCAACCCAGATCGAGTGTGCAATTCCCTGCCTGCTCGCCCTCATTACCGAGGTTCTGCGAGTGCTTGGCGAACTTTCGCTGTAGCTTCCTGCCTACCCTACCTCGTCTCAGTCTCTTTCTAGAGGTCCCACTCGCGGACACCACTTCACTCGGGTGTGAGTCTAACGCTCGTCCACTTGACCCGCTACGCGCAGCACATGGAGCGCTTGGTAAGCTCACAACTAGCACACGACCTGCTCTGATACCATCTGTCACGGGGTCAGAGTCTTCACGCAGGGACAACTCCCCCGTGCGGCAACCCAGGGCTCCCATAAGCCCGGGGCTCAGCCTTTTCCATTCGATGCTTACTGGTTTCGCCCTCCCATGGGCTCATCAGGGAAGCGGGGACAGCTCCCGACCAGTGTGGTGCCTAACCAGCACGCTCGGCCCCCAGGACCGATCGGCTGTACGGCACGTACTACACCCTTAATGCTATCCCGCATCCCGACTTTAAGCACAGCCAGCAAGCATCTCGTCACGGTCTTGCCTATCACGCAAACGGACCGTGACAATATGCTTTAGTTAATTTGAATTACAATGTGATTTGTACTTTTAATCAATGTCGTTCCGGAACAAGTTCAAGTCAAGAGTCGTGGATAAGTATTCGATTAGCCCGATTTAATTCGTTTATCTATTGATCTAATTTGTAAATTTAGATATTCGATATGTTATTTTTTATTTTCAAATCGAATATTCGATCTTTTTTTATTTTTCGGACCGGATAGGAATCACAATATTTTAAGTTTCGGATTATCCGAAAATTCAAAATTTCATTGATATGAATCTTGTTATATTTATCGATTTGATACTTGTTATATCCGAAAATTCAAAAATTCCACAGATGTTGATCTTGTTATATTTAACAATTTGTTGCTTGTTATATTTGAAAATCTAAAATTTCCATATATACAACTCACTAAATCCAAAAAATACTTAAACTAAATTATATATTTGGATATCCAAATAATTGAATATCCAATATTTCAGATCGAATACAGATCGCTATTTTACCGATCCGAAATTTTAAATATCCGATTTTTCGAATCGGATGCGATATCAGAAAATGTACACCCCTAAGGCCCTTACCAATATAGCTGATCCGTCACGTTTGCTATTAGTTTTGGCCAATTTGATAATAATTGAAAGTTTAAGGGACGAAAAAGGTTTAAGGCAAAATGATAAAAGTTGCAAAGTTAGTGGACAAAAAAGTCATTATGCCTTTATTAATTAATAGATCCTACAAAACTGTGTGAAATTATACTTTGTCAATCAAAATTTCAATCACGTATAATATCATCGTATCAAACACAATTAGTTACATTTAGACAATATAAAAACAGAAAAAAAAATATTTTTCTCTATATACAATGAAATTAAAATCAAAATTTCAATCACGTATATAATATCATCGTATCAAAATTTATATATCACATTCAATATTTAATTTTTAGATATATTTTTTAAAATTAGATTAAAGATACATGTTGAGACAAATTCACAATGTTACTATTCTGAAAAAATCATAGAAATTAGAACTTCAAAAATGAAAATATGTGTAGTAATTACCTTATCCCTTCAATAAAGATTGAATGAATTAAACTTGGGTAAAGTTCACAATAATCATTAAATTATCCTAAATATTTATGTTGGTCATTGAACTTTTAAAAGTTATAAAATAAACATTAAACTTTGAATTTTGTTACAAAATAAGCAAGGAGCTATTAGATGACGTTAAAAACCTAACGACAGAATGACTGGGCAACTAAGTAACATATTAATTGTTACAAAAATGGTCATTGAACTTCATAAATGTTACATAATGATCATTGAACTATTTAGTTGTTACATGACGGTAAATTTATTATTGGGAAAACTACCCAAATCATCACTCAACTTTGGTCATTAGACCTATTTTAGTCACTCAACTTTAAAAACGCTCATTTTCATCACTCAACTTTCAACATTGTGATGTTTTCATCATTCCACCGTTAACTCAGTTAACACCGTTATGACATGGCTTATAAAATTACACCGTCAACTTTCAACATTGTGATGTGTCCATCAAACCCGGAAGTTACGCAAACGGACGGCTCTGATCAACTTCCTCTTCACCAACTTCTTCACCATAGCTCTCTCCATTTCGCTCCTCTTCTTCCTTCTAACCCTTTTCCTCTTCAGAATCCCCAAACCCATTTTCTCACACTTCAACTCCTGATCCCTGACCCGAAGGCTCTCGACCCGGAAGGCTGCAACCCGGAAAAAAGCCGGGTGGAATTCGAACCAGAATGGTGCCGTGGTTGATATAACAACTAAACAATTGTATGATAAAATTGAGTTCTTGGATAAGCCTGGAGGGGCTTGGACACAAGGGTGGAAAGTTTCTTACAAAGGACGTGAATGGGATAGTGAAAAGTTGAAGGTTTTTGTGGTTCCACATTCTCATAATGATCCAGGGTGGAAATTCACCGTGGAAGAGTATTACGAGAGGCAATCAAGGCATATACTTGACACCATTGTAGAAACTTTATCAAAGGTGAATTTTCCTTCGTTTTCTGGGTTCTTGGCAGGTTAATTCTTGATGGGTTTTTGTTAATATGGGGTGTAATTGTTCAATAAAGTTTGGATGGAATCTGGGTATTCCATGGAAGTTTAAGAATTTGGAATTTTCATTGGGATTTCGTTGTTAGTTTTGTTTCTAAACTGCTAATCCTCTCCCTTTTTTGTGGTCGCTCATCAACGTTGATTCTGTTTTTGTTGTAGATGGCACACAATACATAATCTCTCTGCAATATTGAAAACAAAAGCTATAAGTTTTGCTGCACCACTTTTATACTGAAGAATCAAACTGATATATGTAAAACACATTGCAAGCACTCCATGGCTGCAGACAATACCATAGTTTATATGAATATATTTGAACGATGAATGTTATTGACTTAGGGTTTAATATTTTATAAAACAATAAAGTATACGTCTAACATATTATACATGGAAAGAAAGAACGTGTATTAAGGAAAATGAATAGGGAACTTACATGATCGTCATGACGAAGTGAAAACTCATGCATCAGCCAATGCCCCTTTCCACCATTGTTGGACTTGGAACCTTTAACCTTAAAAAAGAAAAGTTTCTTAAACCCTATAAGATTGTTCTTAGAATCTTTAACATCATCGGTTCTCTGTCCCTTCCACGTGCCGCAACCCGCTGTCCTATCGATTCTACGACCCTTGCCCTTCTTCTTCAGCTTGCTGAAGATGTAGAACGTTTTAGATGATGTCTCGCCGAAAATATTCCAGGGATCTTTGTCTTCACCGCCGTAGATTTCGCAGTCGTATATGACATCGCAGGGTAATGATTCGCCTTTCACCTTCTTCGTTAAGTAGCATTCAATCAGCTGAACTTCGGTTGGATTGAATCGGAAACCTACGGGAATGTTGGTCATCCAGGAAGCCATAATCTTTTTGGTGGCGATGGAGTAAGGAAAAGGCTGTGGTTTATTCAAGTTATGGAATCTGGGTATTCCTTCGTATATGGGAGTCTTTGGACTGTGCTGAAATGGTTAAATGTGGTGAGATTGAATGCATTTGAGGGACTTGAAGAAAGTGTTTGGATGGAATCTGGGTATTCCATGGAAGTTTAAAAGGTGTGATTTTGAGCTTGAATTTTGGGTTTGAAAGACAGTAAAAAAGGATGAACAAGAAGGTTTAATGACGATGATAGCAGAGAAATTATTAAAATATATTATTAACGTTTGGAAACCATGAAAAAAGCATGTCAGTAGGCTCCCCAAATGAACATGGCATAAAAAATTATTAAAATAAGCCATGTCATTGTGGTGTTAACTGAGTTAACGGTGGAATGATGAAAACGTCACGATGTTGAAAGTCGAGTGATGAAAATGAGCGTTTTTAAAGTTGAGTGACTAAAATAGGTCTAATGACCAAAGTTGAGTGATGATTTGGGTAGTTTTCCCTTTATTATTTAATTGTTACAGAATGATTATGAAACTATTTAATTGTTATAAATGGTTGATTATTACATATTATGCTGCAAATTATTTTTTGATCAAGTATGATTTCATAAGAAAGGGAATCATACAAAAATATTAATGTGTGCCTCATTAAAAACCTCCCTAACCTAGGTGGAAGAAAAAAGTACAACACGATAATATGAAGAAAAAAACCATAGAAACGACCGCCAACGGAAGGAACAAACAAACATGAAAACACACTAAGAACCAACACCAAACAAGACCCTTGCCAACTCAAACAATTCCCCAAAAAAATTATTGTCTCCAGTACTCCACCATCTCAAATAACCCGCACCCCAAACAATGCCCCATGGCCAGAACCGAAGCAGCACAAAGACGCAACGCACAACAAAGCACTAGCCACCCTCCCTAAATGTCCCTAAGCAATCGCCTAAAGCCATGAGGAACGGTCGACACCCCCCCTTCGCAAGCGCATCGGTAATACCATTTGCCTCCTGATAAATATGATTAAAACACACATCTGATAATAATCGACAAGCATCATCTATTTGACGAAAGCAATGCCATAAGGACCAAGGTCTCTTCTCAAAATGCAACACTCGTGTAATCGCCACAAACGAATCAGATTCCACAATAATAGACGATGTCGAATTCCATATTGAAGATACCAGCATAGAAAGCGCATAAGCAATAGCATAACCCTCCGCCTCATTCGAATCTATCACACCCAATGGATCCGAAAATAAAGCCAACACACGCCCCTCCGAATCGCGCAAGACACCACCACACCCTGTTGGTCCCGGATTACCACGAGCCGAGCCATCAACATTGAATTTCACCAAACCAGCCGATGGCGGTACCCAACACACACCCCTCTGAACCAAGTTACCCGCACCCGAACAATGACAAAACCGCGGGCATGCCTACCATTGTAATTCCACAACATTATCACCATGCTTCGTCGCCCTTATCCAGTACAAAGCTCGCAACCTACTAAGGAAGAAAACCCCCCAGACTCCATCATTTACTTATTAAACATAACATCATTTCGTGCTAACCACAACAACCATAAGGTCGGCGCACAAGAAATGAGCCACCAATGCCAAAGAGTACCCGTAAAACAACCCTCATAGCTATGAATAATAAAATCCTGAATAGTACGCGGCCTAACGAAAGACACACCCCACCATTGAAAGAACAAATCCTAAATTGCAAGCACATAACGACTAGAAAATAATATGTGGTTCAATTCATCTTCGCCCTTCCAACACCAAACATACAACAATGATATATTCTCCAACACGACCCCCTATCGCGACATAATGTCGACAATCTACTAAGCAAAACAAACCATAAAAACACTGAACTTTCGAGGGAACCTCGAACTTCCAAACCAGAAAAGTATTTAAATTCATCTCCTCCATGCCCAATGACGACATTAAGTTCATCAAATCTTTAGTCGTGAGTGTTCCCTTCTCACTCGGCTGCCACACCAACCTATCACGAAGACCCTCAACCAAAGGAAATACCCGCACCAGCCCCCTTAGCGCCGCAAGTTGTAACCACTCAAAACTGCGTAGCTTCCGGCCAAAAAACAAAGGCCACTCGTCATGGTCCCAACAACCCAAACGCACATAATTCACAAGCTTCGCCATCTTGTTAATAGCAACACGAAATAATCGCGGGAAGAACACGCTTAAAGGCTGCACCGAACACCACACATCATGCCAAAAAAGAACATTCGTTCCCTGTCCAACAATCCACATAAAACGCTGAACATGCTCGTCATCTTGGACCTCTACTATTTGGTGCCAAACAATCGACATCCGATGTTTACCTTAGTGATTAAAATGCCACGTAAGAACATGTTCGCCATATTTATCTACAATCAACCGGCGCCACAACGAATCTTTCTCTAAAGCAATCGCCATGCCCACTTGGCTAATAGGGCTAAATTTCACAGGTTAAGATCAACTACACCCAACCCCCCTTCGACAAACATACTCTTTTCCAATTAACACAACATAATTTTCTCGAGTTCTCTGACCCACCTCACAAGAAGGCTCGTCGAATTCTATCTATCTTCAAGATGACACCCTTAGGTGCCACAAAAATACCCATATAGAAAAGCGGTAGAGCTGACAACACAGAATTGACCAACGTTAATCTCGCAGCAAATGAAAGAGAATTCATCTTCCATCCAAGCAACCGAGCACGAACCTTTTGAATCACCGGCTCCCATGTCGCCAACTGATGCGGATTGGATCCAATCGGTAACCCCAAATATGTAAATGATAGCACCCTTGTCTCACAACCCAGCACGGCTGCCATAGAAGCTAACAAATCCTCGCCAATTTTAATCCCAAACATACACGACTTAGAGAAATTAATCCTAAGACTAGAACAATACTGAAAGAAAATCAACACCCTCTTTAAATTATGCACATCGTCAACATCACCGCGCAAAAAAATTAAAGTGTCATCCGCAAATTGTAAATGTGACAAACTAAAATTCGGAGTTACATGTATCCCCTGAATACATCCCTTTGCCTCTGCGCCAACCAAAAAATGATGTAACACCTTGGCTACGACAACAAACAACAAATCCGATAAAGGATCATCTTGACGCAATCCACGCTTCATTCGAAATTCCTTCGTCGGACTCCCATTTACTAGAACAGCAAGTCGAGCCGTCGTAACACAAGAATTGATCCAACCCCGCCACCGCTCTCCAAAACCCATACGCTATAAAATACAGTCCAAAAAATTCCAATTAATGCATTCGTATGCCTTTGCAAAGTCGAGTTTAAGAAGAACACCTCCACCACCCTCTCGGTTTGTTCGTAGAGAATGAACTACCTCATTCACAAGCAGCACACTGTCAACCATTTGCCTGCCTTTAACGAATGCAAACTGAGAATCACTATTCAAAGCTCCCGCCACCAATTGAAAACGATCCGCAAGCACCTTTTCCATCAGCTTATAGATTGAGTTCAGTAGGCAAATTGGCCTATAATCCGCAATACAAACCAGATTCTCCTTCTTGGGAATTAAAACAACAAACACTAAATTCAAACCTCTAGGCATTTGCTCGGTCTTATAGAAATCATTAAACACCAACATCACGCCATCTTTCACAAAGTTCCAGCATTTTTTTGTAAAACTCAAACGTATAATCGTTCGGACCGGGAGCCTTACCACCATCACAACTACACACAGCACGCCACACCTCCTCCACCGAGAAATCTGCTTCCAAAGATTCACGTTGCAATATCGACAGTGATCCCAAATTAAACTCTACGTCCACCGTTCCAGCCAAGCGTACCTGAGCGAAATGTTCTTTAAAAGCCAGGAAAACATGTCGCTTGAGTTCCACCGGATTAGTGATCCAACAACCCCGAACTCGAAGCCCTAACATAGCATTGCGCATGCCTCTAATTTTCGATGATCATTGGAAATAAGTTGTGTTCCTATCCCCCACTTGCAGCCACAACATACGAGACTTCTGTCTCCAAATCGACTCCCAAAATCTAAATAATCTTTATAACTCAGCTTGCAACCGCCGTCACTCATCCATATTCGCAATGACATCGTCCCCTTCACTAACACGCCTATCCACATCTTCAATCAAGAGAGTTGTCGCGTCGATCCTCTAATCAACACTACCAAAAGACTCTTTATTCCAAATCAGAATAAAGCGTTTCAGTCCACTTAGTTTATTTATCAAATTCGAAGTTGTCCCCTCACTCGAATCAGACGCAAGTTTCTTCCATTCCGCCTCTATTGTTTGCACATAACTCTCTTTTTCCAGCTAACAATTAAGAAAGCAAAAAGACTGAGGACCCCCCCCCCCGATCCATGGCACCACACGAAAGCAACAATGGGGCATGGTCCGACACACCTCTCGCCAAATTGCGCTGACTCAACTACTCAAAATTCTCCACCCAGCTACTAGAAACAAGAAATCAATCAAGGGGACTACACTTATTACTCGAACCAAACCAAGTATATCTTTTCCCAACCATCGGCACATCAATCAAACCCTCTCACTCAATAAAATCTGCAAACGCACACATTCCTCTTCTACTACATGTGCAATTCTGCCTTTCCTCCATCACCTTAACGACATTGAAATCACCTCTTATACACAAAGGCATCGGAGACCGAAACAAAAACTCTTATAGCTTCACCTATAGATCCGATTGACCTTCAACGCTATAGGGCGCATAAACACCAATAACACCACTGCACCATGATTCATTCACCCAAATGCCCCAAACAGCCTCCATGTTCGTATCCACAAACGACGATTCCATTTGAAAACGACCTTTCTCCCAAACAACCAAAATTCCCCCCGAACGTCCTGTAGCATGTGCACAAACATAAGCAAAATTGTCCAAGGGCAACACACTACGCACAATCGCCTCTGATATGTCTTCTAACTTCGTTTTCTGAATGAGCACCATCTCGCATTGATGTTGTCATAACACCTTTCGCACCTCCCTACGCTTTGACGCTGAATCCAACCCCCTCACGTTCTACTACAACACCTTCATTCCCTAAGGCTAATCCTCCCGAGCACCCTTATCTAGCAATTGTGCAATGTCCTTGATAATCACCTCTTCGTTCCCAATTGTGGTCGCACCTAGAAATCTCCCCAAGTTAATCGTATCGTGAGCCTCTTGTAGTATAGTATGCTGATGAACAACGTGAACCGAAGTACCATACGAATTCACCGAACCTGCCTTCCCTTTAGAGTTGGCTCCCTTACGCTTGTCCTTTCCATGTTTACCCAGAATATCTCCCTCACACGACAATGCCAAAACCAGATCATTATTATTTCTTTTGTCGTCAAGACCCCTAAAATTGAGGAGTCAATTGGCTCCACTGGCACCACAAGCCCTGACTTAATCAGCCTAACTTCCTCAGGCTAAAACGACATTGATTTCAAGACTTTGCTTTCAGAAACGTTTCAAATAAAAAGAATTAAGAGTTTTTTGTTTTCAAAAATCTTTTAAATAAAAAGGATTAAAGATTTTTTTCCAAGAAAGATTTCCTTTTCTTTTTTTATAATAATAAATATATTTTTTTAAGGCCCAACCAAAAAACATTTCAAATGATAGGAATTAAAGGCTTTTTCTTAAGAAATACTTTTGAAAACCAAAAATTCTTGCCATTCATTTCATTTGAAACGTTTATAAAAATAAAGTCTTGAAATTAATAGCAAAAAAAAAAAACTTACAACATAACTTGTAATAACCAATCATTTTAAAATATTTAAATAATTTAACGGTTATTTTGTAATAATTAAATAGTTCAATAATCATTTTGTAATAATTAAATAGTAAATTTATTATTTTATAACAATTAAATAGTTCAATGATCATTCAGTAACATTTACAAAATTAAATGATCATTTTATAACAAATAATATTATTACTTTAGTTACCAGTCCTCCCACAATTAAGTTGTTAACAACATCTAATATATCACTATTTATTTTGTTAAATAACTTAAACTTTAATATTTATTTTATAATTTTTTAAAATTTGATGACAAAATAAATATTTTTAAAATAATTTAATAATCATTTGTGAACTTATAGGGTCAAATTACATTTTTTTTATATTTTCCCCGTTATTGTTAAGCACGTGATTTTGAAACATAATGCGAATGTTCGGTGTTTTCCGAGAATCGTGTCCACGGCAGATTTACATCCGCTGATTTTCAATTCCAGCCCTAAAAGTTAAGAACTTGTAAAAAGGTTAATTAATTGGAAATGTTTCAAAACTAAATGTTATTCTTTGATAACAATTTTTTTTGTTTTCATATCTAATTAGATGACACGTTAAAATCTTCAAGAAAATTAAACGTTTGAATTTCGAAACTATAAATAAAATAATTAGATTAAAATGTTCATACTCATAATAATAGATCTATGTAATATTTAAATTAGATTAGTCATCAACAGATTGAATATAAATGGTTATGTCATTTTTTTTATTATTATGTTCTTTTAATAGAAAATGAGCCGTAAAGACATATTTTGAGGGCAACGATTTTCTAACCCTAAATTTTAAACTATATACCATATAAAATACATTCTAATATTAATTTTTTAAACTCTAATCTTGAGCTCTAATTTTAGACCCTAAATTTTAAACATAAAAAATGCATATTTAGGGGGCAACGATTTCCATACGAAAGAAAATACTACATTATATGAATACAGGAGACCAGAAATTGACTTGATTGGAATTTTAAACAATTTAATTTTCTTTTTAAAAATTAGACCTGATTGGCATTTTAAAAAGTTTAATTTTCTTTTTGGAAATTTGACTTCATTGGCATTTTATGTAGATATTTGTAGTATATATATGCATGCTCCGAGTGCTAGTTCTTCACAACCTAGCAGTTAGCAAAGAAAAACACACCTTAACATAGTGTTGTATCTTTGCATATAGTGCAAAACAATGAGTTTGATCCCCGTCTTTCTGTTTTTAATTTTTGGGACATTGGCATCTCTTGTGGTGTCCCGAACGATCCCGGAAACCTCCATTGTTGACAAACACAAGCAATGGATGGACGATTTCGGTCGAAAATACGAGAGCAACTTAGAGAAGGACAAGCGTCTTAATATATTCAAGGAGAACCTGGAATATATCGAGAGCTTCAACAGTGGGGGAAATAGGAGTTTTAAGTTAGGCCTCAATGAATTCGCTGACATGACACAAGACGAATTCGTTGCGGCTCACACTGGATACAAGATGCGAGACAACCTCAGAACGTCTGAATTGACACCGTTCAAGTATGAAAAGTTTTCCGATGTTCCGAAAAGCATGGATTGGAGGGACAAGGGAGCCGTCACCCCTGTTAAAGACCAGGGCAGATGCGGTAAGTCTTAATTTAATATTTTGATAGTACATTTCATTTGAGCTTAACGTGACTTGCAAGTTCCAGCATTAATTATTATGTACTCAACTTGTGCAGGATGTTGTTGGGCATTTTCAGCAGTGGCAGCCATTGAAGGGATCATCCAAATCAATACCGGGAAACTAACACCGTTGTCGGAGCAACAACTGCTGGACTGCAGCACAGACGGAAACAACGGTTGCAACGGCGGATGGATGATGAATGCTTTCGAGTACATTACCCAAAACCAAGGGATAGCCACGGAAGAAAGCTACCCATACGAGGCAATGCAAGAGACTTGCGACACCGAGAAACAGATAACAAAAGCGGCCACCATCACCGGCTACGAAATGGTGCCTGAAAACGACGAAGAAGCGTTGCTTAAGGCGGTCGCACATCAACCTGTGTCGGTCGCGCTCGATGGCAGGGGACAATACTTTCAGTTCTACCAGGGTGGAGTGTTTCAGGGAGAATGTAGCAATGGTCTCACACATGCGGTCACCATTGTTGGATATGGGAGGAGTGAGGAAGGTTTGGACTATTGGGTGATCAAGAATTCATGGGGACAAACTTGGGGAGAAAATGGATTTATGAGAATCCAGAGGGGGGCCAATACACCAGCTGGCTTATGTGGCATCGCCAAGAAAGCTTCGTATCCGGTTGCATAACTTCATGGAATCTATGTTTCTCTGCCTACTAAATAAAATTACTTGTTTGATTTTCGACCAGATTCTCGTGTGTTGTCGTAGCTGATCTGTTTGAACTTTGTCACTCTTGTTGTATTTGTAGCAGCAGCAGTCTGGTAGTTACATATAGAATCATAATTATTTTGTATTTCTTTTTTTAATACAACTATTTTGTATTTCAGTATTTCTAAATTTATTAACAAGTGTTATATTTATGTTTTTAAGTCTCTCTTTCCCCCTAATTTCATCCATTTATATATTTTTTAAAAAATTATTACAAAATAAGCAGAAGAGTAAGGGTAATTATTTTTACACCGTTAGTACAATAAATAAAACTCTATAAATAAACTTAGATGTCAAATGTGTCCTCATAAAATAAACATGGCATGACAATATTATCCTAAACTTATTTTTACAGTTTTTTATTATTTTACTATCAATATATTAAATAATAATTCTAACCTCGTTTGTACAATTTATATGCAAAAAGTCATGAATAGAATATGTTAAAATAATAATAAAAAAAAACTCAACAAGTGATTTTAGTGGAAAAGATAATGTTTCTCTTAATAGATCCGGATTCGAATAATTTTGTCTGCAAGTGTGTGTGACAAAAGGTTAAAGAAAAAAATCTAAACATATACTAACTTGTAATCACTTAAAAACAAAGACAAGTTACCGAGACGATAAAACGTAAGGAAAAATAAAGTTATCGTAAATAAAAAAATAAAAGTTTCTAAAATGATGAAAATGAAAATGTTTCCTAAAAATGAAATAGAAATGAAAATGTTTTCCGAAAGGGCTGAAAATATTTCATTCATGGTATGGTTAAACTCTTGAATAGGTCTAGAACATGTCAACAACGCAACAGATTTAACATAGGCATCGTATTTATACCGTATATGAAAATACATGTATTCACTAAACAGTATATCAAAACATTTCCGTATATTTCCTTTACAAAGAATCTAAATCACATGGGAAAGAATTTCAAAGCATGAAATCATTCAGGTTTGTTCTCTTGAGGGTTTTCCAGAAGCATTCTTGATGAATGATATTCAGTCTCATCTGGAATAGGTATTGAAGAATCAATCCATGCTCCATCCATGGATGTGCTTCTCGGGACCTGACTGTCATGTGAAAATATCGAGACATTAGTCTGGCTGTCGTGAGAAAGCATCTCGAAGGCTCTGAACCTCACATCCCGATCTGCATCCTTTCGCTTGATCAATGGAGCCTGGACTGGAATCTTTCCTTCCATCATGCTTACGACTGAAGACATTGATGGCCTTAGAGTGGGAGATGGATTGGTGCATAGAAGAGCCAGGTTAAGCATCCGTAAAGCCTCTTCGTCCGAGTACTTCGAACCGAGGATCGGATCAACAAGCTCCAAAAGGTTCCCTTGCTCTTGCTGGACATAGGCCTGCATAGCATGTAAGATTCATGAAAAAAGTTCATTCCCATGTGATCACAAAAACAAGGAAATAACTCGAAATCGAAACCGAAGGTTACCCAATCAAGGAGATAAACAAACTCCTCCTTTGGCCTGTAATTTGTATTGCTCTTCCCACTGACAATCTCCAACAGAACAACACCAAAGCTATAAACATCTGCCTTGTCGGTCAAGTAACCCCTCATTGCATATTCTGGTGCCATGTAACCTCTGATTAAGAAACACAGAAAAAACGTTGAATATGGCAGGCAGATAACGTGAACCCTCGAATAACTATCCAAGAACAATACCCGAGTTACAATAGCCGTCTATGCACAATATTTGACATATTATATGCAGTCTAAATCATGCTTTAATTATACTATGATGTTGCTTAAATCTGAATAAAGTTACTAGACTTACATTGTTCCAGCTATTCTTGTGCTGATATGAGTGTTCTCTTCTTCATCGAGCTTTGCTAATCCGAAGTCAGAGATCTTAGCATTTAGATCCTTATCAAGAAGCACATTTGTTGCCTTAATATCTCTGTGGACGATTTTAAGTCTTGATTCCTCATGAAGATAAGCTAGCCCTCTTGCAATCCCCATGCATATTTTCTTTCTCGTAGACCAGTCCAAGGTAAGTCGTTGTTCATCGCGACCTAAAACAAAATGAAGAGATTGTAGTCATAATTATCAATCTAGAAATAGTGTTTAATGTTTTATATAAGGTGTTGGTGAAAGCAACTACCGAAAAGTGCACGAGCAAGACTGTTGTTTTCCAAGTATTCATATATTAACAGCAACTGATTTCCTTCAATGCAACAACCATAAAGCTTCACAAGGTTCGGGTGTTGCAATGCCGAAATCATCCCTATCTCATTCACAAATTCACGATTTCCTTGCTTAGATTTAGAGGATAGCTGCTTTACGGCAATTACTGTACCATCTGACAGTACTCCCTACAATCAAACAGAGTTCAGAAAAAGTAAAAACAAAAATAATCCTGTCATTTATTTAGCATAAAAATGGATGCGCCATAATCTAGAAACTTCTGTATTTCAAAATCTATAATTATTATGTTTCCGATCTGAGTAAAATGATAAATTATTACCTTGTAAACTGGCCCAAATCCACCTTCGCCAATCTTATTTGCGGAATCAAAGTTATTCGTTGCAGCCTTAATTTGTCTTAAACTGAAATAGCCAGTCTGAAGTTCTAGCCCATGAAGCTCTGCAATATGAACAGATAAAAAATATTTAAACAATATCAGATTCTAATCTTCTTTTGTGTTAAAGGTTAATACAGGTGAGTCTTCTTGGGGGAGTCCCAAGACTGCTAGGCGGGTCCGGTTTGAGTCATTCATATCATAGTGCATAGCTAATGGGGTTCAAAACTCATTTCAGTTTATGTTCGGATATAGTTACGAGTTTTAGGTGCTAAAAATTGGTTTCTTACCATTGTTTTCGTTGTCCTTGCCACCCAAGTAACCGGTCAGTCGGAGGATGACTAACAGCAAGACAAGAACCACACATGATCCTATCACAATACCAGCAATAGCTCCAGCTGATAACTCTTCTCCAGTGTCGACCCTAAAGTCTAAAACATGAGATCAGAGTTAATGGCAATGAAAAATCAGAAATGAGCCAGTTCTTCGATTCAATGTGCACTTACTCGGAGTTACTGTAATAGCAGATATAAGTGGTCCATAGACCCCTCTATCCGGAATGGCTGTGGTTCCCTTCCCTCTCCAGAATAAGTGAATCTCCAAAGTACTTCCATTTACATCAACATTGAATTCCCTGGTGATGCCCTTTCCAACACCACCGGCTTCCTCCATGATATTGAAATTCTC
The DNA here is from genome assembly GCA_958450335.1 of Hibiscus tridactylites. NCBI lineage: Eukaryota > Viridiplantae > Streptophyta > Magnoliopsida > Malvales > Malvaceae > Hibiscus > Hibiscus tridactylites. Next base: position 60,599,303 of record OY288282.1, read on the forward strand.
CAAAACTACCTGCCCCTGTATAAAATTCGAGTTTTAGCGGCTACAATCATACTCTGAAAACTTCCAAAATCCGAAATACAGGAGAAAAGGGCATTGAACATAGATATATTTAGACTTACTTGAATTGATATGTCAAATAATCGACTTCCGAGACTGTCAAATGTCTGATTATCAGAGAACATTATTTCAGCAAAGTGAAGCTGAACTTTATAATTGCCTTGTAGCAAACATAAGCCATAGTACTTCAGTGATTGTGGCGCGAGGCGTGCGCTTTTGTAGAAGTCCAGACCATTCACAGCCGATGAAGTTCTCACAGTGTAAGGAGCAGTTTCCTTGCCCATATAAACCCCTGTACTACTATAGGCCCACCTATTAGCTGAATTAAAGAAGTTTGATGGACCAAAGGTGCTTAAATCCTCTTCATAGTCATCTCCATTTACACTCATACGCTCCCCTCCACAATTAATAAACAATGAATGGTCTGCAAATACATAGATATGTGTGTATCAGAAAATTTCTGATGAGAAGCACAAGAAGATTGAACTAAAAACTTAAAAGGAATCAAAATTAGTAAAATGAAGTAATTATACTTACGGCTAGGGTTTTGCGGACAGGGCAGGTCCTTCCTTAAGCACCATGAAACCCTGAAAATCACACATATTTTAGTTTGAACACCAGTTATTTTTTTTATTTCTGTCACAATGGAAAATCGAAGTAATAATACTTACGAGATGCTATCTGCTGTGGATGAGGAACCAGATACTAAGTTCCTGTTAAGTGATAATGAGATGATTTTGGAGAAAACCGAAGATGAACAAATTAAGCTTTAAATGATTTCAAAATTGTACGAAATTATTGAGAGGCTTACACATTTGATTGTTGGCAACTTGTTTGAGCCGAAGATGTAAAATTGTTATAAGACAAATCACTGCAATGAAATATTTTTAGAAATAAATCAGTAAGTTTATGAACTAACTGTTAATAAAAAACAACCAACATTCTTAACAATGTCGATCAGAGATGAACATACATGTTTTTGTCGCTGCTTAATATCCAAGAAGGTACTTCTCCGCTCAATGAGTTGTTGGTGAGAAACCTAAATCATGAAACATGAACATCTTGGTTTTTGTCATACATGAAGCAAAAAGATATCAAGGTAAAATAGCATAGCCTTACTGAAAATAAGCTTTTCAATGCTACAATCGTACTTGAAGGTTTTGTTTATCGACTTACAAGTACTCTAAGCTTGCCACATCCTGTAGTGTCCCAGGAATTGGACCAGTTAAGCTGTTGAAGCTCAGGTCCCTATGATAGAAATCAAAAGTAAAAAGTGTTTTATTAGTAACAGTTAAGCATTTCAAGAAATTTTAGGAATAGTTACCATCGTAACATCTTACAGACTTCTCATTGTTTACCTATGTTAGCCGGACTCAGAAGTGAGTGTAGGATACTGATAAGTGATAAGTGTACTAAATAGAAGCTCAATTTTTTAAAAGCTTTTCCTCATATTAGAAGATCATATACCGACACCTATGCTGTTATAACCTTTTCTTTAGAGCTTTGGGTTTTTGAAAAAGATGCAAAAAAAATGGGACAAATAAAGATAACACAATTGTGATGTCTTATTCAGGTACAATATATGTCCAATAAAAGTTTGGTTAGATTTTTCTAAGTTTTTCCATGTATTTTCAGTATCCTTGAAGGTCATACCCCTGTACTCATACGTCGAACACATGTGCTTCAAGAAAAACAAAGAGTAGTATCAACAAGTATGCAACTTACAGTGTTTTCAATGATGTCATTTCCCCTACATAGGCAGGGATTGAACCGGTAATCAAGCAATTTCGTAGCACCCTGAGTCACAAAATTCAAACAAACTCTCTGATGAGTTGAGGATAATTAAAACAATAAAACATATGGAAAATAATTCTTACAGTAACTCATTGTCAACTCACAATTCTTCCATATCATTCATTCCGTCCAAATTTGGGAAAGCTGAACTTGCCCCACTCAAATCAGATATCCTCCTGAAAGAAATGATGAGATATTAGAAAATTAATAGTTACTTGATACCTTTAACTTTGATAAAGAATCTCTGTCATTACTCAGACATTTCATTTTTACTAAAATACGTGTGCTTGCACTTGGATTTGACATATATTCAAATATGGATGCAGGCAGTAATCCACTGAATATATGAAAAACTTGAAAAGGAAAACAAACAAAAGACACAACCACCACCACATGTACCTGTGTTGAACATATGCTCATGTCTAATATTGACCCTAAGTCCGAGTAATGTATGTCTATATGAAGGAAGAAGACTCACAGTTCAGTTAAGTTCTTTAAATCAGATATGGTAGAAGGAATTGGACCTTCCATTGATGTGCCTTGCATATCCCTGCAAGAGATTTAAAGTTCCTTAAACAACAATGAAAAGATTAAAAAAAAAAGATGGGATTCGACTTTAAATCAGCTTCTCAAATTAAAATGCTAAACTTTTGATTTGATACTCACAATCTTGAAAGTTTGGTCCAATTCCCAATGAAATTTGGTATCTGTCCAGACAAACTACTTCCATCAATTCGGCTGCAAGAAGTAGCATTTTAGATTATCAGGATTTTGCAAAGCACGTTTTCAGTAGCAACTACGCATTACTCGCAAGTATGATGGAGGAAAGAGCCAGAACCATAAAACAATGACAATAACATCGAAATATAATAACACTTACAAATCAGTTAAGTTCTTCAAATTTCCAAAAGATTCTGGTATTGTCCCTGTAAAATTGTTTGCAGAAAGAAGGCTGCATTTGAAGTCACAAAGAACAAATTAAGTGGCATATTCAATCAATAAAAGATTTTTGAACTCAAACAAGGGAAAATCCCAATGCAAATTTCATCACATTGTTTATGTTAAAGAGGAAAGAACTTACAGTCTATCCAAGCGACCCAAATTTCCTAAATTGGAAGGTAGAGATCCCCCAAGCAGATTATCTTCCAAAACCCTAAAATTCCAATTCAATTTGTAATCAATGAACCTTTTTGTTCAATTAAACGGATTTATGCTTCTTGACTTACAGATCTTGAAGTGTTGAAATTTCACCGATTTCTGGAGGAATGGGACCGCTAAGACGGTTGGCCAGAAGAGACCTACACCAATCATGAAAGATCAAACATTTATACTAACTCCATTGATGGGTAGAATGCTTCTTAAACTGATAAATTGAAACTAATAACTTACAAATTGGTGAGAGGGAGCTGAGAAAAACTCGACGGGATGGATCCATTAAGATAGTTGCGAGGGAGATCGCTGGTCAAGAATACAAAACTTTGGTAAGTAATTTCCAAAATGAAGCAATCAAATCAACTGAATTCGTGAATCCCACTTACATTACTTGCAGATGAGTAAGGTTTCCAAGTTCAGGAGGTAAAATTCCAGTCAAATTGTGACCCTTGATCAAACTGTTACAGAAAGCAATTAAAACGAAAAATGAATAACTTGATTGTTTGAAGAATTGCAGATGAGAATTAAGAATATACATTTGAGTGACGTGACATATAGTGTTGTTTCCATCAGAACAATCGCACGCAATGCTGCTTTCAACCAGATTACTAATGGTATAATTCCATGAAATCTCACTGCAAAAGGATTGGCTGATTCTAGAACCATTTGGATGCTGCAGTTTCGAGAATACTGTTTGCAGAGTTTGCACTGTTGCAGCCAAAAGCATAAATTATTCATCGGGAGTGATATACAAATAATTATTTTCAAATGAATGAGATTGATTTATTTTGAATTAGAATAAATTAATTCCAGTTTAAGATTTTCCAAGATAATTTCAAGTCCAATGAATGCAATTGTTTGGATATTGTTGTGCAAACTATTTTTAAGAAATTATTAATTATAAATATCAAATTTAATAAATATTATTATTCATTATAAATATTATTATTATTATTTTAAAAATATTACAATAATTTTAGCCATGTCAATATTTTTTAATTTTATAAATTAAATTATTAAGACTAATATATTTATCTAAAATAATAAATATTATTAAATATATTAGTTGCTTATTAAAATAAAAATAATAAATTATTTAAAAAATATTAAATACAAATCAAATATTTGAATAATTAACATTTAAAAAAATAATATTAAAATATTACATTGATATTAAATATATTAATTATTACTAAATTTAGTAATATTATTTTTAAAATATTATAATAATTAGTAAATAATTTTTACGTCAATATAATTATTATTAAAATATTATTTACACAATTTATAAATAAAGTTTTAAGATTGGTATATTTTATTAAGATAATAAATATTATTAATTAGATTAGATTATTATTAAAATAAAAATATTACATTATTAAAAAATATATTTTAAATATTTTAATAATTAATATATTAAAATAATATAAAATTGTTAATATTAAATACAAAAGATAATTGAAAATTGTACTACCGAAATTCAGACGGTAATACATTTTTTTCACAAAAAAAATACATATCATTTTACATTAACCTGAAAATGGATTACATTAACTAAATCATTTACGTCAAGTAAATATTAAAAAAAATATACAATAAAATACATAAAACTAATCAACCCTGACCCAAAATTTACATTAGACACAAGATATAAAGAATATAAATTATATGAACCTTTTTGGTGTCTTTATTTATGCCCACCCACTAAAAATTAAGTTTAAGATTTAGAGTTTAAGATTAATGTCTGTGATTATGGTTTAAGGAATTTGAGGTAGAATGTATTTTTTAAGATATAGGAGGTAGGGTTTAACATTTAGAATTTAAGGTTAAGGCTTAAAATTTAATTTTTTTTAGTATTTTTTTAGTGTTGGAGCATAGAATGAAACACCGAAAATGAGCAGAATATTTTTATCCAAAAATGCTAGTGTAAGACTTTTGAGAACCATTAACCAAGCCTAATAATTGAACCTAAATATTATTATATTCAAAAACAAACCCAGAATTTTATATTAGAGGATGAAAATAAATTTTTTAATATAAATAATATAAAAATTAAAAAAAAATTATATCTTATACGAATTTTAAAATTTTATGGAGCTACCGCCCCTAGCCCCTCGGTCCATCCTTGATTATACCAACTCTTGTTGGCCCGGTCAACTTGTACAAATAATGCAAGTCAAGCAAGGGAAAAAGTCCCAATTGTAGGCCAAAATTTGGTGCAATTTGCCACACCAAATAAATGCATGAAGTTATCAAAGTTGAATTGAAAACCCAGAATCTCTTATTTTCTCAGGTACCAAACAATGTTTGAGAGAGAAATTCCTTTTTTTTCCTAAAAGAAAATGATAATTATGCAATTCTTGAGGCAATGAAGGCAACATATCTAAATTATTTTTCTTATTTTTAAGCCGGTTGACAAATAGTCCAAGAGAGCATTCAATTTATGAAATTTATGAGTTTAAAACCCATATGAGAAAAAGTAGCCATGAACTCATTTGGCCTATTCCAAGAAAATTCGTATGTTCACGTAACCCATACTTTCTCATCAACCAATCAAAACTTTGACTTCAATTATGAATTAGCTTTGAATCACACATGAACTTATCCAAAATGGCAGAGAGGTATATATATACCAAGGTAAGCAAAACTCCGCTCACTTGGAAAATTTTAATTTTTCAATTTTACTCAACGCCAAAAAAAAATCGATTTGATTTGACTCGACTCGTAATTTTATAAGCTCTATTCGAAAACTTTTTAAATAAAATTTAAGTTTTAAAATGAGATTTTGAATAACTCGAAATTTTTAGTAATTAGTGTACTGATTTTCAAGTTCGAGTTGAGTCCTTCACTTCAACTTTGCCTTATTTATGTATATCACATGTAAAAAAAAATATAAGAAATATACATATGCTTTCGTATATGGTTATAGAAAACTGTTTAAGTTTGAACCAATTAATATTATAACGTTTTAAACTTTACAATTAAATTTGAACAACTCGACTTGACTCGAAAAAAAATCAAATAAAGTTATAAAATAAGACTCGTCAACTTGATTAACTCAAAATTTCTTGATTCGGCTCGACTCGACTCGAGCCGAATTTCATAACCCTGCGAAGCATTGCAATGTAACAGAACACTTTAATAATCAATCAAATTTTGCATGCTTTTTTTCATTTGAATTCTCAGGAATCAAACAGACTAACATTATCTTAAAAAGTCAGTTGCAAAGAGAAAAACATGAACAAAAAAAGAACACGTATGGGGAGTTTGCATTATTGCATACCTTCAGTATCAGGCAAAACTTGAGCATTTGATCCAAACTCAGTGCAGCAATTCAAAGTCAGGAAACCCAGAAAAAGAACCGAAACCATCTTAAACACGCAGAAAACAAACCCCATCTTGCTCTTCTTCCACACTCCCCGGAACTGTCTCTTATAACTCGTCTTAAAAAAACACAAAAAGTAAAACACCAAACACCCTTTGAAACAGCGGAAACAAGGCGAAAGAATCAACGGTGAAAACAAAGCAGAAGAACTCAAATGTATCTATTCTCTTGTTTGTACTATGAGGATTTCCTTTAGGAAACGAATTGGAGCAATTGTTGTCGTTATAAACATATACTAATATAATGGAAGTTGTTTTTTTATTGAAACAAAAGCAAACGTAAGAAAAGGGATTAATGTCTGATTCTTTTGTATGTGTGTGTTTGGTTTCTGGGTTTTTTAATGTAAAAGAAAAGCAATAAGACAGAGAAGATGGAATGGGACCGGAGGAGCCGCCGTTGAAGGCTTTCTATATAAGCGGGCGCAGTCACACGGTTTGCCTTTTTGTGGCCATTGCCGGCATTTAATACTTGAGGTTCAAAGAGTCAAAGTTAATTAGTACTATTATACTACACATTTTTTATACATTACCTACTCTAGATTATATTTTTTTCGTTTAGTCTTTAAACTAGGTTTTTAGTCAAAATAAATATTAAAACTACTATTATTGTATTTTTTTTTCAATCAATAAGATATTGACATGTCACAAAAAAATTTCTTTTGACAAAAAACAAAAAAATGATAAAGTTTACTGTGTGTTGTTAAATGGTTAATAGAAAAATATGAAAAAATATTGTATTGTAATCACCTTGAGACTTCAAAAATATATATTGAACTCTACTAACAAGGGTTGGGTGAGTGCAATGGCAAAGCACATTGTTCACACAGGGAAAAAACTTGAGTTCGAACTTTAAAAATGACATTGTAGGGAAGGAGAACTACAAATCTCAAACATAGACTATAAAATAGACATGTACTATACCAAAAAATTGATTATATTATATTGATGATACGTGTGGTATTAAATTATTGGTGTGACATATAAAGAGCCACATAAAATGGATAATGAATTTTATTTGCTTTCTTTTCTTTACCAATGGGATTGATTCAAGTGGTAGGCAACTTGGCATCGTTTAAACAAGTTTTGAGTTTGAGGCCTTGTATATGTAAAAAATCTCTACTGGGAGGCTCAACTACCAAAATTAAGTGTGTAACACGAGTTATTTTAGTTTATAGAGTACATGGTAAAGTCAACTCTATACAATGTAATTTATAAATTATACAAAGAGTTTATCCACCGAAGTATACACCCGTTATTACAAAGTATAGTATTTTTTTTTTACAGATTTTAAATCTAATCCTAGTCTCACCTAGCTTGAGGGGAGGAGAATGAAAGACTATAGGGGAAAAAATGAGATTACTTTTAATGGAACTAAAACTCATAACCTAAAAAAATATAAAAGAACAAAAATAGAGAACTTGATCAACCAACAAAATGTACTTTCTCACAAAATATAATATTTTTCATGATCATTTCTGTTTATATTTTTACCAGTTAACCATATACTAACTATATCCCTTATATTTATCAATACTTTATCCTCATTCGAGATGTCAGTAGTGAAAATATTTAAGTAAATAATCCGGTTCTTCTTACCTACCTAGACATACCTTAGAGCTTAGATAATTATTATTTAAGTAAACATTCTTGTTATAATGTATTTTATTACCCAAATACAAAAAATGTGCTAAATTACTTTGAAATTTGCTTAAAGAAAAGGTTAAGAAAAAAAAAAGAAGCAACATGTAAAGGAAGATGGAAATGGAAAGAATCAGGGATAGATTGAGGGATGCAGACGAACTTTTAATATTTTTAAATCCCTTTACAGTTTAAGTATTTTTATTGATGATCTAATTTTTTACTCCTTAAAATTATATAATTTCGAAACTTTTCAAATTTTTAATATAACTCTCTAAAGATTCGCACCCGACATAATATATCATGTCTCCTTTCTTGGATAGAATCGTAGAAGCAACAGAGAAAAATACTTATAAAAAATGGGTTTACTTTTCTTTTTGCAATTTTCTAAAAGAGATTTAACATTAGTGGTTGAATTTATTAACTTTGAATTCAGAGTCAAAATAAAAAATTAGTCACATAATTTTAAAAATAAAAAGGTCAAACAATGGGAAAATGTCATTAAAATAGTCTACGTTTTTAAGGTGAAGGGAGCTACCTTTTTAAGGTGTGATTCATTGTGTTTGCTATTTGTGCTTGGTAGTAGATCTTTGTTTCTGTGTAGAAATGCAATATTTATCCAAAAATAAATAAATGAATTTAGAATGTTCGAAAAAGAAATATACTCGCACGTGTCATCCAAGTATAGACCTTTGGTTATTAGAATCGAGATACAATTCAATTTAAATTTGAATTTTTGGAGGATTATATTTTAATACACAATTTGTATAAAAAAATTATACAATTCTTCTTCAAATTTTAAATTTAAAACCTTAAATTTTAAATTTAAATTCTAAATCATACAACCTAAACCTTTAAACTATAAACTATACAACTAAAATTTAAACTCTAGATCTAACAAACTTATATATCAGTTTTAAATACTAAATATATATATATATATATTATTTAAAAACTAAAAAATAATGTGAAGGGCCAGTAAAATATGAGACCAATATTTTGGGCCAAGTTAGACTTTGACAATTATATATAATATTAATATTATACATTGATCCAACCCTAATCAAACCCAAGTCGGCCCATAAATACTTCTATATCCGAAGAAAAAAATGTTTAAATGATTGCTATTGCTTTTTTTTTCCATTAAGACAACTATGATTTTTATTGTTATAATTAGGGTTAAATAATCTCTAGAATAATATGTTAAAGCTCTAAATTGACACTCTCTTTTTTTTTTCTTCTAAATTATGGGTTCAAAATTTATTATGAGCAAATTTTCCTCGCCCTTCTTTTATCAAGGAGAAAGTAAATCTTCATTCAAACGTAAAAAAACATACAAGCCATGGCTAAAGAAGTCAAGAAAAAACATTCGAAAAGAAAAAAATAAGGCATGCACCCGACAAGCCCGGAACTAAGAGAAAAAGGGTAGAGCTGCCGCAAACGAGCGGAGAGGGGAGGAGCAGACTACAATGGCCAACACGGGCGAGAAAGAAAAGTCGAATTTCAGCATCCACAAAGGAGAATCGACAACATGACGACGTGATTCAGATCAACTGACGTGGGATCCAAGCGCCGAGCTGAATAAGACGACAAATGAGGTTCCACAAAAGTGGGTCAACCTTTTCACACGAGAGCCCGACAAAACACGGGAACAAACAGCCACATGCAAAAGGAACACCGAAGGGAGAAATCGACAAAGCCATCGCCTCACCCAGCATTCTTCGAACATGTAAAACTGAAAAAGCAAAGAGAAACCCAATCAAAAATAAAGGAACAAAGTGCAAAGAGAGACGGGAGGGATCAAGCCTCTCCTCCACTTGTTCTTTCTCATTACGAACCGATAAAGATGATCGATCGTCCCTCTTTTAAAATTGGTACTTAAACTCAAATTGTGGTGACTGAGGCTCGAAACACCCATCAAGAAACACCAGATGAAACTTAAGAAATAAAAATTAACTCAAAAAAGAAGGAAAAATAATCGACTTGCAACAAAGAGAAAAATTAGAACAAAGGGAGGAGAGAGGCCAGCTACTAAAATGGCAGCTAGCCATCAAGGGGAAACCATATCTGGTTTTTGTTTTGGGGGCCGCACTAGATTTTGAGTGTTTTGGTGAAGAGCTTTGCCCTTGTCTCTTTCCCTAGGTAAAAATGTTCAAAAAAAAAATATCATGGTCTTTAAAGTGGTATTTCATTATTGTTTTAGTACTTAAGGATTTATTTTGTTCAGTTTTATCTACGGAATTTGTAAATATGTTGTACAGTATCCCACAAATATTTTTATTACAAAAATTCATATGACACATAATATATATCAAAATAAAAGGCTTCAAGAAAAGCATAAAACTTAGAAAAAAAAAATTAAAAAGATGAGATTTTGAGTGTGTGTTTTGTTGTTTAATTTTTTAGATTTTTAAAGTCTTTTAAGATATTTTAAAAAGTTTTTCGATTTTAATATATATTGTGTCATGCAACACCCTTGTCCCTAGTGCATCATGTGATTTTCTTTAACAATTTTTTTAAGGGAAAACTACATCGGTGGTCCCCAAACTATTACCGTTTTTCTATTTTGGTCCCTAAACTATGTTTTTCGGCAAAACCGTCCCTTTTGTTACATAGTTCTCCTGTTTTGGTCCCCCGACGTTAAATAGCTAACGGTTTTGCTGACGTGGCATTTTTTAATCATTTCTCTCTCCTCTTAAAAAATGCCACGTCAGCAAAACTGTTAGCTATTTAACGCCGGGGACTAAAACAGGAGAACTATGTAACATAATAGACGATTTTGCCGAAAAACATAGTTTGGGACCAAAATAAGAAAATGGTAATAGTTTAGGGACCACCGGTGTAGTTTTCCCTTTTTTAATTGGATAACGTGTTTTACGTTTGAAAACTTACATGTCAAATTGAAAAGAAAATCTTTAAATACCAAAGTAATAATGAAGACCAACTTTAGAACTAAAATATTATTTAACCGCATTGTTATCCTAGGTGGTTCTGGTTCGAGCAGTTTATCTGCACGTTTTATGTGCATTATTAAGGTGTTAAGATTAATGAACAAATATTATTTTGTAATCATGCGAGACAATTAAAAAGTTATTCCAAAATTCACTTGATTTAATATTAGAATATTGAATTTTTTATTTAGTATTAATTTTAAGATAATATTTGATATACTGACGATTGAAACTTTTAGTTTCTACAAGTGTCTTAGTTTTAGGGACTTAGTTTAGGGGGTAGGATTTAAGAGTTCAGGTTTAGTAGAATTTGGGTTTGTGAATAGAATTTAGAGTATATGGGTTAGAGCTTAGGGTTTATATGTTAAAACCAAAATCCTCCAAATATTATTGTAAACCTTAAACCATTACCCCTAAATTTTAAACCAATACTCCTAAACCCTACACTCTAAACTAAGTCCCTAAACCATAAGGCGTTTATAGAAACTAAAAGTTCTCACCGTCAGTATACTGGATATAATTTTTTTTGATAAAAATAATATGATTTCAAAGTAAAAAAAAAAGAAACACATAGAGTACTAGCACATGTGTCATTAAAAACTTCTCTAAACCTAACCGCATGTGCTAACACTAATTACATAAACCATAGGGACATACTCAAAACTAAAAAACAAATCTCCTAAAGCAACCAAACCTACCTGACCATCTTAAGCTAGCACAACAATGCGTCAACAGTTGAACAACCAAGCCTGTCATCTTGGAGGAGAGAAACAATCGGGGCTGGTGGAGTCGCAAGAAACATAGGCTCGAAACTATCCAAGCCTGTCATCTTGGAGAAGAGAAACAATCGAGGCTGGTGGAGTCGCAAGAAACATAGGCTCGAAACTATCCACTTTAGAACTCTTGGCCAAAGCATCGACTACTGTGAAGGACATGCTGAATCTGAACAATGCAGCCACGTTGACGCAACTCCTTCAAATGTCAACTTAGAAAGTAGTAATCGCGATAATCACTACGTAGAATCTATAAAATTTTATATCACACACATAAAATTTTCTTTTGGGGCTTACAATTTAAAAACAAAAATTAAAAAGATATCCTTTTAAAATAATAATAATAATCAATTAAAATTTGTGATTAATATAATAATTTGTATAATTTTCTAAAACACATTAGAATATTATAAAACATATCGAATAATTTTTTTTAAATGCAATCTTTAACCAAATTTATTTGTAATACAAAAAATTTAATTTAATAGTATAATTATAACGTCGAACATTAATTTTATTGGAATAACATCCATCCAGCCAGCCATTTCCGTGAAGGTTTTGTTCTTCTCTCATTTACACTATATTGCGTTGGAGTAGAAGTTATAGTCGACATATGTAATCCTACAAGATTCAATTATTCATTAAATCGTATTTGTAGCGAGTTCCATTTTCAGACATTATGATCATGTTTTTGAGTCCAGCCCATGAAATCCAAAAACACAGCTGTTACCCCCCACATTTATGTTTCGTGAATTATATCCGACACATCAATGCCACTTCATCATTGAATTTGATGCTCATATTCCTTTAGAGGCCCTACACAACAACTTGGCATTAAGGTTGTCTCTATCTCATCAACCAGGATACAAAGGTACATTATTTAATAATAATAATATTTAATAATAATAATAACAATATCCCTCCATTTCTCAACAACATCTAGAACAAGTGGTTAAAAGTTCTCAGATGACACCTCTTACTCTCTAGGTTGTGACTTGTGAGTTCTAGACTTAGTATGAGCAAATTTCTGGTAGATCTACGATGCGCTATAGTCGCGGTACGGTTACGGTGTGGTACTAACTGAAAACGTTACAAAACACGGAATACAAAATTAAAAATATTATATTTTTATAACATTTTAGGTTGGTGTCACGCGACAGTATTGATACTTAGAGACAAGTTACGATACTTAACCACCAACCTAAAATATTATCAGAAGCGATAAGTATCGATACTCGAAGCTAAGTTACATACTTAACCAACAACCTAAAATGTTATCAGAAAGTGTAACATTTTCAGTTTCGTGTTCTGTGTCTTATAACATTTTCGGTTGGTGCCGCACAATAGCCGTAGCGCACCATGCCTTACGTTAGACAAGCCCGCATATTTTTTCTTTCTCCTCTCTTAAGTAGGAATTATTCAAAAATAATAATATCCATCTATTTTAATATTTTTCTTTCTTTAACCATTGATATTTGATTTATGTGACGATTATTTTAGATTAAGTTTTGCAGAAGTTCAATATAGGAACAAGAGTAAATATTATCTGCCCCTAATCATGCCTTTTTATATGCCCCATGCTAGAAAATACTAAAAATTAAATTTTAAACCTTAATGTTAATTTTCACATCCTAAAGCCTAAAACCTACACCCTACCCTTAATTCTTTAAACCCTAACCCTAAGCCCTAACTTTAATCTTTAAACCCTTGCTATCCATTTTAAGCATACACCAACCGATTTTTGATTCAATTTTAATATTTTTAATATATTTATTGTTGACAAATATTTGAATTAGATATTTAATAAGATTGTTTTGATTTATAGTAATTTTTAAAATTGTTATTTTAATTGATAACAGAAACAATTTCGAATTTTTATGACGGAGTGAATTTCTTTCAACATCTTCGTATCATTCTCCGATTTTCTTACATATAACACATATAGATTATAAGTATATATGTTTATTTTGTAAATATAACTTTTCATATATTTAAAAAATAAATATTTCATGCACGAGTAATGGAAAAAAGTTTTTTATAAGTGAGTTTAACTTAGAGTTTAAAGATTTAGTTTAGAGATAAGTGTTTATAAATTTTATGGTTTAGAATTTATGTTTTAAACTTTAAGGGATATAACTTAAAATTAAAAATTTAAATTTTCACTTTCAAAACGTAAATTAGATATGCTTGTGAAAAAAAATTCTTCTAATAATACATGAAATGATAACCCATTAAAAACGATAACTCGTGATTTCATAGTCATGAAAAAACACAATATACCAAATAGGGAAAATTGAAATTGTGGAATATTATTAGAAATGAAAAAAAAAACGTTAGATTGTGCCAAGAAAAAAAATACTTAGTTTTTTACTTCGATTAAAGAAGAGTGTTTTTTACAAATCCTATTTTTAATTATAATTATAATCTTATCCAGAATAGAGGGGAAATAAGATTTTAGGGAAAGTAAAAAAATGTTATAGTGAGTCTAGAACCCATGACCTAAAGAAATATAAAAAACAAAGATAATCAGCTTAATTAATCGATTAAATGTACTTGCTCGAATGAAGAGGAACTTTTGTAATATAATTTTTCTGTCAAAACACATTTATTTGAACATGTTTATGTATTAAGTACTTTTCTGAAACCAAAAGGCAAAAGCATTCCCGAACATGTAAATTATTATCGATAAAAAAAGGTACTATAGGCAGTAGATAGTAGATACGCACTACAACAAGATCCACCGTACAACACAACAGTCAACAAATAACAGCTCACACCAACAAATGTGTTCCACAAAAACAAAAATCCACTGAACAACACAGTACAAACAAAGGCTACACACAGGACACAAGGCAACCCAATCAAAGTATATTTGAATGCATCAACTCCTATCAATCGGGAATTTATATTGCAGTTTTAATTGTGTTGTGTTTTCGGTAGTAATTCCAGACATAACATAAGATATTACTGTCCTCAAACTATTATTTTTCACAATAATAATTTTATACGATATCGCTATTATTATATGACCGTCATTATTACAATAACAAACCCATATTTGAATTCTTGTTATCAATAATAATAATAATTTCAACTCCTTCCAACACCGACCTAACAGATTTAATAGCTTCAACAACATGCCTAGTTCTTCGAGGTACCTCAGATGATTAAAATAATATCTCTAGAATTAAAATGTAAATCTTATTTATATTTGGCTTACTTTAGATGATTACAATAATACCTCTGAAATTAAAATGTAAATCTTATTTATATTTGACTTAAATATATATTTGATACTTGAACTAAACATCATTCAAGTTGGTATTTAAAGAATTTTTACTCCTAAATTGGTACCTGAGCTAAGAACTTTCTCCCAAGTTGGTACTTAAAGAAATTTTACTCCCAATCTGATACTCATACTTTGATTCCATCCACTATTTTGATGCTTTTATTAACATATTTAGTCCTGAAAACGTATACATTCTATCAATTTGGCGTCAATTTAAAATAATTCGATAAATTTAACCTTCATTTTTAAAAATATCAATTTAGTCATTTTTGTATACAGTCAAATCAAGCAAGCCTAACGGATGAAAACAACAATGAGATAATTGCATTCTACCGTAAAGCAACAATAAGTTACTGTTAATTTTTTTATACTAGGAAAGCGATAACATTTATAAGAGAAGAATAAAGAGTAAATTGATAGGATTTTTAAATATGAAGGGTCAAATGTATTAAATTATATTAAATTGAGATCAAATTAATAAATGTATAAATTTTTGTATCGACTTGGAAATGGTGTTTAGCTCAAGTACCAACTTAGAAAAAAATATTAAAATATCAACTTAAGAGAATGTATCTAATTCAGACACCGAATGTGTGTCAAGTTCTTTATATTTCTATAACCTTTATAACAAACAGCTCTACTATGAAAGCTCTATATGCTGTCGTATTATGAACACATTTTACACAACCAAAAGGTAGAAAATAGTAGACCTTTCTTGATAGGAGTAAATCTGGCATGAGTTGGATTAGAGCAAATTGTGGAACAGGCAGAACGCAAACATTTTAGAAATATTAAAATACGTTTAATCTTTGTTTGGTTTCACTTTATGTTCCGACCCGCCGCATCAGGTTAGGCATGGGGAGCTTTTTAGGATTAGACACCCTTATTATTAAGTTAAAATTAGGTGTGAGTTATACAAATTTTTTATAAAAATAGTAAAGATTTATGTGATTATACAATTCTTTACAATTAGAGACAGACGCGGGACTTTAAGTTAAAGAGGGCGAACTTATAAAAATTTAGGGGGACAAAAATAGATTTTCAATAGAAAATACATAGAAAAATTCTAAAAATTTTCTAAGTCGTATAGGAATTTCAAATTTTTAGGGGGCGACTGCCCCCGCTAGCCCCCCCTCGGTCCATCCCTACTTACAATCAACACAACCTACACATATTCTTATACAAATGATAAGAATTTAGGTTGTCATATAAAAATTGTGTAGTTACACAATAATTAAGTAGTTACACAAATGATAATGATTTTTGTAGTTACACAATAATTATGTAGTTATATAATTTCTTATCTATCATACACAAATGCTTACCAAAATGGTAGGAATTTATGTACCTACAAAAAAAATGTGCCTAATTTTAGTCTAATTTTAACGCGCCTAATTTTAGACTTTTCCTAGGATTTGAAAAGCTAGTATATAACCATGTGGGGACTTCACAGGCGAGTCTAACGTGCGGTTAAGAAATGACAAATTTTAAAATTTATTTTTAAAAATTGAAAATGTTAGATTTCTTAATCATAATATTTTTTATTGGCTTTTTCAATTTTTTTACAAGTATCAATATTTATTTTGTAAGTTTTCATACTTTATCTCAAACTAAAAATTTATTTAAAAAAACACTAAATATCAATAAGTATAAAAAATAACAAAAAATATTATAAAAAAATTCTAACACTTTCAATGTAAAAACAAACTTCAAAATTTATGTCTTTTTAACTGTACCCTAAACTTACTGAGGAGTTGGCTGTCCTGCAGTTGCATTTGTGTCATCCGCGCCGAGGCCCCCTTGATTTGTACGTTTACAGAATTTGCTTATTTTGCTAGTTTTTTATTTGGAGGTGTAATGACAATAGAACGCGTAGCTTCCTTCGTATTGGGGACCAAAACATAGTTTATTTTTTAGTGGTTGGTTAGGTAAAATTATCATCATAGTTCTTGAAAAAGATATCTTTTAATGATATATCCATTGAATCTATTTAAAAATAAAATAGACAAATACTCGAAACAAAATAAAAATATAACGGAAAATAATAAAAAAAAATGAAAATTTAAAAATTAAAAATGAAACATTAGACTAATAAGACATGTTCGGTGAATCGTAAATACAGAGATGTGATGAAACACTGGAGAAAAAAAATTATGAAATAGAATTCTTTATCTCTATTCACTTACATGCTTAATGATATAAGTAGGAGTGATGAGCGAAACCAACAATTTTGTTGGATGCTTCATAAAACATATTTGACCGCATCAACAAACGAACTACAAAAAATGATCAAATTACTAAAGACTATCGACAACTACAACTCAGAGCTGGGCGTCATGATAAAACTATCCACAAACGTAATTTAACACAAAAGTACTCGGAAACGTACTATAAGGCATAAACGTGCTAAAGACAAAAAAAACATACTACAAAGAAAAATAAAAATTAGTAAAAAACTAAAACATTAAAAAACAATAACTAAATATAAAAATTAAAAGAAAAATATTGACAACCAACAACTAGCAATAAAATCAATACCGCTACAGACTAGTAAAGAATAAAAGAAAATGAAAAGAGAGAGGGAGAAAGAGTTGTGCACTTAAAGAGAGAAAGGGAGAAAACCATAGATAGAGAAAGCGACAATAGCTTTAGAATTTTTTGAAAAATAAATATTATTAAAAACACTCCTTTGAAAAGCTATAAATTGATTTTTGTTACTGATTGTTGTTTAGTACCGTAAACGTTATATTCTTTAAATAAAATTTAGAGTTTAAATAATAATATTATGAATGGAACAATTAGGTTTAAAATTAATCCTTATACTTTTTTAAATTTCAAAATATATCAAATGTTTAAGTGGTAAAAAAATACTTTCAACACTTTTTTGAATAGATACTTTCAACACTAATTTTATTTCATTAAACTACATTGTCATTTAAAACATATATTTAACAAATGATCTAATTATATGAAAATTTTAAATTCTAAACAAAATAATAAGCATATTTATAATTTAAATTTATACTTAATATAACATTATTTAATTTTTCAATACCTAGGATCAATTATCTACTGTTGTTGAATTTTGATTTCAAAGGATCGTGAACAATGTTGTTTATAATTAGAAGTGTATGGTATTAATGTAAAAAAAATTGTGATTATGAAGTAAAAAAACAACAACATAAATAGTATTTTGTGTTATGAATATTTATCTATGTGGATGTCTATCACGATTAGAACTTTATCTAAGGAGTTTGATTTACTTTATCATTAGGAATATTATCTCATTTAATTAGAGTTCAATATAAATGTACTTCTTATGCATATAAATAAATGATTTGATGAAGACATTGTACATAAGTCTATATTTGAGAATAATACAAATCTCCCTCTTTCTCTCATTTCTTTGTTCTTCCATTCTTGTTCTTTGTTCTTATTATTCTTCTTTGTTATTTTATTCACAACACGTTATCAGCACGAGTTTGCTCGAAAGATTTTGGTGCTCTTCGTTCGAATCCCAAAGAAGTTACTGAAAAAGTCTAATCCTACTTATATTTTAATTACTAATTGCCATCATCTTATATTTTAATTTGGCCTTTAATTTTTGGTGATATATTTTGAAGGTTTAAACGGGCTATGAATTTTGAAGCCGCTCGTAAACACCAATTGAGATGTCAGGCTACACAAAATATGATGCTCGTGGTTCAAGCTAATGAACGACTTACCATTGGTTTGCTTTCTTTGACATGCTTTTATTTTTCTAACATGAAAAAGGAAAAACTCAGTTTTAGACAAAAAAAATTAAACTTATGGTGCGATTAGTTAAAATAAACATATATATTATTTATGAAGAAAAATTATTTTCTGTCAATGAAGTCGTGAAAACTAGATTTTTAATATATAAAAAACATCTATCTTAAGGGTAAATTGTGGCCTTAGTTCTTCATAGTTGTTGCGTGTAAAAGAGTCTATCGCAATAGAGTGCAAGTTTACACGATGCAAGTAGTAAAGTGATACACGAAGTATCGGATGTCGAATCCACAGGGACTGGAAATAGCATTAACCTTGGATTGCTGCACAAGAAAGAAAGAAGATAATTTAATTGTTTGTAGGGGAATAATAAAGAACACTGAAGATAAAGGATTAAAGGATTCATGGTAAAAGAATAGGCCGATATTGATTTGCTCAGTAGTGCAGGTGTTGCACTATATAGGACTTCCTGTTCTGTCATTGCTCCTATCGCGGCAGCATCTGCGGCAGCAGCGGTCTGTTGTTGTCGCGGCAGCGATCACACAACTCTGTACTTCAAGCTTGGCAAGAATCCCTGATGTGCCTTGTCCTATCCCTAGGTCCAAGTATGTCGATGAACACATCTTAGATAATACCTCCCAGCGTGAATCGAAGGATGAACACCGATGTTGTTGAATTCTTCCTTAGCCACTTAACCTCGTCATATCCCTAGGTCCGAGATAGTTCAACCATAAACTGGAGAACCCGTACTTATTCCTTTCGTATACCTAACTCTCCTTATATTAAGTAAATGAATAATCTCACAATACTCTCCTAATACTCTTGCAAGATGTTGAAAGCCAGAATAAGCAAACTTGAAGTCTATTTTATTGAACAGAAAAAAAAATCCTAAAACAGTACAATCCTTGCAACTACTTTACAGAATCAACCCTTAGCCATAGGGGAAGTTTAGAACATGATGAGAAGAGGGAAAACAACTAGGGTTTTGGGGAAGACGGCTAGAGAATAAGATATCCTTCCCTACGTCAAATTACATGCCTTTATATAGGCATTGGGTTCAAGTTTTCTAATATGACAAGAATACAAGTTTAAATTAAAGTACAACTCTATTAAAGACTAAATTTTCAAGGTAGATGCCTTTAATTCGTCCTCTTTTCTTGCTTTAGGTTTCTTCCTTGAACTTTGGGCTTGGCTTTCATTCTGATCTAGGGCTCAGAAAAATATAAGAGTAACCCACGATAGACCGGCTTAATTTCCTCTTTCTGTCGAGCTCCACTTCACTTTTCCCTTTCAACATAGTTTTCGTCATTGTCTGCCACGGCAACGGCCACGGCATCGTCATTCTTCTCGACTGCAGTCCTGTGTTCCAGCTCTGCTTCTCCACTGCCCTGAGTCTGCTACAGCAGCTACTTGCAAAAGTAACCAAAATCAGTAGCTACTGTGGCATTTTATATAATTGTGATGTATATATGAAATCTATCCTAAATGCAATGAATTATGCTTGAATGCAGCAAATCTACATAGGTTAAATAAGGGGTAAAATATAGAACTTTTACTCACTCAACACACCCCTAAACTCAAGTTCTTGCTTGCCCTTAAGCAAATATTACCTAGCTAAAATGAAATATTTTTTTTTTTTTAGCTTAAATCAGTGAACCCTACATTACCTACCACTTATATTCTATCAAGAGCAATACCTTGTCGGGTATTTCTGGATTCATTCGGAACCATGCTATAATTCTTGTGTAGTGTGCGTAGGTTTTGTGAACAATTGTGTGTCTAGACTACCTTAGTATATCAGAATAGTTATGCTTACAAACTTGAGGTTATGCCAATTCAATTTTTTCTGGAGGCAATTCTTAGGCTCCTTTAGTTTTTTCTAACTTAGCTCAAAAAGAAATCTCCTAAAATAAGTGCAAGGAAGTTTTGCATGCAATTGAGTCAGAATAATTTTCTTTCTTTTATTGTTTTCCTAGAGCCAATGATAGGCACCTCTAGGGGCAGTTTCAAGTGGGTGAACATTCTTATTCCAGTGTACTAAAGTAATCTAGAAAGCATAAGAGTCACAAAGAGTGTTGTACAAATTAGAATCATAGCAAGGCTCTAAACAGATCCTAAAATTTCCTTAAGGCATTGTCACGACAACATATGTCGCGGCAGATAAGTTCAGTTCAAGGACCTAAGCCAAATGTTTTTAGCAAAAATAAACTAAACACTTAGACACACTTTTTAAACATAATAGACACTTCATTACTGGAGGGATGTCACCCCCAAACTCAAGGGTTGCATTGCCCTCAATGCACGATGACAGAATATTAAAAAAAGAAAATAAATACATCACAATTATAATAAAACAGTAGAACAACGAAAATAAGATAGAAACTTAAATTTATGTGCTATCGTCGCTACTGTTGTTGCTGCTGATTTCTAGCTGCCAGCGGGTAGTGACATTTGTTGTGGGTGCCGGCAGAATGATCGGAGAGGCGGAGGCAGTCTTCTTCTTAGCTTCCCTTGGGGGCTGGATACAAGTAGGTGAGATCTGGGGTGGTCTTTCCAACACTTGTACATCTTCAGAAGAGCTGCTACTGCTGCTGCCACTGCTGCTGGTAGACTTACCCTGGCCAGATGGTCCTTCGCCGGTGTTGGGCTTCTACCTTTGAATTGGAGTGAACTCCTTTGAAAGGTTTCTTTTGACATAGGGCTCTCCATCAGATTCCTCCCAGATGGAGGAGGAAGAAAACCCAACGATAAAATCATTAAGGTCGGACAACGGCTACTTTTGTTTCTCTTCTCTGGCAGATACATTGGTGGTGTGGCTGCCACCTTCAGCTGTCGCGGCCGGGGTTGGAGTGGACACAACAGAGGGTGTTTTTGGTGTGGCAGCAGGGGTAGGGGTATGGGCAGGAGTAGGGGCAGCAAAATTATGCTCTGGGAAAACAAGAAACTGTACATTTGCAAAATTTAAATTGTTTTGAATAAAATGTACCATTGCTGCTGTGAAGTCTCTGACAAAACTCATCAGACCTAGCTGTCGTTCCTCCATCTTTTGCAGGGTGGCTATGATCTGAGTGGAGGAGTCTGCTAGAGGAGTTGCTGCTGTTATTCTGCGGTGGCAGGTTCTGTCTGAGTGAGCTCTGATTGCTCCTCTACCGCGGTAGACGGGTTGAAGTAGGAGATGGGTGTGGCTGCTTTCAGCTCCATCAAACTGAATATATTGTGTTTTGTCCATCATTTCCCTTGGACCTTGTAATCTTCAGGGATTTCAGGAACGTTGTGGCCGTGGCAGATCTCGGTGATGAGATACGGGAATAAAAGCGGTCCTGATGGCTTAAGGGAACACTCCAAAATTCCCTCTCGTATATACCGGCTGACATTGATAGGTCTCTCATTTAAAATGGAGTGAACGAGAGCTAACCTGGGTCTGTCGACCGTGCTGTTGTGGGAAGAAGGCATAATCCTCTTCTTGACGAAGTGGTTTCATAGTTTTGCTTCTAGAGTGAGTTGAGTGCGTTTGACCGTCCAACGATGCTTGTGATCAGTATTCCACTCTGTCCCCTCTTCAGTTAATTCTGCCATGACAGCATCGTAGTCTGTCGACGACAGACTTTCCACGAACCTCTTGTGCTCGTCTTCCTTCTTGCCGACGTAGATGCCGTAGAGGGTATTGATGTATTCTGGCTCGAAGGTGACTTCCTTACCTTGCACTGTCACGTTCTGCGTGTCCTTGCTGTCGATGGCAGCGTAGAATTCTCGGACCAAAGTGACATTTATCTCCTCGGGCTGGGCAGCAAACATCTGCCATTTGAGTGCTTTAATCTTCCGAGCTATGAACGGTCCGAGCCCGAAATTTTCCGTACGTTTGGCATAGAGGAACCCTCTATCTTCCCACATCTCCCTTTTTTGAAGGAAGTGTAGTAGCGGTCGACGGAGTCGGAGGTGGCAAAGCGGTTGGGGAGTCTGTCGTGGCTGGGTGTGCCTGCTGCTGTGGCAGATCTGGAGGCAGCACTTCGTCTTGTTTGTCTAGTACTCATAATTGCCAGGCTGTAGAAAAATGAAAGAAAAAAATTCTGATATCTAGAGAGAAAGCAAGTTGAGAGAGTAAAAGTGAGGTGAAAAATGAATAGTAAAATGGGGTTTATATAGATGAATGTGTTGCTGCCCGTTGGAGTTGTAACGGCAGGCGCGAATAACGAAGCCAACTGTTATGCGGTTTCTGACGCGTCTGTCACGCGTTTCCGTGTCTGTTGCGCGTCTGTTACGCATTTACGTGTCTGCCGCGGCAGCGTGGTGACAGGTTGTCTTTTCTGCGTCTGTCGCGACAGCTGTTGACAGTTTGTGACGACAGACTCCTTCTTTGGGCTTTTTTGGCTGCTGGTGAGATGGTGGGCTGGTTCACTTCTTCTCCTCTCCTTGTTTCCCTTATTTCCTAAAAGTAATTAAAATAAAAAAACTTAGTCCCTAAAAATAATTCTAATTTCCTAATAAATATATATATAAATAATAGTAATAATAAAAAAAAATAAGTTAAATTAGGGATGCCTTGAGGGGCATCTCCTAAAGTAATCACTTCATGCATTCTTGGGGCTTCAGTCCCTTGATAATGCTTCAGTCTCTATCCGTTGACTTTAAATTGGTGCCCGTCTTTTAAGGATTTGATCGTGATGGCACCATGGGGAAAAACTTGCACAACTTGGAATGGGCCGGACCATCTAGATTTCAGCTTCCCTGGGAAGAGTTTCAACCTAGAATTAAATAACAACACAAGCTGCCCTGGGCAGAACTGTCGTGGCAGCAACTTCTTGCCATGCCACCTTTTTGTTTTGTCCTTGTAAATCCTTGCATTGTCATAGGCCATTGCTCGAATTTCTTCAATTTCATTCAAGTCAAGTAACCTCTTTTGTCCTGCCTTGTCTAAGTCTATGTTTACTACCTTGATAGCCCAGTAAGCTCTGTGCTCTATCTCAACAGGTAAATGGCATGTTTTTCCATATATCAGCCGATAGGGTGACATTCCCAATGGTGTCTTAAATGTTGTTCTGTAAGCCCAGAGTGCATCATTAAGGGGTAAAGACCAGTCCTTTCGAGATGGTTTAACCATCTTCTCAAGAATGTTCTTTACTTCCTTATTGGATATTTTGGCCTGCCCATTGGTCTGAGGGTGATAAGTTGTTGCGATTCGATGCTTTACGCCATATTTTCTTAAGGCATCAGCAATTACCCTATTGTCGAAATGTCTCCCTTCATCACTGATGATCGCCTTAGGTATGCTAAATCTGGAAAAAATATTCTTGTGCAGAAATCTCTAAACAGTATTGGCATCGTTTTTCTGTGTGGCGATCGCTTCAACCCATTTGGACACATAGTCCACTGTCATGAGGATATATAGATTCCCACATGATGCTGGGAATGGTCCCATGAAATCAATCCCCCTAACGTCGAAGATTTTGACTTCAAGAATGTTTTGCAGCTGCATCTCATGTCTCCTTGAGATGTTTCCAGTCCGTTGACACTTGTCACAACTTTTGTAGAATGCTTGGGCATCCTTGAACAATGAGGGCCAATAGAAACCAAATTGCAAAACCTTGGCAGCGGTTTTGTTACCACCTAAGTGTCCTCCATGTGGTGAAGTATGACAGTGGTGAAGCACAGCTTTCTGCTCATCTTATGGTACACACCTCCTGATGATCTGATCTGCACAATGTTTGAAAAGAAGAGGTTCATCCTAATAATAATGTTTAACATCATTTTGGAACCTCTTCCTTGCTTGATAATTAAGTTCAGGAGGTAATATTCCGCTAACTATGTAATTAACGAAATCAGCATACCAAGGAAGTTCAGAAAACTTACCTGCCGCCATGGCTGTCGCGGTAGTGCTTGTGGCAGCAAACAGCTGCTCGTTAGGGAAGGTCTCTAGTATGTGTGTCTTGTCTGTTTGCAGACTCTTTCCCCTTTCTAATCTTGACAAGTGGTCTGCAACTTGGTTTTTTGTCCCCTTTTTATCCTTGATTTCAATGTCGAACTCTTGCAGCCGTAGAATCCAACGTATCAGTCTAGGTTTTGCATCTTTTTTAGCGAACAAATACTTTAGTGCAGAGTGGTCTGTGTGGACTACCACCTTCGTTCCAAGTATGTATGAACGGAACTTGTCAATCGAAAACACCACTGCTAACAGTTCCTTTTCTGTTGTGGTGTAATTCACTTGGGCGTCGTTTAGTGTTTTGCTGGCGTAATAAATTACGTGGAACAACTTCTTCTTCCTCTACCCAAGTGCTGCCCCTACAGCGTAATCACTGGCATCACATATAATTTCAAATGGCAAACTCCAGTCTGGTGGTTGTACAATTGGAGATGTTACTAGCTTCTCCTTTAGAATTCTGAATGCCTCAGTACATTTAGTATTGAAGTCAAAGGGACAATTCTGCTCTAGTAAGTGGCATAAAGGCTTGGTGATCTTCAAAAAATTTGCAATAAACCTTCGATAAAACCCAGCATGCCCTAAGAAACTCCTAATTCCCTTGACTGTGGTGGGGGGGTGGCAGCCTTTCAATCACTTCTATTTTGGCTATGTCGACTTCTATGTCGCGGCAGCTTACCTTGTGGCCTAGGACTATCCCCTCATCCACCATGAAGTGACATTTTACCAGTTTAACACCAAATTCACTTTCTCACATCTTTCGAGCACCTTCTGTAGGGTGCCTAAGCAGCTTTCAAAACTGTCTCCAAAGACGGAAAAATCGTCTATAAATATTTCCAGGAAATCCTCCACCATGTCGGAGAATATCACCATCATACACCTCTGGAATGTTGCTGGTGCATTGCAGAGTCCAAATGGCATTCTCTGAAAAGCGTAAGTGTCGTATGGGCAAGTGAAAGTCGTTTTCTCTTGATCCTCCGGTGCGATAGCTATCTGGTTATAGCCTGAGTAACCATCTAGAAAACAATAATAAGGCTTTCTCGCTAATCTATCAAGTATTTGATCAATAAAAGGTAGGGGAAAATGGTCTTTCCGGATAGCTTTGTTAAGCTTCCGGTAATCCATACAAACCCTCCAATCGGTCACAGTCCTGGTTGGGATTAGTTCGTTCTCTTCATTGGTCACCACGGTTATTCCTCCATTCTTAGGAACGCACTGCACCAGGCTCACCCACTTACTATCCGAGATGGCATAAATTATCCCAGCTTCAAGCCATTTGATAATTTCTTTTCGAACCACTTCTCGTATAGCGTCATTCAAGCGTCTCTGGGCATCAATGGTCGGCTTATGATCATCCTCTAAGAGAATTTTGTGCATGCATAGTGCCGGACTAATGCCTTGGATATCAATTATCGTCCATCCAATAGCCTTTTTATGCTGCTGTAGCATCCCTATCAGCTGTTGTTCCTGTTCCTGCATCAACTTGGAAGAGATGATTACGGGCAACGTATCATTTAATCCAAGGAAAACATATTTGAGCTGCCCTAGCAGGGGCTTAAGGTCTAGAACAGGTGGTTCTACAGTTGAGGGCTTTTGGATGATGTGTTCATTCGAGGTATAGTTTAAGGGCTCGAATAACTTACCTGGACGATTGCCTATCCAGTTTACCTCCTCATGACCTTCAGTGTCAAATATGTCAGAATCTGAGGAGCTGCTGTCGTCGTCGCTGCCGTGACAGTCTTCTAGGTGGCTGTTGTGGCAGTGACCAAATTTGATGTCATGGCAGCGCGACCTGATGCAGGGTTGATCAATGATTATTTCAGTGATAGCCTTGCATTCTTCTTCTGCATCAGCATGTTTAATTGCCTAGAGAACATTTAGCTTGATCTCTTGATCATTCACTCTCATTGTAAGTTCTCCCTTTTCTACATCAATCAGTGATCTGCCTGTGGCTAAGAAGGGTCGCCCCAGGATGATTGGTGCATTCTCATCTGCTTCACAATCTAAAACAAGAAAGTCAGCAGGAAAAATAAACTTATCCACTCTTACCAAAATATCTTCAATCTTCCCTTCTAGTTGCACGTAAGAGCGGTCTGTTAGCTGCAGCATAACTGTCGTGGGTCGTGCTCGTCCAATACCTAATTTCTGAAATACAGATTTTGGCATTAAATTAATAGTAACACCTAGATCACAAAGTGCCTTACCCACGAATTTATCACCAATTATGCACGGTATGATGAAGCTCCCAGGATCCTTCTTTTCCTGGGGTGGATGTCTGTGCAGAATAGTCATACATCCTTATGTCATTTTAAATGTCTCAAATTCCCCAAGTCTGGATCTCTTCGACATATCATCCTTGAGAAATTTGGCATAATCGGGCATCTCCTTGATGGCATCTAACAACGGAATATCGATGTGAACCTGCTTAAAAATATCATAGATCTTTTTAAGCTGGTACTCATGCTTCTGCTTCTGTAGCCGCTGTGGAAAAGGAGGTGGAGGACGGTAATCTTCAATTCATCCTTCCCACGGTATTCGGATCTGAGGAGGCTTAGGTTCTTCATCTTTCTCCTCTGTCCCTTCTGCTGTCGTGACAGGTGTGGCGGCAGCAGGCTGTTTATCGTCTACCAGGACAGTGTTCGCGGTAGTCGGTTCTAGGGCTGGTTTCTTAATCGGTTTAGTTTTCTTCTCCGGCCCTGGCAGTTGTTTCCCACTCCTTGTTGTGATGGCTTTGCATTGCTCATGTGTGGGTTGTCTAGCGACCTCAGTATCGCTAGGGAATCCTCCATTCTGTCTTAAGTGACTTCAGTGTAGCTTCATGGTTAGTCATTCTTATCTCTATTTTATCCATGAATGACTCAGTCTTTTTAACGAAGTGATCCATGTTTGCCATGTAAGCTCCTGTCTATGATATGAATGTAGCCAAAGTCTGCTCCAGTATACTAGGTGCGGCTGCTGTTGCGGCTACTGCCGTGTCAGAATTCTAGGTGCCCTCTAATTTTGGGTGTTCTGCACTTGAGGATTCAGTGCGTTGTTTGGGTTACTCCTGGAGAACTTGGGGTCTTTCCTCCAGTTGAGATTGTAATTGTTGGAGTCATAGTTTCTCGGCTTGTTATAGTTTCCAACATACATCCCTTCCTCTAGCTGTAGTGGGCAGTCTTCCGAACTATGATTCCCACTACAAGTACCACATACCTCTTCTGCAGCATAGATCGGTTGTGAATCTTTCTTCGGCAAGTTTTCTATTGCCTTTGTGAGGTATGCAACCCGAGTCTTTAGGGAATTGTCGGCTTCATAATCCTTCACAGCTAGTACACGTTTACCTCTCCGCACTGTAGGAAATTACTCTTTATTCTTCGCCAAAATTTTCAATACCACCATGGCTTCATCTGGATCTTTATCCAACAACAATCCATTGGCTGCTGAATCTATTCTCATACGGGTATGTGTGTTGGCAGCATTGTAAAATTTTATGACTTGATTCCAAACAGGGAATCCGTGCATCAGGCAATTCCTCAGAAGAGTAGTAAACTTGTCCCATGCCTCGTGCATTGGCTCGTCATCTTCATGTTGAAAAGTAGCAATTTGGTTATGTAATCACTCAGATAAATGGGAAGGATTAAAACGAGATAAAAATTCACGGGTTAGATCCGCCCAAGTTCGTATTGAAGCCGACGTTAGTTTGTTCCACCAAGTTTTTGCTCTATCCCTCAATGAATGGGGAAATAACCGAAGCCTTAATATCTCCGAATTTACTCCTGGTAGTCTAAACGATCCACAAATTTCTTGGAACGTTTTCAGATGTTCTCTGGCATCCTCTGTAGCAGCACCACTAAATTGGCCAGTGGAATTAATCATGTTGAACATGACATGTTTCAGCTCGAAATTTTCAGCTTCCACGTCTGGCAGGGTGGTCTCCAGTTCCACATGATCATTGATCATGTAATCACGACACGACCGACGTGCGGCCACGACAACGTCTGGCTATCCGTTTCCTTCATCTCCGATAGGATCTTCAAGATCTTCGGGATTCCTTTGGTTGTTCCTCCTATTATTCATGGCTTCTAACTGTTCCTCAAGATAATCGTTTCTGGCTATCAAAAGACGGACTCGGTTCCTAAGATTGCACGAGCGTTCGATTTCAGGATATAGTTGATACTCAGGTTCCTTGCCTCGTCTCGATCTACGCATAAGCAAACGAAAAACCTTGTGAAAAGCACATGGTGAACAATCCAAATAAAAACAGAAAAATTAAAAAGAATGTGCAGTAAAAGTAGGGTAAAGATATGTTGTCAGTTCCCCGACAACGGCGCCAAAAACTTGTTGCGTGTAAAAGAGTCTATCGCAATAGAGTGCAAGTGTACACGACGCAAGTAGTAAAGTGATACACGAAGTATCGGATGTCGAATCCACAGGGACTGGAAATAGCCTTAACCTTGGATTGCTGCACAAGAAAGAAAGAAGATAATTTAATTGTTTGTAGGGGAATAATAAAGAACACTAAACATAAAGGATTAAAGGATTCATTGTAAAGAAATAGGCCGGTATTGATTTGCTCAGTAGTGCAGGTGTTGCATTGTATAGGACTTCATGTTCTGTCGTTGCTCCTGTCGCGGCAACACCTGCGGCGGTAGCGGTCTGTTGTTGTCGCGGCAGCGATCACACAACTCTGTACTTCAAGCTTGGCAAGAATCCCTGATGTGCCTTGTCCTATCCCTAGGTCCAAGTCTGTCGATGAACATGTCTTAGATAATACCTCCCGGCGTGAATCGAAGGATGAACACCGATGTTGTTGAATTCTTCCTTAGCCACTTAACCTCGTCATATCCCTAAGTTCGAGATAGTTCAACCATAAACTGGAGAACTCGTACTTATTCCTTTCGTATACCTATCTCTCCTGATATTAAGTAAATGAATAATCTCACAATGCTCTCCTAATACTCTTGTAAGATGTTGAAAGCCATAATAAGCAAACTTGAAGTCTATTTTATTGAACAAAAAAAATCCTAAAACAGTACAATCCTTGCAACTACTTTACAGAATCAACCCTTAGCCCTAGGGGAAGTTTAGAACATGATAAGAAGGGGAAAACGAGTAGGGTTTTGGGGAAGACGGCTAGAGAATAAGATATCATTCCCTAGGTCGAATTACATGCCTTTATATAGGCCTTGGGTTCAAGTTTTCTAATATGGCAAGAATACAAGTTTAAATTAAAGTACAACTCTATTAAAGACTAAATTTTCAAGGTAGATGCCTTTAATTCGTTCTCTTTTTTTGCTTTGAGTTTCTTCCTTGAACTTTGGGCTTGACTTTCATTCTGATCTAGGTCTCAGAAAAATATAAGAGTGACCCACGACATATCGGCTTAATTTCCTCTTTCTGTCGAGCTCCACTTCACTTTTTCCTTTCAACATAGCTATCGTCATTGTCTAGCACGGCAGCGTCATTCTTCTCGACTGCTGTCCTGTGTTCCAGCTCTGCTTCTCCACTGCCCTGAGTCTGCTACAACAGCTACCTGCAAAAGTAGCCAAAATCAATAGCAACTGTGCCATTTTATATAATTGTGATGTATATATGAAATCTATCCTAAATGCAATGAATTATGCTTGAATGCAACAAATATATAAGTTTAATAAGGGGTAAAATATAGAACTTTTACTCACTCAACAATAGTTTAGATCATTTTAGTTTGATCCTGATTGTATTTCTACACCCTTAGGCATTATACTAACTTATGATAAACAAAAGAAATATATAAACACATCATTGTTATGCCTAGTAACTGCCTATACAACTATGTTGAAAAAACAAAAAACAAAAAGAGAGTATTATGCCACAAATTCTCTAGTTTCTAATATATTCAGTTCAATCCATATATATAAATCTAGTTATTATGGTTTCATATATGTTTAAGTTTGACACAATGGTTAAACTTGGAATTAAATATCAACATTTGTTTATCTTATTTTATTGATAAGAGTTTATATGTTTTGAGTTTTACATGATATGTTTAAATAGGTTGGAAAAAGTCATGGTTTCTCCGAAGATAAAATCTAAAGAGGTAAAGTTGCTAGATTCTGGGGAGAATTAACAGTTTGGCAATCCATATCGCAACTTCCTTCTCAATCTGTTAAGGTATTAATCTTTTCTTTTAAATTATTAATAAGGATTTTTCCTATAATATGTTTGTTTGATTAGATTTGTTTCAATCTCTAAAGTAAATGAAAGAGTTGTTATAAAATCTATATTTGCTTGAAAGCAATATTTCTTCTATGTCGAAAAACTCGACTATAGACTTCTCCCAAGTTCACGAAAATTCGTCTTGATCCAAAAGGTTTTATAGAAGGCATTCCCTGAAGTGAATGCAAGCATGATGTTTATTCCATGCAATTATTGGATCTGTTTCATTCCCTGAAGTGAATGCAAACATAGTAAATCACTATTCAATTGGGAACATAACCTCGATATAATCCAAGTATATTGGCTAGACATCCCATTCTGCGAGGCTATTGGTCTCAAAGGAGGTTTTTAAAGAACCTTGTGGACTGGTTTAACAACGCCGCGTACGAAGATTAAATCTTTGTTATCTGTGATGAGGATAGGTTAATAAAAACATACTCCACTTTTCACGGCAAATAATGTTGTCCTCAGACACAATATCGTGAAAAGGTTTCAAAGGCTCACTGTCTCTACTCCATTCCCTAAAGTGAATGTGAGATTATATTATGGAAAGAATAAAAGCCACATTATAGGTTGTGGTCGTGATTGAAACCATGAATATAGACATGAGAAACATAGCATTTTAAGGATATTTCTACCCACTGGTGGTGAGGTTATAAGGATGATAAGAGTGATAAAAATTATTCTAATGAAGTAAAATTATTTTTATTACCAATGTGATGTTATAAACCATTGGTCTCGTACTTGTCATACGTTGAAAAATCAACAATTTATGGTGACGATTTATGCTCAACATAAGTATAAAGATATATTTTCCCATTTAAATGCAAGGGAATAATGTGAGTACTATATCTCAAAGTACTGAAAATATTGATGCTCTAGAAGAGCAATAAATTCTTTAGAGAAAGCACACTATGAAAAGTGCAGAATTGCGGATATTGCAATAATTACCGCTAATGATAATAATATCGTCACCACTAGAATTGGAAATTTTAAGAGAGCAAATACAAGTTCGCAAAATATCCCTTTAGAAATTATACATAACACATGTTATCAATTAGCATTTGAAATAAGCCATTGTGGATATAAGTTCTGGTAGCCTAAAAGTCAGTTGAAAGCTCTAGAAAAGCTATATATATTGCTACCAAAAGATAATTTTCATTGAAAGCTCCGAAAGAGCTAAATATATTCCTATTCAAAAAAACCAATTTTGATGATCGTACTAGACATGTACGAGTGAGATTGAATCACATGTTATGATAAACCAGAAGTTTACGAAATTCAGAAATGTATATACACACTTGTATGTAGTTGGTATGATCGGTTAGACCATCCTGATCAATAATGATGCGAAAGCTATTGAGATTTACATGCACATATATTAAAAGAACTTAGAGTTCTTATGGTGCTTATTCCCAAAGGAATGGATTAAGTTCCACTTATTAAAGAACGTGAAGTTCTTGTGTTGCTTAAAGGAATTGGTTAAATTCCACTTACTAAAAGAACCTGAAGTTCTTGTTTTGTTTATTCTCAAAGGATATAGATGATCCCACTTACCAAAAGAATTAGAACTTGAAGTTCTTGTACTGAAGTTGAGACTGTAATGTCTTGCATATCTGAACGAAATATGAGCCCATATATCCACAAATGTGGAAAGTTTTATATGATTTTAATAGATACATCTACATTGTTTTATCAACTTACAACCAGAAGTTTGTGAGATTGATTCTAAAAGGACTCAGATTATGCAATTAAACTATTCGTTTTGCAAAAGCTTGTGGGTTTATATTTTAGGCTATATCGGTTGTTACAAAGCTTATTGATTATGAAAAATACGGTTTAGCAAATTTTTAATTGGATGCCTCCTATTTAATAGCTAAACTGTGAGAACAAAACATTTATTATTTATATGGTATTTCCATATAGCAATACTTATACGCATCAAGCCAATGAGTTATAATGAACTCCCCATTATGATTTGACTTTTGGTCAGAAGTCATATTTCCCATTTTTAAATTTTTGAATGTGTGATATATAGTTGAATTGCTCCACCATAACGCACAAAATGGGCAAGTAAAAGGGTTGAGAATACATATTGAGTACGAGTCTTCTTTTATGTTTAAATTCTAAACATTAATTGGAGAATCATTTATTAGATGATTTTTTCTCAACATTAGGGGGGAGAATAATCAGCTGAATAAAGAAGGAAATGAATTATCATTATCTAGATCCTTGAATATGAACTAAAAGTTCATAAGATAATTTGTGTTATTTCATGTCAACTGCCAGACATAATTACTGACCCAATGAGAGTAATTAAGTCTCATATACCAGCTGAAATGCTCTAAGTTTAAATTACATGTTAGAGCAAGTGAATGTAAATCATGATTGAAGCATGATAGTTGAAATGGTTTCAATGATCAAAATTCTTGTAAATGAAAAGCATTATGAGATGGTCATATATTAAAGGCGGGTGCTCCTAAAGAGACACAAGACATAACTAATAATAAAACTCTTGAAGAGTTTCAGGTACCTGAAATAAATATTGAAATCTTGAAGAGATCTCGATGAGTTATGTCATTACGAGAATGGAACCAGAAAATTGGAAAGTCATCGACAACGATTTTACAAACAAATTTACATAAAATACTTCTATAGAACTAAAGAAAGAAACCGGGGATCTTGTATAAAATCTATCCAGAAGTATAGATATTGAATTGGCTGATGTTGAAAGATGCTTTGAACTTCTAAAATAGAAGTATTTGGACCAACAATCCAAACACCTAAAGGTGTAATGCAAGTGAGACACAAATAAGTAGTCGTAAATACGACTTGAACTATGATTTATGAAAAGTTTTAATTACTTCATGGTGGATGCAATTACTTTGGCAGTTATGAAAAATTTTACATGCGTCTAATTATTTGTAAATCCATATTTATCCTTGAAGGATTTAAAATGCTAGAAGTATTTGGAAATTTCCGAGGAAATTTATTTAGACATGTCTCATGAATATTTTGCGCATTTGGTATAATCGCCTTAGTGAATACTAATTGAGAAAATACTATAAGAATGATAAGATTTCTTATGTATTTTATAAAGAAGTTTGGATCAAGATCCATTATGTTAACTTTAGAACTCCTAAAGAGCTTCAAATTGGAAACTCATGAAGTACTTTCAATACAAGTACTTGAATTTCGACATCAAGTTTATCTCGACCTGAAGATCGAGCATTTTTATATATTTCTTTTTGTCTATGAATAAACATAAGCTGAAAGAATCTTAAAGAAGATTCAATATGAATAGAGCATATCTATTGAGTATCCCAATAGTTGTACGATTGTTGGATGTGAATAAAGATAATTATATCTTTTCTTGGTCTTAAAGCACTATATATTAGTTGGTCAGGAAATATCTATGAATATACAAAGATCATTACATTTAGATCTTCAAACATTCGTCGATGCCTCCTCAAATCTTGTAAAAGTAATTGTTATGTAGAAGGCAAGCCAAAAATGTGTTTGGCTAAGACCAATGACCCAACATATCCAGAAGATATGTGATTTACTTTCACAAGATATGATACAAATGTTATCTTGTGTAGAGATAATGGAAGGTGGATACATCATGGAAAGTATTACTCCAAAGTTTCATCCCCCGCTACCTTTAGAAAAATAATATTCAAGTTTGAATTGTGAAGATTCAAAGATCTTCTGAGATGTTTTCATGAGGGGGAGTAAATATGTGTTGCACTCTTTTTCCCTTAATCGAGATTTTGTCCCAATGGTTTTCCTAATAAGATTTTTAATGAGGCAACATGTTATGCGTATCAAAGATGTGTGTACTCTTTTTCTTTCACTAAAGAATTTTTTCCCACTGGGTTTTTATCTTAGTAAGGTTTTAACGAGGCATATTATCTACATAGACATCTAAGGGGGAGTGTTATGAATATTTATCTATGTGGATGTCTATCATGATTAGAACTTTATCTAAGGAGTTTGATTTACTTTATCATTAGAAATATTATCTCATTTAATTAGAGTTCAAAGCAATAGGTACTTCTTATGCCTATAAATAGATGATTTGATGAAGACTTTGTACATAAGTCTATATTTGAGAATAATACAAATCTCCCTCTTTCTCTCATCTCTTTGTTCTTCCATTCTTGTTCTTTGTTCTTATTATTGTTCTTTGTTATTTTAGTCACAACATTTTGATAATTTTTTATCCAAAACCTAAAGGTTAAGAAGCCATTTTTTAACTTTTCCCAAAAAACTGGTTTCAAAATATATATTGTTAAAGAATTTTAAGTTATTTCTTTAATCTTGTTCTTTATTACTTTTAAAAAATCAAATTTTCATGCCTAGTCGATTAAAAAAGATCAGGTCGAAGAGTCAAAATTTTCAATACAAATAGAAAGATTTAAAATTAAAAGTCAAAATGATATTTTTTTGAGATGAAACGACGACTCGTCTTGTTAGTATGTAGATCTCAAAAAGTTATATGGATTAAAAAAATACATCTCAATCGAACACATAATCACAAAGTTACATTCTGTTCAAAGTTTTGCACCATACTCATAGTACCAATATACTTTAAATTTATTTCTGAATTTTTTTTTAGTTCATATCATTTCATTTTTTTATCATGCTAGTCCTTAAAATGTAAAAAAAATTGTTTATATAAAAAAAAAGAATTACACGTTTTGATTTAAGCATTTCCGTAATTTTTTATTTTTATTTTTTAGTCTAAAAATACAAAAAATTGACCCAAAATCACGTAAATAATAATAATTTCTTTAAATAACTTTTCATATAGACAATCTCCTAATTATTTTTAGGGTAAACTACATAAATGACCACCATACTATTATAAAAGTTGCGATTTGACCACTTTACCTTTTTTCGAAGCAATTAAACCATCATATTATTAAATTGGGTGCAATTTGACCACTAGCCGTTATAGGTTAACGGCAGGGTGACGTGGCAGTTAAAAAAAATAAAGGTATAATTACACATTTGGTCCTTACTATTTACATATTCTTTCAATTTAGTCCTAATTTAGTCCTTACACGTGTCACCACTTGATTAAAGGAAGAAAAGAAAAATAATCACAAACGCGATTAAGGGGTGTCGAACCTGCGTCTTCCAGCAGGTAAGAGTGTTAGCTTACCACCACGCCAAGTGCTATATTGTGATATAATTCTTGCAATATATTATATCTAAATGAACATCGAAAACTGAAAAATTCCATTATCGTCATCAGCATTTGGTTAGGTACATCGAAATCGCCTCTGGTTAGGTTCTGGTCGGCGCAAACAATCTCCTTTACCGGAGCATTCGGAATGGCCGTCGTTTCGTCAATGATTGTAGCATCTTGGTTTGAATCTTGTTGGTTCGGAGAAAACTCGGGATCTTCGTTTCGTATGTCGCAAATGTCATCGTTGTCACTCAGATTCGGCATCTCTTCACCGTCTTTCTGCTTCCAGTACAGGATGAGATCCGAACCCCTATCAGCTCTATCATTGGAGATGTTACGGTTTGAAGACCCGGGAATCATCAACTCTTGGATCAATTTCTGGTTTAGATTTCTACACATTCTTGCACCCGTGTTCTTGATCTCACAAATAACTCGATATTTGAAATTCTCGTGGTTCAAAGAATACTCACGCATGATCCAATGGCCATTATCTTGGTTCGTCGGTTGATCAGTCGTGATATAGAAAGTGAAGTTCTTTTGAAACCCCAATACCCGACTCTGTTTGTCCAAAACTTTACTGGTTAAGCCCCAAGGACGCCAAGTACCGGAACCCGCCTTCCGATGGCTTCTTGAACTATCCCTCTTCCTCAACGTAGTGAAAACCCAAAACGACTCTCTCGAGTGCTTGTCGAAAAGATTCCAAGGCTCCTTGTTTTCGCCATAGATTTCGAGGTCGAGAAAATTAGGAGGAATAAGAGCTCCATGGACAACTACCGGTATTAGAAACGAGGAGAAAATCTCTGGTTTGGAGGGACGGAAACGATATCCTGCGGGCAGTTGCACTGGTGAAGACATGGCGCCAAGAAGCCACAGAAGTGGAAACTCCGATCTCGGTTATAACTTATATAGCTGAAGTTGATTCTCATTTCAGAGTATACCAAAGTAAATCTTTCCCCCCAAAACCATTAGATATAATATATTGAAAGAATCATATCACAATATGGTATTTGGCATGGTGGTAAGCCAACACTCTTGCTTGTTGGAAGACGCAAGTTTGACACCCTTTAATTGTGTTTTTGATTATTTTCTTTTTCTTCCTTTAATCAAGTGGTGACACGTGTCACCACTTGATTGAAGGATGAAAATACATTTATTTAATCAAATATAAATAATTAAATCCCTCCAATAAGGTAGTGACATGTGTCACCACATAATTAAATAATTAATTTAATTTATTAAATTAAAATTAGGACTAAATTGAAAGAATATGTAAATAGTAAGGACCAAATGTGTAATTATACCTTTATTTTTTAAACTGCCACATCTAACCTATAACGGCCAATGGTCAAATTGCACACAATTTAATAATATGATGGTTTAATTGCTTCGAAAAAAGTAAAGTGGTCAAATCGCGACTTTTACAATATTATGGTGGTCATTTATATAATTTACCCTTATTTTTAAAATAATCATATTTCCCCTAAATAAGCCGTTATAAGAACCGTGTAGGAAAGTATATAATATATTAACCAGCTTTAAAAAATGATTAATAATTACTGTTGACAGATCATAATAATAGGGTAAAAGATTAGGGTGAATAAAGTGAATCGTTCAACTATAAATATGTTTATAGAATCCGGTCAAAATATTGTCTGTAAGCGGCGATCAGTATTATCCGACATTCCGACTTCTTTTTTAAAGTTTTAATTCTCTTGTTCTCCATCTCTCTCAACGCTTCCCCCTCCTTCACCTCTCATTACAGGCGTCAACAAAGAAATAGAAAAGGTATTTTCTTCCACTTTCTTGGGAAGCAAACACCACCAACTTTCATCTTTCCACCACCGTTTTCTTCACATTGTACGATTCTGTCTGGTTATACTGGCTTAAGATCGGCAAAATCATGGCCGTTAAGTCGGTTGACCGGAACGAAATCATCTTGAAGATCGAGGAGAGAAGCAATGATGGCAGTATTCCTGCTTCCGACGAAGCATCTACCGCCGGTGGTTGTACGATTTGGAGAGACTCAAGCTACGACTTTTGGAACGACAGTGAGAAAATGGAAAACAACTGGAAGGAGGCGAATGGGGAAATGAATGGTACTGGCAGTAGTGGTAATAACAGTAAGAGGGAAAGTGGAGGCTTCGATTTCATGCAAAGTAAGCAAGCAGCAATGGAAGATCCGCCGTCGAAGTTGATCGGTCAGTTTCTGCATAAACAAAAAGCTTCAGGCGAGTTCTCATTGGATATGGATTTGGAAATGGATGAACTTCAACACGAGCAGCCTCATCTAGGTGGTGTACTACTGCCTACAGTCGCTGAATCACCGTCGCCTTCGGCGACTGCTCTTCCGGAGGTGTCTTTTGAAAACAATCATATAAGAAGAAGACAGAGTAAAGGGTCACCATCTCCGAGAAAAGAAGACGATGAGGTTGTAAAATGTAGCTCAAATTATTCTCCTAAAATAAGTGAAGGTGGTACTTATCAAAGGAAATCAAGCTTGTTAGTAACCAGGACAAAGTCCAGGTTGATGGACCCTCCTACACCAGAAAAAGGGGAGCCAAGGTCGGCCAAATCCGGAGCAGGGAAGTCAAGGCAGATAATGAGATCCGGGTTTCTTGGGAAAAGCATGGACGAAGATGAGGATGATTCATTGCTTGAAGAAGATTTGCCTGATGAGTATAAGAAAGATAAGTTCAGTGTTCTGGTTCTATTTGAATGGTTAAGTTTGATTTTGATTATTGCTGGTTTAGTTTGTAGTCTTACAGTTCCTTATTTAAAGGCAAAAAGTCTATGCAAGCTCATGTTGTGGAAGTGGGAAGTGATGGTTTTGGTCTTAATATGTGGTAGATTAGTCTCAGGTTGGATTATAAAGATAATTGTGTTTTGTATAGAGAGGAATTTTCTTTTGAGGAAGAAGGTATTGTATTTTGTTTATGGAGTGAGGAAACCGGTTCAAAATTGCTTGTGGTTAGGGTTGGTTTTGATTGCTTGGCATTTCTTGTTCGATAAGAAGGTTCAAAGGGAAACTAATAGTACAGTCCTTAGATATGTGAATAAGGTTTTGGTTTGTCTTTTGGTTGGTGTAATATTGTGGCTAGTGAAGACCCTTTTGGTTAAGGTACTAGCATCATCTTTTCATATGAGTACTTATTTCGATCGAATCCAGGATTCTTTGTTCAATCAATACATAATTGAGACACTTTCGGGTCCTCCTTTGATTGAGATTCAAAGGGCAGGGGAGGAGGAAGAAAGAATAGCGAATGAAGTTATGAACTTACAGAAAGCTGGTGCCACAATTCCTCCTGGACTCAAGACGTCCACCATTTCATCACCTCATTACGGGAAACTGACAGGGAGCGGAAGAATCCAGAAAACTCCTCGAGGAAAAAGCCCTATGCCCTCGCCGTCTCATGTGCTTTCTGCTGGGACAGGAGATAAGGATGATAAGGGAATTACAATTAACCACTTGTTCAAACTGAATCATAAAAATGTATCTGCTTGGAATATGAAAAGGTTGATGAATATAATCCGCCATGGAGCTCTTTCCACTTTAGATGAGCAGATCCATGATTCAGCCTTTGAAGACGAATCTGCAAGACAAATTAGAAATGAATACGAGGCGAAAGTTGCAGCAAGGAAAATCTTCCAGAATGTTGCTAAGCCGGGATCCAGGTATCTCCATGAGTCTCATTTGCTATGAAATATATTGTGCATGTATCTTTGCCTTAAACTACTTTCAGTCGATTTTAAATGTCGTATTGTTTTATCTTAAAACCTGTTGCAATCACTTAATCTGATAGATGACTTGCATGTTTATGATATTAAGTGTTTGGTTTGCGCCCTTATGAACACATGCACCGATGAGGTTTTTTTATCATCATACTGCTAATAACTGTCTTCTTAGGTTCATCTACTTAGAGGACATTGAGCGTTTTCTTCAAGAAGACGAGGCTTTGAAGACAGTGAGTCTCTTCGAAGGAGCATCTGAAAGCAAGAGAATTAGCAAGAAAGCCCTCAAGAATTGGGTGGTAATAATACGGAATCCATGCTTTGCAGAATTGTTTACTCCAACATTATATATATATATATATGGATGTTGTTATGAATTAAACGACAAATAAGACATTCAATTAGCTCCAAACCTTCCCTATTGGATGCTTTTCAAAATGATCTTAAGTAGTTCTCACTAAATAGGCAATCTAATGTTAGATATGCACATATTCATCCCCTTAAGTTCCGGTGAATAACGGCCAATGTGCAATAAAACTTAGAATGATATAGGTAACAAGACTATTTGATCTTCATACACTAAATTCTGTAGTATATATCCTGAGTTTTTAATCAGTTGAATGCGGTACCTTTTCCTACTTACAATATAGTGCAATCTCAACAGATTTGACTGATCTCTTTTTGAAAAAAAATATGACTCACTGTGCAGGATTTATTGCATTCAAGTCCGGAAGCAAAGCCTTATGTTTTATAGTATTTGACACTATCACTAGAAATAGAGAAGTTGAATCCAGAAGTGTAAGATTTACATTTTAATGTGATGCATTTCAATCTTTTAGGTCCATGCTTTTAGAGAACGAAGGGCACTTGCGTTGACACTGGACGATACCAAAACAGCCGTAAACAAACTTCATCAGATGGTAAACGTCTTGGTTGGCATCGTCATATTGGTTATTTGGCTCCTCATACTTGAAATTGCCAGCAGTAAAGTTCTCGTTTTTATTAGCTCTCAACTGCTTCTTGTCGCATTCATATTTGGAAACACCTGCAAGACTGTATTTGAAGCTATTATATTCTTGTTTGTTATGCACCCTTTCGACGTGGGTGACAGATGCGAAATTGATGGAGTTCAGGTACTTAGATAACTATATGAACCCTTCTTTTTTTCTTCTTCTTTTTGTCTTAATATTCATATAAATTCTTGGGATATCAAATGTCTTATTGAATGAGTTTCAGATGATTGTGGAGGAAATGAACATCTTAACTACTGTTTTCTTAAGATACGATAACCAGAAGATCATAATCCCGAACAGCGTCTTGGCTACTAAGGCCATAAATAACTACTACCGTAGCCCTGACATGTTAGAGATAGTTGAATTTTGTATCCATGTGAAAACTCCTGCCGAAAAGATCGGTCTCATGAAGCAGAGGATATTGAGGTGGGTTGAAAAAGAAGCAATTTTTCAGTTCTTTGAACTTCTTTACAAGTGTCTTCATTATTATTATATTGCATTTTTATAGCTGTGTGATCAGGCCATTTAAGAATCTGGCCTGGTTGAGTAAATCATCTGTCTTTTGGTATTTCAGTGTGCTTATTACGATGTGTATGAGCATGATGTAAATGTATGCTTGTTTTGGGTGTGATAGTTCATCTTGGTATGCTTGACTGAGTGCATGCATCTATGAACTATATTGTTATTATTTTACTTGAAAATAAATTGAACATGTCTGACCCAATTCGATTTTCTCATACTACAGTTACATCGAGCACAGGAGTGACCACTGGTATCAAGATACAATGATTATATTTAAGGAGCTCGAAATGTTGAACCAAGTAAGGATAGCAGTATGGGTGACACATAGAATGAACCACCAAGACATGGGAGAGAGGTTTACAAGAAGGGCTCTCTTGATTGAAGAGATGGTTAAGATTTTCAACGAATTCGATATTAAATACCGCCTGTACCCTGTCGACATCAATGTCTGTAGCATGCCTCCCATGGCATCAGACCGCCTTCCTCATACTTGGACTGGACCTGCTAGGTGAACAAGGTAACAGCCAATGTTAGGACACCACATTTTGCTGCCTCTGTGACATTGTTTTCCTAGATATGGTTAGTTTATAGGGAGATAATCTTTTGAATTAGATGATTAGATACTG
Source organism: Hibiscus tridactylites (assembly GCA_958450335.1). Classification (NCBI taxonomy): domain Eukaryota; kingdom Viridiplantae; phylum Streptophyta; class Magnoliopsida; order Malvales; family Malvaceae; genus Hibiscus; species Hibiscus tridactylites. The sequence continues at coordinate 60,641,272 of OY288282.1, forward strand.
AATTACTTATATAATTTGTATGCTTTTGGTAGATTGAACAACGTCGGATTTGCTAGATGATTCTTAATGTTCATGTTTTCTATTCTCCGACTTAAATGACCGGTATCGAACCTGGTTCAGTCCTGTTATGGAATTGCAAAGGCATATAAATTTATATATACCTACATCTTTAGTTGGTTCACTCGACTTTAAAAAGTTACAAACTTTTATAAGATTTCATAACAGAGTCCAAGGAAAAGAAATCCAAAGGCTACAGTTCTTTCCGATCTTAGGGAATTATAATATAGTGTTCAATTCAATGGGAGAAGCTTATTGAAATATCCGGTAATTGGTATATTTAAGAACACAAAAATCAGTTGACCACCCTGCAGTTCCTTCTGATCTCCCCATTTGTTCCGGTGAGGGGACTAATGTTCCCCATCCTCACCATTGCAGCAGCAAAATCGGATGAAAAAGTATTAGGGTTGTTGCTGTAGGTTCGAACGAGAGCATCCTGTGATCCTCCATTGAAGAGCTCTTGGTCCGAGTGAAGAAGCCCCCTTTGAGCCACGAGGTCACGGTAATAATTGTTGTCGAACCTGGTTGGTGTCTGTATCTCGAGAGGAGCCAAGTTGTTGTCACCACCGGAAGCAGGGCAGTTAGCACGTCTGGTAGCTGCGAAATTTGCATCGATGTTGGTGTCATTGTAAATGCGACCGCGGAACGTGGTGCATCTAGCCAAGCCGATTGTGTGACCACCGGATAGGGCGGTTAGGTCCCGGGCGCTTAGGCCTTTGGCAGAAAAGGAAGAGATTAGAGCAGCAAGGTTGGCGAATGGCGAGGGGATTTGGCTGTTGGCTGCACTTTGGCTGGCTGTTCTTGCATCTCTACGCCCCAGGGGTACTTGCCATGTAGGTCCTCCAAGCTGCCACAAAATTAAATAACAGTAAGTATTTATTTATTCGAATTACTTATTTTGTATTTGATGCACTAACGGTAAAAATTAGAGTTGTTATATTATAAGCAGCAACACTAACCAGGACCACACCATCTCTAGCAGCAAGTGCGAGGATATCTGCACAAGAAACAGTGGCATTGCAAGCAGCCTCCACATTAGACTTTATGGTATCAATCGCTTCAAAACCTCGAGCCGAGTTTCGGTTTGGTGCCGCATTCTTTTCGCCCGTGAACGTTACCGTGTCATCCAACAGTATCGATGCATCACAACCCTGCATTAACACAACGCATACAAAGACAAAACAGTATCCATATATCAGTACCATTAACAATGCATACATCTATAAGTCGAAGTTTCAATAGACAAATGATGTTACATTAACAAAGCAGTCATGGAAAAACAAACGGAGAATCGAGGCACCGATCCGTGTCTCTCTATTAACGGCCTGGGTCATGGCGTTGCGGACGATGGTTTGAAGGTTAGGGCAAGAGTTTGCATAGAAGTTGGCAGAAAGCTGGGCATTGGCAGCACAGGTGGAAAGCAGCAGAATGAGTAGAATATTAGAAAGAGTGAGCATGGAAATTATGGAGGCCATTAGAGAAATGAAGCAGCAGAAGCTGCCAAATTACAGTAGATAAGATATGATGAATAATCCCTGGATTGAAAAGTGTGCTTATATAGGGAACATAATGTGCTTAAAACTTCAAACTTTGCTGCTAAAAGTGGGAAAAAGGCATGCATGCATGAGATTTGCATGGAAATAGAACAAAAGTCTAAAAGCAGTAATCAATGCAGATTGACTTGGAGCTAAATCCTTATGTATTTATTATTGCTTTTTCAGGAATGGTGGGACGACTTGATCCAGTCCTTCTCTATACAAAATGACACTGTGATTTTCAATTTTATGCATTTAATTCAAATTCAATTTAGAATAATTCATTCAAATATTCCATTTTCCTTCGTGTGTGTGTGTATATATAAAATTTATTTAATTTTATTGAGTTGTACACTTTTTTGGACTATTAAAAATAATGACGGAACCAAAAATTTTAAATTATGGTAACAAAATTAAAAAAAATGGTGTAAATATTCCGTTAAATCGGTATTAAATTTATTTTTAAAATAATTTTTTATATAAAATTTATAAAATAATTCAATTTTTTTGGAGTGTCAACCGTCAAGTGTCATCTCATTCTATATTGTGGCTCTGTCACCGGTTGACAGTGTCGTTCCTAGGCATGGGAAAAAAGAGCACCTTCTTAAGGCTAAAATTTTTATATAATATTTAATATCATGGTCTAATTTTTAATATTTATTATTAGGAGTTTACGTTTAAAATTAATTTTTAATATTTATATTAAAGGTCAAATTATTTTTAATACTTGTTATTAGCCCCTAAATTTTAACACATTTTTTTTCAATATTTGTTATTAGGGTCCAATTTTTCCAATACTTGTTATTTGAGGTCCATTTTTTTCAATATTTATTATTACAGATATATTCTTAAAATTTAATTTTTTTGCCCAATACTTGTTACTAGAGAGCCAATTTTTTTTCTAATAGTTGTAATTAGGGGCCCGATTTTTCTCTCATAATATTTGTTATTAGGGACATACTCTTAAAATTTACTTTTTCATAATATTTGTTATTAGGGGTCTAGTTTTATCTCAACACTTGGTACTAGGGCCATAATTTTTTAATATTTACAATAAAAATTGATCAGAAACTTGAACAACTCGACTTGACTCAAAAAAAATTCAAATAAAATTATAAAATAAGACTCGACAACTTGACTAACTCAAAAATTCTTAATTCGGCTCGACTCGACTCGACTCGAGCCGAATTTCATAACCCTTCGAAGCATTACAATTTACAATGTAACAGAACACTTTAATAATCAATCAAATTCTGCAAGACTTCAAATTTTGCTAAGCTGCATGTATTACTATCTAGAGAAAGAGAACTCAAATTGTGCATGCTTTTTTTTTTCATTTGAATTCTCAGGAACCAAACAGACTAACATTAACTTAAAAAGTCACTTGCAAAGAGAAAAACAAGAACCAAAAAAAAAAACACGTATGGGGAGTTTGTTGGAAAATTGTGATCATATTAAAACTTTAATGTATAAATTTAATGGGTAAAAATAGAGAATCGAATAATAAATTTACGTCTTCATATTCTACTCTATGAGATATTTACAACGATATCTTATATGCTCAAATTGGTTGAGTGGTGAATAAAAAATTGATGTTTAAAGTAGCCAACTTGTAAAGATTGGAGAGAAAATAATAAGCATGACTCTCACATTTGTTAGAGACCAAATGTAGAAGGTGTATATATGATAGAAACTAGGGGTGTTCATTGTCGGATATCGGATCGGATCCGATCCGGTTTTTTCGGATATCCGGGTTTTCGGATCGGTAATATAGTGATCCGTATCCGATCCGGAAAAAATCGGATATCCGGTTTTTCGGATACCGGATAACCGGATCGGATAACCGGATCGGATATCCGATTATCCGAACATATAATTTGATTCAACTATTTTTTTCGAATTTGAATGTCGTATTTATGAAAATTTCGGAATTTCAATTATAACAAACAACAAATTGCTAAATATAACAAGATTCACATCTATGAAATATTCGATTTTTTAAATTTTCGGACATAACAAGCATCAAATTGTTAAATATAACAAGATTAATATTTAAAAAATATTAAATTTTCGGATTTTCGGGTTTTCGGATAATCCGAAACTTGTAATATTGCGATCCGTATCCGATCCGGAAAATCTATAATCGGATCGAATATCCGATCCGAAAATAAAAATCGGATCGGATATCCAAATTTTCGGATCGGATCAACGGATAATTGGATCGGATCGGTCGGATCGGATATTTTTGAACACCCCTAATAGAAACAACCATGGAGTTATTGAATAAGCCTATCAAAGATTGTGCCTTGTGTGCAAGCATGATGGGGTGAATGTGAGCATTTCGGTAAGCAAGGCCTTATTGAAATTATGGCCCAAATATGAAATCTTCATTCACGAATTAGTCAAATAATTTAAATTTTAAAAATAAATTTTAAAAATCTGAATAATCTATATTTAAATATATATTATCAGATAATATTTTTTTTTCTAAAATTTTAAATTATTGCTCGCTTATAAAAGGAGACTTCAACAAGAAGAGTAATAACAACAACGAGTATTGCAAGTGAAGAACATTTTCTCTCAACTCTCTCATTTTTCTAAAAGCCATCCTGTATTTGTTTTTTCATTGTTTTTCACAGTGGTAAAAGAAGGCAAGTTTTCAGTTCGTGATCTCTGCATATGTGCTAATGCAGTTGACCATTTTGTTGTTGTATCTTGGGAGATAGACGTCCAACGTTTCTCAAGCACCATAGGAGCAGGCGAATCTGTCTTAAAGAAACTATGTTTCACAGGCCTCCATAAATTCATTCATCCGAAATGATGCCCGAATACAAGTAAACAGTTCTAATTTACTGTTTTAATATTTTATTTATATTTCAAATATTATTTTGTAATCGTTTTGTTCTGTTCGTTATATATTATTATTATTATTATTATTATTATTATTATTATTATTATTATTATCATCATCATATTTATTTTATTGATTATTATTATTTCCTTGGATCATTAACGCCATTTGTCCAACAATCTTAAAACAGAGTTGAGATCTAATCTGTAACCCCCTCGTCCCGGTCCGGGCGGCTGACCGGTCTGAGTGGGCTACACGGGGAAAACCGAGGTGAAACACATTAAGGCTCCACTTCGGTTAACAACCCGAGAAAATTTTTTCATTTATTATCTTGTCTAGATGCTTTAATATGTCCTATGTGAATCAACGACAACGGAAGCAACAAGCGAGGCGAAACAAACGAACAAACCACTTAAAACATCCCATTTTAATTTTCTCAGCAGGTCGTATCGATACACTTGAAGGGCGTATCGATACGCCTTGACTAGGTCAACAGCCCACGGTCAACCTGAGGAGACTTTATCGTACACGGCTTGACCGTACCAATACACCCTCACTGGTCAACTTCTCACGGTCAACGATACAAGACCGTACCGATACACCCTAGACCCGTACCGATACGCCAAAATCTCGTCAAAATCTCAGATTTCCAGAGAGGTTTTGGTGTATCGATGCACCCCCGTGTATCGGTACGCTAAGCCAAACTTGAGTCCCAAAGCGTAGGACCGTATCGATACGGCCCTTGGGCGTACCGATACGCCCTGCACTGCAATACTCAAATTTGCAGCTAAGGACTCAAAAACACAACTCTAGATGTAAATTAAGACTCACCTAGGCACAAGCAAGCATTCATACAACATTTAACAACAAAGATTTCAGCATACGAGACATTTGAAACGATCAAGAATCGTACATTCAAAGAATTCATGCATTTACCATAAAAGAGACATACATAGCATTTAAGGTTTCATGCCTTAGAGCCAACATACACATAGCATTCAAGGTAAGCAATAAAGCATGATTTACAATCCAAAACAAGGCATCATCAAGCCACACCATAACATCAACATATCAAGGAGTCTAACAAGCTCCTAACACAAACAACAACACAAATCTCCATTGCTTAACTATTACATCATTAACTTAAAAATTCATACTTGAGGATAGCAAAAGCACAACTAGCACACTTGGAGGCCCTCTCCTTGCACAAGCAACCCACGAACTACGGATCTACATTGTCGAACAAAAGAGAGCGTAAGCATAAAGCTTAGTGAGGGTAAGCTCATAAAACAAACCTCGACAATGCAGGGTCCAAGCATGAACAAAACAACCAATGAAGAATGCATGTTTTCTTACCTTTGAACCACATGAGTCAAATATATATGATGCATGAACATATATCAAATATCATGCCATGCTCAACATGTCCATAAACACAACCACATGGAAACACATTTATCAAACGTATTGGCACCTAGCTATGACCCGAATACGCGGATAACAACCGTTGGAACTCACATCCAACACTTAACCATTACCTTACGGTGGGATTACACTCATCACCGTTTCACGCGGAGGGGATCCCACTCATCCTCACGCCCCACCGATGGGATTCCACTCATCACCGACTAACATATATAAGAAGGTTTTCGGGCGTACCCGTACTCCATCTTGATGACTACCATCACCAAGACCACGCGCGCATTTCGACTCTCGTGTGCACACTAAACATCCTAATGATCGATCATTGTACCCAAGCATACTAGTGCCAATACTAACTCATTTCACAACCTTTCACAACACAATTTCTTACCATTTTCCGTGATTAGCACGTACTCACCATGATTTACCATCATGCACAAACCACATTCCACAACCACATGCATATCACAATGCATCAACGTCATGCCTCAACACACATGTATAATATAATATACGTAACAACACTAATCACAATGAATATGAATCAAGAGGCATATCATACATTTAGAAGTTCAACCAAAGGTCTCCTAAACTAAGCTTGGGATTAGACTACCACTCTAATCCCAACTGTAGGTGGGTTTACCAAGCCCAACCTAGGTCCACATGCTTGAACCAACGTTTGAAAACCAATTTAAAAACGTAGAACCACTCACCGACTATTCCAAGCTCAACAACTCTAGCCGATCAATCCACCAAGCTATCCGGATTCGTTCCCGAGGCTTCACCAACACAATTCCTTGCTTCTAAACATCCCAACACAATCAAAACAACCACATTTCAGTCCACAAATCACCGTAGCAAACCCGGAACACAATCCAAGCATAAATCACATGAATTCAAGCTAAAGACAACCCCATAAGTGCCATTTCCAAGCTGCCCAAAAGCCAAACCAGAAAACCATGTTTCCAACCTCTCAAGTGTCATCTAATACACCCAAAACAACCCTCAAACATAGACTAACCATCAGCCAACAATTTCCCACACAAAATAACCCCAAAACTAACCTTTAAACTCCCTAAAACCCAAATCCGGGAATCATTATAAAACCTTGTAAAAATCACATATGTTGGACCTTTTAGATAGTAAACAACTTATCTAACAACAACAAATCAAAAGCTCAACTAAAAGCTAACAAAGTTCACATTTTTAATCCAAAACTTCAAAACTTCAAAATGTAAAATCATGAGTTTTAATGTAAACTAAAGGTATAGATATGTAGAGGAAAGTGAGGACAAGTCAAAAATGTGTTTACCTTTCAAAAATCACCAAGAATGAAGGTGTATGGTGATGGAATAGTAACTCAAGGGGAAGGGGGAGTTTTGTCATGGAAGTGTTTGAAGAAGGGGGAAAAAGATGAGTTAAATGGGTGTTTTAAAATAAAAAGGGGTTTTTATTTTACAAGACCAAATATTTACAACATTGCCATTAATGAAAAATGGTCATCTTCCACTATTCTAAAATCCATGGATATTTGGGCTTTAAATTAAAATCGGGTCCAACATATTAAATGAATTTTAAAACGAAAAGGGAAAACCCGAAACATTATTTTAATTATTTAATTCACCCGACCCCAAACCCGGGTGTTACATAATCCAAGACGAACAGAATATCCAGGCAAATCGTGAATTATTTTGGAAATAAAGATCTCGTAAATAATTCATTTTAGTAATTAATTCCTACTGTTTTAACGGATTTACATGATTTTTCGAAAATAAGAATCAACAAAATTAAAGATTATTTACTTTTAATTTTTGTTGCGTTGATATCTCTGGTTATCGGTGAATTTATTTTGGGAAGTAACATTGGTTACCAAATGTAAAGCGTTAATTTCGATTGAGGTCTTAAATCAATGCATAGAAAAACTTAGTTTTCTATGTCAAAATTAAATTCTTAAAGCCCATTCTAATGCATGCTATGAAGTGCACAATGTTTAAATATGGCTAAAGAATTATGAGGGTCGTTGGACCATACATACAAAATGGGGTAAATTTTTGTTACCACCTTCAAATGTTATTAAAGTAAATATTGTTAAGGCAAATATTATCATGACAAACAAGTATTTGAAGAAAATTTATTACTTTCATGATAGAACAAACAAGTGTTTTGCTTAAAAGTAAAGATGTTATAGATGAATTATTCTCTATTAGTAGGATGTTTAACCTAAATTTAATAAATTGATTAAATTGGGGTGAAAACTCTATGTGAGTAACGTTGCAACATCCAAGGGAGCAATGATTTTGAATAACTTCTGGAAAGAATTGGATCTTTAAAATGTGCCTAATTTGAGAAAAGAATTGGACCAACTAATTAGACACCACACGAGTTATGTAAGGAAACAAAACCTTCAACAACTACATGAAAATGTGGGGGGTGTCTTACAAAGGTAATATTTCCACTACCGAAGTAAATAAAAATAAGTGGACTATATTTTCATTGACTATGTATAACATAGTAACAAATATCAATTTTTTGTGTACAAATAGATTCACAAGAATGTGATAATGAAAACAAAGAATGACTCATTCTTTGAAAATATATTTCTTATATATTTAGGGAAATTAATTAAAGTTCAAAGAATGACTAATACATTATCAAATAAGAGTGTGACAAATGTGTGTATTGTTACAACTAACAATGAAATGGTAAAACGTACCAAAAACATGTTAAATTCAAGATTTGACATGAAAAATATGAGAATAACATATTTGATTTCGGGCATCAAAATCAAACGGTCATCTGAAGGTCTCATATTGACTTAGTCACACTATGTAGACAAGATCTTTGAAAATTTGGCAATGTTGATTTTGGTATAGCCAAAACTCTAATAGACACATGCCAATATTTGTCCAAAAATAAAGGCCAAAGTGTTGACCAAGTGGAATATGCAAGGGTCATAGGCAGTCTAATGTACCTCACAAATTGCACTAGACCGGATATTGCTTTTACTATGAGCGGTCTAAGCAGATTCACAAGCAATCCAGGTAAAAACCACTGGAAAGCTGAAGATAATGAGGTATCTCAAATATACTCGAGACTACAGATTGTATTATTCTAAAGACAATGCAGTTTTAGAATGATACACCAATGCAGTTGGATATCTGATATTCAAGGTAAAAGTGGATATGTCTTCACTTTGGGAGGAGGAACCGTGTCATGGAAATCTTTAAGAAAAATGGTTATAGCTAGATCCATATTGGAATTCGAGTTTGTAGTTCTAAACAAGTTTAAAGATGAAATCGAATGACTTCAAAAATTTCTTAGAGGATATTCTTGAATGGCCAAAGCCAATGCCCGCAATGTGCATACATTGTGATGACCAAGCAAAAATAGGTAGAGCATAGAGCTTTGTGTATAATGGTAAGTCGAGACATATGCGTCGTCGACATAATACTGTTAGACAACTGATCCCAAATGAAATTATCTTTATTGATTTTGTGAAATCAAAAGATAACGTTGCGTATCTGTTAACCAAAAGGGTTAAGTCGGGATCATATTGAGATTACATCGAAGGGAATGTGACTAAAGCCCAAGAAAATTTTAGGCGCTATGTGAAGGAAAACCATACCTAGTTGACTAGAGATCCCAAGATCTAGGTTCAAAGGGACAACCTACTTGCATAGACCTTGTGCGGTCATTGTGGAGGTTCTTCTCCCAAGTCCGTTCTTATGATGTGAACAATGATCAAAATGGAACAAGCTAAGCAATGCTTTTAATGACCATTGTGTGTTCCGGTAAGCTAAACAACATAAGTCACATATGTAATGGTGAAGTGGGGCCGCTTCAATGAGACTATTGGGCATAATTCTCTCAAACACTCGCAGAACCAGGCGATGCCCATGGCTATACAGACATACCCATGAGAACTAAAATTCTTGCTAGAGAAATAGTTGTGTGAAGTATATCATCGTTTACACAAACGACATAACAATTCAAGGACATCACGTCTACTGGTTAGGTAGTAAAGTAAATATACTTTCACAAGGGAAGGTTCAAGGGTGGACACCTACCTATCCTATGAAACTATCGATCGTAGAATCTATCACCACATCAAGTTAAAATAATTTTAAAACATCAATTTCATTCATGTGGGTGATTGTTGGAAAATTGTGATCATATGAAAACTTTGATGCATAAATTCAATGGGTAAAGATGAAGAATCGAATAATGAATTTACGTCTTCATATTCTACTCAATGAGATCTTTACAACGATATCTAATATGTTTAAATTGGTTGAGTGGTGAATGAGAAATTGATGCTCAAGGTAAGCAACTTGCAAAAATTAGAGAGGAAATTGATGTTCAATTGTGATTAGAACTCTATCATTGCTCGCCTGTAAAAGGAGGCTCCAGTAAGATGAGTAACAACAACTCACAACGAACATTGCAAATAAAGAACATTTTTCTCAACTCTCCCTTTTTTCTAAAAACCATCATGCATTTGGTTTTTCATTGTTTTCTACGGTGGTAAAAGAAGGCAAGTTTTCAGTTCGTGATCTCTGCATATGTGCTAATGCAATTGATCATTCTGTTGTTGTATCCTGGGAGATGGATGTCCAATATTTCTCAAGCACCATAAGAGTGGATGAATCTGTTTTTTGAAAACTGTGTTTCACAGGCCTCAACAAATCCATTCATCCGAAATGCTACCCAGATATAAGTAAAAGATTCTAATTTACTGCTTTAATATTTGATTTATATTTCAAATATTATTTTATAATATTTTGTTCTGTTCGTTTTAATAATAATAATAATAGTTTTATCGTATTTATTTTATTGATTATTATTATTTCATTGGATCATTAACGCCATTTGTCCAAAAGAGTTTGCATATGTAACGCCCCGGTTTTGGGCTCAGAAGTTTTGGGCGTTGACCGGTTCGGTCAAAGTGCTGATCGAATATATAAGAGTGAATTTAGGAAAGCCTAGTTCGGGTTGCATTAAAAATATGGAAAAATGTTCTAAAATCATCTTTTAATATATATAAGTGAACTGTGAAATCAATTTTGGAAAATGAGGTTCGGGAGGTTGACATTTTGGCTAGTGACCAAAATGTAATTTTTGAAAGTTGCGGGACAGTTTTATAAAGGATTGAAACTTTGAATCTTTAAGGAGCTATTATTCCAAAAAGGATTTCTGCAGATTTTTCTAAGATATTTTAAGGCTTTATTCTGATTTTTAAAGATTATGAAAGGGAGGGAAATCATTTTAACCAATTTCTTAACTAACTTTCCATTTTCTCTCAATTTTCCTTTTCTCTCATTTTCTCTCAACCCAAACACAATTCTCCAGATTTCCTTCTCTGATTTTGGCATCTAAATCTCTCATTTCAACTCTCATTTGATTCCTAATCATCTCATCAACAAAACCTCTCAATTTGCAAGTTGTTTCATCAAGCTTTTTGGCTCTAAAATGGAGAAATTCAAGTTTGGAGGTAAGAACGTCCTTCTCCTATAAACTATCAGTTCTTTACTGAAATTCCTAAGTTCTCAATCCTTGATTTATGTTTTGTTAATGGCTTTTCAATTGAGATCTTGATTTTTTGGCTAAAATGCAAGATTTGGTGATTTTGGTGAAATTTTCGTGTGATCTGTTTGGGCAGTGTTTTGGAGTGTCAAAATGATGTTAAATGAATGCTAAATTGATTAGAAGTTGAGGTTTAATCAATGCAAACCCGGATAGGTTGAATTTCCTAAGTTTGGCTTGAGTTTTTGGTTGTTTTTGGAGTGTTTTTGGTGATCTGTTATACCGGGAGGTATAAGGATGTGTTTGTGATCATTTTGGATGTTAATTGATGTATAAAAATGGTTAGAAGTGATGGATCTTGGCTGGGTTAAGTTTTGGAAGTGTTTGGAGATGATTTCGGTTGTGTTTGGTAGCCAAATTGTTAGATTTGTGATGAGCAGCGAGTTGTGTTGTTGTTGCTGGTGTTTTAATGCATAAGGATGCATTAATGTTCTGTTTTTGTGTGCTTGAAACAGGGGAGTTTGATCCGTGAGCTTTGGAGGTGTTTGCGGAAGGTTTCGGATGCTTGGAAGGCTTGTTAGCTAATCTTGTTTTGGTTATCGGTGAGTGAAGTTGGGATTTCAGCTTTTAAAACAAGGTTTGAAGGTTTTTGGGAGCTTAGTGTAAGTCTAAACAACTTTGCTAAGCTCAAGAGTAAGTGAATGGATTTTTGCTCTTGAATTGTGTTGTGATTTGGCTTTAAAAGCAAGAGTGGTTGATGTTTGAAATGCATGTGTTTTGCATGGTTTAATTCTGTTTTATAAGCACGTTTTAGCATGGTTTAATGCTGGTTCTGAAAGTCATTTGAGAAGGATGCTCAAGGTAAGGGATTCTTGGTTTTGTATATGGTAATTGTGATTTTGATGCATAGTGTTGCATGTTGATCAATGGCTTTGTATGATGCTTTAAAACAGTAAATTGATGATGGTAAATGTTACCTTTTGCATGTTGGTTATGCATGTGAATCATTGGGCTAATGTTGTGATGGTTTTGCATTATGTTTATGCATGTGGAACATTGGATTAATGTGGTAAGATGGTTATATTGGCAAGTGATGTAAGTGGTTCTTGGTTCGTTGATCGGATATAGTTAGCCGGCTATAGGATTGGGTGCACCGTGAATTAAGTCGCCTTGGAGGTGGAGTGGTCAAGAGTGGACCGGGAAACTCCCTTCAAGTATCCTAACGAGATGAGGTCATAATGGAGGTTGTTGCCCATTCGAGGACCTTGGTTGAGTAAAGGTTATATGGTGGTTAAAAGTCCATATGTGAGAACCTTGTACTTGTTGAGATCACAATGGCAATGTTAAGTCCATGTGTGGATCTTGTGTAGGGTGTCCCGGATCTCGTTAGTGATGTTCTACAACTACCAATCGGTTATGCAAAGGTTGTATGGTGGTTAAAAGTCCATACGTGGGAATCTTGTGCATGTCAAGGTTGTATGGTGGTTAAAAGTCCATACATGGGAACCTTGGGGAAAAAGCTAAGGTTGTATGGTGTTTAAAAGTCCATACATGGGAACCTTAGGATGATGAGGTCATAATGGAGGTTGTTGCCCATTCGAGGACCTTGGATTGGTAGGGTGTAGGGAGCGTAGGGACAACGCTCGGAATCCGCGTATCCGATCGGGTTGTTGAGTTGAAAAGTGAATGTGGTTGATCTCTTGGAATCCAATGTAATGTTCTTGATCATAGAGAAGCATGAGATGCTTGAAATGACGCATGGTTGCATGTGAAGCATGAGATGCTTGAAATGATGCATGGTTGCATGTGAAGCATGAGATGCTTGAAATGATGTATGATTGCATGTGAAGCATGGGATGCTTGAAGTGATGCATAATTGCATGTGAGGCATGAGATGCTTGAAAAGATGCATTGTTGCATGAAAAGTGTATGATGCTAGTGAATGCATGTTACTTGTTAAGTTGAACAAGTGTTGGTTATCATTTGGTAAATGATGCATGTGAGCATGAAATATCTTTATTGCATTGGAGTCTTGTAAGACTTGTTTTTAAAGGCATGTGAAGATGTTGTTATGGTTCTTATGTTGCCTTGGTTAAATGCATGAGATGGATTATTTGAGCTATGGTTTTAAAAGGTTTCTTGCTTGATATGGTTTTCAAGTTTAAGAAAGGTATGTTGTGAAATGGGAGTGTTTTCCATGGTTTTGTTTAAGCTTGGCATATGGTGTTTATGCATGATTTGAGCTTGATGTTGAAGAGGGTTTTCAAACATGGCTTTGGTAATCAAATCGGGTTTGTTTTAAAAGTGTTTTAATGACCCGCTGCATTGATGGTGTTTTGGTTTTGAGCAATCCTCACTAAGCATTATGTGCTTACGCTCCTTTTTGTCCATCAATGCAGATTCGTGAAGTTTGGACAACAAGGAGCAAGGGATTCAAGGTGGACTCCAATGGAGATGTATGTCTCGGTGAATAGCTATAGTTAATAAGGGCAATGGGGTAGAATCTCTCGGGTTGATGTGTATGTGATCGTATATGTTTGATCAAGAATGTCTAAATGTTGTTGCTAATGTTGTTGGAACATGAATTGGCTTAAATGAGTTTGTTTTGGAAGGTTTGTGCCTAAATGGTTGCTTGTGTAGGAAGCATGCCTATAGATTTGGGGCTTTTCTTATATGTTGTGTTTCTGTTGAATTGTTGATGCAAGTATGACTCATTTATGTTGAATTGCATGTTGGTAAAGTTTGGTGGCTTTTGGAGCATGTTTGAATGATCAATTGTGTGTTTGAGTGAGCAAAATGCAGCATTCTGGGCTAGGCGTTTCGGAACAGATGACACCGTTTCGGAACAGGTGCCCTGCATGAACCTAGGCGTCCGAAACGGGTGCCACCGTTCCGAAACGGAAAGCATTCTGCCAGACCCCTGCTGCGGAATGCGTTGCGGAACGGCCCCGTGTTTCGGAACGGGCTTGGCCTGTTTCGGAACGGGTGACCGTTGGGGGCTGACATGGGCGGTTAAATGTTTCAAAATGTTTGCATTTTGGTCCTGAATCTTGTTTGTGCAATTGTATGAGTTTGGGTTATCCGTTTGAGCTGAAATTTGGCAGAGAAGCATGAAACATGATTAATTTTAAGTTGGTAACTTAAAATCTGATTAAGTCCTTAAAGTTTTCAGAAATTACAATTTGGTCCCTAAAGTTGTAATTTGTTCAATTGGGTCCCTGTTTGATCTCTGATGGTTGTGATCTTTGAGCATGGTGTTTGTGTGATCACATCTAAGGTTAATGTGCACCTAGACAAGATTAAAAAGAAAAAAAAAAGGTCGTTAATCAAGGTTGACTTTCGGGTTGACTTTGGTTTTCCCCGTGTAATCTTCGTAGTTCGGGTCAACCGTCCAGACCGGGCTACGGGGGTTACAGCATACCTTCGGTATCAGGCAAAACTTGAGCATTTGATCCAAACTCAGTACAACATTTCAAAGCCAGAAAACCAGAAAAAGAACCGAAACCATCTTAAACACGCAGAAAACAAACCCCATCTTGCTCTTCTTCCACACTCCCCGAAACTGTCTCTTTAAACTTGTCTTAAAAAAACACAAAAATAAAACACCAAACACCCAAGGCGAAAGAATCAACGGTGAAAACAAAGCAGAAGAACTCAAATGTATATATTCTCTTGTAATTGTTTGTACTATGAGGAATTCCTTTGGGAAACGAAGTGGAGCAGTTGTTGTCGTTATAGACATAGGGCTAGTTTAGCATTGCTTTTAAAAAGTGATTTTTAAAAGTGTTGTTAGAAAGAAATTTTGAAAAGTGATTTTAAAAAGTTTGTTGTTAGATTTTATGTTTATCATTGCTGTCAAAAAGTGCTTTTAAGAAGATAAAGAATCATTTTGGACATGATATTGTTAGTTATATATATTTGTATGTATAGATATATAAAAATAATATTCAAATTTTTTAATGTTATAATATATGAAATATATCAGCTTAAATTATTATAAAAATATTTTTATTAATAAATATATTTTTAACAAGTATACATGTTCTTTGAAAATATAACAAAATTGACATATTTTATTTTAAAAACTTGACATAAATAAATATATATCATTTAAAATTAAAAAATAATTATTAATTATATAATTATATCTTCGTAAATAATTATAAATTTATAAATTATAAATAAACACAATAACAAATGGAGGTTAAAATTGTAATTTGCCTCAACCGCAAAAGCTAAAAATTTTAGCTTTTGCGTTTGGGTTGAAAATCACTTTTCAAAAGCAGTTTTTTCTCTAAAAGTTAGCTGTTTAGCACAGCTATTGGCCTCAAACCAGCTTTTGGAACCAAAAGCTGGTTTAAAAAGCAATGCTAAACAAAGTCATAAACTAATATAATGGAAGTTGTTTTTTATTGAAACAAAAGCAAACGTACGAAAATGAATTAATGTCTGATTCTTTTGTGTGTGTGTTTGGTTTATGGTTTTCTTTTTTAAGAGTAGTTTTGCGGTAAGACGGTTAATATATGTCTAATATACATCGTAACCGATTAGAAAGGTGACCGGTTAAAGATAACATAATCGGTAAAAATTACCTATTTTGTTGATCCGAATATCAATATATTCGGTAGCGCCTAATTTGTTGAAAATTTTGAGCTGATGGGGCCTTGGAAATTCCCACGATAACAAAATCGGTAAAATTACCTATTTTGTTGATCCGAATATCAATATATTCGGTAGCGCCTAATTTGTTGTTAATTTCGAAAGTATCCATACTTTTTAGAAAGTATGGATACTTTTTGAACAACAATGTAACCGTTGGAAAAAAAAATGTCGAAAATATCGATACTTTGTGCAGAGTTTTTTGTATTGAATTTAAAAAAGTATCGAAAAAACAGATACTTTTGTAACACTTTATACAATTTTATCGATACCAAGGGACCGAAAGTATCGTTTCTGTTTCTACAGTACTAATAAAAAGTCTATCCTTTAGAAGCTAATTTGACAAACCGATTACATTATTAATAAAAACAATGTAACAGGTAAATCGTTATCGGATTGTTTGTTTGGTGTCGATACTTTTTTTTAAGAACATGTCAAAAGAATCGGTAAAATACAAGCAAATTAGACATAACCGGTTACATTACTTAAACTTATAATGTAACCGGTAAATCGTTACCGGATATTTTGTTTGGTGTCGATACTTTTTTTAAGAACGTGTGCAAAAGAATCGGTACAATAGGAAAAATTAGACATAACCGGTTACATTATTAATACATATAATGTAACCGGTAAATTGTTACCGGATATTTTGTTTGGTGTCGATACTTTTTTTAAGAACGTGTGCAAAAGAATCGGTACAATAGGAAAAATTAGACATAACCGGTTACATTATTAATACATATAATGTAACCGGTAAATCGTTACCGGATATTTTGTTTGGTGTCGATACTTTTTTTAAGAACGTGTGCAAAAGAATCGGTACAATAGGAAAAATTAGACATAACCGGTTACATTATTAATACATATAATGTAACTGGTAAATCGTTACCGGATATTTTGTTTGGTTTCGATACTTTTTTTAAGAACGTGTGCAAAAGAATCAGTACAATAGAAAAAAATAGACATAACCGGTTACATTACTTAAACATATAATGTAACCGGTAAATTGTTACGGATATTTTGATTGGTTTCGATACTTTTTTTAAGAACATGTACGAAAGAATCGACACAATTCAAAAAAGTATCTAAACCTGGGGAATTGTATTGATTAAATATATCATAATGATATAATCGGTTAAGAAGTATCTACTCTAATACAAACCTTTGTATTGCTTGCATTTACAGAAAACCTAATAGAGTATTTGAAATCGACCCGAGTTTGGTTGCTGCGAAATACAAGGGAGGCGTTCTTGAAGTCGTGTTGTATCAGAATCGTAAGGAAAGATTTTGGGTTTGGGGACTTTGAAGTAAAAGGTATATTGTCGAAACCCTAGTTTTTTGGTAATGTAGTATTGGGAAGTTTGGGTTAATGTTTTGCGTTTAGTGATTTTGAAGTAAAATCGGAATTCAGATCGATTATAGGTCGAAATTGTAATTATATTTAGGACATAAATATCGGTACTTTGTTCTGAGAACTTATCGGTAGAAATTAATATTGTCGTTAGAAAATGAATATCGATACTTTTTTCAGAGAACTGAACCGAGATGGGTGCAAAGGATCATGAAGATGTTGTTCGTGAAGACAACACTGAAATGGTTGAAATGGAGCCGAAGAGTATCGAAAGTGAGGAAAATCCAAAGCAACCAAAGGGTGGATTTATGTACTTCTAGTAAGTAGCAATGTATTTGTGTAATTGTTTTGTAAATTGTAATTGGATGAAAGTATTTAAGAACATTTAAACTTTCCTATCATGACAGTATGAAAGAAGTGAAGAGGATGAAGGAATGTGGTACTTACACTGTCGGTTCGGTATGTAAATTGAATTTATAGTGAATATAATGTAGGTTTAATATTTTGATTGTTGATGGTTTATGCATAATTTTCAGGTGAAAGACAATGTGGTGAAGAAATGGAACACGATGGGTGAAACTGAGAAGCAACCATTTAAGACGTTGTCCACAAATGATAGAGAAAAATATTCGGCAAAAAAGAAAGCACAAGGAAACATTGTGAAGAAGGTAATCGTTAAACTTGTAAATATGTTGATAAATGATATATAAAAACTCTAACATTATATGTAAATAATATAGGAAGTGTCGACAAGGTGTAGCATAAAACGAGTGCACCACATAATAGAGGAGTTGAAAGTGAAGGATAAAGCGAATGTGTTGGAAGAAATGGAGTTTGGATCTCTTATTGGGATGAAGGACCGACCAATTCGGAGGGAATTGTGTCGCTTGTTGATGGGAGATTTTCATTTGCACAAGTGTGATGTTCGATACGACAAATATTCATTTCATTTTGGTGTCCGATGTGTTGAAGCCGTATTGGGGCTACAAAATAAAGGGCAGAGTGTGGATGAAGTTATTAAGAGGGAGGATTGGAAAATACTTGTGAAGAAGTATGGCCTAACGTCCAAGGTGACATTTGCTACACTTGAGGACGATATAAAAAGCGGCAAGTATGAGGGGGATGATATGAAGGCCCGAGTACTATTGTACATTGTCGGAGTATTCCTTTGTCTAACGGGTGATACATCCCCGAGCAAGGAAAGTATGAAGTTGATTTGCGAATCCGGGTTGAAAGGTCAATTAAATTGGGCGTCATATGTCAGTGACAAATTAATTGATGCAATCAAGAGTTTTCAAAAGGCCATAAACACCACATACCTCAAAGGATGCATAGCTGTCTTAGAGGTAAATGAGTTGAATCTTGGTGTTGGTTTAGAAAACTTTGTAAATAGTTATTATATAAATGATAAAGTTTATTATAAATGCAGGTTGCATTGTTTGATTTTTGGTCTGATTCTTTAAGTGCGCCGACCTTCCAAAAAATCGGAGTGGCACGCATCACTGCATGGAGCAAGGAAGAAGTTGCTCGAGTTATGGCAAAGTTAAAGTTGGAATTACCGAAAAAGAAAGTAAGGGTAATTTAAGTATTTATAGATTAGTAAGGACTTAAAAAAGAAAGATGCTCTAATAATGTAGTTTATTTGTAAAGGTTATTGGGGAGGAGGAAGAGGAGGAAGAGGAGAAGGAAGGGGAAAGTAAATATGACATTTTGATGGCTGAGTTGGTAGAGGTGAATAAAGTCATTTCTGATTGTTTGCAAAGACAATCCAGAATCAAACAGACGATTGAGAGCTTAAAGGGAGAAGTAGGGGAAAAGGACTTAAAAAAGAAAGATGCTCTAATAATGTAGTTTATTTGTAAAGGTTATTGGCGAGGAGGAAGAGGAGGAAGAGGAGAAGGAAGGGGAAAGTAAATATGACATTTTGATGGCTGAGTTGGCAGAGGTGAAAAAAGTCATTTCTGATTGTTTGCAAAGACAATCCAGAATCAAACAGGCGATTGAGAGCTTAAAGGGAGAAGTAGGGGAAAAGGTTGATGATGTTGTGAAAGAACTGGTGGAATTGAGGGGTGAGTTGAAGGGGGTGATTAGAATGGTAGAAAAAAATAGATGAGAGGATAAATTTAAGTTCTGAAATTTAAAAAAAGAGGAGTTATGTTGAGGAAAAATATGATGAACTTAAAAAAAATGATGAAGAAAATATAGAAGAATTGAGTAAGAGGGAGGAAAATATAAAAGAAGTCTACCATGAAGATATGAGGACACCGAATCATGCAATAGATGTAGATCTTGATTCAGGGTGTCCTGCACCAAAGAAGAAGAAGAATAAAAAGGTAAAATGAATAATACAAATGATTCTCCTCCATTTTGATTATTTTGTTGTGGCTAATATCTATAATCAATATCGTAGGCTGCAAAGGTCAAAATACCAAATGGAATTGGTTCAATAGAGGGTGCAATGTGTGATTATGTATGGAATAGTGGGTTGTTAGAAGCTGCGTAAGTAATATATATTGCTTTGCGAGTGATATTTAAATAATTTTGGGAAAAAATTAATACAAAAAATTGCTTGTACAGAGATGTTCCTAGATTTCGAAAGCCAACACGACACAGTAGGCGACCTTTGGTCGTTAAAACCTGGGGAATGGCTTTACAGTCCGATCATTTATTTGAGAGGCTGGTTGTTGGGTTACGACTCGATGAAGAATAGTTTATGGAATCAGAAGATTTGCTTTTTTCCAGCCAATTTTGTGGTAAGTTACATTTATACACATTTTCGTGTCAAATTTGTTCATGGCTGGTCAATTAATAGAGATTGTTTTTTAAAATGCAGTCAGCGTTGATATTGGACGGTCAAAATGTGCCGAATCTTATAAGCTTCTTTTCTAATACATTGGTCGACCATAATAAAATGACCGATTGTGACACGGTAAGATATTTTTGCGTACATGTTGTTTAGTATTTAAATAATAACAATAAATGTTCAAATATCTTGTGTGACATTTATTGTAGATCTTCTTGCCAATAAACGATGAGAATAATCATTGGTGTCTCTTGGTGTTGGATATGGTTGATCGTGTAGCATCGTTTCTTGATAGTCTACATACATCTTTCAGGCACAAGAATAGAGTGGAACAATGCAAGAAAAGAGTATGTGTCGATACATTTTGTACATTATGTTACCATAATTTTCCAACTATGCAATTGTTTATCATAGTTACGTTATTGTAAATTACGTTAACATAATTTCCCCCCATTGACAAGCTCCTTTACTTTACCTCTATCAAGTGCATTGTACATGTCTTTACTAGTAAATCCAACATTATGATAACCCCCTGCCTGATTCATGAAATAATTCATTACCTGTGATGTCCCAACACCAACATCTTTCAACGCGGTTGCCTCAGCCACATCAGCCTCACTCACAGCTCTATTTGAACGCATAAATGGTGTCATAAAAGGTGTGCGCAAGGCATGATTATGTTCGTCGAAAGACTTACTTAGAACCCACTGATCATTTGTTTTTGTTGCTGTGACAACGATTTTGGCCATGCATCTTGTTCGTGTGACTGGCGTATGAGCACGTTGACGATTAACAGTTTCGACTTTCGATGTCCGAAACCCTTCTTTTGAACAACAAAATTCTTGTGTCTTCACATTCCCTTCGCCATCCAGCCGTGTTGTTCCTCGACGTGCACTAAAACCATGTTTCATTGCGTATTCCTTGTAAAAATTTCAAGCTTCCTCACGTAAAGAAAAGAGCTGACCTACCAACCGTTCCGAATCATCAACTTTTCATCTTGCAAATTCCCGCTAGAATGAACATCGTTGGATGGAGTATCTTCCATTTTGGTAAACACGATCAGTTGAAGTGGTCCAAACTTTGCCTGGACAGGAGTTGTGTGTTGCTTTCATTTTCAGGTAGTAAAATCGGTAGGTGGTGGTGGTTGAACTCTGGCTACATCATTTATTTCTTCTTTCCTACAAAGTTAGTTGTGCAATAAATTGTAGTATATTATCAATACTTTCTGCCCATTATTATAAAAAATATCGATACTTTCAAAAAAATCCATGATACGTTAGCAAATCTGCTCGAAAATATCGATACTTTCTGTCCATTATGATAAAAAATATTGATACTTTCAGAAAAAAGGATTCTCATAGCTTACTGGAAATAAAGTTTCAATACATTTTCCCCCTTTCAGTAAAAGTATCGATCCTGTTGTAAAAATCCATGATACGTTAGCGAATCTGCTCGAAAATATCGATACTTTCTGACCATTATGATAAAAAATATCGATACTTTCAGAAATAAAGGATTCTCATAGCTTACTGGAAATAAAGTTTCGATACATTTTTCCCCTTTTCAGTAAAAGTATCGATCCTGTTGTAAAAATCCTTGATACGTTAGCGAATCTGCTCGAAAATATCGATACTTTCTATCCAGTATGATAAAAAATATCGATACTTTCAGAAAAAAGGATTCTCATAGCTTACTGGAAACAAAGTTTCCATACATTTTTCCCTCTTTCAGTAAAAGTATCGATCATGTTGTAAAAATCCATGTTCCGTTAGAAAATCTGATCGAAAATATCGATACTTTCAACCTCTGTGAAAACAATTATCGATACTTTTTGTTCACAAAATGATTCCCATTGCATACTGGAACAAAAGCGTCGATACGATTTACACACTATTAATAAAAAACCCGATACTTTTGACAGAAAATCAATGTTTCCGGTAGGAATTTCGCTCGAAAATATCGATACTTTTACAAAATTATCGATACTTCACAAAAAATAAAGGATTCCCATAGCTTACTGGAAACAAAAATATCAATACTTTTTCCAGGTTTGAATGTAATTATCGATACGTTTGCAAAAACATTAATGTTTCTGGTAATTTTTTATTGTTTTCATTATTCAGTACATCAATGTATCCGGTTGATTGTTACCGTTTTCATTATTTACTACATCAATTTTGCATTGCAGTGTTATGTCTTTTCACTAGTATCACATGCACCATTTACTGTTCATCCTGTATAAAGCTGAATCCCTTAATCCCCAGAATGAATCTGATTCTTCCTTTTCAGTTTCGTGTCTTTTCACTTGTATCACATGCACCGTTCATGACCTTCATTTATTGGGTAGTTCTCCTAATTCTCCTCATTTATTTCTATAACCCCGGAAACGAGGAGACGAATGAATCTGATTCTGCCTTTTCAGTTTCGTGTCTTTTCACTTGTATCACATGCACCGTTCATGTTCATGTACCTTCATTTATTGGGTAGTTCTCCTCATTTATTTCTATAACCCCGGAAACGAGGAGACGAACGAATCTCTGAATCTGCCTTTTCAGTTTCATGTCTTATCACTTTCCCTCCCACTTTTCCTCCCAAACGGAAGTTTCCTATAAATTAACAACTCCTCTATTTTCTCTTCACAACATCTTCAAATTAATCTACTCAACCCTTCGTTTACTTCTATAATCAGTTCTCCTTCACCATCTTCTATTATACAATGAGTTCCAGCAGAAGTTCTAGTAAAAATCCTCAGCCTTTGGCAAAGAGGAAGATTGATTTCGAGACATCATCAAACAACGACGATGATTTCTATATTGATTCTGATTCTGATAATGAGAAGGAACAACTAAGCCATGAGTCAATGAAAATCAGCAAATGGTTCAACAAGTTCTTCCAGACCTTCGATCGAATGAACTCTATCAACGACCCTTCTACTCAATGGCAGTGTCCAGCATGCCAAGGAGGTCCTGGTGCCTCTCACAAGTTTCGTGGCCTTCAGTCCCTAGTCACACATGCCAAAACCAAAGGAGGACCAAAGCTGAAAATTCATCGCCAACTTGGTTAGCTGTTGGACGAGGAATTGCATAGAAGGGGTACTTCGGCTACTCCTCAAGGTCAAGCTTTTGGCCAATGGAGTGGTTTGAGAGATGATGCTGCTATTGTCTCTCCCCCCCTCCCCCGCCTTCAAGCAACCAGGAAGCTGATCACCAAATACTCTGACCACCTATGGTGATGATAATGAACACAAGGCTTCATAAAGATGGAGATGGGAAGGTAGTTATATAACTTCTGAATTATGCTTTCATTAATATTATAATACTTAACTTCTTATTTCTTTAATTTTCTGCTTTAGTGGATTGGTATGGGAAACTAAGAGCTTCTCGACTTTTTCAGTTCCTATCGTACTGTTGCCAAGGCTCGCCATTCATACGGTCCATAAAGGCCATCGTGGGATGTGCCTTCTGATTTTTGAGAGCACGACAAGAGGTTATCTCGATGCTCACCGTCTGCATACCCAGTTTGCTGCCCAAGGTTTCGATAGAGAGGCTTGGCAACGTTGTCAGGGCTTAATGTATGATCCATCCAGCCAGCGCCAACTATATGGTTATATGGCTGAAAAAGAAGACATACACATCTTCAACCGCCATATTCAAGGTTTTCTCTATCATTTTCTTCTATTATACAAGATACACTTTTGCTCATACTTATGGAAAAAAATTTTGTTAATTAGGCAACAAAAAGGTCAAGTTTGAGATGCGACCATATGCACAGATGGTTGGACAGCAAGCTGGAGCTGGAACAAGTGCCATGGGTGGCAGGGGACTTGAAGGGAGGAGGCTCATTCTTTTTACTTTCATTTTTTTATTTACTTTTGTAATTTGTAATTGAAGCACTAGGACTTCATTTTCTTTATGATCATTTTCTTCATCCTTATATTAAACTTTTCATTGGGAACTTGTTTTTTCATAAATATAATTGATATAAACGATTAAATAGAAATGTACCGTTACTTTTAATATAAGTATTCATACTCTTTATGAAAGTATCCATACTTTTTCGAAAGTATCCATACTTCTAATAAAAGTAACGAAACATTTAATATAAGTATCCATACATTTCCTGCAAGTAGCCATACTTTTTAACGAAAGTATCCATACTTCTAATAAAAGTATCGACACATTTAATATAAGTATCCATATGTTTTATTTAAGTATCCATACTATCGAGCCACAATTGAACCAGTTCCAATGTTTTTATTAAAATATCGATATTATTGTTTAAAGTATCGATTCTTATTCGCTACCTATTACGTTACCCTAGTACCAGTTTGTTTAAATGTTTAATATTAATGTAAACGATCAAATAATAACAATTTAGGCGCTACCGAATATGTTGATATTCGGATCAACAAAATTGATAATTTTACCGGTTTTGTTATCGTGGGAATTTCCAAGGCCCCATCAGCTCGAAATTAACAACAAATTAGGCGCTAACGAATATATTGATATTCGGATCAACAAAATCGGTAATTTTACCGATTTTGTTATCGTGGGAATTTCCAAGGCCCCATCAGCTCAAATTTATCAACAATTTAGGCGCTACCGAATATATTGATATTCGGATCAACAAAATAGGTAATTTTACCGATTTTGTTATGTTTGACCGATAACTTAAATTTGCCGGTTACTATTTTTTTATTTTTTTTCATGTTTTTTACCGGATACATTATCTCATATCAACATATCTGGTAGCGCTTTACTGGATACATTATTTATCTTATAATATTTCCGGTAACGCCGTTTCTTAACCGTATATTAGGCGGCCGCATATTAAAATTCTCCTTTTTTAATGTAAAAGAAAAGAAATAAGACAGAGAAGATGGAATGGGACCGGAGGAGCCGCCGTTTAAGGCTTTCTATATAAGCGGGCGCAGTCACACGGTTTGCTTTTTTGTGGCGATTGCCGGCATTTAATACTTGAGGTTCAAAGAGTCAAAATTAATTAGAATTATACTGCACATTATTTATACATTACCTACTATATTATGTCTTACATTTTGTATATTCAACATGTAATATACTAAAAAAAATATTGAACTCTTAAACATATTCAATTTTATATTTTATTGTATATTTTATTGAAGACTATGTCAATTAAGTTATACTTAATCGATTTATATATTGTTTATTTTTATTGTGCTTAGAAAACCATATTTCAAAATTTAATTTTTTTGATATAGGGGTATCATTTTGATTAAATAGAGATGTATTACATTCTTATAGTGAGATCGAACTTATACAAGTTGGGACAATCTAGACATCTTTAACTACTAGGTCAATTAATAAATCTTGGAACATCATTTTAATGTCACATTAATATATATATATATATATATATATATATATATATATATATATATATATATATATATATATATATATTATAAGATTCTCTTTTAAAAATATCACATGATGCGTGATTCTAAATTTTTTAAACTCTTGCAGCTTGTTTGCATTGCTCTCTTCTTAGTCTTAGTTTGGAGTTGAGGTTGGAAACCAGCTTTGGGGTCAAACGCTTGTTTTGAAAAAATTGGATTTTTCAGCTTCCATGAATGTCCGTTTAAACGGTTACTTTTGAACTGCAATTGCCCTTTAGAGGTCATATCGAGAGTTATTTGGCATTGAGGTTGAGGGCCAATAGGCCATTGGAAACGCGCACCACAATTAAAAACGGGCTCTTAATCTTTTACATCTTTTTTCTTTGCTTCATCGGCGATAGTACTGGTAGTCGACCGCCGATAATTTATATATATATTTGAATTTATTTGTTTTGTTTTGTTTTTCTTCGCACACTTATTACGCTTCCCTCTACTTTTGTAACACGTTTTCTCTGCCTTTATGACACGTCTTTGTCTTATGGCACATTTTACGACTATTTTTGTAAGTATTTGGTGTTCGTTCGGTGACCCTCACGGCTTTGTTTCTAATTCATGTTTAATGAAGGTCTTGGATAGTTTGATCAACTTTTGAGTTGTTGGCCGATGTAATCATAATTGTATAGCGGATCGTCGCCTTTAGAAATAGGCGTTAAAGGTGGTTGTTGATTTTGAGGATTTTATTGAGTTTGAGTTTTGACATCACTCCAGTGGCCATTCCTACAATGGACCGCAAAGATTTTTTTTTGGTACAAAGAGGAAGTGTTTAATCTGATCGATGCAACGTTTATTTTTTTATTTAAATTTACCGTTTTTTTTATGTTTTAAAACATTTGATAGGTTAGGTTGTTATTTTACTTTTGTTTTAAACATAAAAGGTGTATTTTACTCAAGATTTTATGTATTGATTTTACCCTTATTTTCGCTTATGAAAAAATTTAGCAAGATTTATTTTAGTTTAGAGAGTACATGGTAAAGTCAACTCTATACAATGTAATTTATACAAAGAGTTTATCTACCGAATTGTATATATACACCCGTTATTACAAAGCATAGTATTTTCTGTTTATATATTTACCAGTTAACCATATACTAACTAACAGATAGTTTTTATGCGTTCGACGAGCAACGACGAACACCATTATTGACGAGCACCGATGAGCACTGATAAATTAATTTATAAAATTTTAAATTTAATGTACTTTATGCGTAATTATAATTTTTTAAAAAATTAAAAGTGTAATTTAGTTAAAGTATTTTTTAGTTTTAAATTTACTTTAAATTAATATAAACTACCCCAAATAAAAAATTCTTAGGTTTTTTTGCTTTGAAATTAACCCAATTGTCACCGCACCCACTGTCAACCGCCGTCGTCGCTGACAGCCGCCGCCAGTCCTAATTCTTTATTGTAATTTGGTAATTTATTCCCAATATTTGAAACCCTAATTATCTTAAATTTGATTCGATTTAAGTATTTTTCACTTAATTTTGATTCAATTTATCCCCAAATCCCAAAATCAGTTGCAACAATCTAATTTTTTTGATTGATTCGCAAAAATAATGGCTGATTCGAACCCCCAAAAAGTGTAGTTCGTCGCGCCTACCGGTACTGTAAGAATACCGTACCGGTACGCGGGGGCTAACTGTATCGGCACGTCATGCGTATCGGTACAGTTTTTGGTCACTGGATTTTTTTGTTTTATAAGTGTATCGGTACCGTACCGGTACACCTGAATTTTTTGTACGGTGCATGTTTCTTGAAGTTTTATTTTTACCTTTTCATTAAGTTTCATTAGATTAAATTTTACTTTCATTTACTTGTATTAAATTGCAGGTTTTTTTTCGAGATGGTTGATATCGTAGACATCGAAGATATTGAAGATCTAGAAAAAATTGAACCTACGGAGTTCGAGCCCTATATCGAGGACAGAGAACGTGGACTTAATTCTGAAGAAGAAGAACCTCATTCTGATGTTGACGATGCAAAACAAATAGATGATGAGAAGACCCTTGACGATGAGAATGATATGAGTATGCTAAAGTGGAAAACTTTAGACGACTGTGTTGAATTTTACCATACCTATGCTAAAGTGAAAGGGTTCGGAGTTCGAGTCGACCAGACAGTGAAAAGTAGAGCTATAAATCATATAATTGCAAAGAAAATGGTGTGGCGTAAGGAGAGCCATAGAGACAAAAAGTGGTATAACTTGCCAAACAGAAAACGTCTAAAAGACCGGACACATCAGAGTTGGTTGTGGAGAATTTATTAGATTTAAATTGGACGAACGCCATCATTATTGGAAAGTTGTGAAATTCCAGGAAGAACATAATCATGATATGGTTCACACAACACATGTTGCATATATCAAATATGTAATTTTTATTAATAATTCAATTGATAGATACTAAATTCTAGCTTATTATATATATATTTAATGATTTTTTATTTTAGGTCATTCCGAAAAATTAGTCAGTTAGATGAGTTGAAGATAAAGAGCATGCACCACTCTATAATTACTTCAAGTAGGATAATGCGAAATTTCGTGAATGAAGCTGGTTCAATTCAGAATGTTGGTTTTCTACCCAAAGACTTGTACAACTATCTGGATAGAATTAGACGAGAAGAAGTCCAAGATGGCGATGGTGAAATAGTGATGACATATTTATATGGGAAGCGAGAATCTGATCATTTTTTTGTTAGACACACGAGGGATGAATTCGGACACTTGGATAAGTTGTTTTGGTCTGATGATGTATCACGAGCCGACTATAAACAATTTGGTCATGTCCTTGCTTTTGATACAACTTACAAGTATAACACATACAACAAGCCCTTCGTTGTTTTGGTTGGTGTCAATCATCATCGAAACAATTTCTACAATGCAAGTAGATAATCTCTGGAAGTAGCCCTAATCCATGTGGAGACGATATCTTTTACACTATAACTTGACAACGTGTATACTTACACTAAAATTACGACACTAAATACGTGCAAAATTAACAACTAAATTTACTCAATGGCAGGCAAATGCATTATAAAATAAGCATAAAAATCAGTAGTTTTGAGGAGTTAACAGGTACGTGAAAGGGCATACCTGTACGGAGTGTGAATTTTACAAAAGGGTATCGACACGGGTCATGCCATATCAATATTGATTTTTCTCACTGGAATCCTTGGAAGTTTTGGTTGAAAAACCGTATCGACATGCCTATCAGGGTATCGATACGCATGACTATTTTTCAAAACTTATGGTTCTAATAAACTGACAAGGCAACGGTCAAATAATAAATACAAAGATTTAGAAAATCTTTAACCCTCGTACCAGTACGCTACAAGTTGTACCGATACTCAAAGACAATTTGGTTTACAGTTTTAAAAGGGCTTACCGATACGCGCATAGCCATATCAGTACCCTATAGCTATTAAAAAAAATAGTTTTTCAGTAGCGAAAAATCGTACCGAAACGCCATAGGTTGTATCGGTACTCATGTACCAAATTGTCTATTTTGAGTACCAAAATACTTAGAAAATATTTGGGGATTTAAATTTTGACTTAGGAAAAGTTTATGTTCGAATGCTTGTCAATCTTGTGAGTAAAATGAATACTTAAAAATTTATTCCTTTTTACAAAATAATCATTGTTATATTAAAAAATAAAATATAAGTTTAACATCTTGTGGTAATGATACATTTGCACAAGTGTGCTGCTCATTGAACCTTTTCATCTCCCACATTTTTTTCCTCTGTAAGTATGAAATCCTTATATTTCAAGGATATTTGCTCTTATAATTAATACACCTTACGCAATAGGTACACTTATCAAACTCAGCAACACATGATGATCTCGTATGGCGTCTGATTCAATACCCCTTAACTGTAAACTGAGCATCTTTTTTGTTTCGAATAGATCTTTGAGTTCCAATTCCTCATAGTTGGAAGCTGATGAAGATGCAAATATGCGGGCTTCATGTTCCGAATCTCGTATTGCAGCATAGTCTACCTCATTCATGTGGGTTGGAGGTTCATAAGCTGGATAAATGGGCTTTGGTTGATTAGGTTCTGGTTCAACATAACTCCAAACAGGCTGATCATTTTCCAACCCAACCCAAGCCTAGCGATAGTCGCGGTCCAAACATCATCTTCAACATCCAGACCATTACCCTTAACCGCAACTGTCCTAAGAGCCTCAACATCATTAACATCGAGTAAATGAATGTCATCATCTTTCATAATATGCACAATATTTTCTTCATCCTCACTGAAATCATCAAGCGTTTCGCCCCAACGACTAACTAGGTTTTCAGTGTCGCAATCTGTTGATAAACTCATTCTATCTACATATTGAAAAAAAAAACAGTCATAAACATACTTAAAAAAATTATTATTAAATTTGTAAATACAAAAAGCTACATATAACAACTTTAACTATTAAAAATTAAATAATTAAAATTAAATAAATAAAAAAATTACATGATAGATGAGAACCCGAGAAAATGTGCTCTAAATCCTTCAACAAAAATCAATTAAACATATATATTAAACAATTGTTCACTCACACAAAAAAATTCTACAAACCCCTCTAGTTAAAAAATAGATTAATTAAAAAAACAGATTACTTACTTTTGAAAAACCGAAAAAATCTACAACCAAATATATTTCAACAATTTTCACCTCTTCGAATATATCTTCAAAAAATATCACTAAAATTTTAACCTCAAACTCTCTCAGTGCAACCCCCTCGTCCCGGTCTGGACGCTTGACCGATCCGAGTGGGCTACACGGGGATAACCGAGGCGAAACCCATTAAGGCTCCACTTCGGTTACCGTCCTAAGAATTTTTTTTCATTTATTATTATTTTATCTAGATGTATTGTTATATCCTATGTGAAAAAGACAACAACGGAAGAAAACAAGCGAGGCGAAACAATGAACATACAGTTAAAGCAGCCCATTTTAACTTTCACAACAGGCCGTATCGATACACTAGAAGAGGGTATCGATACACCTTGACTAGGTCAACAGCCCAAGGTCAAACTAGGGAGACCGTATTGGTACACAGGTTGACCGTACCGATACGCCCTGACTGGTCAACTTCTCATGGTCAACGATACAAAACCGTACCGATACACCCTAGACACGTACCGATACGCCAAAATCTCGTCAAAATCTCAGATTTCTAGAGAGGCTTTGGCGTATCGATACGCCCTCGCGTATCGGTACGCTAGGCCAAACTTGAGTCCCAAAGTGTAGGCCCGTATCGATACGGCCCTTGGGTGTACCGATACGCCATGCACTGAAATACTCAAATTTGTAGCCAATGACTCTAAAACACAACTCTAGATGCAATTCGAGACTTCCCTATCCACACGCAAGTATACATACAACATTTAACAACCAAGATTTCAGCATACTAGGCATTCGAAACGAACAAGGATCATACACTCAAAGGATTCATGCATTTACCAAAAGAAGACATATATTTCACTTAAAAGGTTCATGCCTTAGACAATCACACATAACGCATTAAAAAAGGCACAAAGCCAACATACTAGGCATAAGCAAGCCTCAAACATACATCCACAAACAAGGAGTCTAAACATGCTCCTAAAACCAAACATAAACATACATCAAAAACTCAAACAACAATCCCTATCCCATTGCTTGTCTATTACACCTTACAACTTAAAAGTCCATACTTGAAAGCTAAGATAACACCACAATGCACACTTGGATGCCCTCTTTTTGCACAAGCAACCCACGAACTACGGATCTGTCGAACAAAAGAGAGCGTAAGCATAAAGCTTAGTGAGGGTAGCTCATTAAAATAAACCTCGACAATGCTGGGTCCAAGCACGAGCATAACTAAAGTAGAATGCATGATCTTACCTTCGATCCACATGAGCCAAGATACAAATGATGCATTAAAATAAATATCAACATCATGCCATGCTCAACAAGTCCAAAACCACATCATATGTAAACACATATATTAATCCATATTGGCACCTAGATATGACTCGAATACGCGGATAAAACGTTGGAACTCACATCAAACAACAACCATTACCTTACGGTGGGATTACACTCATCACCGTTCACGCGAAGGGGATTCCACTCATCCTCACGCCCCGTCGATGGGATTACACTCATCACCGATTATCATATAAGAAGGTTTTCCAGGCGAACCCGTACTCCATCTTGATGACTACCATCACCAAGACCACGCGCGCATTTGACTCACGTGTGCACACTAAACATCTTAATGATCGATCATTGTACCCAAGCATACTAGTGCCAATACAAAACACAATTCATAACCTTTCACAACATCAATTCATATCAACTTCCGTGCTTAGCACGTAGTCACCATGACTCACCGTCATGCACAATCCACATGCATATCACAATGCATCAATACCATGCCTCAACATACATGTATAACACATTATACATAGCCATCATAAACACAAGTAAACATGAGGCATAAACAACAATTAAAGTTCGACCAAAGTCTCTAACTAAAGCTTGGGAGTAGGCTACCACTCTAATCCCAAATCTAGGTGGGTCTACCAAGCCCAACCTAGTCCACATGCTTGAACCAACCTTGAAAATCAATTTAAAACATTTAACCACTCACCGACTATTCCAAGCTCAACACACTAGCCGATCAAGCTTCCAATGATTCCGGATTTGTTCCCGAGTCTTTACCAACACAAATTCTTGCTTCTAATAATCTCAACACAATTAAAACAACCTCAAATCAGTTCACACGTCAATGTAGCAAACCCGGAACACTAATCAAGCATAAAACACAAGATTTCAAGCTAAGAACAACTCCCAAAGCCTCAATCCCGAGCAGCCCTTTAGCACAGTCCAAAACTCTTGATTTCAACCTTTTTAACACACTTAAATGGTCCCACAACAACCCCTAACTATCACACTAACACCAGCTCTCAATTTCCAACACCTAGCAACCCCAAAACCAACCTTTAAACCCTTCAAAAACCCCTCTAAAACCCAAATCCGAGAATCTTCAGAAAACCCTTTAAAATTCATATATGTTGGACCTTTTAGGTTGTAAACATCTTATCTAACATTAAATAATCAAAAGCTTTTGTTAAAGACAATAAAGTTCTCATTTTTAATCTAAACTTTCAAAACACCAAAATCCAAAAACTAGGAGCTTTGAGAAAAATAAAGGTGCTAGCTTGTAGAGGGAAAGGAGGACAAGTCAAAAACGAGTTTACCTTTCAAAAAGCACCAAAGATGAAGGTGTATGGTGATGGAATAATGATTTGGAGTAGGGAGAGCTTTTGGTCGTGAGAAATGAAAATGGGGGAGTGAGGAAGAAGATGACAAAAGACTATTTTAATAAAAAGAGGTTTTAAATTTGCAAGACCACTTAATTACCATAATGCCATTAATGAGGATAGCTATCTCAATTTCCAATCCATGGAATTGGGCTTTAAAATCAAAACATGTCCAACATAAATTATTTGTTTTGAAAACCCGAGGCCCAAAATAATATTTTATTATTTTAATTGTGAAACCGAAACCCTAAACATTATTTTAATATTATTTTCAACCGACACCCAAACCCGGGTGTTACAACTCTCCCCCATTTAAGGAATTTCGTCCCCGAAATTACCTGATGGAAACAAGTACGGAAACTGCTCAAGCATATTAGCTTTCCTCTCCCACGTGGCCTCTTTCACACCTCTATTTCTCCACAACACCTTGACCAACTATATGGTCTTACCACGCAACACCTTGCTATCAGAAGCAAGTATCTCAACCGGTTCTTCATTATAAGACAAATTCGGATTCAACTCTATCTCTTCAACGGGCATAACATGAGACGGATATGATCTATATCTCCTAAGCATCGACACATGAAAGACATCATGGATCTTCTCTAACTCTGAAGGCAATCTCAAACGGTAAGCTACTGGCCCAATCTGCTCAACTATCTCATACGGACCAATAAACCTTGGACTCAACTTGCCTTTCCGGCCAAATCTCATTACCTTCTTCCACGGAGATACTTTCAGGAACACCTTCTCACCCACTGAGAACTCAATCTATTTTCTCTTCAAATCTGCATAAGATTTCTAACGATCGGAAGCTGCTTTCAAATGGTCACAAATCAACTTCACTTTTTCTGTAGTTCCCTTGAGCAAATCCGGCATAGGTAACAATTACTGACCCGTTTCAGCCCAACAGATCGGAGTCCTACATCGTCTACCATACAAAGCCTCATAATGAGCCATCTGTATACTAGCCTGGTAACTGTTGTTGTAAGCAAGCTCAACTAAGGGCAAATGCTTCTCCCAAGAACCCTGGAAGTCAATCACACAACAACGAAGCATATCCTCTAAAATCTGTATCACTCGCTCTGACTGTCCATCTGACTGCGGATGATAAGAAGTACTGAAATGCAAACGGCTACCTAGGGCACTATGCAAACAACTCCAGAACCTCGAAGTGAATCTCGGATCTCTTTCTGATACAATAGACTTCGGAACTCCATGAAGTCTCACAATCTCGTGAATATACAAATTCACCAACTTGTCTAAAGAATTTGTAGTGTTCACTACTAAGAAGTGAGCACACTTAGTGAATCTATCAACTATCACCCATATAGAATTCTTCTTCGAAGGAGACAACGGTAACCCCGACACAAAGTCCATAGTGATCCTCTCCTATTTCCATTCTGGAATCTTCAAAGGATGTAACAAACCTGAAGGAACCTGATGTTCTGCCTTCACTCTCTGACAAACCATACAACGACTCACATACTCGGCTACATCCTTCTTCAAACCAACCCAGAAGTAATCATTCTTCAAGTCACAGTACATCTTAGTACTACCCGGATGCATAGAAAAAGGACTCGAATGTGCTTCACTCAGAATCGTACGTCTCAACTCAACATCTTCAGGTACTACAACTCTGTCTCTGAAACACAACACATCCTCACCACTAAAATTATACTCAGTCGGTCTACCTTCGGCTATGTCCTGAACATGCAGGGACTAAAGACACATCTTGCAACTGTTTCTCTCTGATCAACTGAATCAAAGAAGGCTTCACTTGCAACTCTGTGATCAAACCACCATCCCCGGATACACTCAACTTAGCAAACATGGCTCGCAACTCAACTGCAACTTTTCTGCTCAACGCATCGGCTACTACATTTGCCTTACCACGATGGTACTCTATAGTCAAATCATAGTCTTTCAACAGCTCAAGCCATCTTCTCTGTCTCAAGTTTAGCTCTCTTTGAGTCATCAAATACTTCAAGCTCTTATGATCAGTGTAAACTATGCGCTTCTCACCATACAAGTAGTGACGTCAAATCTTCAACGCAAACACAACTGTGGCTAACTCTATATCATGTGTAGGGTAGTTCTTCTCATGCACTTTCAACTGTCTCGAAGCATAGGCAATAACCCTCCTTTCTTGCATCAGAACACAACCTAAACCTATGTAGGAAGCATCACTATAGATCACGAACTCTTTCCCTGAAATTGGTTGTACCAACACTGGAGCATTCGTTAAAGCTTCTTTCAATTTCTCAAAAGCCTTTTGTCTCGCATCTGACCACTCAAACTTAACTCCTTTTTGCAACAATTTAGTCAACGGAGCAGCTACTCTAGAGAAACCATCAACGAATCTCCTATAGTAACCGACTAAACCTAGGAAACTCCTAATCTCAGTCACTGACTTAGGTTGTTTCCACTCAATAATAGCCTCAATCTTTGTCGGATCAACATGGATACCTTCAGCTGATACTACATGGCCAAGAAACACAAATTCTTGAATCCAGAACTCACATTTACTAAGTTTCGCATACAGCTGATTACTCATCAACCTCTGTAAAACAAGTCTCAAGTGCTCATCATACTCTTCTTCTGATCTCGAGTACACAAGAATGTCATCTATGAAAACAACTACAAATCAGTCTAGATAGTCTCTGAAAACTCAGTTCATCATATCCATGAAAGCTGTTGGTGCATTCGTGAGCCCAAACGGCATCACTAGGAACTCATAGTGACCATATCTAGTCCTAAATGCTGTCTTCGGAACATCACATTCATTTACTTTCAACTGATAGTACCCTGATCTCAAATCTATCTTCGAAAACACTGAGGCACCCCTCAACTGATCAAACAAGTCATCTATACGAGGCAACGAATACTTGTTCTTCACTGTCAACTTGTTCAACTGCCTGTAGTTAATACACATTCTCATACTGCCATCTTTCTTCTTTACAAACAACACGAGAGCACCCCAAAGTGAACTACCAGGCCTAATAAAACCACGGTCTAACAACTCTTGAAGCTGACTCTTCAACTCTTTCAACTCTTTCGGAGCCATACGGTACGGAGCAATAGAAACTGGAGTAGACCCTGAAACAGTCTCAATCACAAACTCTACATCTCTGTCAGGAGGCAAACCCGGTAACTCTTCTAGAAAACACATCCGGAAAATCACAAACTGTTCTGACATTTTTCGGTCTAACCTCACTCATATTTGAATTCATCACGTATGCTAAGTAAGCCCTACAACCGGAATCCATCAACCTATGAGCCTCTAAAGCTGACACAACATTTGACAAGAACTTAACGTTCTCTCCTACTACTACTACCTCGTAGTCATCGGAAAGCTTCAAAGTAATTCTCTTCGTCTCAAAATCTACACTAGCTTTGTGCTCAACTAACCAGTCCATACCCAAAATAATATTAAAACCATAAAACGGAAGCTCCATCATATCAACGGGAAACACATGACCCTGAATCTTCAACGGACACCTCCTATACATCCGTCTAACTACAACTGTCTCACCGAAAGAACTAGTCACATGCATCCCTACATCTAAGATCTCAACATATATGTATAACTTCTTTGCATGCTCACTCAAAATGTAAGAATACGTAGAACCCGAATCAACTAAGGAAAGCAAAGACATGGACTGTAACTCAAAATTACATGTTATCACATCCGTGTCATTCCCTGCCTCTCTCTGAGCGTAGACTCTAGTTGGTCCACCGGCCTCTGGCTATACGGCCACAACATGAGCAAGGTTCCTCTGTGCCTCTATCCTAGGTGCATCAGCCCTCGGCTGGAAGTAACCACGACCGCGCCCATGGCCTCTCTGATAATCAATCGCTCTCGTAGGAGCCTGAGCAAGATTCGGTGCCTGTGCCGCCTGATGCGGACACTCTCTCCTAAAGTGGTCTCTCGAACCACAGTTCCAACAAGCAGGGAAGTTACCCCAACACTCTCTAGAATGTTGTCTCCCACAACGAGTGCACTCGGGCAAACGCCCTCCAGCTCTATGGCCCTGGTAGCCTCTACCATGGTGGCCACTGCCACGCCTATGGTCAAACTGATGTCCACTGCCCTGATGCCTCTTGGCATCACCACGATCAAAGTTGTTATGCCTCTTTCCAGAACTAGATCCTCATGAACGCTTGGTCAGCCCCAAGCTATGCTCAATGTCATTGGCCCTAGCAACCAAGACATCAAAATCAGAATAATCTGAAGCTAAGGTGTACCTCTTAACTTCCTCATGAAGCCCATATCTGAATCGGTTACAATGGTCCCTCTCAGTAGGAACCAACTCTAGAGCATACTGACTCAAACGGACAAAACGGATCTCGTAGTCAGTCACTGAAGCATCTCCCTGAACAAGAGCCATGAACTCTCGTTTCTTCTCATCAAGATATCTCAGCCCCAAGTATCTCTTCCTGAAAGCAGACTCAAAGAAGTCCCAACCAATTTCAGCCTTCGACACACCGGTAGTAATGGTGACCCACCAGGTGTAGGCATCACCCTGAAGCAACGAAATCACACAGCCCAACTTACGGGCACCAACACAACCCATCTGAGCTAAGATACAGACTGTCTTCTCTAGCCACAACTCAGATCTCTCCGGTGTAGATCCTCTGAACTCTTCGGCCCCTAGGCTACGAAGCCTCTCTAACGGTAAGCTAGCATCATCACCTCTCGACTGAGCTGCAGCCTGAGCTCCGGCAACTGCGGCCTAAAACACTCTCGCTATAGCTTGAACTAGTGGAGCCATATCTATTCCCGCAGGACCTTGCTACCCTGACCAACCTGAGGTCCTGCTCCCTCAGCTCCAGCCTCGCCTCCCACTTCAGGCTGAAGAGGTGGTGGTGGTGGAGCTCCGACTCCAACAGCAGGCTCTTCCACATGAGCCTCTACTCCAGCCACCAGCTCATTAACAGGAGCCGCAACACGTGGTTCCTGGCGAACCAACCTCGGTCTACCTCTAGGCCTCGACATACGCGCTCACAGATACAACTACAACACAACAACAACATACAAAGATAGGGTTAGCAAGGGCAAGGGTCCAAGTGGCTCAAGTATGTTCCCCCACTTAAAAATCCTTTTTCCGATGTAATAGAAGCAATGAGACTCTACTCAACATGCTTCAAACAACATACATACATTAATCAAGCAAACATGCTTACATGGCAAGCAAACACCATGTAACTTCAATACAAGAACTTAACTTACCTCACTTACCTGCCCAAGTTCTCGAAAACCTTAGGCTCTGATACCAACAAGTGTAACCCCCTCGACCCGGTCCGGATGCTTGACTAATCCGAGTGGGCTACACGGGGATAACCGATACGAAACTCGTTAAGGCTCCACTTCGGTTGCCGACCAAAGAAAACTTTTTCATTTATTATTACCTTATCTAGATGTATTGTTATATTCTATGTGAAAAAGACAACAACGGAAGAAAACAAGCGAGGCGAAACAATGAACATACAGTTAAAGCAGCCAATTTTAACTTTCACAACAGGTCGTATCGATACACTAGAAGAGGGTATCGATACGCCTTGACTAGGTCAACAGCCCAAGGTCAAACAAGGGAGACCGTATCGGTACACAGGTTGACCGTACCGATACACCCTGACTGGTCAACTTCTCACGGTCAACGATACAAGACCGTACTGATACACCCTAGATCCGTACCGATACGCCAAAATCTCGTCAAAATCTCAGATTTCCTGAGAGGCTTTGGCGTATCGATACGCCCTCGCGTATCGGTACGCTAGGCCAAACTTGAGTCCCAAAGTGTAGGCCCGTATCGATACGGCCCTTGGGCGTACCGATACGCCCTGCACTGAAATACTCAAATTTGCAGCCAAGGACTCTAAAACACAACTCTAGATGCAATTCGAGACTTTCCTATCCACACGCAAGTATACATACAACATTTAACAACCAAGATTTCAGCATACTAGGCATTCGAAACGAACAAGGATCATACACTCAAAGGATTTATACATTTACCAAAAGAAGACATATATTGTACTTAAAAGGTTCATGCCTTAGACAACCACACATACCGCATTCAAAAAGGCACAAGGCCAACATACTAGGCATAAGCAAGCCTCAAACATACATCCACAAACAAGGAGTCTAAACATGCTCCTAAAACCAAACATCAACATACATCAAAAACTCAAATCAACAACACCTATCCCATTGCTTGTCTATTACACCTTAGAACTTAAAAGTCCATACTTGAAAGCTAAGATAGCACCACAATGCACACTTGGAGGCCCTCTCCTTGCACAAGCAACCCACGAACTACGGATCTACATTGTCGAACAAAAGAGAGCGTAAGCATAAAGCTTAGTGAGGGTAGCTCATTAAAACAAACCATGACAATGCAGGGTCCAAGCACGAGCATAACCAAAGTAGAATGCATGATCTTACCTTCGATCCACATGAGCCAAGATACAAATGATGCATTAACATAAATATCAACATCATGCTATGCTTAACAAGTCCAAAACCACATCATATATAAACACATATATTAATCCATATTGGCACCTAGATATGACTTGAATACGCGGATAAAACGTTGGAACTCACATCCAACAACAACCATTACCTTACGGTGGGATTACACTCATCACCGTTCATGCGGAGGGGATTCCACTCATCCTCACGCCCCATCGATGGGATTACACTCATCACCGACTATCATATAAGAAGGTTTTTCGGGCGAACCCGTAATCCATCTTGATGACTACCATCACCAAGACCATGTGCACATTTGACTCACGTGTGCACACTAAACATCCTAATGATCGATCATTGTACCCAAGCATACTAGTGCCAATGCTAAACACAATTCATAACCTTTCACAACATCAATTCATATCAACTTCCGTGCTTAGCACGTAGTCACCATGACTCACCGTCATGCACAATCCACATGCATATCACAATGCATCAACACCATACCTTAACATACATGTATAACACATTATACATAGCCATCATAAACACAAGTAAACATGAGGCATAAACAACAATTAAAGTTCGACCAAAGTCTCTAACTAAAGCTTGAGATTAGGCTACCACTCTAATCCCAACTCTAGGTGGGTCTACCAAGCCCAACCTAGTCCACATTCTTGAACCAACCTTGAAAATCAATTTAAAACATTTAACCACTCACCGACTATTCCAAGCTCAACACACTAGCCGATCAAGCTTCCAATGATTCCGGATTTGTTCCCGAGGCTTCACCAACACAAATTCTTGCTTCTAATCATCTCAACACAATTAAAACAACATCAAATCAGTTCACACATCAATGTAGCAAACTCGGAACACTAATCAAGCATAAAACACAAGATTTCAAGCTAAGAACAACTCCCAAAACCTCAATCCCAAGCAACCCTTTAGCACAGTCCAAAACTCTTGATTTCAACCTTTTTAACACACTTAAATGCTCCCACAACAACCCCTAACTATCACACTAACATCAGCCCTCAATTTCCAACACCTAGCAACCCCAAAACCAACCTTTAAACCCTTCAAAAACCCCTCTAAAACCCAAATCCGAGAATCTTCATAAAACCCTTTAAAATTCATTTATGTTGGATCTTTTAGGTTGTAAACATCTTATCTAACATTAAATAATCAAAAGCTTTTGTTAAAGACAATAAAGTTCTCATTTTTAAAATAAACTTTCAAAACACCAAAATCCAAAAACTAGGAGCTTTGAGAAAAATAAAGGTGCTAGCTTGTAGAGGGAAAGGATGACAAGTCAAAAATGAGTTTACCTTTCAAAAAGCACCAAAGATGAAGGTGTATGGTGATGGAATAGTGATTTGGAGTAGGGAGAGCTTTTGGTCGTGAGAAATGAAATTGGGGGAGTGAGGAAGAAGATGACAAAAGACTATTTTAATAAAAAAGGGTTTTAAATTTGCAAGAAAACTTAATTATCATAATGCCATTAATGAGGATAGCTATCTCAATTTCCAAATTCCATGGAATTAGGCTTTAAAATCAAAACATGTCCAACATAAATTATTTGTTCTGAAAACCCGAGGCCCAAAATAATATTTTATTATTTTAATTGTGAAACCGAAACCCGAAACATTGTTTTAATATTATTTTCACCCGACCCTCAAACCCGGGTGTTACACTCAGTTTTTTTCTCAAACTCTATACATTCTTCTTCTTTATATCTCCATATATATACATGTACTATTTTGCCTACAACAACATTATCAAAAAAAAATAATTTCAAACTTACCAACTTTCACGTGAAAGTTGGTTGTTATATGCATGCAACACTAACAAGGTGGCGTCCTGCCACAAAGTTGACCAGGCATCTTTAAACATATTGTCACATCCTTATAATCTTGGGATCGGGACGTGTGTCCTTAGGAGCTTTCGGGAAGCTTGTGGCGCCTATGTAAGCCTTCTTAATCTAAGCTGGAGTGCTTAGATCGGTGCAGAAACGGGTTGATGGCGAGACAAGAGAGGATGCGAGATGAGATTTGTGCAAACGCCCGGAATTTTATTAATCTAAGGGAAAAACAAAGTTGTGGCCTCACAAGCCTGTCAAATTGAAAATCCTAAGAAAAAGTGAATAATGAGGTGGGGGTAAGCCTCTTTAAATAGACTCTCTATGTCCTAATCCTACTCTAACTAGGATAGCTAATATCCTAGTCCTGCAAGGAGTAGTAATCCTTGTCCCAAAAGGATTCGTGGCCCTTAAACCCCAATGAAGGCTTGATTTGCACCGAAGTTAGGCCCAAGGTGGTGTGCGGACCGTGCTTGGACCCGTGGGGTGCGTCCAGCTGGCCCTGTTCAGTCCCTCAATGCGTGCTGCTGTCGGACCCATGGTGTGTGGCAGGATCGACCTGCTCGGTTCTTGAGCGTGGGCTGCTGTCGCCCCCATGGGGTGCAGCGGGCTCGGTCTGCTCGGTTCTTGGGCGCGTGCTGCTGCCGGCCCTCTAGGGTGCGGTTGGATCGAACCATAAGGTGCGGTCCATGACATTCTCCCCCACTAGTTCTGGTGACGCCCTCATCGCTCGGATAAGGTGATATCAGCTCACTTGATCCTTGAATTGCCATAGGTCCACGACTGGTTCCTAACTTCCTTCGCTGTCGGGAAGTCCTTTCCACATGACAAAATACTCATGTCTCGGTCGATGGCCCGGTCGTCAAACGGACCTTTCTGATTGGATGTGCCGAACTTCGTTCTCATAGGAAACTTTCACTCCGACTGGTGCTCGGTGTGACATGACTTGTTCCGGATCTAACTCATCTTGATAGAAAGGCTTGAGTAAACTTACATGGAATATCGAATGAGCTTGGATGGTTGTTGGTAGTTCTAATCGGTAGGCCATAGTACCTACTCGTTTCACAACTTTGAGCGGTCCTCCGTACCTCCGCACAAGTCCCTTGTGCACGGTTGGGTTGCGTAAGATTCCGGTTAGCTTTGCAAGGACTAAGTCTCCAACTTGGAAGCTTATATCCCTACGTTTTGTATCTTCCCACTTTTTGGTCCGTTTTCCTGCCTTGTGTAGACAAGCTCGAGCTAAGTCATGATGTTCTTGCCACTCCGTAGCAAACTTAAGTGCTGCTAGATTGGGCCCCTCATACCTGGTTGTGACTGTGTTGGGTGTGAGCGGCTGCTACCCGGTCACGATTTCGAACGGACTTTGGTTGTTCACCTCACTTCATTGTAAATTGTAGGAGAATTTGGCCACGTCTAGTAGCTTTGGTCAATTAAGTTGTGTGATACTCACGTAATGTCTCAAATATATCTCCAATAAGCCATTCACACGTTCAGTTTGTCCATCGGTTTAGGGGTGAACGCTTGTCGAAAAGTTCAAACTCGATCCCATGAGTTTGAATAATTCAGTCCAGAATTTGCCTGTGAACCGTGTGTCTCGGTCGCTGATGATTGTCTTTGGCAATCCCCAATACTTCACAACGTACTTGAGAAAGAGGCGGGTTGCCTCCTCGGCAGGGCATACTTTTGAAGCCAGAATAAATGTCC
The DNA here is from genome assembly GCA_958450335.1 of Hibiscus tridactylites. Taxonomy (NCBI): domain Eukaryota; kingdom Viridiplantae; phylum Streptophyta; class Magnoliopsida; order Malvales; family Malvaceae; genus Hibiscus; species Hibiscus tridactylites. Next base: position 60,684,261 of record OY288282.1, read on the forward strand.
CGTATTTGGAAAACCTGTCAACAACTACCATAATTCTGGACAAGCCGTCGGTGTTAGGCAAGCCGACTATGAAATCCATGGATACACTTTCCCATGGTCATTCGAGGATGGGCAATGGTTATAACAGCCCAGCGGGTTTCTTTGTCTCGATCTTGTCTTGTTGGCACACAAGGCAAGTCTTCACATATGCTTCTATATCTTCGCGCATGCGGGGCCAATAGTAGATTTCAGTAATCAAGGCCAAGGTTCGGTTCATTCTTGGGTGTCCATCCCACTTGGAATCATGACACTCCTTCATGATTTCCTTACGTAGTTCCTCGAACTGAGGTGCGTAGAGACGTTGTCCCCGTGTATAAAGCAAGTCCTCTTCGAGCCAAAACCTTCGGGTTTTGCCTTCCTTGGCATAGTCGATGAGCATTTTGGTTGTTGGATCGCGTGCTAGCCCCTCCTTGATGCGTTCTAGAAACTGTCCTTCTGGCAAGCTAACAAACTCTATGTTGTAGCTTTGGCTTAAGGCGTTAGGGACTAAGTTGACTTTTCCTGGCTTGTAGTCCATATCAAAATCAATTTCGGTAAGAAATTCTTGCAAGCGGGCTTGTTTGGGAGATAACTTTTTTTAGGTCAGGAAATAACTGTTGGCAACGTTGTCTGTATAGACCACGAACTTGGACCCTAGTATATGGTGTCGCCAAGTCCGCAAACAATGTACCACCGCGGTCATCTCCTTCTCATGAACTGAGTATCTCCTATCGGTGTTATTCAGCTTTCGGCTTTTGTATGCAACGAGATGTCCCTCTTGCATCAGGACCCCTGCGATGGTTGAGTCCAATGCATCCATACAAACTTCAAAGGGTTTGGCATGATTCGGCAATGCCAGCACCGACTCACTTGTCATGGCGTGTTTTAAGTCTTCAAAGGCTTGTTGGCAACATTGATTCCAATCCCACGCATTGTCTTTCTTCAATAACTCGGTTAAGGGGGTGGCGATTTTTAAGTAGTTTTTGACGAACCTTCGATAGTAGTTGGCTAACCCTAAGAAGGATCTCAATTATGTTACTTTGGTTGGTGGCTCCCAATCTATTATTGTTTGAATCTTGGCCTTATCCATTCGGATTTTGCCGCCTCCTATAATGTGGCCGAGGAACGAGACTTCTTCTTGTGCGAATGAGCACTTCTCCTCTTTGACGTATAGCTGGTTTTGCCGCAAGGCTTCGACACTTTTCGTAGGTGTTCAACATGCTCCTCGATGGTCTTGCTATAGATTATGATATCATCGAGGTAAACTACAACGAACTGGTCAAGGAAGGGTTGTAGTACCTTGTTCATGAGGGTACAGAATGTGGCGGGAGCATTCGTGAGGTCAAAGGGCATCACAAGGTATTCGAACGAACCTTAGCGTGTCACACAAGCTGTCTTCGACTCGTCGCCTTCGGTAATTCTTACTTGGTAATATCCAGACCGCAAATCTAACTTGGTGAACCATCTTGCATCACCAAGTTGGTCGAACAAGTCGGCTATTAAGGGTATCAGGTACTTTTTCTTCACGGTGAGCTTGTTCAAAGCTCGATAGTCAATGCACATTCAAAGCATTCCATCATGTTTCCTCTGAAAAAGCATTGGTGCTCCGTAGGGCGCCTTGGATGGTCGGATATATCCGACATCAAGGAGTTCCTTCAATTGTTTGCGTAATTCTTCAAGCTCGGGCGGGGCCATCCGGTAAGGGGCTCGAGCCAGTGGCACCGCATTTGGTATGAGCTCAATCTTATGGTCGACTTCACGTTTCGGTGGAAGAGTTTTGGGCAACTCTGGGGGCATTACATCTTGGAATTCTGCTAGGACTTGTCCTACTTCGGTTGGGACCTTCTTGGTTGTGGGCGGATCGTCATGTACTATTGCCACTAAGTATGTTGGTTCTTCCATATGCATTCCTTTGTTGTACTGAATGGTCGACGTTATCTTGCCCTTAACTCCTGATTATCGGTTTAGTGAGACCATACATCGATAGGTTGCGTCGAGTATGCACAAGCAATTTGTGAACGAAACGGGGAACGCATTAATCCGATCAAGGAAGCTAATGCTCATTACTACATCAAAATCGTCAAGGGGGATCACCTTGATTGTTTCCTTACCGGAACAGTCGCCAATGTTAAGTTTTTCTCCTCTTGCTACCCCGACAATTGGAGTCTCCTTTGAATTTATGGTTTTGATAAACTCGCCTGCCTTCTCATCACGAAGGTCAAGTTTCTTGGCAGCTTGTTTTGACAAAAACAAATCTGAGGCCCCAGTGTCTACCAATGCGCTCATCTTTTGGCAAGCCATGTTGATGTCTACGAACATCAAACCCTTTTTCTTCAAACCTTTATTAACTTCCATGGTGCTGTGATAACTGCATAAATATCATTGTTTTCATACCTTTTTGCTATAACATTTTCCTGTTCTTGAGTTCATACCATAGCATTTAGGTTGCATTTTCTTCTTCCGGGTGCATCTTTATCTTTGCTGGTATTTGGTCCATATCGAGCGGTACTGCTCGGAAGGTTGGTTTTTGGTTTGTTAGTGCGTAGGAAAGGAGTCAAGAGAGAAAGCTGTTGCCGGGAATTGCTATAGCATAGTGGAAGTGGATATTGGCTAGCATGTGAGAAGCACGTGAGCTGCAGAAGCACGTGAACATGCAGAAGAGGGCGATCTGACATGTGCAATAGTCGGTACCCACCTGCAGACTGTCCTCCTTGTCCCCTCGTGGCAGACCTTGTCGGTGGATTTACCTTGGGATTATCAAGGCATCTTTAGGGCACAAAACCCTATAAGCCTCCACTATATAAAGGGGAGAGAAACCTGGAAAAAGTGTGTCGCGAAAGAGAGGCGGAAGAGAGAGAAAGTCACAAGGAGAGAGAAGCGTTCATCTTCATCTTCTCCAGCTTGGTGTCCTCCATCGTTGAAGCTCCAAGGAGTGGCCTCACCGGCCTCGAGAGAGGCGGTGGGCCTATGATAGTCGGGCAGTCCATGGCAGAGAGGGAGTTAACCTTTCTTTATATCGATATAGCATTTCCTTCTCACATTTTTATCTTTGGTGATGTTATCGCAATGATACATTTGATGATATTTCCCAGCCACGAACTGTTTTAGGTGGCTTGGGTTTGATGGTTGATTTTATTTTGAGTACTTTTTAATGCATGCTATAGCTTTTTCAGTGTTTATCATGTTCTATGATTTGCTTATGCGTTTTATTTCCTTAAAGTTGTAAGAGCCTCGAGAGATGGTCGTTCTTTAAATGTGTGTTGAGGTTAGTAATCGAGAGAGCTAGCCTTAGAACCCCCATAAGCAATGGAGTGGTTGTCGAGAGGCAGACTCTAACCTACCTTAGAGATAAGTTATAGGTTTCAAGGGCTAAAAAGGATAGTTCGTGAAGGGTAGGGGAGTGTTAAGAGTTTACGCCGAGAGGTATGGCTGTAGCATTTCTGACTCCAGTTTCCTGGCTAGAGATAGTTTAGGAACACTTTTAGCAAATCCTGCCTAGCATAGAAGATAGCTGAAGAGCCTTAGTATCGTTAAGAAGCTTAAGTTAGGTTGTCCATCATTCCCAGCCAGTCATTCCGTAGTGAGTTTCGCATACGAAAGGGGACATGTTCATCATATCTTTCGTTGCACTGTTTTGCTTCAGCATTATTTTATATCATCTCGTTTACTATAGCATTGTCATCTGCAAAAAGTTCAATCTTTATTGTTACAGCAAACCGTGAATACCTCTAATCCTTGTGGAGATGATACTCACTCATCACTTTATTACTTGTTCGACGTGTATACTTGCACCATATTTGCGTATCATTTATAGTACACTACACGCAAGCAACAAGTTTTTGGCGCCATTGTCGGGGATTGGCAATTGGTTGTTTACAGTTTTTTTATATTGCTTGTTCTTTTTGTTTTTGTACATATTTATTTTAGGTTTTTTATTTTTCATTTTCAGGTGTCCTGCTAGTGCATGACCAGAAGATGACCTAGAGGACCCCTGCAATCACCTATTTCTAAAATCGAGCATTTCTTGAGACTTAGGAGACGTGTTCGAAGAGTAGAGACTAGAAACATGAACGGAGAAATACCACCACCTCAAGGTAACAGAGATGCTATGACAAATGGCCAGGGAGAAGCAGCTCGACCTCGAGCAATTAGAGATCATTTGACTCCTATCTTGGACGATCTATATCACGGAATAGTAGCTCCAGAAATTCAGGCAGCCCAGTTTGAGCTTAAACATGTTATGTTCAACATATTGAACACTATTGGTCAATTTGGAGGTATGCCTCATGAAGATGCAAGACAACATATTCGGGCTTTCTTGGAAGTGTGTAACTCGTTTAGACAGCAAGGAGTGCACGAGGATGTGCTAAAGCTTAAACAGTTTCCATATTCTTTACGTGATCGTGCTAGAGCATGGCTAAGTGGAGTGCCAGTTGGATCAATGGAGACTTGGACAGATCTATGCAAAAGTTTTCTGCTACGATATAATCCACCCAATAGAAACACTCAGTTGAGAAATGATATTGCTTCTTTTCGTCAAGCTGATGACGAATCCATGTATGAGTGTTGGGATCGATTCAAAGGATTATTGAGGAAGTGCACAAATCATGGTTTTCATGATTGGACCCAAGTAATTATGTTATATAATGGAGTGAATGCTACTACAAGGATGATGTTAGATGCTTCAGCAAATGAGACCTTGTTAGACAAATCACCAGAGGAAGCATTCAACATTCTTGATAGGGTAGCAAACAATGATTACCAGTTTCCGACTACAAGGCTTGGAACGGGGAGGAGAACCCAAGCAGTTCGAGAGAGTGATGTTGATGACTCGGTAGCCACCCAGTTAGCTGCTATCACAAATATGCTAAAGAACCTCCAACGTCCCAACGAAGTCAAGAAGTGAAGTCTGCAAACTCATGTCTCAGATGCGATGGCAATCACCATTTGAGTGAATGCCCTGACAATCAAGAGTCAGCCAACTATGTGGGGAATTATAACCGCAACAACAATCCATATTCCAATACCTACAACCCATGATGGCGTCATCATCAAATTTCAGTTGGGGTAATCAAAGGCACACCAATTCTGCTAAGCCAGAGCCACAGCAACATTTGATTGAAGCACCATCTTCTAACCAGATGATGTCATGGCAAGGTCACAAAGGAGCATCATCTTCATCGAACAGTTCGCTGGAGGCTACATTCAAGGAATTTATGGCTATGACAAAAGATTTCATGGGAACCACGAAAGTTTTGCTACAGGATCATGCAACAAACATTAAGAATCAAGGAGCCTTATTGCAAAGCCATAGTTCATCTCTTAGAGCCTTAGAAACACAAGTTGGTTAGATAGCTCAAACCTTGCATGCGAGACCACAAGGAATTTTGTCTAATGACACTGAAGCCACTAAGCACCATAGCAAGGAACAATGCAGCGCACTCACATTAAGGAGTGGCAAGGAAATTAGCAAAGAAGACAAGTTTGGGGGAAAAGAGAAGGATGGCTCTCAGCCAAACTTGTCTCACGAAGAAGATAACTCACAAGATCCTCCAGTTGAAGAGAAGGGAGAGGAAGTCATAGCAAAAGAAACACCGAAGGAGGAGCCTGCTTTTGCTACAGCAAAAGATGTAACTCCACCAGCCCATAGAAATGAAGTTAGACCCCCACTTCCTTTTCCTCAATGACTCAAGAAGTAGAAAGAAGACCGTTAATTCCAGAAATTCGTAGATATCCTGGACAAATTACATATCAATGTCCCATTTCTGGAGGCCATTGATCAGATGCCAACATATGCCAAGTTCTTCAAGGATATAGTCACGAAAAAGAGGAAGGTTGAGAAGCAAGAAACTGTCGTTATAGCAGAAGAATGTTATTCTATGTGGAGCAAGCTGCCACCTAAGAGGAAAGACCCAAGTAGTTTTGCTATCCCATGTTCTATTGGCGACAAGTTTGTTGGAAGAACACTTTGCGATTTGGGATCTAGTGTTAACTTGATGTCCAAGTCGATTTTTCTAAAACTGGGAATTCGAGAGGCACAACCCACCAAGGTTGTGCTACAGCTAGCAGATCACTCTCATGTTCGCCTAGAGGGAAGAGTTGAAGATGTTGTGGTAAAAGTGGACATATTTATCTTTCTAGTCGACTTCTTAATCCTCGACTGTGAAGCTGACAGCAACACACTCATTATCTTGGGTAGGCCATTTTTAACCACCGAGCAAGCTTTGATCGATTGTGAGAAGGGTGAATTCACGATGTGAGTGGCTGATCAGACGATCACGATCAATATTCATGACACCTTCATGTATTCAGACAATCTAGGAGTATGCCAATATATAGATGCTACAGCATAAAATGTGACTGATGAGTTTTGCTGTAGCAATGAGATGCAAATGAAAGAGTTTGAAGCACTCTGAAAAGATGATGATTCAGACCTAGAAGAGCTCTCAAGGGAATTGGAGCAGTCTAGTCAACTCGAGGCTAGACCAGGTACACACTTTGAACCTCTTGATTTTTCAGAATTTGTACCTCCTAAGCCTTCCCTTGAGCATGCACCTTCTTTAGAACTGAAACCTTTGTCATCACATCTTAAATATGTTTACTTAGGGAGCAATGGAACTTTGCATGTGATAATCTCATCTAGTCTCACACCTAAACAAGAAACTAGTTTAGTAAATATGTTGTTACAACATAAAAATGCGCTAGGGTGGACTATGGTTGATCTGAAGGGTATAAGCCCTGCTATATGTATGCACAAATTTTTGCTTGATGATTGTCACAACAATTCAGTTGAGCCCCAGAGGAGATTAAACCCAATCATGAAGAATGTGGTGATGAAAGAGATAATCAAGTGGCTTGATGCTGGAGTAATCTACCCGATATTCGATAGCTCATGGGTCAGCCCGGTGCAATGTGTACCGAAGAAGGGAGGTGTGATCGTGGTAAGCAATGAGAAGAATGAGTTATTGCCTACTAGAACCGTCACGAGGTGGAGGATTTGCATGGACTATAGGAAGCTCAACAAGGCAACCAAGAAGGAGCATTTTCACCTCTCATTCATTGATCAGATGTTAGATCGACTAGCGGGCAAGGCATTCTACTGTTTCCTCGATGGGTATTCTGGGTACAATCAGATTGCTATAGCACCCGATGACCAAGAGAAGACGACTTTCACATGCCCTTATGGAACTTATGCTTTTCGGAGAATGCCCTTTGGTCTCTGCAATGCTCCAGCAACTTTTCAAAGATGTATGCTGGCTATTTTTTCAGACATGGTCGAGGATTTTTTAGAAATTTTCATGGATGACTTCTCGGTCTCCAGAGATGACTTCGACACATGCTTGGGCAATCTCGCCAAGGTTCTAAAGAGGTGTGAGGAAGCTGACTTGGTGCTCAATTGGGAAAAATGCCATTTCATGGTAACGAAAGGAACGATCTTAGGCCACAAGATCTCGAAGCAAGGGATAGAAGTTGACAAAGCAAAGGTCGAGGTCATTGAAAAACTACCTCACCCCACTATTGTCAAGGGAGTGAGAAGCTTCCTAGGGCATGCTGGCTTCTATCGGAGATTCATCAAGGATTTTTCGAAGATCTCAAAGCCGTTATGCAATTTGCTACAGCAAAATCAACCATTTGTGTTTGACAAAGATTGCTATAGCGCATTTCAAGAACTGAAGGAGAAACTTATCTCAGCACCAGTTGTCATTCCACATGATCGGAACGAGCCATTTGAGCTGATGTGTGATGCAAGTGACTACGCCATCGATGCAGCACTTGGACAACACCGAGGTAAACTCTTTCATGTTATTTATTATGCTAGTCGTACTTTGAATGATGCAGAAATCAATTACACCACCACTGAAAAAAATTGCTTGTTGTAGTATTTGCCTTTGATAAGTTTAGGTCATACTTGATAGGGACTAAGGTCATAGTTTATACTGATCATTCAGCCATTAAGTACTTAGTGACTAAAAAGGATGTTAAACCTAGACTTATTAGATGGATACTCTTGCTGCAAGAATTTGACCTGGAAGTTAGAGATAGGAAAGGATGTGAGAACCAGGTAGCTGACCATTTATCTAGGCTAGAAAATGCTATCAGACAAGATAATGAAACTGAAATTAAGGAGGAACTCCCTGATGAGAAACTGTTAGCTGCTACAGCAATTCCGTGGTATGCTGATATTGTTAATTATCTTGTCAGTGGTATTTTGCCTCCTGATTTATCTAGCCAGGGACTCAAGAAATTCAGACATGATGCAAGATTCTACTATTGGGATGAACCTTACTTGTTCAAGCAATGTCCTGATCAGATCATAAGGAGATGTGTTCCAGCGGAAGAATACCATAGCATTTTGTATCATTGTCATTCATCACCATGTGGAGGGCAATTTGGTGGTGCTAGAACTGCTACAAAAGTTCTTTAAGCAGGATTCTATTGGCCTACACTTTTCAAGGATGCACACGAGTTCTACAAGACTTGTGATAGATGCCAAAGAGCGAGGAACATCTCTAGGAGAAATGAGATGCCATTGCAAAATATTCTGGAGGTTGAAATCTTTGACGTGTGGGGAGTTGACTTCATGGGTCCATTTCCTGTATCATATAGAGATCAATATATTTTGCTAGCAGTCGACTACGTGTCAAAATGGGTGTAGGCTGTTGCCACCCCAAGGAATGACTCCAAGACGGTCATGAAGTTTCTTCACAAGAACATCTTCACGAGGTTCGGAGCATCCAGAGCCATCATCAGTGATGAAGGAACTCACTTTGACAAAAAAACTTATTGCTAAAGCATTGCATCGATATGGAGTCAGGCACAAGATTGCTACATCATATCATCCACAAACGAACGAACAGGCTAAAGTTTTCAACTGAGAAATCAAGCAAATCTTGGAGAAGGTGGTTAATCCTAAGAGAAAAGATTGGTCCCCCAAGCTGGATGAAGCACTTTGGGCATATAGAACAGCCTTTAAGACACCTTTGGGCATGTCACCCTTCAAGCTCGTATTTGGCAAGGAGTGCCATCTACCCGTTGATCTTGAGCACAAGGCTTATTAGGCAATCAAGAAACTCAATATGGATGCCCAACTAGCTGGTGAAATAAGGTTGCTAGAGCTTAATGAGCTGGAAGAATTTAGAGCCCAAGCATATGAGAATGCTCGCATTTACAAGTCATACCTTGATCTTCACGATCCTTGAAAGTTTGCCTCTTTACACTCTACCTTTTATGCTATAGCATGTTCATAAATAATGCTTTTCTTTTTAGTTTAGTTTTTATGTTATCTTTGTTTTTATTTTCATATCTTTTCATGTGACCCTCGTACAAGCTTTCTCTTTCCTAGTACGATGTCAGGTACAAAGACATGAGAGCATGATGTCTATAGGGGTTGGTAGCAAAAGGAAGAAGGACATGGAGTTTGTTTTTATCCACTTTTGGAAGTACAAAAAGGGGGAAAAGAAAAAGATAAGGAGAGGTTTTATTTGAAAAAGTGGGGGAGGATGAATTAAAAAATGAGAGAAAAACAAAAAGCAAGAGAGAGAATATTCACCTAATTAATGAGGTGAAACCCTAGCCACAGAAACCTACATATTCACTCTCCAGCCATCAACCATCACATTAACTTCCACCTTAAATCCGACACACGTCCCCATCACTCCCCTCTTCCATTAATTCATCTGTTTCCCCTCACCTTTTTCAACTTCCCATATTTCCTTCATCATCACCCGTCCCTTCAACTTCTTCAACACTCACCTTTTTCAACTTCCCATATTTCCTTCATCATCACCCGTCCCTTCAACTTCTTCAACACTCAACTTTTTCTTCTTCCCTTCCATCTCTTAGATTTTCTCCCCAAAACACAAAACACCATTCACCACTTTCCCCTCACATATTCAGTCCTCCCATATTTTCAACTAAACCCTCCATGGCTCGTTGCAAGAATGCCCCTGAAACTTCCGATCGCCCTAAGAAACCAACAGTCCTCAAAATCTCTAAGTTTTTCGATGAGGCAGTAAAGGAGCGGTGGAAAAAACTCAAAGATAGGAATGTTCTTCCAGAGTTAGGGTTTAAATACCCTAAAAAGAGGAGGACCAGTTCGATCAAGCAGTCATGGACGTCACTGGCAAGCATGAATGGAAAACCTTTGCTGCTCACCCTGAGAAGATCTGTACCTCACTAGTAAAGGAGTTCTACGCACACCTTACAAGTCCAACACAGTCTACGGTTCATGTGCGAGGCAAGCAAATAAAGTTTACTACTGCAGCAATTAACAAGTTCTATGGGCTAAAGCACACTGTAGACCATCACACCACTTTTGTGACAACCATGGATGCGCAGACAAAGCGCGAGGTGCTAGAGGATATTTGTTTTGAGGGAACGGTGCTGGACAACATGTCAGTCGAGAGAGGACGCCTGAAACCTGAGGCCAAGGTATGGAACCATTTTGTGCAACATAAGCTTATGCCCACATTACACACTGCCACAGCCCACATCTCTAGACTTTTTCTTCTCCACTCAATATTACATGGTAGACGCATTGACATAGGAAAGATTATAGTGGATGAAGTGTATGCTTGTCTGAAAAGGCCTCATAGTCCCCTTGTTTTCCCTAACCTGATAACTGCTTTGTGTAAAAGAAAAGACGTCTTTATAGATGATCCAGTGGATGCAACTATTTCAGGAAAGACAGGTCTAACTCCAGCCCTCGTTACGGAACTTTGAGGATTCAATGAAGATGTGCCTCAGCAAACAGTGGAAGAAGGAGCTAAAAGTTTTGCTGCAGCATTGGTGGAAACAACGAAAGAATTGAGCGCTGAGATCAACCTGATGAAGGCACACCAGCGGGCGTACTTCAAGTATGCCTATCATCGCGATGGTGCCATAGCATTTTTCTTCAACAAGCTCTTACCAGACCAGAACGTGTCATTTCCACTATTCCCCATAGAGTTATTGCAAGCCCTCACCACTGCTACAGCAAGCACAGTGTCTCCCAGTGACCCTAGCTCCATCCAACCTGCTGCCAAGAAAAAGACTCCGAGAAAGAAGACGCCTACGACTCCTACTGCCCAGCAAGAGAAAGAAACTCCCGTGATTCCACCTACTGTAGAAGAGACCGAGCTAGTGGCTACCTCGACCAAGAAAAGGAAATGTACCAGGAAGGCAACTAATCATGCACCGTCACGTCCGGAAAACCCACTTCCTGAGCCAGAGCATATACCAAGTGTTCATGAGGACCCCCCTCAATAAGAGACAACCCCGACACCTACACCTGAGCCGACCAAAGCACCAACAGCGGATGCTACAACATCCAGACCAAAGACACGCATCAAACATACTGTCGATCGTGTCAGATCTTCTCCCAAAGCTCAGTCAGTCTCCTTCGAGAGTGTGGACGATGTCGCAGATCCCCACCACTACTCTTCTGAGGTAACTAACTTTTTAATTTTTTCATTTTTTTCATCATTTTTTCATGCCATATAGTATAGATTTGTTTATGCATTGAGGACACTGCATCTCTTAAGTTTGAGGGTGTTAGTGTTCATAGTCAATATTTTGCTTTAGCATATGCATAGTAGGAAAGAACAAAATTTTTACTATGGCATTTTGTTTAGTCTAGAGACAGCCTATTAATATATTTATGATGTCTGACGATGAAATCTTAAGGGCTTGAACTAAGTTAGAAAAAAAACACAACTAGTTGAGATATGTAGAACTGACCTTAGGATCTAGTTGTTAAAAAAATTTACACAGTTGCTCTCTTTCTATAAGTTCGTTAGAAAAAATTTTCAGGAAGAACCCTAGTGAACTATGATATGTAAACTCTAGAGAACTTAAAAGACAAACTAGACGATCATGTGCTAAAACAAACGAATAAATGCTAAGGCATATCTGTAGAAGGACACTCTGCTTTGCTATAGCATACTATAAAAAAACAAATAAAGGAGAAAGAGAAGAAGAAATAAAGCTTTGCTATAGCATATGAGTTAATGAAAGTTGTCACGGGATGACTCTGCCTACTAGCTCGAAGGTGAGAGGTTTGCTCCATGCTCATCTAGAGTTAAGGACGGTAGGTGTGATGAGCTGACACCTTTCGTAGCAGAAAACCTATATCTTTGGGAGTCTAAAATTAGAAAAGAACTAGAGAACATAGTTAGGGTATAACTAGGGAGCTTCCTTGAAAATTTATCTCACTAGCTTAAGTATAGGATGAAGGCAGCCACGCACACACGCACACAACTTAGTCCTAAGGAATGTTCTTAAAGATCTCGCTTCTGGTTGTTTATATTTAATTGCCTAAGTTATTTCTGAGGACTGAGATATTGTCATAGCAATCCTCTAGGTTAAATCTTTGCCATAGTATTTGATGTGAGCATGTTTATGCCACCCAACGATGCAACTTCAAACTTTCAGGGAAGTTTGCTTTTTCATTTGTTACATACTGATGTGTAACATTTCTTATACTTATATTATTTATATTAGTGTGTTTACTATGTATATAGTATGTTTGGTGTGTATTAACTTAGTTTGATATTATTTATGGTGTGTTTACGACTTGTATTATTGTTTCCATTATGTTTATACTGCTTTGATGGAAGCTTGTTTCCTTTTGACGTAGGTACGTAGGAGGACACTAGCTCAACTACAACTGACAAGTCCCGTAGCAGCTGAATGGGTGTCTTACAAGTATATGGCAGCCAATACAACAAGTGTGGGCCAAATTGACGTTGTCTCGACCAGCCTTTGTCTTTATTTTCATCAAACAAGGCCACAGATGGAGTTGTTTGTTCCTTTGACTTAGACCCCATGACGTAAGCAAGCACGTGAACTTCAAATTTCCCACAAAATAATAGCAGCCGAGAGTATTGATTTCATTTGAGCACATGCGGCATTTTCCATATTGGATTTCATTCTCCACGTGATGAAAACCATGTGCCTAATTCCAGCAACATTTGTGTGGCAATGATTTTTGTTCTGAAATTCATCACGCAGAATTCACATGTGCAGCAACTTGGTTTATGGCTTTGAAATTCAAATCCCATGCATATTTATCACGTGGCCTTATCCACAATTATGGCCACCAAGTTTCAAATGCACGGCCCAGGGAGTAAAATTCTTTTGAATTTTAAAAGGCTTGCACATTTTCCATGTGCTGATTATCCACATGCCAACTGCTCACTTCACATTCACGGCCAGAAATGCTTGCCGCCTTTGAGTAGTTTTTACTTTGAATTTTAATTTTTTACAAAGGAAAATAACAGCCACATATTTGTATAACCGGCACCCATCTTATTGTAATATATATTTGGATGAAACACATTTGTAAAGGGTAAGCCATTTTGGAATAAAAATTATTTGAGAGAGTTTCTCTTGTTCGGTTCTTTTTAGAATTTTTTCCTTGATACTTCGGGTTCTCAATTATTAGATAATTGAAGGGTCCAAGTGCTTTGTTCGAACAAATTCAAGATAAGGTTCGGGTTCGTTCAACAGATTGTTCGAGTTCTTCCTTGGAGTTTGTTCATCTTTCAACATTGTAGAAAAGATTCGATCCGGGTTTGCATAACAGATTATGCAAGTTCTTTCGAGTTCTTCGTGTCAAGTCCAAGAACGTTGCTGCCATTGTTGAATGCTTGAAGATATCATCTTCAACCTTTCACCTAGTCCTTAAATTATTTCCGCAACTTTCTTTTTTTCCCATTTCTGATTTTTCTTTCATTTTTTTCACTATTTAAAATATCTAACTTCAACATCATTTTTGTTTCTATTGCAGAGAAATACTTGCTATTATCCTAGATCCGCGAATGAACGAGGAATGTTGTTTTCTTCAACAACACCCTTGTATCATATGGTATCAGAGCTTTGGTCGGATTTTAGCAATTTCTGCACTACCAGACATCAAAAATATATATATACAAAAGCCAAAAAAATCGAAAAAAAAAATCTAAAAAAAGTCAAAATTCAAAGTTTGACCAAAAAGTCAAAGTAAAAAAATCGAAAAAATTGAAAAAAAAAATCAGTTTCGAATATTTGGGGTATTTTGTGTTAATATGTGCTAATTGGACGTGAAATGATGAAGGATATGCTTATCTTACCTTGAAATAACTTAAAATCACCCGAAATCAACTTTTCTTGTTTATTCCGGAGATAGGATGGTGGTAAGCATTTCTACTGCGTAAGTTGCTAAATTCTTGTTCTTTTAGAATCCTTTCTTTCATTTCATATTGTTATCTTCTTTTCAGCCCAATTCTCAACTTTCTTTTTTTATTATTATTTATTTCTTTTCTCCTAACCCTTATCTTTGTTCTAACAATATTCACCCGTCACCCGTTGTTTTCTTTCAATTTGACAACACTTGCAGAATCTGAACATCGGAATCAGTTCCTTTAAAGAACTAAGTACGAGAGAATGAGGGAAAAGGCAAAAAGAGCGTGTGAGAACAGAAGGGGAGACAAAAAGAGCCATTCAAGTATTCTCCCGAGTGAAACACGAGTGCTGAGTGTTAATTCGTTATTTTCTTGAGTGCAAATTCTTTGGAGTGACTAGTGAGGATTTTTGTTGTGTGATTGGTGAGGACTACTTTTTTTTTCTTTTTTTTCTAACCTTTAACCCGTTTGTTTGTTTGTTTGTTTTCTTTGTGTGAAAATGACAAGTTCTGATGAACAACAACCACTGAATCTCCAGATGCAAGCCTTAGAGCGCATGATGCAACGAGTGATTTCTAATGCATTGAAGCCTATACATTCTCGAATGGATAGACTTGATGGGGGTGGTTCCCATTTTGTCCATGAAGAGATAATTGATGACAATGTGCAGACATTGGTTACCGATGAAGCACTTGTTGACAAGAGAAGTCTAAATGATCAACCATAACGGGATGAACCGCAACGAAACAACCTCTTCCATACGAGATGCAACGTGAATGGCAAGGTATGTATTGTGATTATTGATAGTGGTAGTTGTGTTAACGTTGCTAGTAATCTCATGGTTGACAAGTTAGGACTAAAGACGACCACGCATCCCAATTCGTACAAGTTACAATGGTTGAATGATGGTGTTGAAATCAAAGTTACCGAACAAGTTGTTATACCATTTTTCATTGGTAAATACAAGGATGAGGTAACTTGTGATGTTTGTTCTATGGATACTTGTCATTTGTTGTTAGGAAGACCGTGGCAGTATGATAAGAGAGTTTTGCATGATTGTTACACCAATCGATACTCTTTTACTCATGAGGGCAAAAAGCTAACTTTGGCACCTATGACTCCAAGTGAAGTATATGAAGACGAAGTTCGTTTGAAAGCGAGTATTGCTGCTTGGAAGGCCAACAAAGAGAAGAATGAATGCGAAAAGAAGAAAGCAAATTCACAAGTATTATTTGATTCGATATTTTCTTCTATTTCTTCTTCTAACTTGCAGGTTAATAATGTGATGCCATGTGAAGTTTCCAAGGTTGCTACTGTTGGTATGTCTAGTGCATATATGTCCTTTTCAGAAATTCAGCAACCTTCTTTACCACAGTTTGACGTTCCTTTCCATTGTACTATTGATTTTTCATTTTTATATGCTAATTTCTTTAGTTGTACATTGGATTGTGAACAACCTTGTGTTGTGATTCTGGAAGATCATCGAGATTCTTGTTGTTCTTTGGATTTGCCTTTGCATGTCATTGTTTGCAGGATTACGAATGTGCAACAAGCATTGTCTGACTTTATGTTGTGCATTATTCGGAAAGGTACAAGAAAGAAGGCATTTCCATTTGTGTTCTTTTTAAGAGAACTTGATTTTAGAGGATGGCATATGTGCCGAGCAAGAAGGATGAGGAAGTTCCTTGCCAAGCGAAAGTCGAAATTGTTCCCTTTTGTAATGAGGGTCGATTTGGGGACAAATCGCATTAAAGAAGGGGGATGGTGTGAGCACGTTTATGCCACCCAAAGATACAACTTCAAACTTTCAGGGAAGTTTGCTTTTTCATTTGTTACATACTGATGTGTAACATTTCTTATACTTATATTATTTATATTAGTGTGTTTACTATGTATATATTATGTTTGGTGTGTATTAACTTAGTTTGATATTACTTATGGTGTGTTTACGACTTGTATTATTGTTTCCATTATGTTTATAATGCTTTGATGGAAGCTTGTTTCCTTTTGACGTAGGTACGTAGGAGGACACTAGCTCAACTGCAACTGACAAGTCTCGTAGCAGCTGAATGGGTGTCTTACAAGTATATGGCAGCCAGTACAACAAGTGTGGGCCAAATTGACGTTGTCTCGACCAGCCTTTGTCTTTATTTTCATCAAACAAGGCTACACATGGAGTTGTTTGTTCCTTTGACTTAGACCCCATGACATAAGCAAGCACGTGAACTTCAAATTTCCCACAAAATAATAGCAGCCGAGAGTATTGATTTCATTTGAGCACATGCGGCATTTTCTATTTTGGATTTCATTCTTCACGTGATGAAAACCATGTGCCTAATTCCAGCAACATTTGTGCGGCAATGATTTTTGTTCTGAAATTCATCACGCAGAATTTACATGTGCAGCAACTTGGTTTATGGCTTTGAAATTCAAATCCCATGCATATTTATCACGTGGCCTTATCCACAATTATGGCCACCAAGTTTCAAATGCACGGCCCAGGGAGTAAAATTCTTTTAAATTTTAAAAGGCTTGCACATTTTCCATGTGCTGATTATCCACATGCCAGCTGCTCACTTCACATTCACGGCCAGAAATGCTTGCTGCCTTTGAGTAGTTTTTACTTTGAATTTTAATTTTTCACAAAGGAAAATAACAGCCACATATTTGTATAACCGACACCCATCTTATTGTAATATATATTTGGATGAAACAAATTTGTAAAGGGTAAGACATTTTGGAATAAAAATTATTTGAGAGAGTTTCTCTTGTTCGGTTCTTTTTAGAACTTTTTCCTTGATACTTCGGGTTCTCAATTATTAGATAATTGAAGGGTCCAAGTGCTTTGTTCGAACAAATTCAAGATAAGGTTCGGGTTCGTTCAACAGATTGTTCGAGTTCTTCCTTGGAGTTTGTTCATCTTTCGACATTGTAGAAAAGATTTGATCCGGGTTTGCATAACAGATTATGCAAGTTCTTTCGAGTTCTTCGTGTCAAGTCCAAGAACGTTGCTGCCATTGTTGAATGCTTGAAGATATCATCTTCAACCTTTCACCTAGTCCTTAAATTATTTCCGCAACTTTCTTCTTTTCCCATTTCTGGTTTTTCTTTCATTTTTTTCACTATTTAAAATATCTAACTTCAACATCATGTTTGTTTCTATTGCAGAGAAATACTTGCTATTATCCTAGATCCGCGAATGAACGAGGAATGTTGTTTTCTTCAACAACACCCTTGTATCATACTTTTGTTCTGTTCTACTCATTGCTTGAGGACAAGCAATAGCTTAAGTTTGGGGGTGTGATAACTGCATAAATATCCTTGTTTTCATACCTTTTTGCTATAGTATTTTCCCGTTCTTGAGTTCATACCATAGCATTTAGACTGCATTTAGGTTGCATTTTCTTCTTCTGGGTACATCTTTATCTTTGTTGGTATTTGGTCCATATCGAGGGGTACTGCTCGGAAGGTTGGTTTTTTGTTTGTTGGTGCGCAGGAAAGGAGTCAAGAGAGAAATCTAGTGCCAAGAATTGCTATAGCATAGTGGAAGTGGATATTGGCCAGCATACGAGAAGTACGTGAGCTGCAGAGGCACGTGAACATGCAGAAGAGGACGATCTGACATGTGCAGTAGCCGGTACCCACCTGCAGACTGTCCTCCTTGTCCCCTCGTGATAGATCTTGTCGGTGGATATTCCTTGGGATTATCAAGGCATCTTTAAGGCACAAAACTCTAGAAGCCTCCACTATATAAAGGGGTGAGAAGCTTGGGAAAAGTGTGTCGCGAAAGAGAGGCGGAAGAGAGAGAAAGTTACAATGAGAGAAAAGCGTTCATCTTCATCTTCTCCAGCTTGGTGTCCTCCATCGTTGAAGCTCCAAGGAGTGGCCTCACCGGCCTCGAGAGAGGCGGTGGGCCTAAGACAGTCGGGCAGTCCATGGCGGAGAGGGGGTTCACCTTTCTTTCTGTCGCTATAGCATTTTCTTCTCATATCTTTATCTTTGGTGATGTTATCGCAATGATATGTTGGATGATATTGCCCAGCCACGAATTGTTTTAGGTGGCTTGGGTTTGATGGATGATTTTATTTTGAGTACTTTTTAATGCATGATATAGCTTTTTCAGTGTTTATCGTGTTCTATGCTTTGCTTATGCGTTTTATTTCCTTAAAGTTGTAAGAGCCCTCGAGAGTTTGTCGTTCTTTAAGTGTGTGTTGAGTTTAGTAATCGAGAGAGCTAGTCTTAGAACCCCCATAAGCAATAGAGTGGCTGTCGAGAGGAAGACTCTAACCTACCTTAGAGATGAGTGATAGGTTTCAAGGGTTGAAAAGGATAGTTCGTGAAGGGTAGGGGAGTGTTAAGAGTTTACGCCGAGAGGTATGGCTGTAGCATTTCTGACTCCCAGCTTTCTGGCTAAAGATAGTTTAGGAACACTTTTAGCAAATCCCGCCTAGCATAGAAGATAGCTGAAGAGCCTTAGTATCGTTAAGAATCTTAAGTCAGGTTGTCCATCATTCCCAGCCAGTCATTCCGTAGTGAGTTTCGCATACGAAAGGGGACATGTTCATCATATCTTTCTCTATAATGTTTTGCTTCAGCATTATTTTATATCATCTCGTTTACTATAACATTGTCATCTGTAAAAAGTTCAATCTTTATTGTTACAGCAAACCGTGAATACCTCCAATCCTTGTGGAGACGATACTCACTCATCACTTTATTACTCGTTCGACGTGTATACTTGCACCATATTTGCGTATCATTTATAGTACACTACACGCAAGCAACAAGCTGATAATGGAACCAAGTTTGGGAACTTCTTCTCCAACTTCTTTGTCATCCTCTTCTTGGATGGTTGTCGCTTTCTTGAGTTATGGGCAATCCCTTTTTATGTGATTGCCCCCGCTGTTGAAGCAACTAAAACTATTATTTTTCTCCCATGGCTTACGAAGTTTGAAGTCTCCGCCAGGTGCTTTCTTGGTCCCGTCCTTGTTATGCACCTTTTTGCCTTTCCCGCCGTTGCCTTTGTGCTTCGGCTTTTGTTTCGGGGTGTCTGACTTCTTGTATTCAAAGTCTGCAAGGGAGTCGGCCAAGTACAATGCTTTAGAGAGATCTTGGACCCCAGCTCGGTGTAATTCCATCTTTGCCCAACGTTGTAAACCGTTTTTGAAGGTAAATAGGGCGTCAACTTCGATCATGCCTTGGATTTGGAGCCTGAGTTCCGTGAACTTGTTGACATACTCTCGAATTGAGTCGTCGTGCTTTAGCTGATGAAGCTTCTCTCGGGCTTCCTCTTGAGCATTCTTTGGATAAAAATGCTCTTTGAATTCAAACTAGAATTCCTTCCATGTTCTGATGGGAATTGTTCCATCTCTTGACTAAGAACACCTGTGTCGCCACCATAGGAGTGCAGCATCAACCAAGTAAACAGAGGTGGTGTTTACCTTTGTGTTCTCATCTTCGATGCCCGTGATTCGGAAATATTGTTCCAACCCCCAAACGAAGTTGTCCACTTCTTGGGCGTCCCTTGCCCCTTTGAACTCCTTCGGCTTTGGCACATCGATCATGGGCTTGGCTTCAATTGTCTTACCTACCATGCCGGTTAATACGACATTCTTGTAGATGGACAGCTCGGCATTGAGCTTTCCAATTTCCCCCCAACAACTCCCCTCTCATTGCCTCCATCGCAGTTTGAAGGGAAACATCTTGTTGGTTTAATTTCCCGTATGCTGAGTCGAGAAGATTTTGAACCTCTTCATTGACTTTATCTTTGGAAAGAAATTTGGATTCTAGCTCTTCAAGGCGGTCGTTAATAACATTGAGGGACTCTACCGTCTCCTTTGCGTTGGTCTCGAGTCGTTCAATCTTGTCCTCGAGCGTTGTTAATCGATCCTTTGAAGCAACACTCTTCTTGTCGGCGGCTTTGTCGGTAACTTTCTCGGTAGCCTTGTCGGTAGCTTTTTCGGTGACTTGGGTCTCCACGACCTTTGTTGATGTGCTGGTCTCGTCTTTCTTGGTCATCTCGAGCAAATTCCTTGATCTGATACCACTTGTCATGTCCTTAGAATCCTGGGATCGGGACGTGCGGCCTTAGGAGCCTTCGGGAAGCTTGTGGCGCCTAAGTAAGCCTGCTCGATCTAAGCACTCCGGCTTAAATCGGTGCGGAAATTGGATGATGGCGAGAAAAGAGAGGATGCGAGATGAGATTTGAGCAAACGCCTGGAATTTTATTAATCGAAGGGAAAAACAAAGTTGTGGCCTAACAAGCCTGACAAATTGAAAATCCTAAGAAAAAGTGAATAATGAGGTGGGGGTAAGCCTCTTTAAATAGCCCCTTTATGTCCTAATCCTACTATAACTAGGATAGCTAATATCCTACTCCTTCAAGGAGAAGTAATCTTTGTCCCAAAAGGATTCGTGACCCCTAAACCCCAATGAAGGCTTAATTTGCGCCGAGGCTAGGCCCAAGGTGGTGTGCGGACCGTGTTTGGACCCGTGGGGTGCGTTTGGCTGGCCCTGCTCAGTCCCTCCGCGCGTGCTGCTGTCGGCCCCCTAAGGTGCGGCGGGCTCGGTCTACTCGGTTCCTGAGCGCGTGCTGTTGTCGGCCCCTAGGGTGCGGTAGGATCGGACCTTAGGGTGCGATCTGCAACAATATGCTTAAAGTTGTCTGGATAAGCCTTATCAAGCCTATAAAAGCATCGTGCAGGTGGCGTCCTGTCACGGGACCATTTTTCATGTTAAATCAAGACGACATGTGCACATGTGCACTATAAAAAAAATGGTGTAGATTGCAAAAATTTGCCGAACATCCCCTACTAACCTAATATTTGTTTCCCTTTGCATTATCCCCAATTTTGCCCCGACAACTTCCTAATTATTTTTAAAATAATCACATTTTCCCTGCATAAGCCGTTCTAAGAACCGTGTACGAAAGTATATTAACCAGCTTTAAGAAAAAGGTTAAAAATAGACTATTGATAGATCATAATGATGGGGTACACGCTGGTAAAAGATTAAGGTGAATAATTCAAATTTAAATATATTTATAAACTCCGGTCAAAATATTGTCCGTAAGCAGCGATCAGTATTATTCGAGTTCTTTTTTAAAGTTTTAATTCTTTAGTTCTCCATCTCTCTCAAGGCTTTAATTTTTGGGTAAACTACTACAGGGGTTATTTACGTTTAGCGTCTATACAGAGTTAGTCACCACTTTTGAAAAGTGCCTATTAGTAGTCATCTACGTTTTCGATGTGTAAATACTTGGTCACTCCGACGTTAACTCCGTTAGTTCCCTAACGGATTGCTGATGTGGCGAAATTAAAATAAGGATAAATTACTGCAATAGCCATTAAAATTTATCTCATGTACATTTTTTCTCCTCAATATAAAAAAGTAAACATTATAGTCACTAATAAAAATGTTTCTTTATAATTTCACCCTTAAATTTTTAAAAATTCATTTTTCAATCCTAAAACTTTACAATCAATTAACACAATAATATTATAAATGCTTAGATGAAAAATAGGTGCCCAAAGTATACCCTTTGAAACTTAGGTGCCCAAATTGTTCCTATTTAATAACTCAAACTTAAAATTTTTAGTCCACTAACTACTAAAAAATTCGAGTTATTGGAATTTCAATTTTATAATTCAAACTTTATTTTGAATTTTTGAGTCGAGTTTATGAAATTATGAGTCGAGTATTTTCACATCAAACCAAAAAATTTAATTTTTTTGAGTCCAATAACTCGACTTGATTCGAAAAAATTAAATTTTTAGGTTTGATGTGAAAATACTCGACTCATAATTTCATAAACTCGACTCAAAAATTCAAAATAAAGTTTGAATTATAAAATAGAAATTCCAATAACTCGACTTGACTCGAAAAAATTAAATTTTTTGGTTTGATGTGAAAATACTCGACTCATAATTTCATAAACTCGACTCAAAAATTCAAAATAAAGTTTGAATTATAAAATAGAAATTCCAATAACTCAAATTTTTTAGTAGTTAGTGGACTAAATTTTTAAGTTTGAGTTATTAAATAGGAGCAATTTGGGCACCTAAGTTTCAAAGGGTATACTTTGGGCACCTATTTTTCATCTAAGCATTTATAATATTATTGTGTTAATTGATTGTAAAGTTTTAGGATTGAAAAATGAATTTTTAAAAATTTAAGGGTGAAATTATAAAGAAACATTTTTATTAGTGACTATAATGTTTAATTTTTTTAAATTGAGGAGAAAAAATGTACATGAGATAAATTTTAATGGCTATTGCAGTAATTTATCCTTATTTTAATTTCTCCACATCAGCAATCCGTTAGGGGACTAACGGAGTTAACGTCGGAGTGACCAAGTATTTACACATCGAAAACGTAGAGGACTACTAATAGACACTTTTCAAAAGTGGTGACTAACTCTGTACAGACGCTAAACATAAGTGACCACTGCATTAGTTTACCCTTAATTTTTTTCCCATATTTCCAACTCCTTCACCTCGCATTACATGCGTTAACAAGGAAAAAGAAAAGGTATTTTCTTGCACTTTCTTGGGAAGCAAACACCACCAACTTTCATCTTTCCACCACCGTTCCTTTCTAATTTTTTTCACATTACACGATTCTATCTGGTTATACTAGCTTAAGATCAACAAAATCATGGCCGTTAATTCGAGTGACCCAAACGAAATCATCTTGAAGATCAAGGGCAGAAGAAATTATGGTAGTATTCCTGCTTCCGGTTCCGGAGGAGCATCAACCACCGGTGGAGGTACCATTTGGAGAGACTCAAGCTACGATTTTTGGAACGACAGTGAGAAAATGGAAAACAACTGGAAGGAGGCGAATGGGAAAATGAATGGTACTGGCACTGGCAGTAGTGGTAATAACAGTAACAGGGAAAGTGGAGGCTTTGATTTCATGCAAAGTAAGCAAGCAGCAATGGAAGATCCGCCGTCGAAGTTGATCGGTCAGCTTCTGCATAAACAAAATGCTTCAGGCGATATGGATTTGGAAATGGATGAACTTCAACACGAGCCGTCTCATCTCGGCGGTGTGCTACCTACAGTCACTGAGTCACCGTCGCCTTCGGTGGCTGCTCTTCCGAGGATGTCTTTTGAAAACAATCATGTAAGAAGAAGACAGAGTAAAGGGTCACCATCTCCGAGAAAAGAAGACGATGGGGTTATAAAATGTAGCTTGAACTCTTCTCCTAAAAGAAGTGAAGGTGGTATTTTTCAAAGGAAATCGAGCTTGTTAGTAACCAAGACAAAGTCCAGGTTGATGGACCCTCCTACACCAGAAAAAGGGGAGCCAAAGTCGGCAAAATCCGGAGCAGGGAAGTCAAAACAGATACTGAGACCCGAGTTTCTTGGGAAAAACATGGACGAAGATGAGGATGATTCATTGCTTGAAGAAGATTTTCCCGATGAGTATAAGAAAGATAAGTTCAGTGTTCTGGTTTTGCTTGAATGGTTAAGTTTGATTTTGATTATTGTTGGTTTAGTTTGTAGTCTTACAATTCCTTATTTAAAGGAGAAAAGTCTATGCAAGCTCATGTTGTGGAAATGGGAAGTTATGGTTTTGGTCTTGATATGTGGGAGATTGGTCTCGGGTTGGATTATAAAGATAATTGTGTTTTGTATAGAGAGGAATTTTCTTTTGAGGAAAAAGGTATTGTATTTTGTTTATGGAGTGAGAAAACCGGTTCAAAATTGCTTGTGGTTAGGGTTGGTTTTGATTGCTTGGCATTTCTTGTTCGATAAGAAGGTTCAAAGGAAAACTAATAGTACAGTCCTTAGATATGTGACTAAGGTTTTGGTTTGTCTTTTGGTTGGTGTAATATTGTGGCTAGTGAAGACCCTTTTGGTTAAGGTACTAGCATCATCTTTTCATGTGAGTACTTATTTCGATCGAATCCAAGATTCTTTGTTCAATCAATACGTAATTGAGACACTTTCGGGTCCTCCTTTAATTGAGATTCAAAGGGCAGGGGAGGAGGAAGAAAGAACAGCAAATGAAGTTATGAACTTACAAAAAGCTGGTGCCACAATTCCTCCTGGACTCAGGACGTCCACCATTTCGTCACCTCATTACGGGAAATTGACAGGGAGCGGACGAATCCAGAAAATTCCTCGAGGAAAAAGCTCTATAACCTCGCCATCTCATGTGCTTTCTGCTGGGACGGAATATAAGGATGATAAGGGAATTACAATTGGCCACTTGCACAGACTGAATCATAAAAATGTATCTGCTTGGAATATGAAAAAGTTGATGAATATAATCCGCAATGGAGCTCTTTCCATTTTAGATGAGCAGATCCATGATTCAGCCTTTGAAGACGAATCTACAAGACAAATTAGAAATGAATACGAGGCGAAAGTTGCAGCAAGGAAAATATTCCAGAATGTTACTAAGCCGGGATCCAGGTATCTCTATGAGTCCCATTCGCTATGAAATATATTTTGCATGTATCTTTGCCTTAAACTACTTTCAGTCTGTTTTAAATGTCATATTGTTTTATCTTAAAACCTGTTGCAATCACTTAATTTGACAGATAACTTGTAGGTTTTATGATATTAAGTGTTTTGCTTGTGTCCTTCTGGACACATGCCCTGATGAGTTTTTTTCATCATTATACTACTAATGATTGTCTTCTTAGGTTCATCTACTTGGAGGACATTGAACGTTTTCTGCAAGAAGACAAGGCTTTGAAGACAGTGAGTCTCTTCGAAGGAGCATCTGAAAGGAAGAAAATTAACAAGAAAGCCCTCAAGAATTGGGTGGTAATAATACGGAATCCATGCTTTGCAGAAATTGTTTACTCCAACATTATATATATATATGGGTTAGGATCTACATACACTATGTAAAACTCAACTAGTTTTACACTAATTTATGACCATTAGATGAGTGAAATGGATGGATGAGATTAACTTCTTTTTTTCCAAGTAATAATCTTCACATATCCTACTTTTAAACTCATCCATCCATTTCACTCATCTAATGGTCATGAATTAGTGTAAAACTAGTTGAATTTTACACGATGTAACTAGATCTCATCCTTATATATATGAATTAAACGACAAATAAGACATTCAATTAGCTCCAAACCTTCCCTATTGGATGCTTTTCAAAATGATCTTAAGTAGTTCTCACTAAATAGGCAATCAAATGTTAGATATGCACATATTCATCCCCTTAAGTTCTGGTGAATAACGGCCAATGTGCAATAAAACTTAGTATGATATAGGTAACAAGACTATTTGATCTTCATACACTAAATTCTGTAGTATATATCCTGAGTTTTTAATCAGTTGAATGCTGTACCTTTTCCTACTTACAATATAGTGCAATCTCAACAGATTTGACTGATCTCTTTTTGAAAAAAAAATATGACTCACTGTGCAGGATTTATTGCATTCAAGTCCGGAAGCAAAACCTTATGTTTTATAGTATTTGACACTATCACTAGAAATAGAGAAGTTGAATCCAGAAGTGTAAGATTTACATTTTAATGTGATGCATTTCAATCTTTTAGGTCCATGCTTTTAGGGAACGAAGGGCACTTGCGTTGACACTGGACGATACCAAAACAGCCGTAAACAAACTTCATCAGATGGTAAACGTCTTGGTTGGCATCGTCATATTGGTTATTTGGCTCCTCATACTTGAAATTGCCAGCAGTAAAGTTCTCGTTTTTATTAGCTCTCAACTGCTTCTTGTCGCATTCATATTTGGAAACACCTGCAAGACTGTATTTGAAGCTATTATATTCTTGTTTGTTATGCACCCTTTCGACGTGGGTGACAGATGCGAAATTGATGGAGTTCAGGTACTTAGATAACTATATGAACCCTTCTTTTTTTCTTCATCTTTTTGTCTTAATATTCATATAAATTCTTGGGATATCAAACATCTTATTGAATGAATTTCAGATGATTGTGGAGGAAATGAACATCTTAACTACTGTTTTCTTAAGATACGATAACCAGAAGATCATAATCCCGAACAGCGTCTTGGCTACTAAGGCCATAAATAACTACTACCGTAGCCCTGACATGTTAGAGATAGTTGAATTTTGTATCCATGTGAAAACTCCTGCCGAAAAGATCGGTCTCATGAAGCAGAGGATATTGAGGTGGGTTGAAAAAAATGCAATTTTTCAGTTCTTTGAACTTCTTTACAAGTGTCTTCATTATTATTATATTGCATTTTTGTAGCTGTGTGATCAGGCCATTTAAGAATCTGGCCTGGTTGAGTAAATCATCTGTCTTTTGGTATTTCAGTGTGCTTATTACGATGTGTATGAGCATGATGTAAATGTATGCTTGTTTTGGGTGTGATAGTTCATCTTGGTATGCTTGACTGAGTGCATGCATCTATGAACTATATTGTTATTATTTTACTTGAAAATAAATTGAACATGTCTGACCCAATTCGATTTTCTCATACTACAGTTACATCGAGCACAGGAGTGACCACTGGTATCAAGATACAATGATTATATTTAAGGAGCTCGAAATGTTGAACCAAGTAAGGATAGCAGTATGGGTGACACATAGAATGAACCACCAAGACATGGGAGAGAGGTTTACAAGAAGGGCTCTCTTGATTGAAGAGATGGTTAAGATTTTCAACGAATTCGATATTAAATACCGCCTGTACCCTGTCGACATCAATGTCTGTAGCATGCCTCCCATGGCATCAGACCGCCTTCCTCATACTTGGACTGGACCTGCTAGGTGAACAAGGTAACAGCCAATGTTAGGACACCACATTTTGCTGCCTCTGTGACATTGTTTTCCTAGATATGGTTAGTTTATAGGGAGATAATCTTTTGAATTAGATGATTAGATACTGAATTACTTATATAATTTGTATGCTTTTGGTAGATTGAACAACGTCGGATTTGCTAGATGATTCTTAATGTTCATGTTTTCTATTCTCCGACTTAAATGACCGGTATCGAACCTGGTTCAGTCCTGTTATGGAATTGCAAAGGCATATAAATTTATATATACCTACATCTTTAGTTGGTTCACTCGACTTTAAAAAGTTACAAACTTTTATAAGATTTCATAACAGAGTCCAAGGAAAAGAAATCCAAAGGCTACAGTTCTTTCCGATCTTAGGGAATTATAATATAGTGTTCAATTCAATGGGAGAAGCTTATTGAAATATCCGGTAATTGGTATATTTAAGAACACAAAAATCAGTTGACCACCCTGCAGTTCCTTCTGATCTCCCCATTTGTTCCGGTGAGGGGACTAATGTTCCCCATCCTCACCATTGCAGCAGCAAAATCGGATGAAAAAGTATTAGGGTTGTTGCTGTAGGTTCGAACGAGAGCATCCTGTGATCCTCCATTGAAGAGCTCTTGGTCCGAGTGAAGAAGCCCCCTTTGAGCCACGAGGTCACGGTAATAATTGTTGTCGAACCTGGTTGGTGTCTGTATCTCGAGAGGAGCCAAGTTGTTGTCACCACCGGAAGCAGGGCAGTTAGCACGTCTGGTAGCTGCGAAATTTGCATCGATGTTGGTGTCATTGTAAATGCGACCGCGGAACGTGGTGCATCTAGCCAAGCCGATTGTGTGACCACCGGATAGGGCGGTTAGGTCCCGGGCGCTTAGGCCTTTGGCAGAAAAGGAAGAGATTAGAGCAGCAAGGTTGGCGAATGGCGAGGGGATTTGGCTGTTGGCTGCACTTTGGCTGGCTGTTCTTGCATCTCTACGCCCCAGGGGTACTTGCCATGTAGGTCCTCCAAGCTGCCACAAAATTAAATAACAGTAAGTATTTATTTATTCGAATTACTTATTTTGTATTTGATGCACTAACGGTAAAAATTAGTGTTGTTATATTATAAGCAGCAACACCAACCAGGACCACACCATCTCTAGCAGCAAGTGCGAGGATATCTGCACAAGAAACAGTGGCATTGCAAGCAGCCTCCACATTAGACTCTATGGTATCAATCGCTTCAAAACCTCGAGCCGAGTTTCGGTTCGGTACCGCATTCTTTTCGCCCGTGAACGTTGCCGTGTCATCCAACAGTATCGATGCATCACAACCCTGCATTAACACAACGCATACAAATACAAAACAATATCCATATATCAGTACCATTAACAATGCATACATCTATAAGTCGATGTTTCAATAGACAAATGATGTTACATTAACAAAGCAGTCATGGAAAAACAAACGGAGAATCGAGGCACCGATCCGCGTCTCTCTATTAACGGCCTGGGTCATGGCGTTGCGGACGATGGTTTGAAGGTTAGGGCAAGAGTTTGCATAGAAGTTGGCAGAAAGCTGGGCATTGGCAGCACAGGTGGAAAGCAGCAGAATGAGTAGAATATTAGAAAGAGTGAGCATGGAAATTATGGAGGCCATTAGAGAAATGAAGCAGCAGAAGCTGCCAAATTACAGTAGATAAGATATGATGAATAATCCCTGGATTGAAAAGTGTGCTTATATAGGGAACATAATGTGCTTAAAACTTCAAACTTTGCTGCTAAAAGTGGGAAAAAGGCATGCATGCATGAGATTTGCATGGAAATAGAACAAAAGTCTAAAAGCAGTAATCAATGCAGATTGACTTGGAGCTAAATCCTTATGTATTTATTATTGCTTTTTCAGGAATGGTGGGACGACTTGATCCACTCCTTCTCTATACAAAATGACACTGATTTTCAATTTTATGCATTTAATTCAAATTCAATTAGAATAATTCATTCAAATATTCCATTTTCCTTCGTGTATCTATTAGTATGAGTTAGATCCATTTGTACCACATAAAATTCATTTAGTTTTATTGAGTTGTACACTTTTTTTAGACTATTAAATACAATGACGAAAGTAAAAAATTTAAATTACAGTGATAAAATTTTAAGAATGGTGTGAATATTTCGTTAAAACGATATTAAATTATTTTTAAAATATTTTTTATTTAAAATTTATATAAAAAATAAATTTTAGGGTATCAACTGTCAAGTGACATCTCATTTCATAATGTGGCTCTGTCACCGGTTGACAGTACCGTCTCTAGGCATGGGCAAAAGGGACACCCGCCTAGAGCCCACAGTTTTTTTTTATAATATTTAATATTATGGTCTAATTTTTTAATATTTTTTTAACAGTTTACTTTTAAAATTTAATTTTTTTAATATTATTAAGGGTCCAATTATTTTTTTCCAATACTTGCTATTAAAGGTTCATTTTTTTTCAATATTTATTAGGGTAAACTACACGGAATATCACTCAACTTTACCCTTTGACTCGAACATACCACTGAACCGTTAACTTATAACGGGCCGTTAAATCCAAAACGGCGTCGTTTTGAAGCCTAAGATAAGGCTAAACGACGTCGTTTTGTTAATAAAGAAATAAGAAAACATTGCATTTTAGGAAGCTTGACCCTAGACCATTAAGATGAAAGACTTATACCAAATCACCAATCTAACTTAAATACTTGATATTATTCTAACAAAAATAATATATAAATAATACTGCAGTTGAATTTAATTTCATTTATCTCATGATATAATTTTATAAATATATTAACTTTATAAATAAATATTATTTATAATTTATATATATATATATTTAATAGATATAATATATATAATTAAACCCAAAACCCAAACTCTAAACCATATATTAATGAAAACCCCAAACCATAAACCATATATATATATATAAATAAATCTTAAACCCTAAACCATATATATATATATATTAAATTTATAAATAAATATTATTTATAATTTATAAATATATATATATATATATATATATATATATTTGAATAAGCCCAAAGTTTTTTTTATATAATATTTAATATTATGATCTAATTTTTTAATATTTTTTATTAGGAGTTTACTTTTAAAATTTAATTTTTTAATATTTGTTATTAAGGGTCCAATTATTTTCAATACTTGTTATTAGGGCCCTAAATTTTTAACACATTTTTCTCAATATTTGTTATTAGGGTCCAAATTTTTCCAATACTTTTTATTAGAGGTCCATTTTTTCAATATTTATTATTAGAGATATATTCTTAAAATTTAATTTTTTTCCCAATACTTGTTACTAGAGAGCCAATTTTTTTTCTTATAGTTGTAATTAGGGGCCCAATTTTTTTTCATAATATTTATTATTAGGGATCTACTCTTAAAATTTACATTTTCCTAATATTTGTTATTAGGGGTCTAGTTTTATCTCAACACTTGTTACTAGGGCCATAATTTTTTAATATTTACAAAAAAATTGATCAGAAATTTGAACAACTCGACTGGACTCGAAAAAAATTCAAATAAAATTATAAAATAAGACTCGTCAACTTGACTAACTCAAAATTTATTAATTCGGCTTACTCGACTCGAGCCGAATTTCATAACCCTACGAAGCATTACAAATTACAATGTAACAGAACACTTTAATAATCAATCAAATTCTGCAAGACTTCAAATTTTGCTAAGCTGCATGTATTACTATCTAGAGAAAGAGAACTCAAATTTTGCATGCTTTTTTTTTTTCATTTGAATTCTCAGGAACCAAACAGACTAACATTTACTTAAAAAGTCACTTGCAAAGAGAAAAACAAGAACAAAAAAAACACGTATGGGGAGTTTGTTGGAAAATTGTGATCATATAAAAACTTTAATGTATAAATTTAATGGGTAAAGATAGGGAATCGAATAATGAATTTACGTCTTCATATTCTATTCCATGAGATATTTACAACGATATCTTATATGCTCAAATTGGTTAAGTGGTGAATAAAAAATTAATGTTTAAAGTAATCAACTTGTAAAGATTGGAAAGAAAATAGTAAGCATGAATCTCAC
This sequence comes from Hibiscus tridactylites, assembly GCA_958450335.1. Classification (NCBI taxonomy): domain Eukaryota; kingdom Viridiplantae; phylum Streptophyta; class Magnoliopsida; order Malvales; family Malvaceae; genus Hibiscus; species Hibiscus tridactylites. Next base: position 60,715,266 of record OY288282.1, read on the forward strand.
ATTGGTTAGAGACCAAATGTGGAAGATGTATATATAATAGAAACAACCATGGAATTACTGGATAAGCCTATTAAAGATTGTGTCTTGTGTGTAAGCATGATGGGGGAATGTGAGCATTTTGGTAAGCAAGGCCTTACATTGACTTATTGAAATTTTGGCCCAAATACGAAATTCTCATCTAAAAATTAGTCAAATAATTTAAAATTTAAAAATAAATTTTAAGAATCTGAATAATTTATATTTAAATATATATTGTCAGATAATATTTTTTTCTTAAATTATAAATTATAAATTTGAGTTCAATTGTGATTACAACTCTATCATTGCTCGCCTATAAAAGGAGGCTTCAACAAAAAGAGTAATAACAACGTGTAATGCAAGTGAATAACATTTTCTCTCAACTCTCCCATTTTTCTAAAGCCATCCTGCATTTGTTTTTTTCATTGTTTTTCACAGTGGTAAAAAAAGGCAAGTTTTCAGTTCGTGATCTCTGCATATGTGCTAATGCAATTGACCATTTTGTTGTTGTATCTTGGGAGATAGACGTCCAACATTTCTAAAGCACCATAGGAGCAGACGAATCTGTCTTAAAGAAACTGTATTTCACAGGCCTCAATAAATCCATTCATCCGAAATGATGCCTGAATACAAGTAAACAGTTCTAATTTACTGTTTTAATATTTTATTTATATTTCAAATATTATTTTGTAATCGTTTTGTTCTATAATAATAATAATAATAATAATAATAATAATAATAATAATAATAATAATAATTTTATCATATTTATTTTATTGATTATTATTATTCCATTGGATCATTAACGCCATTTGTCCAACAATCTTAAGACATAGTCGAGATCTAATCCAAGACGAACAGAATATCCATGCAAATCATGAATTATTTTGGAAATAAAGATCTTGTACATAATTCATTTTGGTAATTAATTCCCGCCGTTTTAACGGATTTACGTGATTTTTTTAAAATAAGAATCAACAAAATTAAAGATTATTTACTTTTAATTTTTGTTGCGTTGATATCTTTGGTTATTGGTGAATTTATTTTGGGAAGTAACATTGGTTACCAAATGTAAAGTGTTGATTTTGATTGAGATCTCAAATCAATACATAAAAAATTTTAGTTTTCTATGTTAAAATTAAATTCTTAAAGTCTATTCTAATGCATGCTATGGAGTGCACAATTGTAGAACTAATGTTTTGAGACTAATTTAAAAAGAATTCAAAATTATTTTCAAAGTCCAAATAACTTGAAACTATGTTTAAGAATGTTTTCAAAGGGTTTTAAATGTTTTCAAAAGCCAAACTACACAAAACCGTCCAGGCGTTTCGATACGGAGGATTTCAGTAGCAAAAGTGTTTCGATACAAGTATCGAAATGGGCCTTCCCTGGATGTGAATTTTGCCCAGCATTTCGGATCGATCACAACGGTCATAAACCCCAACGGCTATTTTCCAACTAACTTTTAAATGCAGAGCGTTTCGATACAGTGCCTAGCGTTTCGATACATGCATTTCGATACGGTGCCTAGCGTTTCAAATTTAGAATAATTCATTCAAATATTCCATTTTCCTTCGTGTGTATAAGTATGAGTTAGGATCCATTTATACCATATAAAATTCATTTAGCTTTATTGAGTTGTACACTTTTTTAGACTATTAAATACAATGACGAAAGTAAAAATTTTAAATTACAGTGATAAAATTTTAAAAATGGTGTGAATATTTCGTTAAAACGATATTAAATTATTTTTAAAATATTTTTTATTTAAAATTTATATATAAAAAATAAAATTATAGGGTATCAACTGTCAAGTGACATCTCATTCCATAATGTGACTGTAACACCCGTGTTTAGGGGTTAGGTGAAAATAATATTTTAATATTATTTGGGCTCGGTTTTATGATTTTGATAATGGCTCGGGTTTCGTTTTCAAATTAATTGATTTAATGATTGACTATGTTTTGAAATTTAATCCCAAATAGCCATGGATGGTGTACCCTTGTGAATATCCCATTTCATTAAGGGCAAATTGGTCCTTAGGCTTTTAAATTAAAACAAAACAAAAACATCCATGTCCTATTCATTATCTTCTTCACCAACGGGAAAACAAGAGCTCTCTACCCAATCTACTATTTCATTCAAAAGCTCCCTCATTTCAACTCCATTTTGAAAGGTAATGATATTTTTGACTTCCCCTCATATCCCTCTCCATGAAAGTACCTTTTATTTTCATTTTCATGAAGGTTTTAGAAAATAGAAGTTTTGAATATTTTGATTAAAAATGAGATCTTTATGTTGTTAAGTGAAATGTTTTGATTTAATATGCTTAGTTATGGTATATAGAGGTCAAATGGTATATCATATGTGAATTTCAAATGATTTTGGGCAATTTTCGGAATTGGGTTTCAAGGGGGTTTTTGGAGGGTTTTAAAGTGGTTTTTGGGGTGGTTTAATGTGGGTTTTTGAGGGCTGGTGTTAGTATGTTATATGAGGGTTACTTTGGGTGTATTTGATGGTTGTTTGGATGCTTGAAATGGAAGATTTCGGTGGGTTTTGGGGGTTGCTCGGAAATTCTGTTTTGGGTTTGTTTTTGAGCGTTGGATGCTTGAAAATGTTAATCTGGGTTAGTTCCGATGATGAGCTATTGATTGTGAACGTTTTGTTTGTGTTTGGGATTGATTAGAATCGAATTTGGGCATCGATGAAGCATCGGAAGTGAATCCGGGTATTTGAAGACGGTCGCTTGCTTGGTCTTTGAGCTTGGAAGCTTAGATGAGTGGTTAATTGTTTTACTTGGTTTTAAAATGGTTGGTTCGAGTATGTGGACTAGGTTGGGCTTGGTAGACCCACCTAGAGTTAGGATTAGGGTGGTAGCCTAATTCTAAACTTGATTTAGAGCCTTTGGATGAACTTAAACGTATGAAAGTATATGCCTCGTATGTCTTGTGATGTGAATGCTTATGTATATTGTATTATACATGTGAGATGAGGCATGATTTTCAATGCTTGAAGCATGCATGATAATGGTTCATGATTGTGTTCATGGTGAGTACGTGCTAAGCACGGAATTGATTGAAATGAGTAATTGTGGAATGAGTAAAATGTTGGCACTAGTATGCTTGAGTACAAATGATCGATCATTAGGATGTTAGTGTGTACATATGAGTCAAAAGTCACGCGTGGCCTTGGTGGCGTTGAGTCACCAAGGAGGAGTACGGGTTCGCTCGAAAATTATAATTATATATATAGTTGGTGATGAGTGGAATCCCATCGACGGGGCGTGAGGATGAGTGGAATCCCCTCCCCGAGTCCGGTGATGAGTGTAATCCCACCGTGAGGTAATGTGGTTGTTGGAAGTGAGATCCAACGTGTTTTATCCGCGTATTCGGGTCATAGCTAGGTGCCAATGTTGATGGATATATGTATCAATGTGTTGAGATATATGAGCTTTAATTGGATGTTTAAATGTGATTACATGTATTGTGGTATTGAGCTTTTGATCATGGCATCTATACTGTATATTGCTCATGCATCCTTATCTTGTGGTTTGTGGATACTTGGTAAATATGTGATTTGCCTTGGCTAGATCGTGCTCGGACCCTGCAATGTTAAGGTTTGTTTTAAGAGCTTGCCCTCACTAAGCATCATTGCTTACGCTCTCTTTGTTCAACATTGCAGATCCTTAGTTCGTGGGTTGCTTGAGCAAGTGGAGGGCCTCCAAGTGTGGTTGTTGGTTTGAGTACAATCAAGTATGACTTTTAAACATTGAACATGTAATAGTTTAAGCAATGTGACATGTATCATTTTGATGGATGATTGTTGGTTGTTTAGGAGCTTGTTTAGACTCCATGCTATCTTGCTTTTGTATGGCTTGTGATGCCATGTTTGAATTGTATCCCATGCCTAGATTGCTTAATATTGAATTTTGGCTATAGGCATTATATGCCTTAGAGGTTGCCTTTCATGTTTGAATGTTGAAGTATGAGCTTTGAATGCTTGAATGCCATCTTGGGTCTATTGCATGATTTCGTTGATGTTTATACATGTTGGGTGCTTTTATGGCTTTATAGTAGTATGTAAATGTTGTGTGAATGTTTGGTTGGGGCTAGGGAAGTCTTAAATTGCATTTAGGTTCGAGTCTTGATCGTTTTTGCTGAAGTTTGGGAGTATTGCAGTGCAGGGCGTATCGATACGCCTCAGGGCCGTATCAATACGGCCTTGCCCAAAGGCCACAAATTTTTCATGGCGTACCGATACCCTAAGGGTATCGATACCCTCCAAAGTTACTGGAATTTGGAGTTTTGGGTGAGGGTAGAGCGTACCGATACGTGGTTCATGAGTATCGATACGGGTCTACTTTGTTGACCAAGTAGGGTTGACCGAGAAGGGTGTATCAATACGCTCAAGGGCTGTATCGATACTGTCTTCCCGGAGTTGACTCCTTGGGTTGACCTGGTCAGGGCGTATCGATACCCCTAGCTAGGGTATCGATACGGTCTTCCTTGTAAACTTAAAAATGGACTGTTCATGCATGGCTGTGTTTCGAATGTGATTTCCTTTGTCTGTTTCTGCTGTCGTGAACACTTAAGACTTAACAATCCTTTAGACAAGATTAAAATGAAAAAAATATATATAGGGTTGCTAACCGAGGGGAAACCTTAACGGGTTTCACTTCAGTTTTCCCCGTGTGGCCCACTTGGACCGGTCATCCTGCCAGACTAGGACGAGGGGGTTACACTTGTTGGTATCAGAGCCTAAGGTTATCGAGACCTTGGGTAGGTAAGTGAGGTAAGTTTAAGTTTTGAATTGATTTGCACAGTGTTTGCTTGCTTTGCAAGAATGATTGCTTGTGTGACAAGTATGTTGATTGTTTTATTCAAAGCATGTGTGTAAGAGTCCCATTGCCTACTATTACATTGGAAAAATGATTTTTAAGTGAGGGGACATACTTGAACACTTGGAAGCCTTTCCTTGCTAACCCAGCTTTGTATGTTTTGTTGTTGTGGTTGTAGTTAATATCTGTGAGAATGATGTCTAGACCGAGAGGTAGGCCGAGAGTGGTTCGTTAGGAACCACGAGTTGCGGCTCCTGTTGAGCCGGCAGTTGGTGTGGAGGCTCACATAGAAGGGCCAGTGGCCGCGGGAGTTGACGCTCTTCCACCACCTCCACCACCACCACCTCATCCACCTGGAGTTGGGGGCGAGGATGGAGTCGGAGGAGATGGACCTCAAGGTGGCCAAGGTCCAGCTGGAATTGATATGACTCTGCTAGTGCAAACAATAGCGGGAGCATTTCAGGCTGCAGTTGCGGGAGCTCAGGCTGCAGCTCAGCCTAGGTGTGACGATGCCAGTCTACCTTTGGAGAGGCTCCGTAGCTTGGGGGCCGAGGAGTTTAGGGGATCTACTCCGGAGAGGTCGGAGTTATGGTTAGAAAAGACAGTTCGTATCTTGGCTCAGATGGGTTGTGCGGGCGCACGTAGATTGGGTTGTGTGATCTCGTTGCTTCAGGGTGATGCCTACACCTGGTGGGTCACCATTACTACCGGGGTTCCAGAGGCCAAGATAGATTGGGATTTCTTTGAGTTCGCTTTCAGGAAGAGGTACTTGGGACCGAGGTACCTAGATGAGAAAAAGCGAGAGTTTATGGCCCTTACTCAGGGAGAGGCTTCTGTGACTGATTATGAGATCCGCTTTGTTCGCTTGAGTCAGTATGCTCCAGAGTTGGTTCCTACTGAAGTGGAACGCTGTAACCGATTCCGCTACAGATTGAATGAAGAGGTCAAGAGGTATACGTTGGCTTCTGACTACTCAGACTTTGATGTGTTGGTCGCGAGGGCCAAGGATTTAGAGCATAGTTTGGGTTCGGCCAAACGATCTGGAGGTTCCAGTTCTGGTAAGAGGCATAACCACTTTGATGGTAGAGATGCCAAGAGGCACAGAGATGGCGGACATCAGTTTGACCATAGACGTGGCGGTGGCAACCATGGTAGGGGCCATCAGGGCCATAGAGGAGGAGGGCGGTTGCCCGAGTGTACCCGTTGTGGGAGACAACATGTTGGTGAGTGTTGGGGTAATTTCCATGCTTGTTGGAACTGTGGTTCGAGGGACCACTTTAGGAGGGATTGTCCGCATCAGGCGGCTCAGGCACCGAACATTGCTCAGGCTCCTGCAAGAGCGAATGATTTTCAGAGAGGCCGTGGGCGTGGTCGTGGCTACTTCCAGCCTAGGGCTGATGCACCTAGGGTAGATGCTCAGAGGAACCTTGCTCATGTTGTGGCTGTGCAGCCAGAGGCGGGAGGACCAGCGAGAGTCTATGCTCAGAGAGAGGCCGGAACGACACTGATGTGATATCAGGTAATTTCGAGTTACAGTCTATGTCTTTGCTTTCTTTGGTTGATTCGGGTTCTACGCATTCCTATATTTTGAGTGAGCATGCACAGTAGTTAGATATCCCTATTGAGATCTTAGATGTAGGTATGCATGTTACTAGTTCTTTTGGTGAGACAGTTGTGGTTAGACGTATGTATAGGAGGTGTCCACTAAAGATTCAGGGTCATGTGTTCTCAGTTGATATGATGGAACTTCCTTTCTATGGTTTTGATATTATTCTGGGTATGGACTGGTTGGTTGAGCATCGGGCTAGTGTGGATTTTGAGACAAAGAGAATTTCTTTGAAGCTTTCTGACGACTACGAGGTAGTAGTAGTAGGCGAGAACATTAAGTTCTTGTCTAATGTAGTGTCAGCTTTAGAGGCTCATAGGTTGATGGACTCTGGATGTGGGGCTTATTTAGCTTATGTGATGAATCCAGATATGAGTGAAGCTATACCGAAAGATATCAGAGCAATGTGTGACTTTCCAGATGTATTTCCTGAAGAGTTGCCGGGTTTGCCTCCTGACAGAGATGTTGAGTTTGTGATTGAGACAGTTTCAGGGTCTAATCCAGTTTCGATAGCTCCGTATCGCATGGCTCCGAAAGAGTTGAAAGAATTGAAGAGTCAATTGCAAGAATTATTAGACCGTGGTTTCATTAGGCCTAGTAGTTCTCCGTGGGGTGCTCCCGTGTTGTTTGTGAAAAAGAAAGATGGTAGCATGCGCATGTGTATTGATTATAGACAGTTGAATCAGTTGACTGTGAAGAACAAGTATCCGTTGCCTCGTATAGATGATTTGTTTGATCAGTTGAGAGGTGCTTCAGTGTTCTCGAAGATAGATTTGAGATCCAGGTACTACCAGTTGAAAGTACAAGAGTGTGATGTTCCGAAGACAGCTTTTAGGACTAGATATGGTCACTACGAGTTTCTTGTGATGCCGTTTGGGCTCACGAATGCACCTGCAGCACTCATGGACATGATGAACAGAATTTTTAGAGACTATCTAGACCGTTTTGTAGTTGTTTTCATTGATGACATACTTGTGTACTCGAAGATAGAAGAAGAGCATGATGAGCACTTGAGATTTGTTTTACAGAGATTGTTGAGCAATCAATTGTACGCGAAGCTTAGTAAATGTGAGTTTTGGATTCGAGAGGTTGTATTTCTTGGCCATGTCGTTTCGGCCGAAGCTATCCGTGTTGACCCATCGAAGATTGAGGATATTGTTGAGTGGAAACAACCTAAGTCCGTGACCGAGATTAGGAGTTTCTTAGGATTAGCCGGTTACTATAGGATATTTGTTGATGGTTTCTCTAGAGTAGCTGCTCCTTTGACTAAATTGCTGCAAAAGGGAGTCAAGTTCGAATGGTCAGATGCAAGACAGAAGGCCTTTGAGAAATTGAAAGAAGCTTTGACAAATGCTCCAGTGTTAGTGCAACCTGTTTCAGGTAAGGAGTTTGTGATATACAGTGATGCTTCCTACGTAGGCTTAGGTTGTGTTTTGATGCAAGAAAGGAGAGTTGTTGCTTACGCTTCTAGACAGTTGAAGATTCATGAGAAGAACTATCCTACGGATGACATAGAGTTGGCCGCAGTTGTTTTTGCATTGAAGATTTGGCGTCATTATTTGTATGGTGAGAAGTGTATAGTTTACACCGATCACAAAAGCTTTAAGTATTTGATGACACAGAAAGAGTTGAACTTGAGGCAAAGAAGATGGTTAGAGTTGCTAAAAGATTACAATTTGACCATTGAGTACCATCTGGGTAAAGCAAATGTAGTGGCCGATGCCTTGAGTAGAAAAGTGGCCGTAGAGTTGAGAGTTATATTTGCTAGATTGAGTGTGTCCGATGATGGTGGTTTAATCACTGAGTTGCAAGTGAAGCCTTCTTTGATTCAGTTGATTAGAGAGAAGCAGTTGCAAGATGTGACTTTAGTTCCTCATGTTCAAGACATAGTCGAAGGAAGACCGACCGAATACAGTTTCAGTGGTGAGAGCTTGTTGTGCTTTAGAGATAGAATTGTTGTACCGGAAGATGTTGAGTTGAGACGTCAAATTTTGAGTGAAGCACATTCGAGTCCCTTTTCTATGCATCCGGATAGTACCAAAATGTACCGAGATTTGAAGAATGATTACTTTTGGGTTGGTTTGAAGAGAGATGTAGCCGAGTATGTGAGCCGTTGTATGGTTTGTCAGAGAGTGAAGGCAGAACATCAGGTTCCTTCAGGTTTTCTACAACCTTTGAAGATTCCGGAATGGAAATGGGAGATGATCACCATGGATTTTGTGTCGAGGTTGCCTCTGTCTCCTTCGAAGAATAACTCTGTTTGGGTGATTGTTGATAGATTCACTAAGTGTGCTCACTTCTTAGCAGTGAACACTACGGATTCCTTAGACAAGTTGGCAAACTTGTACATCTGTGAGATTGTGAGGCTTCATGGAGTTCCGAAGTCCATTGTTTCAGATAGGGATCCTAGATTTACTTCGAGGTTCTGGGGTTGTTTGCATAGTGCTTTAGGTAGCCGTTTTCATTTCAGCACGTCTTATCATCCGCAGTCCGATGGGCAGTCAGAGCGAGTGATACAGATTCTTGAGGATATGCTTCGTTGTTGTGTGATTGACTTCCAAGGTTCTTGGGAGAAGCACTTACCGTTGGTTGAGTTTGCTTACAACAAAAATTATGAGTCTAGTATTCAGATGGCACCTTATGAGGCTTTGTATGGTAGACGGTGTAGGACTCCGATTTGTTGGGCTGAAACAGGTCAGAGATTGTTACCTATGCCAGACTTGCTTAAAGGGACTACCGACAAAGTAAAGTTGATTTGTGACCGTTTGAAAGCAGCTTCGATCGTCAGAAGTCTTATGCAAATTTGAAGAGGAAAGAGGTTGAGTACTCAGTGGGTGAGAAAGTGTTTCTGAAAGTATCTCCGTGGAAGAAGGTAATGAGATTTGGCTGAAAGGGCAAGTTGAGTCCGAGGTTCATTGGTCCGTATGAGATAGTTGAGCGGATTGGGCCTGTAGCTTATCGTTTGAGGTTACCTTCCGAGTTAGAGAAGATCCATGATGTCTTTCATGTGTCTATGCTTAGGAGATATAGATCAGATCCTTCTCATGTGATGCCCGTTGAGGAGATAGAGTTAAATCCGGATTTGTCCTATAACGAAGAGCCCGTTGAGATACTTGCTTCTGATAGCAAGGTGTTGCGTGGCAAGACCATATAGTTGTCAAGGTGTTGTGGAGACATAGAGGTGTGGAAGAGGCCACGTGGGAGAGGAAAGCGGATATGGTTGAGCAGTTTCCGTATTTGTTTCCACCAGGTAATTTCGGGGACGAAATTCCTTAAGTGGGGGAGAGTTGTAACACCCGGGTTTAGGGGTTAGGTGAAAATAATATTTTAATATTATTTGGGCTCGGTTTTATGATTTAGATAATCACTCGGGTTTTGTTTTCAAATTAATTGATTTAATGATTGACTATGTTTTGAAATTTAATCCCAAATAGCCATGGATGGTGTACACTTGTGAATATCCCATTTCATTAAGGGCAAATTGGTCGTTAGGCTTTTAAATTAAAACAAAACAAAAACACCCATGTCCTATTCATTCTCTTCTTCACCAACAGGAAAACAAGAGCTCTCTACCCAATCTACTATTTCATTCAAAAGCTCCCTTATTTCAACTCCATTTTGAAAGGTAATGATATTTTTGACTTCCCCTCATATCCCTCTCCATGAAAGTACCTTTTATTTTCATTTTCATGAAGGTTTTAGAAAATGGAAGTTTTGAATATTTTGATTAAAAATGAGATCTTTATGTTGTTAAGTGAAATGTTTTGATTTAATATGCTTAGTTATGGTATATAGAGGTCAAATGGTATATCATATGTGAATTTCAAATGATTTTGGGCAATTTTCGGAATTGGGTTTCAAGGGGGTTTTTGGAGGGTTTTAAAGTGGTTTTTGGGGTGGTTTAATGTGGGGTTTTGAGAGCTGGTGTTAGTATGTTATATGAGGGTTACTTTGGGTGTATTTGATGGTTGTTTGGATGCTTGAAATGGAAGATTTAAGTGGGTTTTGGGGGTTGCTCGGAAATTCTGTTTTGGGTTTGTTTTTGAGTGTTGGATGCTTGAAAATGTTAATCCGGGTTAGTTCCGATGATGAGCTATTGATTGTGAACATTTTGTTTGTGTTTGAGATTGATTAGAATCGAATTTGGGCATCGGTGAAGCATCGGAAGTGAATCCGGGAATTTGAAGACGATCGCTTGCTTGGTCTTTGAGCTTGGAAGCTTAGGTGAGTGGTTAATTGTTTTACTTGGTTTTAAAATGGTTGGTTCGAGTATGTGGACTAGGTTGGGCTTGATAGACCCACCTAGAGTTAGGATTAGGGTGGTAGCCTAATCCTAAATTTGATCTAGAGCCTTTGGATGAACTTAAACGTATGAAAGTATATGCCTCGTATGTCTTGTGATGTGAATGCTTATGTATATTGTATTATACATGTGAGATGAGGCATGATTTGTAATGCTTGAAGCATGCATGATAATGGTTCATGATTGTGTTCATGGTGAGTACGTGCTAAGCACGGAATTGATTGAAATGAGTAATTGTAGAATGAGTAAAATGTTGGCACTAGTATGCTTGAGTACAAATGATCGATCATTAGGATGTTAGTGTGTACACATGAGTCAAAAGTCGCGCGTGGCCTTGGTGGCGTTGAGTCACCAAGGAGGAGTACGGGTTCGCCCGGAAATTGTAATTATATATATAGTCGGTGATGAGTGGAATCCAATCGACGGGGCGTGAGGATGAGTGGAATCCCCTCCGCGAGACCGGTGATGAGTGTAATCCCACCGTGAGGTAATGTGGTTGTTGGAAGTGAGATCCAACGTGTTTTATCTGCATATTCGGGTCATAGCTAGGTGCCAATGTTGATGGATATATGTATCAATGTGTTGAGATATATGAGCTTTAATTGGATGTTTAAATGTGATTACATGTATTGTGGTATTGAGCTTTTGATCATGGCATCTATACTGTATATTGCTCACGCATCCTTATCTTGTGGTTTGTGGATACTTGGTAAATATGTGATTTGCCTTGGCTAGATCGTGCTCGGACCCTGCAATGTTGAGGTTTGTTTTAAGAGCTTGCCCTCACTAAGCATCATTGCTTACGCTCTCTTTGTTCAACATTGCAGATCCTTAGTTCGTGGGTTGCTTGAGCAAGTGGAGGGCCTCCAAGTGTGGTTGTTGGTTTGAGTACAATCAAGTATGACTTTTAAACGTTGAACATGTAATAGTTTAAGCAATGGGACATGTATCATTTTGATGGATGATTGTTGGTTGTTTAGGAGCTTGTTTAGACTCCATGCTATCTTGCTTTTGTATGGCTTGTGATGCCATGTTTGAATTGTATCCCATGCCTAGATTGCTTAATATTGAATTTTGGCTATAGGCCTTATATGCCTTAGAGGTTGCCTTTCATGTTTGAATGTTGAAGTATGAGCTTTGAATGCTTGAATGCCATCTTGGGTCTATTGTATGATTTCCTTGATGTTTATACATGTTGGGTGCTTGTATGGCTTTATAGTAGTATGTAAATGTTGTGTGAATGTTTGGTTGGGGCTAGGGAAGTCTTAAATTGCATTTAGGTTCGAGTCTTGATCATTTTTGCTGAAGTTTGGGAGTATTGCAGTGCAGGGCGTATCGATACGCCTCAGGGCCGTATTGATACGGCCTTGCCCAAAGGCCACAAATTTTGCCTGGCGTACCGATACCCTAAGGGTATCGGTACCCTCCAAAGTTACTGGAATTTGGAGTTTTGGGTGAGGGTAGAGCGTACCGATACGTGGTTCACGAGTATCGATACGGGTCTACTTTGTTGACCAAGTAGGGTTGACCGAGAATGGTGTATCGATACGCTCAAGGGCTGTATCGATACTGTCTTCCCGGAGTTGACTCCTTGGGTTGACCTGGTCAGGGCGTATCGATACCCCTGGCTAGGGTACCGATACAGTCTGCCCTGTAAACTTAAAAAATGGACTGTTCATGCATGGCTGTGTTTCGAATGTGATTTCCTTTGTCTGTTTCCGCTGTCGTGAACACTTAGGACTTAACAATCCTTTAGACAAGATTAAAATGAATATATATATATATATATATATATATATATATATATATATATATATATATATATATATATATAGGGTTGCTAACCGAGGGGAAACCTTAACGGGTTTCGCTTCGGTTTTCCCCGTGTGGCCCACTCGGACCGGTCATCCGGCCAGACCGGGACGAGGGGGTTACAGTGGCTCTGTCACAGGTTGACAGTACCGTACCTAGGCATGGGCAAAAGAGGCACCCGCCTAGAGCCCAAAGTTTTTTTTATAATATTTAATATTATGGTCTAATTTTTTAATATTTTTTTATTAGGAGTATATTTTTAAAATTTAATTTTTTCAATATTTGTTTAGGGTCCAATTATTTTCAATACTTGTTATTAAGGCCCTAAATTTTTAACACTTTTTTTTTCAATATTTGTTATTAGGATCCAATTTTTTTCCAATACTTGCTATTAGAGGTTCATTTTTTCAATATTTATTAGGGTAAACTACACGGAATATCACTCAACTTTACCATTTGACTCGAACATACCACTGAACTATAATTTGATACTATTATACCACTAAACTTAGCTTTTGGCTTCAATGTAAGCACTCGACCGTTAACTTATAACGGGTCGTTAAATCCAAAAGGCTAAACGACGTCGTTTTGTTAATAAAGAAAATAAGAAAACATTGCATTTTGGAAGCTTGAACCCAAGACCATTAAGATGAAAGACTTATACCAAACCACCAAGTCAACTTAAATACTTGATATCATTCTAACGAAAATAATATATAAATAATACTGCAATTGAACTTAATTTCATTTATCTCATGATATAATTTTATAATATTTATAATATAATTTTATAAATATATTAACTTTATAAATAAATATCATTTATAATTTATATATATATTTAATAGATATAATATATATAATTAAACCCCAAAACCCAAACTCTAAACTATATATTAATGAAAACTCAAAACCCCAAACCATATATATATATAAATCATAAACCCTAAACCATATATATATATATATTAAATTTATAAATAAATATTATTTATGATTTATATATATATATATTTGAATAGATATAATATATATAATTAAACCCTAAACCCCAAAACACAAACCTTAAACCATATACAGAAATAAATCCTAAACTTTAACCCCCTAAATAATATAAGTAACTAAACCCTAAACCTAAATCCTATATTACAAATCCTAATATATATTATAAATAATATTTTAATTTTAGGATTTTGGGTTTGAGATTTATAATTTAATTATGTTTAGGGTTTATGATTTATTGTTTAGGGTTTGAGATTTATTTATATATGTGGTTTAGGGTTTTAGTTAATATATGGTTTAGGGTTTGGGTTTTATTTAATGTATGATTTAGGGTTTGTATTTTGTAGTTTTTAGGGTTTTGGGTTTGATATTTTAATTAATATTTGATTTAGGGTTTAGGTTAAATTAGATATATTATAAATAATATTTATTTATAAAGTTAATATATTTATAAAATTATATTATAAATAGGATTAATATCTTATACACTGGTGGTTGAAATTGAAAGTTTTTACAAGCGCCTTAATTTTAGGGTATAGGGAGTTAGTTTAGGGTTTATAGGTTTAGGTGTAGAAGTTTAGAATTTAGGGATAGTCATTTTAATTTAAGGTTTAGGGTTATAATTTAGGGTTTACATGTTAGGGTTTAGTTTTTAGGGTAATATGGTGAGGATTTAGGTTTTAACCTATAAACCCTAAATTATAACCCTAAACCTTAAAATGAAACAATTATCCTTAAATTCTACCCCTACACCTGAACCCATAAACTATATACCCTAAACTAACTCCCTATACCCTAAAACTAAGGCGCTTGTGGAAACTTTCAGTTTCCACCGCCTGTGTATATAATATTTATCCAAATAAATATTATAAAATTATATCATGAGATAAATGAAATTAAGTTCAACTGCAGTATTATTTATATATTATTTTCGTTAGAATAATATCAAGTATTTAAGTTGGCTTGGTGGTTTGGTATAAGCTTTTCATCTTAAAGGTCTTAGGTTTAAGCTTCCCAAAATGCAATATTTTTTTTTTATTTTCTTTATTAACAAAACGATGTCGTTTTGGCCTATTTTAGGCTTCAAAACGACGCCGTTTTGGATTTAACGGTCCGTTATAAGTTAACGATCGAGTGCTTACATTGGAGCCAAAAGCTAAGTTTAGTGGTATAATAATATCAAATTATAGTTCAGTGGTATGTTCGAGTCAAAGGATAAATTTGAGTGGTATTTCATGTAGTTTACCCTATTTATTATTAGGATATATTCTTAAAATTTAAATTTTTGCTCAATACTTGTTATTAGAGAGCCATTTTATTCTAATAGTTGTAATTAGGGGCCCAATTTTTCCCCACAATATTTGTTGTTAGGAACTTACTCTTAAAATTTAAATTTTCCTAATATTTGTTTTTATGGGTCTAGTTTTATCTCAATACTTGTTATTAGGGACATAAATTTTTCTCAATATTTGTTATTAGAGATATCTCTTAAAATTTAAATTTTTTCAAATACTTGTTATTAGAGACCCGATTTTTTTTCTAATACTTGTTATTAGGTGCCTACTTTTAAAATTTATTTTTTCAGTATCTATTATTAAGGGCCTCTAAAATCTCAGGAACGGCTCTGCCGGTTAAATGAGGTGAATGAATAACTAAAACTATTTTATTTTATTTTCCCCTTAAAAATCTACTATTTTTAATATTAAATTCAATTATCTATTTACTATCATTTAATATTCCAAAAAAATGTAAAACTTAAAAGTTAAATATGGATAAGAGATTCCTACCTCATAGATTATATATCCCATATAACAAGTTTTTCTTACACTTTTACAACATACGTAATAATATTGAGTTATTGAATGTCACTCAATTAAAAATATAGTTCAAGATTCCTACCTCATAGATTTAATATTTTAAAGGGCTGTGCTCAGGTGAGACGATTGGCGACAGAAGTATCATCAATTTTAGGGTTTAGGTTTAGGTAATTTTAGGGATTTGGGAACTGTTTTGTGAAAATTTCAAATTTTCGGGAGTTTATAAAAATACTAAAATTTTTGGGTTTTTTTTCTTTTAATTAAAAAAAAAATCAAATTAGAGCCACATGTCAAGCATTGATTGGTTAAATATGTTTTTTAACACACATTAACGACCATGCACCTAAAATTCTAACTTTTGAAATTTTGGGCACCTATTTTTTACAAAAAAATACTTTGGGCACCTAAAATTCAAAAAAAGGTATACTATGGGCACCTATTTTTCATTTAAGCCTTTATAATATTATTGCACTAATTGATTGTAAAGTTTTAGGGTTGGAAATGAATTTTTTAAAATTTAAGGGTGACATTAGAAATAAACTTTTTCAGTAGTGACCATAATTTTTAATTTTTAAATTCGGGGACCATAAATGTACATAGGATAAACGTTAGTGGTCATTGCAATAGTTTACCCTTATTTTTTTCACTGCCAGGTCAGCAAGCCGTCAACGTTTAACGACAACAAACGGCTGCGTGACCAAAAGTTCACACTCCGAAAACGTAAGTGACCTTACTGGTCGTTTTTCAGAATCGGTGACCAACTATGTACTGTGGGAAACATAAGTGACTATTCCAGTAGTTAACCCTTCATATTATTATAAAACCTTCAGGTTTTAATCATTTAAAAGTTCGTGTTTTCGTATTATTATACAATCTTTTTAGTAATTTCATGTTTTTGAATAACTTCATTATTTCCCTTTTCTTTTAAAATAAACTAATAATTAAACTTTTTAAGTTACTGATTTATTATTATTATTATTATTAAACATATTTGAAAATATGAAGTTTGATATAACTCGTGTTACCAGGAGTACTCAAGTAGGAATGATGATGAACAGTGAAAAGCTTCGTCTTCATGCTTTCCTGCTTCCTCTTAGTCTCAGCTCTCTTTTGCCATTTATTGGGCCTAAAGCCCAAGCCAAATCGGCCCTTCTTTGCTGGGATCACCACATGATAAGGCTTTCCCTGATTTCCTTCTTTAGCTTCCTCTCCTTGCCTTCCAAAGGAAATTTCCTCTGTCGCACATATATTCATTTCATGCTTAACATCTCCCTTCTCGGAAAACATAAGTTCCTTGCTATCCATCTTGGCTTGGACCATCTGTTTAAACTCTAAGCAACACTAGATCTCATGTCCTTCAACTTCATGGTACTCGCAGCAAGGTTTGGCATCAACCTTCCATCTTCCAGTCCTCTTCCTTTAACATCCCAGCCGCAACCAACTGATCTCATACCCACTTCATGGGCGCCTTAATTTCTTCAACATATTCCTTGATCACTCTCTCTTCTTCCTCAAGCACGACATTCACCTCTGTCTTCTAGTGGTTCGGAAAAGGGTTACCTTTCTCTTCGGATGTTTCAAATGACATCATTCCCGATTTTCTTAAATCATCTACCACCCTTTTGAATGCAATGCAGTTCTCAATGGTATGCCCCCTTACTCCTGTGTGGTATTCGCATTAGGCCTTCTCATCGTACTATGGTGGATAAGGAGGTGAGAATGGAGGGACATGTCTTGGAAGCACCATATGTGATTTGACCAACTTAGCAAATAACTCGTGATGGGAGGAAAGTAGGGTCTCGAGTTTACTTGATATCTTTCTTCTCCTTTTGGGGCATTTGCGACTATCAGAGCCGCGATGTTGGGTTTGTTGAAGGTGTTGGGCTTGTTGAGCACCACACCTGTTGAATAGCAAGGGTTGTAGACATTTGTAGCATTGACTTCATCATCTCTTTTCTTATGTCTTCTTTGTTTCCCCACTATCCAACTTTCCACTCTTCATAGCTTCTAGGATTAATTCACCATTCATTAACATGTCTGCGAAGTTCTTCATAGCATGATTGAGCATACGATCATAAAAAGGACTCTTTAGAGTTTCTACAATCATCGAGGTGATTTCATTTTCTAGTAGCGGTGGATGCACCTGTGCCACTACATCCCTCCATCTTTATGCATACTATCGGAAGCTCTCATGATGCTTCTGTTCCATCCCTTGTAAGACCAAACGGGTTGGAACCATGTCTGAAATATGCTTGTATTGTTCACTGAAGGCTCTGGACAGATCTTTCCATGATTTGATGTTCACTTGACTTAGTTGCAAATACCAATGTGCAGCTGAACCTACTAAACCGTCCTGAAAGCAATGAATGAGCAACTTCTCATTGTCTAGGTACATTGACATCTTTCTACAGTACATAGTTAAATGTGCTGATGGGCATGTGGTTTCATTATATTTCTCAAAGTCTGGGATCTTGAATTTTGATGGCACACCTAATTCAGTTACCAAGCTCAAGTCCTTGGCATCCATTCCACCATGAGCAACTCCATCCTAGAAGGATTTGATCATTCCCTCTAACTTCTCATACTTATCCTCCCACTTCTTCTCAATCTTAACTTTATCGACAATTTCATCGAGGCCATGTACCTTGTAATTATTAGCTTCTCTGTTTGGAACATGAGTTGAGGATTCAACAATATGGATTGGTGTTTTGGCTTTGGCAGCAGTCTCGTTCCTAAAGGTCATTCATGGGAATCGTGGAATTGTACCCATGTTTCCTCCTTCTTAAACCGCATCTGGATCCATGAACCCTAGCATGAAAGCTATTGAACTGATTGTCTTTTGATGAACTGACTCAATTTTGTGTTTCATGTCGGCTTCCATTTTCTCCAACTTTTCTTGAGTGCTCTTTTGGTTTGCCTCCAAAGCTGTCAACCTTTCTTCAGAGTTCATGGCTTGGGTTTGGGCACGTGTACCATACTTATGAGTTGTCTTAGCTATTTTGAATACTCTGCCGGTTTTATATTAAGTTAGTTTTTGAATGAATGAATGTATGCACAAATGAATTCACATAAGCAAACAACAAAGCAGACAAAATAGTGCAAATGCATGAATGCAGTCGAAGGGCCATTAATTCCATTGAAAATCTACTCATAAAAGGAAACTCTTTATTGAATATGAAAGCTCTTTATTACATCTTTTTTCTTTTTTTTAAGAAAGGAATTACAAGTATTTTTCGGCTCGTACACCTAACTCCTTGATTTCTTCTACAAGCCACATAAGCCTTGGTCCAACTTCTCCAACTGGCTTGATGTACTGACGAAGAGCTGCAGCTTTAGTTGCCAACATTGTCACGTGCTTGGTCCTCCTCATTCTTCAAGAGCCTTCCATCCATAATGAGAATTCTTTGCTTGAGCAATTTTCTAGAATCAACCCCTTCTAAATATGGAATGATGCACATGCAAAACAAACAAGATAGGGAATTGAGATTAAGAAAGCAAGAAAAGGGAAAAACAGTCAAAACCAAATTAATTTGCACAATAATTCTGGGTCGACACTCCAACATTTCAGGACATGTCTCCACGGATTATTATTGCGACTCAACACCCTAGGCTTTCCGCATGGCTCTATTTGGGGTAGGCTCTATATTCTCAAACTTGGTTTGGTTCTAAAAAACGGTACCCGAGCTGTCCTTGTTGTCCCCTACTAAGGGTAGCAAGGCCCTCGATTCTCACCCATTACAAGCTCCAAACGAATCGAGTTCAACTCAGGAGGACTCACCACCGATGCCTTCTCGAAGAATTAATATCCTTACAAAGACAAGGGAATAAGTCCCGAAGATACTTTCTAGGGTCATACGAAGAATCAATATTCTTACATGAGGAAAGCGTGTTCCCCCACTTAAACGAACGGGGCAAAGCTCAGGAATAGAGCTTGAAATTAAGTCTTAAATGCGTAAAATAGAATTATATTCACTTAAACGGACAAATAAATTGAACCTATTGTGAACTTGCAAATTCCATTGTTCTTAAAAAAAACCCTTTTTGAAAATCATTTAAAATCAATTTGTGGCATGAACCTCTTTTTTTTTTTATTTTAAAAAACAAAAACATGTCCCAGCGGAGTCGCAAGCTGTCACAACCCTTTCGAGCCCGACTTTTTGAAAACTTTAAAAACATGGAGTCGCCACCAATCTTTTTTGAAAAGTGTGATTGGATCACTTTAAAACGGGGTTATTTTAATAAAACATTTTGTTTTAATAAAACAACGGTTTTGGTTTATGAAAAACTAGAAAAAAGGTTCGGGGTTGGTTATGCGTGGGGAAGGGTTAGCATGCCCACGACGCCCAAAATTGGTACCTAATTGATTTTAAAATCGCTTTCAAAGCTGGAATTTGCAAGTTCACGAAGGTTTGACTTTATTTGTCCGATTAATGAATATTAGTCTATTTTATTTAACATCCTTATCGTGCGGGAGATGAACTTTAATCACCGCCAACATTTCTGGCGCTAACCCGTCATTCTCATTTGATAAGACACCACATTAAATTAATTTCACTTTTGAAGTAATAAAAAAATTTGATGTGTTGAGCATTTTTAATTATTCTAAGTTTGATTATTTTAAAATCCTAAAAAAGGTCTAAATCGGGTTTAAGTTTGCTTAAGTGCGTCTTATTTTTTGTGAAGTAAATCTTTCTACACACATGTCTCTATCTAAGTTTTTAGAACTCAGTCCTAAGTTTTGACCTATTTCTAAAGAACAAACAAGAAACTTAAATTTTTCTTTTGTGTTTTACTTTTTATTGTTTCTTTTAATCAAGACCCTTCTTTTGACACTTTTCACATTTTAGTTTTTTATATTCTATTTATTTCTATTTTCAAAAAAGAGTTTTTCTTTAAAGACTTCTTTTTTCATTTTTTTAAAAAAACTTTTTTTTAAAAGATGACTATTAAAAAATAAAACTTTATTTTAAAAAAGATTTTTTTTTCTTTATGTTTTCTTAAACTTTATTTCTACTAAAATTCTAAGCTTTTTTTTAAAACCCCTTTTTAAAAATTTATTTTCTTTTTAGAAAACTTATTACTTATTTTTTAAAAATGCACTTATTTTCTTTTTTTTTTTCTAAAAAAGCTTTTTAAAATTATTTAACCACCTTTATTATTAAAACTATATTTCAAAAACTATTATTTTATTTTTTCCTACAAATTAAGCCATTTTATTATTTTTTTCAACCATGAATTATTATCTTCTAATTAAATATCTTTATTTTAGTTTTTTTTATTTAAAACAACATTAATTCATTTTTTATTCCTACATAAAAAACACTTTTAAGATTCAATTATTTCATTTCTAAAGATCAAAACTCCTAAAACAACAATTTTTAAACATACAAGAATTTTAAAGATTAAACTAAAAATTAATCAAAAAATAGAACAAAAATATTACCGAAAAATGAAGAACTCGTATGCGGTCCTTCTCGAATTGCCTCCCAAACGCCTTCGGAAAATTACTCCGAACTCGAACTTCACTCTAAAAATTCCAGCAAACTCAAAGAAATTTTTAAAGGATTTTTGGTTTTTTTAAGCTTTCTTTTTTCTCTTCCAAGTGTGTGTTGAACAATGTGGTTTAGGGGGGTTTATACTTGAAACTTGGCCTTGATAATCATGCAAAAACGAGATTCATTCCCCAAATTTAAGCCTAAATCCGACACAAAGCCTTTTATTTTTTGCTATTTTTGCTGCTTTTTTTCATTTAATATTTTTTTCTATCATTTTTTATTTCCATTTTTTTACATTTATTATTATTTTTATTAGTTTTTACTGAAATGGGTTTTTTTAAAGGTGGGCTTATTATTTGATGTTTTTTTAAATGATTTTTTTTTAAAATAAGCCTTTCGGGATGTGCTTTTTGGGTTCTTTTATTTTAGAAGGGCCTTTATTATTTTAAGAAAAAGGTTTTTTATTTTAATTATTTGATAATGGTGGGTGAAAATCTAGTGACAACAGACAAGTCATCCGAAGAAGCATTCAATATCCTTGATAGAATAGCGAACAATGACTACCAATTTTTTACTAGTATACTTGGAACGAGGAAAACTCATGGGACACTTGAGCTTAAGTTTTCCTTAAAGTGAGTGCACTACATTTTTCTTTGCTGTAAGGTTTAGTGAGTGCACTAACATTGTTCTTTGCAGTAAGGTTTAGTTAATAGCTAGATAATATGGTCCCTTGATTTACTTGATCATATTTTAAACACAGTTGCTTAACAATCAGTTAGCATGATCAAGTTCATCGTAACTTATACACACCACTTAGCATTGCATAACAATCCAAGATTACTCAATCATAGATGCAAGAATATTGACGTATCTATCTTCAAACATCAAGCGATAATAGATTTAATTAGGTGTGTAAACAATTATAGGCTCAATACAATTCCCATACTTACAGATTAGTCTACACACATGTGTGTACATGCTCAAACAACCCTCATATACTTGTATATACACATCAAAACAGTCTCAAATACATGATCATACGCTTACATGATAAACACAACCCAGTTTATAATTATATAACCAAGTACAATACTCAAACAGATTACTAATCAAATATTCATAGAATTTATACCAAAAAGAGCCCATAAATCATGACATTCATACATGTAGCTCCTAAATACATTTAACCACTTTTACATTTACAATCAGTCTATCATCATTTACACACATAATCACAGTTGTTCATTTGCTTAATTTTCATGCTTATAAGCATCAAAGTTAGTCCATATCATCCATATGTATTATTAGAGCATTCCAACAAATTCCATAGTTATCCATAACAACCCTAGATCCTAACATACGATTAATACACATGAAACAGTACCCCCAAACAGTTTCTCTAGCCTTTATACAGTCTTAATATGTATACTCATTTTTAACACCCAAAACGGTCCATATTATGATTACTTACAGCCCAACAGTCTGTTAAAGTTTTACACAATTATGACGCAAAACAGTCTCGTTCAACTATATGATCACATATACACAAGCCAAACAATTCGTTTGGCAACCACAAATACATGGAACAGGTCAGCTCACAATTGATTACGTTTCTAAAGATTAAAAATAGTCCCCAATATCCTATTTATACTGTATTCAAACTACGTTGTTTTAGACACCAAATCAACATAACCTATACATTTATTGTTCGAAAAGCTCATATTTCACAAGTTAAAACAACACAATTCTTAGACTGTTTTTGAAGAAGTTTCAAGGCTTATTTTATTCGATTTAAAGGCCATATTTACAAGTAAATAAATAAAGCAGTCCATGACATAACTATACACGTGTAAAACAGTCCCGAATATCTTAGTATACCTATGTATAGATGTAAAACATTTTCCCCTTGTTCTTCATTTATTCAATTATATTTTAATGATATTAATATTATGCTTGAGCTAAGAATCACGAATCGTATACCATACATGCATATATTATTCCCCCAAGTATTCATTCGAATAACATGTACAACACCACCATACAACTCCTATTAAAATATCAAGCATTAAAGAGAATTATACAAAACATCGAATACATTTCTTATAACAATCAAGCAATGTGCCACCATCCTAGGAGTATTCGAACTATGATAGAATCCAACTCTACATGTCTCTTGTACAAAGACTTGCAATCCATGTCCATACTTGAAACAATTAAGCTTTAAAACATCATGCAATGCATCATTATGAAACGCATTAGGCTTTTATAGCCTAAGCGAGGTACTAATGACAAGATAACAAGCAATAATAGATAAAGCTATCCAAGAACCAAGTAATTCAATAAGAGATTATACAAGACTTTTCTTGTGAATTAAGTTAGTTTAATTCTTCCTTGTTTATTATGAATTTTGTTGAGTTTTATGTGCTCGATTTCCTTCAACCGTTCTAGCTCGCCAAGTGTGAAGAAGTTGAATTTTGGGGTGTTTTAGTGGGAGGTGAAAGATAGACAATTGACACAAAGATATATAGTGGTTCGACCTTCTAACAAGCTCCTACATCCACTACCTTAGCTTCCCACTAAGGGTTTCAACAAATTCATTCTTTAATTTTTTCCCTTTTTCTAGGCTAAGGAGGCAACCTTTACACACTCATAGCTTTCTAACCCAAAGCTTAAGTAAACCCTCTTTAGAAGAGAAATTCTAAGCAAACTTGAAATCCCTCTAATAGGAATTTATTTGCACTATAAAGATCTCACCCAAAACCTAAACACTTGAGCAAGTTTGACAATTTAGCTCACAAGTGTTGTCTATACAAGAAAATGTACAATTAAGCTCTAAGACAATTTCTTTATCACAATGTTGTAACAATTGAATAATTAATCAATCCATGATGCTTGAAGGTCCATTTTATACTCCCAAATGAGTTTGTAGCCGTTGAGGACCGTTGGGGTTGTTTTGGAGCCGCTGAGACTTTATTTCCCACCATAAATGTAGTTCTAGTGATTTCTGTTTTGGAACATGCGACCCCGTTTCGGAACAACCTTCTACAGAACTAGTCATTGAAGCCTGATGCAGCAAGCCGTATCGAAACGCCTCTAGCCGTTTTAAAATGCTCTTAATCTTGTATTGAATCGATTACAAACCGTTTCAGAACTAGTGACAGTTGAGCTGCAATTTAAAATACCGTTGGGAAATAACCGATGGGGAGGTTTTGACCGTTAGCCGTATTGAAACACCAAAAGGGTGTTTCGAAACAGTAACCCTCCGTATCGAAACGAGAAAGCCCTGTTTCGATACGAGTTTTGGCAGTTTCAAACTGTTTCGAAACATGTTAGCCTGTATCGAAACGGGTACCTTGAAAAACCTGGTTTGACTACTTAAAAACATTTCAAACCTTGGCAAAAGCATTTAAAAACATCCACAAACTTATTTTCAAGTTGTTTGGACTTAAAGGCACTTTTGAAATCTTTTCAATTTAGTCCAAAACTAATTTTCAATTATTATATCAAAGCATCAGTTTTTCAATCTCCCCTTTTTTGATATAATAAAACCAACTTCAAAAATTGTTTGGGATTCTCCCCCTTTGTATTTTAAAAATTTAAATAAGATATTTCAAAATAAAAAGAAGTTAAAGCTCCCCTTTTGAGTTTCATGTGCTCGATTTCCTTCAATCGTTCTAGCTCGCCAAGTGTGGAGAAGTTGGATTTTTGTTGTTTTAGTGGGAGATGAAAGATAGACAATTGGCACAAGGATTTATAGTGGTTCGGCATTCTAACTAGTACCTACATCCACTACCTTAGCTTCCAACTAAGGATTTCAACAAATTCACTCTTGAATTTTTTCCTCTTTTCTAGGCTAAGGAGGCAACCTTTACATAGTCTAAGCTTTCTAACCCAAATCTTGAGTAAAGCCTCTTTACAAGAGAAATTCTAAAAAACTTGAAATCCCTCTAATAGGTATTTGTTTGCACTATAAAGCTCCCACTCAAAACCTAAACACTTGATCAAGTTTGACAATTTAGCTCGCAAGTGTTGTCTATACAAGAAAAATGTACAATTAAGCTCTAAGACAATTTCTTTATCATAATGTTGTAACAATTGAAGCACTAACCTATGCATGATGTTTAGAGGTCCCTTTTATACTCCCAAATGAGTTTGTAGCCGTTGAGGACCATTGAGGTTGTTTTGGAGCCGTTGGAGACTTTATTTCCCACCATAAATGCAGTTCTAGTGATGTCCATTTCGGAACAGGCGACCCCATTTCAGAACAAACTTCTTCAGAACTAGCCGTTGAAGCCTGATGTAGTAAGCCGTATTGAAACGCCTCTGGACATTTTGAAACGCTATTGATCTTGTATCGAAACGGTTACAAACCGTTTCGGAATGAGTGACAGTTGAGATGCAATTTAAAATACCGTTGGGAAATAGCCGTTTGGGAGGTTTTGACCATTGGCGGTATCAAAACACCAAAGGGGTGTTTTGAAACAGTAATCCCCCGTATCGAAACGACAAGCCCTTTTTCGGTACGGGTTTTGGCAGTTTCAAACTGTTTCAAAACAGGTTAGCCTGTATCGAAACAGGTACCTTGAAAACCTGGTTTGACTTCTCAAAAACGTTTCAAACATTGCCAGAAGCATTTAAAAACATCCACAAACTTATTTTCAAGTTGTTTGGACTTAAAGACACTTTTGATATCTTTTCAATTTAGTCCAAAACTATTTTTCAATTATTATATCAAAATATTAGTTCTTCAATCTCCCCCTTTTTGATATAATAAAACCAACTTGAAAAATTGTTTGGGATTCTCTCCCTTTGTATTTTAAAAATTTAAACAAGAGATTTCAAAAATAAAAAGAAGTTAAAGCTCCCCTTATTCTCTTGAAAAATCAATTTTTCAAACCATTTCTCCCTCTTTTTGTTATATCAAAAAGAATTTAAAGAACTTTATGTTCAAAATAACTTAGGAGGTTAAAAAATGACACAAAAAAAATTTTGGTTTTAAAATGGCTCCCCCTTACTCAAAGCATCATCAAAATGTTAGTCTAACATATATGATAATCTAGTTGAATTAAAAAAATCAAATTTAAACAAATAAAAACAACTAGATTTTACCACACTTAAACTCAAGTGAGGATGTGAAGCCTTCCTTCTTCAAGTGTTATTCCTTGTGTGCATGGAGCTCTCCCTCAATATTTGACTTGTTGAACAATCTCCATCACACCTAAACAAGACAATCAAGTAATTTTTTGTATCCAAATTAATTTGGATCCATAGACATTAGTAGCACAAAATTTAGTCCCTTTAGGAATCCATTTTTCAATTTCATCCTTTTTAGTTGAAGTGGTTAGTCCTTTTGGGACCCAAACACTTCTAAAACATTTTCCATTTATAAATCTAGGGCACTATATTGTCTAACATAAATGTTTGATTTTCCAAAGTCATTTTTCTTTTCAAGCTATGTGGAAATCAAAATTTCTTCTTCTTAAACTTTATGAAGCAAATTTTTTAAATCAACACATTTTTTCTCAAACTCATTGAGTTTTTCTTCAAGTTCAATTTTGGTTTTAGAAATCAAATCATTTTAAATTTTCAAATTTGAAATCACTTTATTGTTTTTCAAAATGTGATTTTTAAACTCTAAAACCAAATCATCACAGACATCTTGTAATTCATCAAAAGAGTATGAACATGAGGTAGATGAATTAGAAGTTACCCTTAGAAGTTCTTCGATGGCCATAAGGCAAAGGTTCGCTTGTTCATCATCGGTGATGTCTTCATCACTCCATGTAGCCACATATGCCTTTTTCTTATGGTTTGAAGTGTTTTCCCTCTTCTTCCTCATTGATTCATGTTCGAATTCTTTCATTGCTTTCTTCATGAAAGGGACACACTTCTTGAAGAGATGAGCTATCTCTTCTTCTTCATCATCCTCCTCACTTGTATCAACATGGTTGCACTTGTAGGATTTGAGAGCAATGGCATTAGTGTTGATACTAAGCTCCATGACTTTCGTCTTCCCCATCTTCTTTATCTCTTCCTTCTTCTTCTCCTTTTCTTTGTCTTTCTTAATGATTTGGTGAGTGAGAACTGACCCCATGAGTTCATCAAGCTTCAAGATCTTGAGATTTTTCACTTCGATGATGGCAGTCTTTTTCGAGCCCCATGACTCGAGAAAAGAATAGATAAGCTTTCGGACAAGCTTTTCTTCCGGATTGTCTTCTCCATAATCTTTGAGTCCATTGGTAATGGTGAAGAATCGATGAAACATCTAATCAATTGTCCTCTTCCAGAACCATCTTGAAGTTTTCATACTCGTGATTGAGGAGGCCGATCTTGGTCTCCTTTACTTTGTTTGTTCCCTCATATGTAACTTCGAGCTTGTCCCAAACTTCCTTGGCACTCTGACAAGAAGACATCTTCTCATAGATGTTGAGGCTAAGTGCACAAATGATGAGGTGCAAACCCTTGCAATTTAGTTCCATTTTCTTGCGGTCGACGGCACTCCACTCATCATTTCTTCCTTTTGGTACGAACGAGCCATCCTCAATAATGTCCCAAAGCTTGCAGTCTTTAGATTTGACAAAGAACATCATTCTTGTCTTCCAATAAGCATAATTGGTCCCGTCGAAGAAGAGGGTTTTTCGATGGATTGCGCCATTGAACCGATTGTTTGAAATGTTGTTCGAGCTTGCCGGATCACCTCAATATTATGTTAATCCTCTTCAATTGATCCAAGCTCTGATACCGATTGTTGAGTTTTATGTGCTCGATCTCCTTCAACCGTTCTAGCTCGCCAAGTGTGGAGAAGTTTGATTTTTGAGTGTTTTAGTGGAAGGTGAAAGATAGACAATTGACGCATGGATTTATAGTGGTTCGACCATCTAATAAGCTCCTAAGTCCAATACCTTAGCTTCTTACTAAGGATTTCAACAAATTCACTCTTGAATTTATTCCCCTTTTCTAAGCTAAGGAGGCAACCTTTACAAACTCAAAGTTTTCTAACCCAAAGATTGAGTAAACCCTCTTTACAAGAGAAATTCTAAGCAAACTTGAAATCCCTCTAATAGGTATTTGTTTGCACTATAAAGCTCTCACTCAGAACCTAAACACTTGAGTATGTTTGACAATTTAGCTCACAAGTGTTGTCTATACAAGAAAATGTACAATTAAGCTCTAAGACAATTTTTTCATCATAATGTTGTAACAATTGAAGCATTAACCTATCCATGATGCTTGGAGGTCCCTTTTATACTTCCAAATGAGTTTGTAGCCGTTTGGGACCGTTGGAGACCGTTAGGGTTGTTTTGGAGCTGTTGGAGACTTTATTTCCCACCATAAATGTAGTTCTGGTGAAGTCCGTTTCGGAACAGGTGACTCCATTTTGGAATGACCTTATTCAGAACAAGTCGTTGAAGCTTGATGCAGGAAGCCGTATCGAAATGCCTCTGGCCGTTTCGAAACGCTCTTGATCTTTTATCGAAACAGCTACAAACCATTTCAGAATGAGTGCAATTGAGCTACAATTTAAAATATCGTTGGGAAATAGTTGTTGGGGAGGTTTTGACCGTTGGCGGTATCGAAACACCAAAGTGGTGTTTCGAAACAGTAACCCTCTGTATTGAAACAGGCAAGCCCTGTTTCGGTACGGGTTTTGGTAGTTTCAAACTGTTTCAAAACAAGTTAGCCTGTATCGAAATGGGTTCCTTGAAAAACTTGGTTTGACTACTTAAAAACGTTTCAAACCTTGCCAAAAGCATTTAAAAACATCCAAAAACTTATTTTCAAGTTGTTTGGACTTAAAGTCACTTTCAAAATCTTTTCAATTTAGTCCAAAACTATTTTTCAATTATTATATCAAAACATTAGTTTTTTAAATTCTTTTAAAATTTGATCTTTGAAGTATCATTCAAAGCTTATGCTCAAATTATACGGTTTTACTCCATTGGAATTCTTTTCATACTGTTGGGTGTAAATAGTGCTACGTAATTGTGCAAGTATACAGGTCGCAAGTAATAAAGTGATATGAGTATCGAGTATCGTCTCCATAGGGATTGGTTTGGGCCACTTTTCTTAGGTTATCGCACTGTAAAAGTAAAAACACAATTGATATTGATGAGATGAGATGAGTTTAATTAATCAAATAAAAATAAAAAAGCAAGTAAATAAAGAGATTTCAAGTCGAATGAGATAGAGTAGGCCAAGTTATGATGCATCATAGTGTGGAAACCAATTGGAACAATCTCGGTTATGTATGCAATTGAACACCGAACTGCCTCGGCAGTGGCTAACGTTGCTACCGCAGGAGAGAGGAATTAAGTAACTGCCTCGGCAACCTCTTTCCTGGGCAGTCAACAATCTTCAAGGTTCGACAAAACGTCCTTCAATGGCTTCTCCTTATCCCTAAGTTGAAACATTGTTGATGTACAAGCCTTGATAATACTTTCCAGCGTGAACCAAGAGTGAACGCATCCAATCTTACGCTTCTCTTAGCCGCTGGAACTCGAACTTATCCCTAAGTTGAGTTAGTCTTCACCGTTTGGGCAAACACCATGCTTATTCGTTTCGTGAGTCTAACTCTTCCGATATTAGACACATGTATTCAATCACAATATCCTCTCCCGATTCAATTGCAAGTAAAAGATAAACACCAAGTATAAGAAAACCTTGAAATAAAATTGCATAAACAAAACTTAAACAAAATCCAAGTGTTTTCTCACAATCACAAACCCAAAATAACCCAAGCCAAACAAGTTAGTTCATGGGGGGTTCAAAAGATATACAAAGAATAATCCCTAAACATGAATCTAACCAAAACAAAGAGGAAGAAGAAGATGTCGAACAACCCCCTTTGAATCTCTCTCAATCGATCACCCTTGTACTTGGCGGCTAACCCTTGTATTTATAGGAGGTAATTAGGCCAAAGTCTTTTTGGATGAGGAAGTTAAGTTAGAATTAAATACATTAAAAGAAAATATCTTCATTTAAGTATTAAATCTTCCTTCCTTAAAAACCTCCTATTTGTATGGAGTCCTCTCTTGAACTTCTTTCGGCATTTTCATGCTCTTCCCATAGTCCGATCCTCGTGCAAAGTACGTAGAAAAATCCAGCTTTTCACGCTCTTCAAATCGCATGCCACTCTGCATATTTTCATCATTGTCAACTTTTTCTAGTCTTTGCCGCGGCGGTAGTAGCTTGGCTATTGCCTCGACGGAAGTGGCTTGGCTATTGCCTCGACGGCAGTGGCTTGGCTATTGTCTCGACAATTAACCTGCATGCACCAAAACAACCTCCAAAGTATCTTTTTCCAGCAAAACTAATCAAAACATGAACTCAAGTATAACTATGAAGGAAATAATACAAACATGCATGGATGAATAAAAGTGCAAATAATATGAGCATAAATCTAGCAATAATATGAGTACAAAGGGTAATAAAAATAGTACTTTTGAAAACTTAACACACCCCCAAACTCGAACTATTGCTTGTCCTCAAGAAATGCAAAACTAAAAATTACCTGCTAAGACTTTGATCATCAAAGACATGCTTTAAACTTGAATTCAAACCTCAGAACCATGGCACAAGATATGATCACCTTTTAGTTTTTCGGATAGCACAAAAATTACCCGGAACCAAACTATAATGCTCGTGACAATGTGTGTGCGTAGTTGTGTACAGATTGAGTAAGAGGATTTCATGTGAACAATATGTTTTATCAATTTAATTACTAGGGCATTTAATTTTACTAGAGTCAATTTCAGGCACCTCTAGCAAAGCAAGCAATTTCTTATTTAATATTAATCGACTAGAGCCAATTTCGGGCATCTCTAGTGACTTTTTATGTGTGATACTAGAGCCGGTTTCGGGCACCTCCAGCAAGAAATTATTTTTAATCCAATTTTAGTTTATGCTAGAGCCGGATAGGCACCTCTAGCACAAAATTTTTAATTTTTAATTTACCCAATTTTTAAACAACCTAAGTTCACTAAGTCTCCCTTAATCAACACGCCACAACCGTTAAAAAATTTCAGCATCATAGTATAATTCTAAGTTCTTTCCACACAATCCTAAAATTTAAAGGTTCTTTCAATTAAGTGCAGTGACAAGAATTCTTCATTGGATATTCAACAAGTCTTAAGCAGTTAAATCCAATCAAAGACATGGCAAGTAACATATGCAACCTATATGTGATTACTAAAAAATGAACGCAACTAAACATGAAACTAACTAGAAACCAACACCCCCAAACTCGAGAGAAGCATTGTCCCCAATGCATGATAAAGAAGAAAAAACAAAATTAAATGCTTATGAGTTAGTCAGAAGGGTCGTCACCTTGAATGATCCTTTTGCTTCTGCGCGGTGGTTGTTGGGGCATCGTCAACCTCAGTTGCATGTGCATCCTCATTGTATGTTGTCGTGGCATTAGGCATTGTCGAGGCATCAAGAGTTTGTCAAGGCAGTTGGCATTGCCGATGCACCAAGAGTTGTCGAGGATGTAGGCGTTGCATTTGTCGAGGCAGTAAGCGTTGCCGAGGCATCAGAAGTTGCCTGGGCAATTTTCTGTGCTGCGGATTTTTCTGGTTTATGAGGTTGTGATTCTCGATGTGGAAAAGAAAAGAAATCCTGAAAACTAAAAATAATAAAGACAAGAAGATTAAAAAAATATCGTAAAATTTCTAAAAATTAAAAATAGAAAATTAAAAAAAAAATCTTAGAAAGAGCATTTTCATGCGTCTTCTAAGGTTACTGCATATATGAGAAAGCTTGAGCAGGGTTATTTATGATACTTCTTATAGTCCATTTGCACCCTCCATCAACTTACAATATTTCCCAAAAAGAGCTGGGTCAATGTGCTCGCAGCTAATTCCCTTTATGTTACCATGGTGGAGGTGTGTTTCTTTCTTGTTCCCTTGTAGTCCATGCATATCGTCCACCTTGCTACTATCCCTAAAGGCACGAATATATTAATAGGAAAATTAAATCAACACTCAACCATTTACTTACCTCATTCTCGGCAAAATCCGTCATGGTTGGATGTAGCTTTCGTTGTCGTGGAAATAACTACTCAAGCCAATTGTTGTGGCAATCATTTGCCAAAATTCGCTGTAAGTCAAGGGAAAAACCAATTTCCTAAAAAGCTTCATGAATCCAACCATCGTTTTCTTTAGGTCTTTCAAATATCTCCATTAGTAGAGATCTCGATGGCTCCAAATCCACCAGCGTTGGTTCCTCAAATACCTGCAATGGAAGAGGTGGGTTTTCAAAGTATTCAAAAGGTTTGCTTATTACCTGCTCATATTCCATTAGCGAAGTATTGTCATCTTGTTGCTATTGAATGTGGTCGTGCGATTGCCATGGCGAAGATGGATGTGTGAACGGTGGTGGAAGTCAAGTATCCTCGATCCGTTCCTTACATGGGAATTTGATTTGAGGTATTGAATCAGCACTTTGAGAGGCCTTCTTATTTTCTGGGGTATCTTTGATAGGCATGTGTCATTGTCGAGGCATGTGGTATTGTCATGGCATTCTCAGTACTTTTCTCAACCTCACTAAGTGTTGTTGCATAGGCTCATCATGTATTGGGCAATCTTTCTCATTGGCATCTATTCGACTTGGAGGTTCTAGTTGTTCCACACACATTGGGGAGCTCTTTTTGCATTGCTCCTTGTCCTCTTAGCTTGGGACTTCAGTATCCCTAGGAATGTACTGTTGGTGCATGTTATCCATGGAATATGTGGATTTCCTCAATTGATCTTCTAATTCTCTCACGAGTACACCTATCATTGCTATACACTCATCTATGGAATTTAATAGCTCTTGACGAGGACTACATTTCCATGACATATCTCTTGCCGGGGCACTTTGTTGCCGATAAGGACTACATTGCCAAGGCATGTCTGTTGCTGTAGCAAAATTGTTATGGTAAAAGAAATTGAGCTTTTGATCATACCATGAAGGATTTTGCTGTTGGTTCCATCTATGGTCCTCCTTGTAGTCATATGCACCAAAAAGGTGAGGCCAATCTTCAAGCACATGATGTTCTCCCCACATAGCACAAGAGTTTTCTACGTGATCAGCTTTTCTCGGTTGATTCCTATCTTCCAACATCAACTCTCGAATAGTTTTACTTTTAATTCCCCACATGTTGATGTCCCTTAACTTGTAGCGCACCTGAATTTTTTGTTTTTTTATAAACAAACAAAAAGAAAAGTTAGCAAAACTAATAAAAAATGCAATAACAAAAACAACGAACACCAATTGCCAATCCCCGACAACGTCGCCAAAAACTTGTTGCGTGTAAATAGTGCTACGCAATTGTGCAAGTATACACGTCACAAGTAATAAAGTGATGTGAGTATCGAGTATCGTCTCTACAGGGATTAGTTTGGGACACTTTGCTTAAGTTATCGCACTGTAAAAGTATAATCACAATTGATAGTAATGGGATGAGTTGGATTAATCAAATAAAAATAAAAGAGCAAGTAAATAAATAGATTTGAAGTCGAATGAGATAGAGTAGGCCAAGTTATGTTGCATCATAGTGTGGAAACCAATTGGAACAATCTTGGTTCTGTATGCAATTGAACACCGAACTGCCTCGGCAGTGGCTAACGTTACTGCCGTGGGTGACAGCAATTAAGCAACTACCTCGGCAACCTCTTGCCCGGGCAGTCAACAATCTTCAATGTTCAGCAAAGCATCCTTCAGTGGCTTCTCCTTATCCCTAAGTCAAAACAATGTTGATGTGCATGCCTTGATAATACTTTCTAGCGTGAACCAAGAGTGAACACCAACCAATCTTACACTTCTCTTAGCCGTTGAAATTTGAACTTATCCCTAACCTGAGTTAGTCTTCACTATTTGGGCAAATGTCATACTTATTCGTTTCATGAGTCTATCTCTCCCGTTATTAGACAAATATATGCAATCACATTATCCTCTCTTGATTCAATTGCAAGTAAAAGATAAACACCAAGAATAAGCAAACCTTAAACTAAAATTGCATAAACAAACTTAAACAAAATCGAAGCGTTTTCTCACAACCACAATCCCAAATAACCCAAGCCAAACAAGTTAGTTCATGGCAGGGTTCAAAAGATATACAAAGAATAATCCTTAAACATGAATCTAACCGAAACAAAGAGGAGGAAGAAGATATCGAGCAACCCCCTTTGAATCTCTCTCAATCAAACTCCCTTGTACTTGATGGCTAAGCCTTGTATTTATAGGAGATGGCTGGGTCAAAGTCTTTCTTGAGGAGGAAGTTAAGTTACAATTAAATACATTAAAAGAAAAGATCTTCTATTAAGTATTAAATCATCCTTCCTTAAAAACCTCCTATTTGCGTGGAAACCTCTCTTGACCTTCCTTTGGCATTTTCATGCTCTTCTTGTAGTCCGATCCTCGTGCAAAGTATGTAGAAAAATCCAGCTTTTCATTCTCTTCAAATCGCATACCACTTTGTATATTTTCTCCCTTGTCAACTTTGTCTAGTCATTGTCGCGGCGGTAGTGGCTTGGCTATTGCCTCGACAATAGTAGCTTGGCTATTGTCTCGTCAATTAACATGCATGCACCAAAATAGCCTCTAGCGATATCTTTTTCCACCAAAAATAATCAAAACATGAACTCAAGCATAACTATGAAGGAAACAATGCAAACATGCATCGATGACTAAAAGTGCAATTAATATGAGCTTAAATCTAGCAATAATTTGAGTAAAAATGGTATAAAAATAGTACTTTTGAACACTTAACACACAATCACCAAGGCTACCAATTCAATGCTCATCAAGAGCTATCAAATTACTCTTTGCTGCTGATGAGTAGGAGGAGAATTGGATGATTAGTCGGCGGCCGATAGATGTCTAGGTAGCTGGACTCTTTTCGGAGTGAGACGAGGTTCTTCTTGAGGTTCGTCATGAGGGGGTACGCTCTCTTATAATTCTATTTTGTCGTTCACTGGCTCAGCGGCTATGATGTGCAGCTTCCTTTTCCTAGTTCCTTCCTACGTTGGTGCTGCCAGAGGGTCTATCGCCATTGGGATGGCTGCTTCTGCTACTGTTACTGGCGGCTACTGCTCAACCTCATCTGATGAGGAGGTGTTGGCCACCGTTGTCGTTGTGCATGTGGGAGAATGATGTTGCTGATGCCTCTAGGGGGAGTCTGCTACCATGTTGGAAGTGGAGGTGGCAGAGTACGATGGGTCGGAGATGGCATCTAGCGCGAAAGCGACGTGGAGGGCAGAAGCGTCTAATGACGTTCCTTGTGCGAGGGCAGCTACGGCGGTGAGATTAGTGGGGTAGGGAGGCAGGGTGGGGCCGTCGTTTGGTAATTTCTGAAGGAGATGTGCCATAAAGGCTTCTCGGACCTCCCCCACATAACTCATGAAGGTTAGCTGCTGTTGTTCGATCTTTTTGCTGTTGTCAATGAAGATGCATAGTAGAGTGAGGACTTCATTTGTTGGGGGCAGCTTCAGTACTGCCGGGAGCGGCTGAAGTGGTTGGTTGGGCGGCAGAGGGTTGGTTGTGGGTGATGGGCTCTGTCTCTGGGGCCTGCATCATCTACAGGTGGACTTTCCTGGTCCACCCTTCCTTAGCAGTTGTCATCTCATCCTCGGGGTTAGTTGGGATGTTGAAATTGGCAAAAAGGCCAGTGATGAGTGACGAGAAGTATAGCCTACCCTTCGTCTTGCGGAAGCAGTTGTGGATCTCCTTGCATATGATCTCCCCAACAATGATAGGCTAGTTCATCATGATGCTGTGAATTAGTGCGAGGCGCGACCGGTCGACAGTGAAGTTGTGGGAGGTGGGCAACAGACACCTTTTGATGAATGTATTCCACAGCATTGCCTCGGGTAGCAGGTGGCGACGTTGGACAGAGCCGCCATGCTTTCTTACCAACCACAACGTGTTGGGTTTGCACAGCTTGGCCTTGAGTCTGTCGTAGTCGACAGCCGTCAGTGACTGCCTCCATTCCTCGTGAGGCTAGTCATCCATCTCTTGGTCGTATGTTGATGACGACATCGTTCAGTTTGATAGGCTTCTCTTGTACATAGATGAACGACAGCTCTAGGCAGGGGTGATGGGCATAGAACTCTTTGACCAAAGTGATGTTGGCCATCTCTAGCTGTCGTGCAAATATTTCCCGTCCGTTGATGTGGATGGTCTCGAACAAGGCGGGCTCTAAACCAAGGTCTCTTATTTGCTTTGTGTAGTGGAAACCTTGCTCCTCCCAAATTGCTTGCTTGGAAAACTGATCTTTTTATCTCTTCTCATCTGCCCTAGAGCAGAAGAGTTGGAAGGTGGGTTTAGGTGCTGATATTGAAGCCATATGTGAGACGGTTGAAATTTTATCTGAAACTTGAAAAAAGACGATAATTAGCTAGAGAGAAGTGGATGCAAGAATAAGATAGCAATGAGGTGAAAGTAAAGTGAATGAATGAGGTGAGAAAGGTTTAAATAGAGGCTGCCAAGGGGTGCCAAGGGGCATTGAATGTCCAACAATCAAGTTGTCTCGTGCACGTTACATGATTTCTGCCCATTATTTCTATAGTCGTTGGCAGCTAGCCGTTAGCGGGCAACTAGCCGTTACGCGCTGTCTATGCTGGGCCGCTCTTGGCTGTCGTGGCGGGATGGTGGGCGGGCTCCTTGTTGGGCATTCTTCTTGATCCAGCTCTTTTATTTATAAAGCCTGAAATAAAAATAAAGATAATTAAATTCTAAAAATAAATTCTGAAAAATAAAAATATGGATAAATTAAAATTTATTCCTAAAAATAAAAATAAAATTAAAGGAATTAAAAATGAAAATAATTAAATTAAGTTATGTTGGGAGTGTTGTGGGGTGCATCTCCGAACATAACAACTTCCTGAGGTGGAGGGACGTTTCCGATACTTCTTATAGTCTACCCGCACCCTCCATCGCGTGACTATTGTCAGGGTGGGGGAGTCCTTCTTCCTCGTTCCCTTTTAATCCATGTGAACCTTCCTCCTTATTTCTATTCTTGAAGGCATGAACATGTGATTAGGAAAATTTATATTTCTATCTAACCATGTACTTACCTCCTCTTTGTAGAAGTTTATCGTGGAGGAAAATTTCTTTTGCTACCGAGGTAGTTGCTGCGGCAACCAGTCGTTACGGTAGTCTTCTATAGTATTGTGCTGCAGGTCAAGGGAAAACTCAATTTTCTGCAAAGCTTCAAGACTCCCAACGTCGTTTTCCTCAGGTTCCTCGAAAATCTCCATCAGTAGAGATTTTGGTGGCTTTAAATCTGCCAATATCGGCTTCTCCAGATATATATAGTTCATAGTTGTCGAGGTTTCTGCTGAGGCAGGCATTGTTGCCGAGGCATATGATGTTGTCGTAGAATCTTTAATTCCTTTTTCTGCCTCTTTAGATGTTGTTTTGGCATTGCTTTGCTCATGTGTTGTCAGTTCGTCTTCGGGGCAGCGTTCTAGGTAGCTGTCAGAACAACTGTCAATCTCCCTGTCCGGGTATTGTTCTACATCCTCTTGGCTTGGAGGTTTTAAATGCTCATCACACTTCGGAGATCCTTCCTCGCTTAGCTCTTCATCCTCTTGTTCTGGTACATTAGTATCCCCCAGGCTTAATTGTACAGGTTCATCTATCACACTAATGAGGATTGAATTGCTCATACGTGCATTCGTCTTAGCGATGCATGCGTCCATGGCAGTTGACACTTTTTCCGTGAGCGCGAGGAAAGCTTGAAGTGTGTCTTCCAAGGATGTTGATTGTTCTTGCGGATGACAATGTTGCCAGGGCATGTCGATTTTTGCAGCAAAACTATTGTGGTAAAATGTTTTTGGGATTTTTGATCATAACATGGAAAATCTGGCTGTTGTGGCGGCAACAGTAGTAGTGGCATCTGCGGTTCGTATTCTGACAACCACTCATGCGTGGTTTTTCTTGATGTTTTTGTTGCAAAAAGTTGAGGGCAACTTTCAAATGCATTGTTGCCCTTAGCTCGTGGGGCACCTGAATAAGCACTTTCCCACATAATTTTTTTTCAACTGAAATTAAATGCAAATATGATTAAGAGTGCAGAAAAATTAAAATAAATTTTGCTGTTACCAATCCCCAGCAATGGCGCCAAAATTTGTAGAGCGTTTAGGTGTTCTCTAAATATGAGCACAAATGAACACTCTTGTCAAGTCATAATATAAAAAATATCGTCTCCCACATGGATTGGACAACTTGATTCGATTCGTAGTTCCTGCACAAAGAAAAGTAAATGCACAAATAAGTTGATTTGTTTGAGAAGAAAAATAAAATAAAAACACAAGTAAATATAAGAGAAGAAATCAGATTGATAGAATGGGCAGGGTTATGCTACTGCTTAGTGTGAAACTGCGTTGAATAGGACAAGTTGTTTTGCGCTGCCAGAATCTGCTGCCTCGGCGGGGGATGGCAGGTAGGCTGCTGCGACGCTCTTGCTGCCTCGGCAGGGGGATGAACTTGTGTCTCAGCGGCAAACTCGGTAGAACTACAAGGCTCAACAGAATGCTTTGAAAGTGATCTCGCTTATGTCTAAGTCAGAATTCTGTTGATGCCCACTGCAGATGATACCAGACGCAGCGTGAATCGTGCAAAGACGACAATGTTGATTCGTCCTCTTTTAGCCACCTTAAACCCTAACCTATGTCTAGGTCAGATTGATCACACCATCTATAGATGAAATCATACTTACTCCTTTCGTGAGTTCGACTCTCTCGATACCGAACAAATGGATAGTAATCAACTAATCTTTCGCCTTAATTGAAAACTATGAAGAATATGGAATAAGCAAACCTTGAAGTTTTATTTCAAAAACAAACTTGAAATCCTAAACAACCGTTCTCACAGTAATTACGACATAACCCAAACCCAAAGGGAAATTTAGAACATAATGGCGACAAGAAAACCTAAACCAAGCCTAAGGGGAAAACCTGAGCTGTTTTGAAGTACAATTACAATGAGTATATATAGGCATTAACTAGGTCTAATCCTTCTTGGAGTAGAAGTCTTCAAAGTAGCTTTTCGCATTAATTGCAACTCTAAATGCTGACTTCTTTGAGTTGAATGTGGACTTTATCATGTTGCCTTGCTCTGCAAGTAATCCCGTGCTTCCTCATTCGGCGGCTTTCCAGGTGCTACAGTCATCAGAAAATTGAGTGGACAACATCGTTAAGTTCTGGATTTTTTGCTCTACAGATCGTACTCCAATTCTCCAATTCCATAGTTTGCTGTCTCAGGCGGCAGGTAGGGCGGCGACAGCTGCTGTCTTTGTCTTGAACTGCATGAGTACAGCTCCTCAATTTACTGCCTCAGTATCATGTCTTCAGCTCCTCTTTCCCTCTGTCAGCATCTAGTATCTGAAACTAAAACTAAGCTAAAATAGTATCTTTTCTTCACCAATTAAAAGATAATCAATATAAAGCATGGCAAAGTAAAGAATAATGTAAAATGCAATGCGTGAACCTAATTATGCCTAAAATGTACTAAAAAACAACAATAATATGAGGTGGAATGTGCATGAAATATAGAACTTATGGACACTTTACAACACTCTTGTCAAGTTATAATATAAAAGATATTGTCTCCCACGAGGATTGGACAACAAATTCGAATATAAATTCCTACACAAAGAATATTAAAATGCACAAGTCAATTTCAGTTTGTAAGAGATTCTAAATTAAAGAAACACAAGTAATTAAGAGAAGAGATCAGATTGATGGAATGGGTCAGGTTATGCAGCTTCGTAGTGTGAAACTACGTTGAATAAGTCAAGTTGTATTGCGCTGCCAGACTTTGCTGCCTCGGCGGGAGATGGCAGATTGGTGCTTCAAAAACTTTCGCTGCCTCGGCGGGTGGAACAGATAATTGGCTCAGCGGAAAACTTGGCAGACCTTCAAGGCTCAGTAGAACGCTTCAAGAATGATTCTACTTATGTCTAAGCTAGAATACTATTGATGCCCGCTGCAGATAATACCCTTCGGCGTGAATCTTGCAATGAATAGCAACCTTTGGTTCGTCCTCTTTTAGCCGCGTTAAACCCTAACCTATGTCTAGGCTGGATTGATCAACACCTGGTATGGATGGGATCGTGCTTACTTCTTTCGTGAGTTTGACTCTTTCAATGTCAAACAAATGGATTGCTCACAATCGATCTTTCAAACTCAATTGAAAACAATTAAGAACATGAAATAAGTAAACCTTGAATTTATTGCAATAACAAACTTGAACCTAAACAACCGTTCTCATAACTACTTTACAACACAACCCAAACCCTAGAGAATTTAGAACATAATGGCGGTAAGAAATTACAAGAAAAACTAAGCTATGCCGACTAGGGTTATTCTAAGATACAAAATATGATCAAGTATATATATGGCATGGCCTAGGTTAAGTCCTCCTTGAAGTAGAAGTCTTCCTCATGATAAAGTAGCTTTTGCATTAAATGCAACCTTTAAATTTGACTTCTTTGACTTGAAGTTGGACTCCTTGTGCCATAAGTAAGCTTAGGTCGCTTTAGACATTTTCTCCTTTATCGGCTCTGTCCACTGTTTCCAGCTTCAGTAAATTGCTTGGATGGGCTCATTAGACTCAGAAAATTATGCTATATCAATCGCACTTCTATTTTCCCTTTCCCTAAGTTGCTGCCCTGGGTGGCAAATATGGCAGCGACATCTACTCGGCATCGTCTTTCTCTATGTTGAACTGCTTCACTATAGCTCCTTGGTTTGCTGCCTCAGCATCAGCTCCTCTCTCCATCATCAGTCTTCAGCACCTATAATACAAACTAAACTAAAACAATATCTTTTCTCACCATATTAAAGATATTCAACAAAAACAAAACAAAGCAAAGCAAAGAATATTGTAAATAATGCATGCATGCACCTAAATATGCCTAAAATGTACTTTAGAACAACAATAATATGAGATGAAATGAAATGCATACAAAATATAGGACTTATAAGCACTTTACAGCATTGTATTGGTTACCTCATTGATTTCCCCAAGCTAAATTTAGGTGCTACCTCTAACCTGCATTGTAAGTATTGGAATGTGGATTATAATTATGATTGAAATTGCCAACAAAATTTACCGAATCAGGCATGGCAGGGCAATCATCCACATGATGGTCCTCTCCGCATGTCGTGCAAAATGGTTCCAATGTCTTGACTTCTTGGGAATCATTATTCTGTTGCAAAGTTTTCACAATGCTAGTGAGATTGGAAATTTGAGCGTTGATGGATGTTAGTGCATCAAGCTCCAATTTTCTGGCGGTCTTTGTTCATGTCCCTACTCTGGCTGTGGGGTACTGAAAATCGTAGTCATCAATCCTTTCAAGGATGCCATCTACCTCTGTATAGTTCTTGTCTAACAGTGAACCATTTTCCGAAGAATCAACAATTGTCCTGGCATGGCCATTAAGTCCGTTGTAAAAAGTTTCTATATGGGTCCAATTAAAGAATCCATGCATAGGACACATTCTCAACAGATCCTTGAATCTCTCCGAAGCATCATATAAGGTCTCTTCATCAGCCTGTCTAAATGCCTTGATCTCATTCCTCTGCCTACATTAAGCTTAGGTGGCTAGAACCGCAATAAAAACTTCTGACATAGATCTGCTCATGTAGTGACTGATCTAGGTGGCAAAAAACTTAGCCTCGATTTTGTTCTATCTCTCAGGGAAAATGTGAATAATCTCAGCTTCACTGTATCCTCATGAACTCCAGGTTTCTGAAATAGTTGGTAAATTTCCATGAATTGCTTCAAGTGTTGCCTTAGATCTTCGATGGGTGATCCATCGAACTGGCCTACATTTAGAAGAGTTTGAATCATTACCGGTTTAAGCTTAAAATTAGTTGTATTTACCTCTAGACAAACTAGGCATGCCATTACATTGTCTACGTTTGGTGCCAAGTGTTCTCTAATACGTCTTTCTTCTTCCACAACAATGGCAGGGGCAGTCGGTATCCCATTGTGTATTGGTGGATCTCCCTGATTGAGTGGGACACCATCTACTCCCCTATTACCTTGACGAGCCATCTCTCTGAGTTTCTTTTTCAATCTGCGTAAGGTTCATTTAATTTTAGGGTCGTATGGCCAATCTTCCGTCTCAGTGCGGCTCCTAGTCATACACCAAACAGAAATAATAATAAAATAAGACAAAACAAGTAAATCAAAACAAAGAACTCCATTGCAATCCCCGACAACGACGTCAAAAACTTGTCGATTATGCTAATGCTTGGCAAAAGAGTGGGAAATGTT
This sequence comes from Hibiscus tridactylites, assembly GCA_958450335.1. Lineage (NCBI taxonomy): Eukaryota > Viridiplantae > Streptophyta > Magnoliopsida > Malvales > Malvaceae > Hibiscus > Hibiscus tridactylites. The sequence goes on from OY288282.1 coordinate 60,757,423, forward strand.
ATGGAAGTATATGAAAGCAATGCCAAGATTGAGTCTTTTTCATGCAAATATACACAAAGGGATGGGCACGGGCCGGGTCGGGTTTTTGGCCCACCCAAACATGACCCGAAACTAATAATCCTAAAACCGAACCCGACCCGATCCTAATTTTTTAAAAACCAGACCCGAAAATAAATATTCTAAACCCGACCTCGACCCGACCTATAGAAAAAAAATAATTTTAGGGACCTAATTGTAAAAAAAATAATTTTAAGAGACATTATTATAAAAAATAATAAACTTAAGGACTAAATTGTAATTAAAATTAATTTTAAGGACCTAATTATAAAAAAATATAAAGAGGGGGTATAATTACAAATATCCCTAAAAAATTTAAGGGAAAATTACACTATCAGTCCCGGGTCGGGTAGGATCGGATTTTTTCACCCTAAAATCCGAACCCGACCCGACCTGACCTCACACTACACAAAAACCCAACCCAAACCCAATTTTTTCATAAAAATACCCGACCCAATCGGGCCGGGTCAGGTCGAAACCCGTCGGGCCCGAGTGAAATGTCCATCGCTATATACACACTCATCAAGTAATACAACAGTAAGCTCAGTATTGAATCCATAGGTATTGACCAAGAGTTAACTTCTTTGATTGTTTACTTGTCAATGGAATAATGTTGATTGATTTGAAGTTGGTTTTGAAAGTGTCTTAAAGAAATGAATTGGAAACAAAACAACGTTGGCAAATGAAGTTTTCAAATGAGTGATGAGTGTTGGCAGGGGATGCCTGGTTTTCACCCTATTCATGTAAGCCTTTAATAACATCTTGCTTTGGTATTATTGTCGGGAAGATTCAAAGATGACATTGACTCTGTCGATGGCAATGCCCAAAATTAACCATGTTAAACCCATATATATCTATAGTGAAGTTTTTCATTAATTAATTTGATTAAGTTCCAATTTATACTATTAAGGGGTAGATTCACTTCAGAAGTAAGCTCATCTATTTGAAGATCGTATTTCGAAGCTTCTCTCCTTAGTATCTGGAAACTAATCATCACCCCTCAAGTATGTTAAGATATTAAGTTTTAATAAGCAAACAATGCCAGCGGTCGCATGGCAAAGAACTTAGAGAACTGAAGTTCATGCCAGATAGAGAAAATAATGTCAAGGCAATTGAATTATTAAAAACTAAACATTAAACCAGTGTTTAACGCAAACATCACCCAACCAAATGTAAAAGCTTAGTCCATGGTTGCGGAGTCCATCCACAAAACATTATCCTATCTTAACATCACCATTAAATAAAAATGAATAAAAACAAAGAGAATGGGCACGAAGGGGGTCCGTCGATGCAGCCCTTCAATGGCTCCAAGCCCTCGTTCAAGTCGGTCGAACCACATCACACCTCGGCACAACCTTCCTTCCAATATGATCGCCCTTTCTTGGATCAATGTTCGATCCTTTAAATAGGAAAGCACGTGACACCTATGATAAGCCTTTAAGTTTGAATTTTGAACGCACAAGGGATAAGATGTGTGGTACTTTTATCCAAATTTTGAATCCTAGGGATGACGTGTACAAGGTCTCTACATTACTAGGCATCATACTTCACTTCTATGTCAGTCGAGCCTTGGAAATTTCTGGTCCAATTGTGCCAACTAAAGCTCGGCATTTTCTTTGGCATTTCCTTCTCCTGCTCCTGCGCTACTCTACCAAGCCTGTCCTAATATGCCAAGCCTGCAATAGTTCCAACAAAGCAACCCTTCACACTAGACTAAACATCACTCCTAAATCTTTATGCAAATGCATGAATTTAACTGTTAGGTGTGTAAAAGTATTCATTTTAGGATCTTTTATGACTCAATTATTGTTAGAGTTAAGTTCTTTTTAGATGCATTACTAGCCATACATACATAATTTCATTGTTCTTATTGTTACCATGATTGATCGTCTTTATTTGAATATATATGGTGGAAAAGGTACTACTTTAGTCGGTATTTTATGCATGTGCAGATTTCATTACCCATTGCCCCAGCAAGTATTGCAGCGACAGTGAAGGAAGGATAAATAACGGTGCAGAACCATCACTTGACGATCCAGACCAAGTCAGTCTTTGATTTCAAGCCTTACTAAAGAACTCTGAACCAAGAGAATGAGCCCTGCCGAGCGGAAAAGACAGATAGACCATTGCTGAGGCAATGACTAAGTCAATGTCGAGGCAATGCCCAAACATTTGCCGACAAGGGAGAAAATATGAAAAGTGGTATGCGACTTGATGGAATCTAATGACTCAAGTTCGTTTATGGTGGCATGGCGTCTGACTCCTTCTCTTCTAGTTGTTGGGAACTGATAGTCATTTTTAGCAAGCCTATTCAAAATCTCCATTGCCTCTTTTGGTGGCTTGTCTAGAAGTATGCCATTTGCCGAGGCATCTAGCATCATCCTTGTTGGCGCGTTCATTGCATTGTAGAACATTGTCACTTGTGTCCACAGTGGGAATCTGTGTGAGGGACATTTGTGTAAAAGCTCTTTGTATTGCTCCCAAGCCTCGTACATGGGTTTATTATATGTCTACCGAAAAGAAGTGATTTCATTACGTAACTTATCAGTCAAATTTGTAGGACTAAATCGTGCAAGGAAATCACGACGTAAGTCATTCCAAGATCCTATAGATCCGGCTGAAATTCTATTCAACCAAGTTTTTGCACTATCCCTCAGTGAATATGGGAACAATTTTAGTCTCAAAACATCCTCAAGTACTCATTTTAGCTTGAATGAATTGCAAATATCCATGAAAGATTTGAGATGTTCTCTACATCTTCAGTTGCTGAGCACCAAATTGACGAATTGTATTGATCATATTAAACATTATTGGCTTTAATTCAAAGTGAGCAGCTTCGATTGTAGGTGTGACAACTCCTGGGTTTAGTCCATTGAGATCTTCATCTAAATATTCTTGGATGGTTAAGTTCCATGTGAAGATTACTCCATCTCTTGCCGCGACATTCTGATTGTTGTTGCCATGCACATTGCTAAGTCCATTGATCTCCCATTGGTGCTCTCAGTCTTTGTCAAAGTCTATGGTAGGTACGTTCAATCTCTGGGTCAAGGGGGTATTATGGAGCTATTGGATTTGCCCTGGTAATAAACCAATGCAAAAAAAATTTTGTTAACCCTTTAGAAACTAAACAATAAAAAGTAAAAATAAAAGTGCAAGAAAATAAAAACAAAGTCCCTATTGCCAATCCCCTGCAACGACGCCAAAAACTTGTTGTGCGTATTTAGTGTCTCGATTTTAGTACAAGTATACACGTTGCCAAGTTATAGTATAAAAGATATTGTCTCCACAAAGATTGGGGCTACTTCCAAAGATTATCGTCTTGCACTGTAGAAAAATAAAAACACAAGTAATGGGTTGGTAGAGAAAACAGCTAAAATAAAGAAAACAAGTAAATTAAGAGATTGAGTAAATATGATGATAGAGTAGGTTAGATTATGTTGCGTCTTAGTGTGGGAATTGAATGAAACTGTCTCGATTTGGAATGCAAGAGTCAACATGATTGCCTCGGCAATGGGCAAAGCTATTGCCGTGACAAAGAACACGACTACTGCCTGGGAAATTGAGCGACAACCTCCAAGGGTCGGCAAAGCATTCTTCAATGGTTCCTTCTTATCCCTAAATCGAAACTCGATTGATGTGCAGGCCTTGACGATACCTCCCAGCATGAGCCAAGGGTGAACACCAACCAATCTTACGCTTCTCTTAGCCATTGAATGTAACACCCCACGCCCGGTTTAAGAGCGAGAAGCGTTACGCAAACATGACACATAACATATAATATGTAATCATAAAATCGAACATGTAACAGCAATGAATCAGAGTTGCGCATCTTATAACACATTTAGCATTCTATAATAAACAATACACTTGGGTGGGCCAACAAAAACGTTCCTAACATATATCATAACATAACAATCTTTCTGATTAAACATGTAAATCATATAACATAATCAACCTAAACTAACTTACTAACCATATTAAACGTGTATACACTTTCAAACATTCATCTAAAAATCCATTCAATCCAATTCATGTTTATATATATTTTCGGCTAGCATCTTACAATCATATATACATGTATACATTCATATAAAATACAATCAATCCTAATTAAATAGGGATCATGTTCGAACAACATCAAAAACAACCTAGGCGCATAAGAAACATATTTAAACTTACATCAAAACCATCCTAATATTCGAATCCAACATAGAAATAACATGAAATTTCCATTTCAAATTCAAACATCTAAAGGCATGTATAATTCTAAGTTCACATCACCTTACATATACAACTTCTATCATATTATATACCATTCAAATAGCCTATTATACAAGCAATACATAACATTTTCATTTGCCATCATTCAAATATCAAAACATATAAACCATACACATTACTTGTAACACCATATCAAGACATAATCAAACTTAACTATCTACATATATTCCAAATATAGTCAAAACAACTTGTTTATCCAATATATATCATGAAACTATGTCTTAAACATATACAAACCATATTAACATATACATGATACCAAAATGCATGTGACATACTCTAAACATGTAACTATGCCACCATCTAGGAGTCAAAACAAAGCTATATCATACTAGAGCCTTGGCTTGTGATTGCTCCCGGATCAAAATAGTTAGCTTTCAGATATCAGAGACCTATTATTTTGGGAAGAAGGAAACAAAAGAGTGATAAGTACAATTTGTACTTAGTGAGGTAGTTCCTATAACTTACTATACAATCTTTTAAGTGTGTTATTCATATAATTAAGGTTGCCTAGCTAGGCTTAACCAAACAAGTCACACCTAGTTAGCTTATCTCATGCTCAAGTAGACTTAGCTAGTTCCATTCGTATCATGTGTCAAGTCATAGAACATACTCACATTCAATGTCAAACAACATACCAATGTATAACACAACCAAAGAACAAGAATCATATCATATCATTGATCACATTTTTATATCATTCAAATAGGGTCATTACCCTTATCAATCATATCATTTCATATAACATGTAACCATGTATCCTTTCACCATTTCATTGATCATGTAAAGCCTCATTTCAAGTTCAATTAGGTTTTTCCTTGGATGATTAAGTAGACTAGGTAATCAAGTCAATAGGTACGAAGTACCAACATATAACAGTAGATGCTCAAAGCACCAAAGATCAGTAGATACACAATGTATCGAGGTGTCTAACTACACCATTCAACTTGTAACTTGTAACAGTAGATGCTCAAAGCATCAATAGGTGACTAACCACCTTTAAATCGGTAGAGCTTGGACTCTAATGCACGCCTTTCTACCTAAGGACCATATTCAACCATGGTCTTATTGAGCTTTTAAATTTCCGATATGAGCAAACAAGTGTTTATCAATCACATTACAAGGCTATACAACATGTTCATGTCAACATTGCACTTGAATCATTCAAGTTAAATAAACAACCAATTTCAGCAAGCATATCATATCAATTCAATCATGTACTCATCAAAAACAGTAGCTAAATATCATATATAGGCTTATCTCATGAAGCTCAAATAACCAATACATCATAGCAAATCAAATAGATCATAACTATAATTAACTAGTACTAAACATGTAACATTTATTCATTTCCTTTAATCCTTCTTCCAGTACCTTTAAATTTACCAAACATTTATTAGATTCATTCCATGCTTCATATTAATTCATCAAATAATCATAAAAACATTGGTTAGGATACTAATCCTAACCCTAAGATCAACTACACCCACAATACTCCAAAGCTTAGGTTGATTTTTTCATCACTATGCCTTTGATCCTCCTATTTGATTGCTCAACCCATGAATCCTCTAGGATTTCTTCACAATATTGATCTAGAACATTCAGATAACACATAAGAAACACATTAGAACTCAATTCAATCACATTTATTCATTTATTCAAACACAAACATTTAATCAATATGAAACTGCCCCTAAACTGGCAGTTTGAGCACCCTACATTAATATGCCCATAACTTTTTACACACAACTCCAAATTAGGAGTTCTTTACCTATATAGAAAGCTTATTTGAACATCTTTAATTCTATTTGTCGCTCATATTTTTCCCATTCCTACATCAATACGGTTTAATACTTTAGTACATGACATTTACAGTGGCCTAATCTGTCCATTATTTGCAACATGTAACTTTAGTGACCATTTGACCTATGATCCATTACACATTTAAACACATCTAATAAAATTATTAACAAGTTCCAATAGATTCAAAAACATGGTATTAAGGTCCCTTAATAAGTATTTTCCCATATTAATCCAAACTAGTCCTTTAACTATTTTATTGACTTTAAACATCAATCACAAGTCCTTAATCATCTTAAACATGATACTAACCATATATTACTAAGTTCCACTGTTTCATAACAATTCTCCCAAATTTAAAATCATCAAATAACCCCTAAAACAATTTTAGATATCAAATTTAATCTAAACAGTTTCCAGATTCGTTTCAAATGTGACCAATTCACTTCCAACTCAATTTCAAGCAAACCCGGCAACATTTTCATGCTTCCAAGACCTCTGTCTTCTAGTATTTTTCATGCTCTAAAACTTTTTCCAGTGGAAAGTTTTCTAATTTGAACTCTATCATGCTCAAAAATCCAAATTTCTGAAGGGCGGTGTTTTAGTACGAATCTGTGCATATTTCAAGTTGTAAGCTAAGTTCATGCAAATTTCCAGATTTTATTCAAATGTAACTTAAACCCAGCAATGTATATGAATAATCAAGCATTTCAACATGAATTTCCAAGATCAAACAAACTCAAAAATCATTTAAAACAAAGATAAACACACAAGAATCAATCGGGTAGCACAACTTTGAACTTACTTGAAATCTAGGTTACATGCATGAACATAGATAGTCTTTAAGCTTAATTTACATCACTTGCATGTGTTTATAAGGCTTCTAATCTCCAGGTTTTACTCAAGCTCTCAAGTTATCTCTCTTCTCTCATTCATTTTCGGTGGAGTGAAAAATGGAATGAAAACAAATGGTGGAATACACTTGTTTTGTTTCTAACATAGGTGGCCAGTCATACATGGAGAGAGGGACACCTGGATAGGTCTCTCACCATGTATTTATCCACTCAAATTCCACTATGGCTTTATTATATAATATTTTAACTCTAACTAATAACCTATTTTCTTGGTCCTTTAACTACTCAAAGTGTTTCACATTTTAGGTTACAACCTCTTTTGTACCATATTCCAGGTTATACTACATTCGCACCATATTTTAGGTTACAACCTACTTTTGCACTAGATTTCAAATTACACAATACTCGTACCACCTTATAGGTTACAACATGTTTTTACACAACATTTCAGGTTGCACAATACTCGTACCACATTATAGGTTACAACCTGTTTTTACACTATATTTCAGGTTACAACCTATTTTTATCTTCTTTATTATCTAACTTATGGATTTTCAACTAGGGTAGTTTTAGGGTGTTACATTAAAACTCGTACTTATCCCTAAGTCGAATTAGTCTTCACCGATTGGGATAAAGACCATACTTACTCGTTTCATGAGTTTAACTCTCCCAATATTAGACAAATAAATGCAATCGCAATATCCTCTCCCGATTCAATTGCAAGAATAAGTAAACACCAAGAATAAGCAAACCTTGAACTTGACTGCATTAACGAAAACCTAAACAAATTACAATCGTCTTCTCACAACTACTAAACAAAATAACTCTAGCCTAAAAGAAGACTTTGTTCATAATGGCGATAAAAAGCACTCTAAAAATTGGAGTTGAACATAACTTCATAAAAGAAATAAATCTCTTTTAATTCATTATTTTATTCCTCCTTATCGAGTTCTTGTCCTTGACCTTCCTTTGACTTTTTCATGATCTTCCTAAGCTCCGATCTTCATGCAAAGTATCTCTAAAAATTCTCTATTGAACATGCAAAGTATCTCTTTTCACAATTGGCCACCTTAACTGATTTATTTATATGAGCAAGTTTATGCCACCCAACGAATGCAACTTCAAACTTCCATGGAAGTTTGCTTTTTCGCTTGTTACATACTGATGTGTAACATTTTTATGCTATATTATTTATATTAGTATGTTTACAATGCATATAGTATGTTTGGTGTGTTTTAACTTAGTTTGATATAACTTATGGTGTGTTTATATTTGCTTGTGAGTTAATGAATAAGGTTGCAAGTGTTTACAACTTGTATTAGCATTTCCATCATCAGTCCTTTTTGAAGCCTTCTTCACCATCGTTTGAAGTTCTTTCCAACACGCCAAAATTATCATCTTACTCTATATTTTTATTATTTTATTTTTGATTATCTTTAAGTTCCTATTTAACATAAATATTTCGTATAATTTTTGTTGTTTCCTTGTCGTTTTTATTGCAGGAACATGCCTACAACATTCCTAGATCCATAACAAACGAGGATAGTCCGTTTCGGCAGACCCCCTTATCATATGGTAATCAGAGCCTAGTCGGATTTTAGCACGTTCTGCACTATAGAACAAAAATATATATATAAAGAAATAAAAGAAGAAATTTCGAAATTCTGAAGAAAAAAAGTCAAAGTCAAAGTTTGACCAGAAAAGTCAAAGTCAAAAAAATAAAAAAAAATAGATTCGAAAAGTTAGTGTTATTTACCAATACAAAGTGATGATTGTTGTTGAAATGTTTGGAAATGATGAAGAATGCTCGGTTATGCCATGAAATGCTTGGAAATCACCCGAAACAACTTGTTCTTGTTTGTTCGGTGATAGGATCGGTGTAAGCATTTCTTTTGCAGTAAGTTGTTTCTTGTCCTTCATTTTTAACAACCTTTTTTTCTTTTGTTTCATCACCAATTTCTAGCCTTCTTATTTTTTCTTTTTTAGCCTTTATATCATACCTAACATCCCCTATTTCTTTTCTAACCGTTTAATACTTTAACCTTTATATATCTTGTAAGTTTGATACAGTTAACAAGTCCGAAAGATAAAGTTAGTTCCTTAAAGAACTGATTGCGAGAGATTGAGTGGAAAAGGAAATTGAGTGTTTGAGAACAAAAGGGGAGACATAAGAGCCATTCAAGTATTCTCCCGAGTGAAACACGAGCATTTGAGTGCAATTATTGAGTGATCTATGAGATTTTGTTGAGTGTGCAGTGAGGTCCTTTTTCTTTATTTTACTAACATATAACATTGTTTTATGCATGTTTTAGTGTTTTACCATAATAGGTTCGAACGAAAGCAACCAGGGTGGCCAACTACAAAACTTGCAAATGCGGGCCATTATACGTGAATTTTAGTGTCTTTTAAGACAAGAACTCGAGCCTATACATTCTCGAATGGATAGAATTGATGGGGGTGGTTCCCATTCTGTCCATGAAGAGATAAATAATGACAATGTGTAGACATTTGGTACTGGTGAAGCACTTGTTGACAAGAGAAGTCTAAATGATCAGCCAACACAAGATGAACCGCAACGAAACAATCTCTTCCATATGAGATGCAACGTGAATGGTAAGGTATGTGTTGTGATTATTGATAGTGGTAGTTGTGCTAACGTTGCTAGTACTCTCATGGTTGACAAGTTAGGACTAAAGACGACAAAGCATCCTAATTCGTACAAGTTACAATGGTTGAATAATGGTGGTGAAATCAAAGTTACCGAACAATTTTTTATACCATTTTTCATTGGTAGATACAAGGATGAGGTCACTTATGATGTTTGTTCTATCGATGCTTGCCATTTGTTGTTAGGAAGACCGTGGCAGTATGATAAGAGAGTTTTGCATGATTGTTACACGAATCGATACTCTTTTACTCATGAGGGCAAAAAGGTAACTTTGGCACCTATGACTCCAAGTGAAGTATATGAAGACGGAGTTCATTTGAAAGCGAGTATTGCAGCTTGGAAGGACAACAAAGAGAAGCATGAATGTGAAATGAAGAAAGCAAATTCACAGGTATTATCTGATTCGACATTTTCTTCTACTTCTTCTTCTTAATTGCAGGATAAGAAGTGATACCATGTGAAGTTCCCAAGGTTGCTATTGTTGGTATGTCTAGTGTATTTAAATTCTTTCTAGAAATTTAGCAACCGTCTTTACCACAGTTTGACGTTCCTTTCGATTGTACTATTGATTTTTCATTTTTATATGATGATTTCTTTGGTTGTACATTGGATTGTGAACAACCTTGTGTTGTGATTCTGGATGATCGTCGAGATTCTTGTCATTCTTTGGAGTTGCCTTTGTATGTCATTGTTTGCAGGATTACGAATATGCAACGAGCATTGTCTGACTTTATGTTGTGCATTATTCAGAAAGGTACAAGAAATATGGCATTTCCATTTGTGTTCTTTCTAAAAGAATTTGATTCGAGAGGATGGTATATGTGTCGAGCAAGAAGGATGAGGAAGTTCCCTGCCAAGCGAAAGTCGAAATTGTTCCCATTTTTAATGAGGGTCGATTTGGGGACAAATCGCATTAAAAAAGGGGGTGATGTGAGCACGTTTATGCCACCCAACGAATGCAACTTCAAACTTACAGGGAAGTTTTCTTTTTCACTTGTTACATACTGATGTGTAACATTTTTATGCTATATTATTTATATTAGTATATTTACTATGCATATAGTATGTTTGGTGTGTTTTAACTTAGTTTGATATAACTTATGGTGTGTTTATATTTGTTTGTGCGTTAATGAATAAGGTTGCAAGTGTTTACAACTTGTATTAGTGTTTCCATTAAGTTTACAATACTTTGATGGAAGTTTGTTGCCTTTTGATGTAGGTACGTAGGAGGACACTAGCTCAAGTGAGCATATACAACTCAACTCCAGCTCAAGTGAACCTATGCAGCTCAACTCCAGCTCAAGTGAGTGTATGCGGCTCATCTTCAGCTCACCAGAGTGTATGCAGCTCGACCCCAGCTCAGGAGAGTGTAACCAACTCATCTTCAGCTCACCAGAGTGTATGCAGCTCGGCCCCAGCTCAGGAGAGTGTAACCAACTCACTTTCAGCTCAGGAGAGTGTGATCAACTCATCCTTAGCTCAAATCAGGTCAAAGGCATAGCTCCCAGCTCAATTCAGCTCCTAACACTCTTAGCTAGCTCATTTCAGCTCAGCTTGATTCTCGTCAGCTCAACTTCAACTCAACTTCAGCTCCACTAGCTCAACTTCAGCTGACGAGTCCAGAAGTAGCTGAAAAGTGTCCTACATGTCGAGGAGTGAACCAGTGCATGCGTGGCAACCTAGGTGGCATCCGAGTATGTGACTTGTACATGTTGCAGCCTTAGCACATGTGTGTGCAAGTTTGGCCGAAAACAGCCTCTCTTCCTTGCATTTGTGCGGCACATGAATGGATAAGCATGAGTAGTTTATGTTTGAATTTCAAACATATAAATCACATGTTAAATGTGATTTTCAAGTGTTTTAGGCGCCCTACACCTTTCAAACTTGTGGCTGCAAATTAATTCCGCCCAAAAAGAGTTATTTCCATTCAAATTTAATTTTTAAACTCCTTTAATTTCAGCCACACAAGTAAAATTCGGCCAGCACCTTTATTTTCCTATATATATATGTGTGTGCTTAAAACAATGTAAGAAGGTTAGACATTTTGGAATAAAAATTATTTGAGAGAGTTTCTCTTGTTCGGTTATTTTTATAACTATCTTTTTACATTTCAAACTGAGTTTTTTTGTGTCAAATTTACTTGATACTTCGGGTTCCTAGATCGATATCTAGCGGGTCCAAGTCCTTCTGTAACACCTGGGTTTGGGGGTCGGGTGAAATTAAATAATAAAATAACATTTTGGGCTTCGTGTTTTTAAAACAAATATTTTATGTTGGACTTAATTTAATTTAAAGCCCAAATCCCTTGGATTTTAGAAATTGGGAGATTTCCATCTCATTAATGGCAATTTGGTAAATAAATGGACTTGCAAAAAAATAAAACATTTTCTTTTATTTTTCAAACACCAAAAGGCTATCTTCTTCTTCCCTCTTCTCCCCATTTTCACGACAAAAACACCATCTCCATTGTGTTCACTATTCCATCACCATTATCCCTCATCTTTGGTGATTTTTCAAAGGTAAACTCATATTCGACTTGTCATCTCTTTCCTCTACAAGCTTGTACCATTATTTTTCATAAAGCTCATGGTTTTTGTATTTTGGAGTTTTGAGATTTTTGATTAAAAATGTCATCTTTATTATCTTTAACTTAAGTTTTTGATTTGTTGAGGTTATATAAGTTATTTACAATCTAAAAGGTCCAACATACTTGATTTTTACTTGGTTTTGTGGTGTTTCCCGAAATTGGGTTTTATGGAGGTTTTAGAAGGGTTTTAAGTTGAGTTTTGGGTGTGTTTGGAGTGGAAATTTGTTGGCTGATGGTTAGGCTATGTATAAGAGTTGTTTTGGAAGATTTTGGGAGTAATATAAGTGTTGGAATCTTTGGTTTTGGACTGTGCTTTAGGGCTGCTCGGGAATGAAGGTTTTGGGGTTGTCTTTAGCTTGAAATCTTGTGTTTTGTGCTTGGTTTGTGTTCCGGGTTTGCTACATTGATTTGTGAACTGATTTGAGGTTATTTTGATTGTGTTGGGATGATAAGAAGCAAGAAATTGTGTTGGTGAAGCCTCGGGAATGAATCCGGAACCGTTGGGAGCTTGATCGGCTAGAGTGGTTGAGCTTGGATTAGTCGGTGAGTGGTTAATGTTTTTAACTCGGTTTAAATGGTTTTCAAAGGTTGGTTCAAGCATGTGGACTATGTTGGGCTTGGTAGACCCACCTAGAGTTGGGATTAGATTGGTAGTCTAATCCCAAGCTTTAGTTAGAGGCTTTGGTTGAACTCTAAATGTTGTGTATGCCTCGTGTTTAATTGTGATTATGGTGGTTATGTATATTGCGTTATACATGTGTGTTGAGGCATGGTATTGATGCATTGTTATATGCATGTGGCTTGTGCATGATGGTAAGACATGGTGAGTACGTCCTAAGCACGAAGGTTGATATGAAATGGTGTTGTGAAAGGTTATGAATTATGTTAGTATTGGCATTAGTATGCTTGGGTACAATGATCGATCATTAGGATATTTAGTGTGTACACGAGAGTCTAAATGCGCGCGTGGTCTTGGTGATTGTAGTCATCAAGATGGAGTACGAGTTCGCCCGAAAATCTTCTTATATATATATTAGTCGGTGATGAGTGGAATCTTATCGACGGGGCATGAGGATGAGTGGAATCCCATCCGCGTGAAACGGTGATGAGTGTAATCCCACCGTAAGGTAATGGTTGTGGTTGGATGTGAGTTCCAACGGTTATCCACGTATTCGGGTAATAGCTAGGTGCCAATACAGATTGAGGAATGCGTTGATATATATATATATATATATATATATATATTGATATATGCATTTCCATGTGTTGAGCTTATGAGTTGTTGAGCATGGCATGATGATGATAATTATGTTCATGCATCATTTATATTTTGGCTCATGTGGATCGAAGGTAAGGTCATGCGTTCTACCTTGGTTGTGTGCTCGTGCTTGGACTCTGGATTGTCGAGGTTTGTTTTATGAGCTTACCCTCACTAAGCTTTATGTTTACGCTCTCTTTTGTTTGACAATGCAGATCCGTAGTTCGTGGGTTGCTACTGCAAGAAGAGGGCCTCCAAGTGTGCTAGTTGAGCTTTTGCTAACCTCAAGTATGAACTATTTTAAGTTAATGATGTAATAGTCAAGCAATGGGGACTTATGTGGTTATTTTGTTTTAGGAGCATGTTTAGACTCCTTGTTATGTGGATGATATGTTTAAGGCTTGCTTATGCCTTGTATGTTGGCCTTGTGCCCCTATCTTGAATGCTTAAGTGTATGCTCTTGTTTAAGCATGTGAATCTTGAATGCTATGTATGAATCATATGTTTTTTTGTTGATCCCTTGAATGTATGGCCTTTATATGCTTGAAGTGTGTTAAGCATGCTTGTGTATGTGGTTTTGCCTTAGAGTGATGCATGTTTGGTTGTGTGAGGTTTTAGTTGGTGTTTGAGGCAGCCTTGTGCCATAAACCAGCTAAAACATGTATGTTCGCAGCACGTGTATCGAAACGGTTGGTCCCGTTTTGATACGGCCTCTTGTTTCAGGCCAGGCGTTTCGGTACGCAAATGGGGCGTTTCGATACGTTTTTGCTGCTAGAAATCTGAGATTTTGACGAGAAATTCAAAGTATTGAAAGGGTCCTAGGCGTTTCGGAACGGGCTTCGTAGCGTTGACCACGAGATGTTGATCGATGAGGGCGTTTCGATAGGGTCAACACCCGTTTCGATACGGTCTCCTCGGCTTGACTTTGGCCAGTTGACCTAGTCAAGGCGTATCGAAACACCCTCTGGGCGTTCCAATACGGCCTGCAGTTTAAGTTTAAAATGGGTTGTTTTGTTGGGCTGTTTGGTTGTTTTCCTCGCTTGTTTCTTCCGTTGTTGCCTTTTTCATATGGGACATAATAATGCATCTAGATAAGATAATAATAAATGAAAAGTTTTCCCGGGTTTTTAACCGAAATGAAGCCTTAACGGGTTTTGCCTCAGTTATCCCCGGTGTGACCCGCTCGGACCGGTCAAGCGTCCAGACCGGGACGAGGGGGTTACACCTTCGACGTTAGACAGATTCGATTCAGGTTTGCTCAGTAGGTTGTGCAGATTCTTTCGAGTTTAATGTTTCCGCTGAATTTCCAGCAACGTTCTGTCATTTTTGGGGCACCGAAACAACCGTAAACGCATCTTGAATCATTCGTCTTTTTCGTCGTCCAAATCTGTCCAAAATTCCTACACCCTTTTTCTTTGTTTCTTTTTATTCTTTTTTTATTTTTCTTGTTATTTTGATCCTGAAACAATGTCCATATTTGTTTTTATTGCATAGATATGCTTGCTACTATCCTAGATCTGTTACAGACAAGGAACGTTGTTTCGACAAGCAACGCACACCTTTCTTAAATTTAGTTAAGAACATGCAACGACCAAGCAACACAGAGGAGGTCTAGGTAGTTGGTTCATGATGTGATTTATGTAATGGTTACCATGATTCTTTTGAGTGTCCATAGAACCCCAGAGTCTAGTTTTTATGTTGGAAACTACAACCGAAGCAACAACGTGATGTCCAACACTTACAATCCGGCCTGGAAGAAGCATCCAAACTTCTCATAGAGCAATCCTAACAATGCCCTCAATCAGAACAATCAGAATGCTCCAGCACTAGGATTCCAACAGAACATGCCTCAGCAACCAATGCCTCAGCAATTGATGCAGCAACAATTGCCTCAGCAATCGATGTCGCAACAATAATCAATATCATCCAGTTCTTTGGAAAACTCTCTAAATGCTTTCATGTCTCAAACTAATGCATATATTGCTAGTATCGATAAGTTCATAAAAATGATTGATGCTTTTATTGAAAGTACTGAGATAAGAATGTAGAACCATGAAGCAACTTTGAAATCATTGGAAACACAAGTTGGACAATTCGCTCAGATCCTGAATTCGAGACTGATGGGCGGTTTGCCTAGCGATACTAAGGTCGCAAGGGGAACAACTCATGAGCAATGCAATGCAATCACCACACAAAGTGGAAAACAACTTAAGGAACCTCGGGTTAATGAAACATAGGAGACATAATCAAAAGAGCCAATTGCCTCGGCAATGCCCAATAACGTTACCTCGGTAATGCCCAACAACATTGTCTCGGCAATGCCCGATAAAGAGACCGCAGAAAACAAGAAGGCATTTGAAAGTCTTGATTCAATGCCTCAAATCAAATTCCCATGCAAGGAACGGATTAAAGACATTCGACTTCCACCACCGTTCCCACAGAGGTTGAAACGGCTGAAACAAGAATACCAATTCAAGAAGTTCATCTACATCTTGAACCAAGTTCACATCAACTTGCCTTTGGTAGAAGAAATTGAGCAAATGTCGAACTATGCCAAGTTCCTTAAAGATATTGTCTCTAAGAGAACAAGAAATGGGGAATTTGAAACTACTGCTGCAACAGAAGGATGTATGCCATGCTGCATAACCGAATGCCACCTAAGTTGAAAGATCGCAGCAGTTCACCATACCATGTGCGATTGGGAATCACTATATCGGGAAGGCATTATGTGATCTTGGAGCAAGCATGAACCTTATGTCGAATCATTCTTCCAACGATTGGGGATAGGGAAGGCAAGACCTACTACAGTTATGCTACAGCTTGCGGATATATCCTATGTTCATCAAGAGGGAAAATTTGAGGATATCTTGGTAAGTGTTGATAAATTTATTTTCCATGTTGACTTTATTGTTCTGGATTTTGAAGCAGATGAGTTCACACTAACTATCTTTGGGAGGCTATTCCTAGCTACGAGAAGGACCTTGATCGACGTTGAGATAGGAGAATTCACCATGAGGGTAAATGATCAGAAAATTAAGTTGAATATCTTCTGCGCCCTCAAGCAAGCCAACGACCCAGAAGAATGTCAAGTCTTCCATGCCGCAACCGAGTTCGACTTTGAAGTGGAGAAAGATTGCCTTGGCAATTGCCTCAGAAACTACTGTGACGATTGCCTCAACAATTGTTTTGACGACTACCTTAACCTTGAAGAACGGAATGATGATGAGTAGGAGGAAGACATCTAGATAACTTGTCATCCAGGTAAGTACTTCGAACCACTAGATTTCTCTAGGGAGGTAAGAAAGATCGAAAAGCCCTCCATCGAACAACCCTCTGTTCTTGAATTAAAACCATTGCCAGGGCAATTGAAATATGTGTATCTGGGAACCAATAACTCATTGCTAATAATCATCTCATCTAAGTTGCTGCTCGAACAGGAACAAAGATTGATTGACATGCTAAAGTTGCACAAAAAGGCAATAGGATGGACAATTGTCGATTTGAAGGGAATTAGCCCAGCGATTTTTATGCACAAAATCCTTTTGGAGGATGATCATAAACCAACCATTGAGGCACAAAGGATGCTAAACTGAGTCATGAAAGAGGTGGTAAGGAAAGAAATCATCAAACGTCTTGATGCTGGTATCATCTATCCTATCTTTGACAGTACATGGGTAAGTCTGGTACAATCTGTACTGAAAAAGGCAGGCATAACGGTGGTAAGCAATGAAAACAATGAACTGATCCTAACTAGGACTGCGACTGGTTGGAGGGTTTGCATGGATTATCGTAAGTTGAATAAAGCTACTAGGAAAGATAACTTTCCTTTACCCTTTATTGATCAAATGCTTGACCATCTTGTAGGTAAACCGTTTGATTGTTTTCTTGATGGTTATTCAGGTAATAACCAAATTTCTATAGCACTAGAAGATCAAGAAAAGACCACATTTACATGCACATAGGATACTTATGCCTTTCGAAGGATACCATTCAGATTATGCAATGCCCCGACAACCTCCCAGCGATGCATGATGGCAATTTTCTCCAGCATGGTAGAAGATCTCTAGGAAATCTTCATGGATGATTTCTCGGTATTTGGAGATGATTTCAAAAATTGCCTAGGCAATTTGGGGAAAGTACTCAAAAGATGCGAGGAATCCGACTTGGTCCTAAATTGGGAGAAGTGTCACTTTATGGTGGATGAAGGCATAGTTTTCAACCATAGAATCTCATCTAAAGGAATTGAAGTCGACAAAGCAAAAGTAGATGTGATCAAGAAACAACCCCTACCAACTTCGGTCAAAGGAATTCGGAGTTTTTTGGGACATGCAGGTTTTTATACAAAAATTTTCAAAGATTACTAAACCTTTGTGTAACTTGCTTGAACAGGATAAAGCCTTTGACTTCGATGACTCATGCATTAAAGCATTCAAGACACTGAAACAGAAGCTTATGACGGAACCCATAGTAATTCCACCAGACTGGACGATGCCCTTCGAACTCATGTGCGATGCAAGCAATTTTACAATAGAAGCAGTCCTTGGTCAAAGAAAAGGCAAGATCTTCCATGTGATCTACTATGCTAGTAAAACTCTCAACGATGCCCAAGTCAACTACACAACCACAGAGAAGGAATTACTAGCAGTAATATTTGCTTTTGACAAGTTTCGACCATACCTAATCAGAACAAAGGTGATTGTTCACACTGAAAACTCGACAATCAAGTACCTGTTTTCCAAGAAAGATGTCAAGCCTTGCTTGATTCGTTGGATTCTACTGCTATAAGATCTTGACATTGAAATCAAGGACAGAAAAGGTACCAAGAACCGAGTTGTTGATCACTTATCACGGTTAGAAAAAAGAGAGAAAAAGACCACTCCCACGGAAATCTAAGAAGCACTCCCAGACGAGTAGTTGCTCATTGCATCGACAACTCTAGAAGGCATTTCCTTGGTAACACAGATGGGCACTGCCTCGGCAATTATCGATAGCATTGTCTCGGCAATAACTTCAGCAACTGCTGCATCGACACCATGGTATGTTGATCTTGTGAACTTTTTTAGTTAGTGGTATTTTACCTTATAACCTTACTCACCAAGGAAAGAAGCGGTTCTGACATGATGCTAAGCATTATTTTTGGGATGAGCCTCTTTTGTTTAAATAATGTGCAGATCATAATATAAGAAGGTTTTTTCCAGAAGAAGAACAACAAGACGTGCTCCAACAATGCCATTCTTCACCCTATGGAGGAAACTTTGGAGGGAAACGTACGGCGACCAAAGTTTTACAATCCAGACTATATTGGTCGACTCTTTACAAGTACGCCCAAGCTTTCTAAAAGCAATGCGGCCGTTGTCAACGAATCGAAAATATTTCAAGACGAAACGAGATGCCCTTGCAGAACATCCTTGAAGTCGAGATGTTTGATGTTTGGGAAATCGATTTCATGGGGGGCTTCCTATCTTCATGTGGGAATCTCTACATCCTACTTTTCGTTGACTACGTGTCCAAATGGGTGGGGGAAATTGCAACACCAAAGAATGACTCCAAAACCGTACAAATATTCCTACAGAAAAATATATTTACACGATTTGAATTACCAATGGCAATCATAAGTGACGAAGGCAAGAACTTTGACAACAAATTCATTGCCAAGGCATTGCAGGGATTTGGAGTGAAACACAAAATTGCGACAACATACCATCCACAAACCAATGGACAAGTCGAGATCTCGAACAGAGAGTTGAAGAATATCCTTGGGCAAAGACTGGTCTCTCCGACTCGATGATGCACTTTGGGCCTATAGGACAACATTCAAAACACCATTGGGTGTGTCACCCTTTCGACTCGTGTATGGTAAAGCATGTCATCTACCAGTGGAAATTGAGCACAAGGCATATTGGGCAATCAAGACCGTAAACATGGATTGGGAGAGTGCTAGAGAAAAACGATTATTGGACCTCAATGAGATAGAGGAGTTTCGTGCCTTAGCCTACGATAATGCCAATGTCTACAAAGAAAAAACCAAACAGTGGCATGACAAGAGATTATTGTCGCGGTAATTCTTGCTCGGGCAATTAGTCCTCCTCTTCAATTCTCGATTGAAGTTATTCCCAGGGAAACTACGATCGAGATGGTCTGGACCTTTCGAAGTTGTCAAAGAATTCTCCCATGCTGTTGTAACAATCAAGTCCACAAAGACGGTCAAGAATTTAAAGTTAATGGGCAAAGATTGAAGCACTATATTGCCACCCATGTTGTGAGGGAAAAGGAACTGATTACTTTAGGAGATCCATCCTCATGCACTCCTTTAGTATCTTAATTTTTATTTTTATTTTTCTTCACATCTTTAATTATTTGTTTTTAGGATAACAATGTTATTTTTAAATAATGTTTTTATATTATTTTATTTTTAGGAAGGAGTTCAAGGTTGTGAAGAAGATGGGTCGATTGGTGTTAAGAAATTTCAAGCCCAAACCAAAACCTATTCCCCCAAAAAAAATGACAACCTCTCTCATTCCCCCAAAACACGGCAACTTTTCCTATTCCTCTCTTCTTTGCCGCCCAAAACTCATCAACTTCCCAAGGCAACTCTTGTCGTACACGCAACCTTTGGCATTAAAAATTTGAATGCCAAATAATTATTACTCCTCCATTTATTTAACCCCCCTCTCTAAACACTCAACCATCACACCCATTCTCTTCTTCGTCCTTGAACTCAAAAGTTTTTCTCCTTTTACTCTCTCTCTAGTTTGCAACTTCTCACAACCAACAACCCACTCAAACATGGCCTTGAAGCTAGGAAGAGGAGAGCACTCTCAAGCAACCGAGGAAACATCCTTCAAACTGTTCGCCCCGCCGGAGCTAGAACAGAGATACTTCACCAAATTTGTCAGTCGGCAAGTATGGGAAGAAATTACATCAAAATCCCAAAATAATCTTAATAATAAAATATTCTCGAAAATAAAGTATGTCCATACTGAAGATAAAATAGATTCGATGAAATGAATAGATCCTCCGAGTACCAAGTCACCAAGAGTCCACGATATCTAAAAAAGGAAAACTATGGGGGAGTAAGATAAAGAGCTTAGTGTGTCTCTAAAGTGCAAGAAAATCATAGTCGTAAAAATATAGTAATATTTTCTTAAAATTTTTTAAAACACCTCACATAAATCACAAGCGCAATGCAATGCACCCAACTACAACCGCCAAGAGGAAAGTTCTCCAAACTCCTCACTACAACCGCCAATCCGAAGTGAAATTCAGCCTG
The DNA here is from genome assembly GCA_958450335.1 of Hibiscus tridactylites. Lineage (NCBI taxonomy): Eukaryota > Viridiplantae > Streptophyta > Magnoliopsida > Malvales > Malvaceae > Hibiscus > Hibiscus tridactylites. The sequence continues at coordinate 60,778,198 of OY288282.1, forward strand.
AAGGGTGAAACCACTTAACTTCCCTGAACAAATCTCAACCCATGTTCATACAATGATATGATGATTAGAAATCAAATTTCATAAACAAAATTCCATAAATCCGATATTCCGTAAACATACTTCATAAACCATAGTCCATAAATTACGGTTCGTAAATCATAGTAAAAATATATTCTAAAAATGTATGCATGTGATGTCAATCATAAAAATCATAATACATATAAATAATTACACAAAGGGTAAAACACCAGCACAAAGAAAAACATATAATTTAATTATAGCACCGGAAGAAACACACCTCGCAACAATAAAGCTCTAACGACAAACAAAGGGCAATTTCGGCTTCAATCTAAGGTGATGGCAGCGTCAATCCGAGAGGAATTCATAAAACATTAGAATAACTAAGAGCGATAGCACTTTAAAACTTAAGTCTTAAGTTTATTTTTGTACGTAATAACAATGACTATATATATAATTGAGCGGAGGTAATCTAAATAAATTAGGTTTACAATATAATAATAATAATAATAATAATAATAATAATAATAATAATAATAATAATAATAATAATAATAATAATAATAATAATAATAATAATAATAATAATAATAATAATAAAACAAGAATTTAAGTTGAAAAATGAGAGTCAATTCAACCGTGGGAAAAAAGAATTAGAATTCGATTTTCAATTAAAGAATTAAATAAATAATTATATATATATATATATATATATTAAACAAAAAAGACGGAAGGAATGAAGAAACTAGAGTATATTAAAATTCAATTTGATAAAGGGTTATTTATGGAGTCAGTCCTTAAACTTTCAAGAAATTTCATATTAACTTTTAAGTTTGATGAAAATGCTATTTAATTCCTCATAAAAAAGTTAGGGTTTTGAATTAAAAATTCTCAATTGTTAAGGTTTTCAATTAGGGATTTCAAAATTAGGTTTCTAAATTAGGGATTTTGTGAATATATGGTTTACAATTTGGGCATAATTTTTGGGGTGTTACGACTCTCCCATCCCTAAAAAAATTTCCTCAAAATTTTAAGGTTAACGACATACTTCAAAAAATAGAGATTTTGATAACAATTTTCAAAGACATTTTAGATCAGGTTATGAATGACAACCCAAAGATTTCAAATAGGCTTTAATCTCATATTTATATGAACGAGTATGATCACGATCGGTCGCTAATATAAAGCTCCTACGAGGTGGCATAGTAATTTATCTACAAAAGGGACAATCCTAGGATTAGAGTTGGTACTTGGAGTCTCTATTCAAAACATATCTTTAATTCTTAAAAATGATAAATTTATGAGAAAATCTCTTTTTACCCCAAAACATTTAATATGCATGCAAAAATCATTTACGACTTAAAATTTTGAGTGAGCCTCACAGTTCGATTGTTGAACTTAGCTCTGATACCACTAAATGTAATCCCCTAAACTCGGCCTAGAAGAAAAGACCGAATTTAGGAAGTCTAAATTGAAAACTTTACCCTCAAGAAATTAATTTGAATTATAATATTGTAAAATATTGTAAAATAAATTATTTCTGATAATAATATAAAGTGTCTCGATATTTATAAAATACAAATGTTAAAATAATAATCTAATAATTTAAATAAAACTCTCAAATTTAATGTCTAAAAAAATACCTGATAAAAATAATAAGCCCCAAATATGAAATTACATCAAAATTCCAAAATAATAATAAAATATTCACGAAAATAAAGTATATACATACTAAAGATAAAATAGATTTGATAAAATTATATAGATCCTCCGAGTACCAAGTCACCAAGAGTCCAGGATATCTGAAAAAGGAAAACTACGTGGAGTAAGTTAAAAAGCTTAGTGTGTCTCTAATGTGCAAGAAAATCACAGTCGTAAAAACATAGTAATATTTTCTTAAATTTTTTTAAAGTACATCACATAAATCACAAGCGCAATGCAATGCACCGAACTACAACAGCCAAGAGGAAAGTTCTCCAGAACTCTTCACTACATCCGCCAATCCGAAGTGGAATTCAGTCCAAAGGGTGAAACCACTAAACTTCCCCGAACAAATCTCAACTCATGCTCATACAATGATATGATGATTAGAAATCAAATTTTATAAACAAAGTTCCATAAATCCGATATTTCGTAAACATACTTCATAAACCATAGTGCATAAGTTCATAAATCGTTGTTCATAAATTACGGTTCGTAAATCATAGTAAAAATATATTCTGAAAATGTATGCATGTGATTTCAACCATAAAAATCATAATACATATAAATAATCATTCAAAGGGTAAAACACCAACGCATAGAAAAAAACATATAATTTAATTATAGCACCGGAAGAAACACACATCGCAACAATAAAGCTCTAACGAGAAACAATGGGCGATTGTGGCTTCGATGTAAGATGATGGCAGCGTCAATCTGAGAGGAATTCATAAAACATAGGAATAACTAAGAGCAATAGCACTTTAAAACTTAAGTCTTAGGTTTATTTTTGTACGTAATAACTATGACTATATATATAGTTGAACGGTGGTAATCTAAACAAATTAGGTTTAGAATATAATAATAATAATAATAATAATAATAATAATAATAATAATAATAATAATAATAATAATAATAATAATAATAATAATAATAATAATAATAATAATAATAATAATAATAATAATAATAATAATAATAATAATAATAATAATAATAATAATAATAATAATAATAATAATAATAATAATAATAATAATAATAATAAACAAAAATTTAAGTTAAAAAGGAAAGTCAATTCAACCGTGAGAAAAAAAAACGAAAGGAATGAAGAAACTAGAGTATTTTAAAATTTAATTTGATAAAGGGTTATTTATGGAGTCAGTCCTTAAACTTTCAAAAAAATTCATATTAACTTTAAGTTTGATAAAAATTCTATTTAATTCCTCATAAAAAATTTAGAATTTAGAATTAAAAAATCTCATTTGTTAGGGTTTTCAATTAGATTTTTTAAAATTAGGTTTCTAAATTAGAGATTTTATGAATCTAGGGTTTACAATTTGGGCGTATTTTTTAGAGTGTTACGCCGAGGCAATCAAGTAGACGCTTGCATTCAAAATCGAGACAGTTTCATTCAATTTCCACACTACGACGCAACATAATCTGACCTACTCTATCATCATATTTACTCAATCTATTAATTTACTTATTTTCTTTATTTTAGTTGTTTTCTCTACCAACCCATTACTTGTCTTTTTATTTTTCTACAATGCAAGAAGATAATCTTTGGAAGTAGCCCTAATCCCTGTGGAGACGGTATCTTTTATACTATAACTTGACAACGTGTATACTTGCACTAAAATTGCGACACTAAATACGCGCAACATTAACAACTAAATATACTCAATGGCAGGCAAATGCATTATAAAATAAGCATAAAAATCAGTAGTTTTGAGGAGTTAACAGGTACGCGAAAGGGCATACCGGTACGGAGTGTGAATTTTACAAAAGGGTATCGGCACGGGTCATACCATATCAATATTGATTTTTCTCACTGGAATCCTTGGAAGTTTTGGTATAAAAACCGTATCGATATGCCTATCAGGGTATCGATACGCGTGACTATTTTTTCAAAACTTATGGTTCTAATAAACTGACAAGGCAACGATCAAATAATAAATACAAAGATTTAGAAAATCTTTAACCCTCGTACTAGTACGCTACAAGTCGTACCGATACTCAAAGACAATTTGGTTTACAATTTTAAAATGGCTTACCGATACGCGCATAGCCATATCAGTACCCTATAGCTATTAAGAAAAAATCAGTTTTTCAGTAGCGAAAAATCGTACTGAAACGCCATAGGTTGTATCGGTACTCATGTACCAAATTGTCTATTTTTGAGTACCAAAACACTTAGAAAATATTTGGGGATTTAAATTTTGACTTAGGAAAAGTTTAGGTTCGAATGCTTGTCAATCTTGTGAGTAAAATGAATACTTAAAAATTTATTCCTTTTTACAAAATAATCATTGTTATATTAAAAAAATAAAATATAGGTTTAACATCTTGTGGTAATGATACATTTGCACAAGTGTGCTGCTCATTGAACCTTGTCATCTCCCACATTTTTTTTCCTCTGTAAGTATGAAATCTTTATATTCCAAGGACATTTGCTCTTATAATTAATACACCTTACGCAATAGGTACACTTATCAAACTCAGCAACACATGATGATCTCGTATGGTGTTTGATTCAATACTCCTTAACTACCAACTGGGCATCTTTTTTTGTTTCGAATAGATCTTTGAGTTCCAATTCCCTATAGTTGGAAGCTGATGAAGATACAAATATGCGGGCTTCATGTTCCAGATCTCGCATTGCAGCATAGTCTACCTCATACATGTGGGCTGGAGGTTCATAAGCTGAATAAATGGGCTTTGGTTGATTAGGCTCCGGTTCAACATAACTCCAAACATGCTGATCATTTTCCAACCCAAGCCTAGCGATAGTTGCGGCCCAAACAACATTTTCAACATCCAGACCATTACCCTCAACCGCAATTGTCCTAAGAGCCTCAACATCATCAACATCGAGTAAATGAATGTCATCATCTTTCATAATATGCACAATATTGTCTTCATCCTCACTGAAATCATCAAGCATTTCGCCCCAACGACTAACTAGGTTTTCATTGTCGCAATCTGTTGATGAACTCATTCTATCTACATATTGAAAAAACAGTCATAAACATACATAAAAATTTATTATTAAATTTGTAAATACAAAAAGCTACATATAACAACTTTAACTATTAAAAATTAAGTAATTAAAATTAAATAAATACAAAAAATTTACATGATAGATGAGAACTCGAGAAAATGTGCTCTAAATCCTTCAACAAAAATCAGTTAAACATATATATTAAACAATTGTTCACTCACACACAAAAATTCTACAAACCCGTCTAATTAAAAAATAGATTAATTAAAAAGGCAGATTACTTGCTTTTGAAAAACCGAGAAAATCTACAACCAAATATACTTCAACAATTTTCACCTCTTCGAATATATATTCCAAAAATATCACTAAAATTTTTACCTCAAACTCTCTCAGTTTTTTTCTCAAACTCTATACACTCTTCTTCTTTATATCTCCATATATATATATATATATATATATATATATATATATATATATATATATATATATATATATATATATATATATATATATATATATATATATATATATATGTATATATATATGTATTATTTTGCCTACAACAACATTATCAAAAAAATTAATTTCAAACTTACCAGCTTTCACGTGAAAGTTGGTTGTTGTATGCATGCAACACTAACAAGGTGGCGTCCTGCCACAAAGTTGACCAGGCATCTTTAAACATATTGTCACATCCTTATAATCTTGGGATCGGGACGTACGGCCTTAGAAGCCTTCGGGAAGCTTGTGGTGCCTAAGTAAGCCTTCTTAATCTAAGCCGAAGTGCTTAGATCGGTGCGGAAACGGGATGATGGCGAGACAAGAGAGGATGCGAGATGAGATTTGAGCAAACGCCAGAATTTTATTAATCTAAGGGAAAAACAAAGTTGTGGCCTCACAAGCCTGTCAAATTGAAAATCCTAAGAAAAAGTGAATAATGAGGTAGGGGTAAGCCTATTTAAATAGCCCCTCTATGTCCTAATCCTAATCTAACTAGGATAGCTAATATCCTAGTCCTTCAAGGAGTAGTAATCCTTGTCGCAAAAGGATTCGTGGCCCTTAAACCCCAATGAAGGCTTGATTTTCGCCGAAGCTAGGCCCAAGGTGGTGTACGGACCGTGCTTGGACCCGTGGGGTGCGTCCGGCTGGCCCTGTTCAGTCCCTCCGTGCGTGCTGCTGTCGGACCCATGGTGTGTGGCGGGACCGGCCTACTCGGTTCTTGAGCGCAGGCTGTTGTCGCCCCCTGGGGTGCAGCGGGCTCGGTCTGCTCGGTTCTTGGGTGCGTGCTGCTGCCGGCCCTCTGGGCGGTAGGATCGGACAATAAGGTACGGTCTGTGACATTCTCCCCCACTAGTTCTGGTGACGCCCTCGTCGCTCGGCTAAGGTGATATCGGCTCACTTGATCCTTGAATTGCCATAGGTCCACAACTGGTTCCTAACTTCCTTCACTGTGGGGAAGTCCTTTCCACAGGACAAAATACTCATGTCTCGGTCGATGGCCCGATCATCGAACGGACCTTTCCGCTTGGATGTCTCGAACTTCATTCTCATAGGAAACTTTCACTCTGACTGGTGCTCGGTGTGACATGGCTCGTTTCAGATCTAACTCATCTTGATAGAAAGGCTTGAGTAAACTTACATTGAATATCGGATGAGCTCGGATGGTTGTTGGTAGTTCTAATCGGTAGGCCATAGTACCTACTCGTTTCACAACTTTGAACAGTCCCTCGTACCTCCGCACAAGTCCCTTGTGCACTGTTGGGTTGCGCAAGATTACGGTTAGCTTTGCAAGGACTAAGTCTCCAACTTGGAAGCTTACATCCCTACGTTTTGTATCTTCCCACTTTTTGGTCCATTTTCCTACCTTGTGTAGACAAGCTCGGGCTAAGTCATGATGTTCTTGCCACTCCATAGCAAACTTGTGTGTTGTTGGATTGGGCCCCTCATACCTGGTTGTGACCGTGTTGGGTGTGAGCGGCTGCTGTCTGGTCACGATTTCGAACAGACTTTGGTTGTTTGCCTCACTTCGTTGTAAATTGTAGGAGAATTTGGCCACGTCTAGTAGCTTTGGTCAATTACGTTGTGTGATACTCACATAATGTCTCAAATATATCTCTAATAAGCCATTCATACATTCAGTTTGTCCATCAGTTTGGGGGTGGACGCTTGTCGAAAAGTTCAAACTCGATCCCATGAGTTTGAATAATTCAGTCCAAAATCTGCCTGTGAACCACGTGTCCCGGTCGCTGATGATTGTCTTTGGCAATCCCCAATTCTTCACAACGTACTTGAGAAAGATGTGGGTTGCCTCCTATGCAGGACATACTTTTGATGCCAGAATAAATGTCTCGTTTTTGGAAAACCTGTCAACAACTACCATAATGCTGGACAGGACGTCGGTGTTTGGCAAGCCGACTATGAAATCCATGGATACACTTTCCCATGGTCGTTCGAGGATGGGAAATGGTTATAACAGCCCATCGGGTTTCTTTGTCTCGATCTTGTCTTGTTGGCACACAAGGCAAGTCTTCACATATACTTTTATATCTTCGCGCATGCGGGGCCAATAGTAGATTTCAGTAATCAAGGCCAAGGTTCGGTTCATTCCTGGGTGTCCAACCCACTTGGAATCATGACACTCCTTCATGATTTCCTTACGTAGTTCCTCGAACTGAGGTACGTAGAGACGATGTCCCCGTGTATAAAGCAAGTCCTCTTCGAGCCAGAACCTTTGGGTTTTGCCTTCGTTGGCATAGTCGGTGAGCATTTTGGTTGTTGGATCGCGTGCTAGCCCCTCTTTGATGCGTTCTAGAAACTGTCCTCCTGGAAAGCTAACAAACTCTATGTTGTAGCTTCGTCTTAAGGTGTCAGCGACTAAGTTGACTTTTCATGGCTTGTACTCCATATCAAAATCAAATTCGGTAAGAAATTCTTGCCAACAGGCTTGTTTGGGAGATAACTTTTTTTGGGTCAGGAATAATTGTTGGCAACGTTGTCTGTATAGACCACGAACTTGGACCCTAGTATATGGTGTCGCCAAGTCCGCAAACAATGTACCACTGCGGTCATCTCCTTCTCATGAATCGAGTATCTCTTATCGGTGTCATTCAGCTTCCGACTTTTGTATGCAACGGGATGTCCCTCTTGCACCAGGACCCCTGCGATGGTTGTGTCCAATGCATCCGTATAAACTTCAAAGGGTTTTGCATGATTCGGCAATGCCAGCACCAGCTCACTTGTCATGTCATTTTTTAAGTCTTCAAAGGCTTGTTGGCAGCATTGGTTCCAATCCCACGCCTTGTTTTTCTTCAATAACTCGGTCAAGGGGGTGGCGATTTTTGAGTAGTTTTTGACGAACCTTCGATAGTAGTTGGCTAACCCTAAGAAGGATCTCAATTTTGTTACTTTGGTTGGTGGCTCCCAATCTATTATTGTTTGAATCTTGGCCTTATCCATTCGAATTTTTCTGTCTCTTATAATGTGGCCGAGGAACGGGACTTCTTCTTGTGCGAATGAGCATTTCTCCTCTTTGACGTATAGCTAGTTTTGTCGCAAGGCTTCGACACTTTTCATAGGTGTTCAACATGCTCCCCGATGGTCTTGCTATAGATTATGATATCATCGAGGTAAACTACAATGAACTGGTCAAGGAAGGGTTGTAGTACCTTGTTCATGAGGGTACAAAATGTGGCGGGGGCATTCGTGAGGACAAAGGGCATCACAAGGTATTCGAACGAACCGTAGCGTGTCACACAAGCTGTCTTCGACTCGTCACCTTCGGTAATTCTTACTTGGTAATATCCAGACCGTAAATCTAACTTGGTGAACCATCTTGCATCACCAAGTTGGTCGAACAAGTCAGCTATTAAGGGTATCGGGTACTTGTTCTTCACGGTGAGCTTGTTCAAAGCTCGATAGTCGATGCACATTCGAAGCGTTCCATCATGTTTCCTCTGAAAAAGCATTGGTACTCCGTAGGGCGCCTTGGATGGTCGGATATATCCGGCATCGAAAAGTTCCTTCAATTGTCTGCGTAATTCTTCAAGCTCGAGCAGGGCCATCCGGTGAGGGGCTCGAGTCAGTGGCACCACATTTGGTATGAGCTCAATCTTATGGTCGACTTCAAGTTTTGGTGGAAGAGTTTTGGGCAACTCTAGGGGCATTACATCTTGAAATTCTGCTAGGACTTGTCCTACATCGGTTGGGACCTTCTTGGTTGTGGGCGGCTCGTCATGTACTATTGCCTGTAAGTATGTTGGTTCTTCCATATGCATTCCTTTGTTATACTGAATGGTCGACACTATCTTGGCCTTAACTCCTGATTGTCGGTTTAGTGGGACCATACATCGACAGGTTGGGTCGAGTATGCACAAGCAATTTTCGAACCGAATAGAGAACGCATTAATCCGATCAAGTAAGCTAATGCTCATTACTACATCAAAATCGTCAAGGGGGATCACCTTGATTATTTCCCTACCGGAACAGTCGCCAATGTTAAGTTTTTCTCCTCTTGCTACCCCGGCAATTGGAGTCTCCTTTGAATTTATGGTTTTGATAAACTCATATGCCTTCTCAACACGAAGGTCAAGTTTCTTGGCAACTTGTTCTGACAAAAACAAATCTGAGGCCCCGATGTCTACCAATGCGCTCATCTTTTGGCATGCCATGTTGATGTCTACGAACATCAACCCTTTTTCTTCAAACCTTTATTAACTTCCATGTAGCTGTGATAACTGCATAAATATCCTTGTTTTCATACCTTTTTGCTATAGCATTTGCCTGTTCTTGAGTTCATACCATAGCATTTAGGTTGCATTTTCTTCTTCTGGGTGCATCTTTATCTTTGTTGGTATTTGGTCCATATCGAGGGGTACTGCTCGGAAGGTTGGTTTTTGGTTTGTTGGTGCGTAGGAAAGGAGTCAAGAGAGAAAGATGTTGCCGAGTATTGCTATAGCATAGTGGAAGTGGATATTGGCCAGCATGTGAGAAGCACGTGAGCTGCAGAAGCACGTGAACATGCAGAAGAGGGCGATCTGACATGTGCAGCAGCCGGTACCCACCTGCAGACAGTCCTCCTTTTCCCCTCGTGGCAAACCTTGTCGGTGGATATTCCTTGGGATTATCAAGGCATCTTTAGGGCACAAAACCCTAGAAGCCTCCACTATATAAAGGGGAGAGAAGCCTGGAAAAAGTGTGTCGCGAAAGAGAGGCGGAAGAGAGAGAAAGTCACAAGGAGAGAGAAGAGTTCATCTTCATCTTCTCCAGCTTGGTGTCCTCCATCATTGAAGCTCCAAGGAGTGGCCTCACCGGCCTCGAGAGAGGCGGTGCGCCTATGACAGTCGGGCAGTCCATGGCGGAGAGGGGGTTAACCTTTCTTTATGTCGATATAGCATTTCCTTCTCATATTTTTATCTTTGGTGATGTTATCGCAATGATACATTGGATGATATTGCCCAGCCACGAACTATTTTATGTGGCTTGGGTTTGATGGTTGATTTTATTTTGAGTACTTTTTAATGCATGCTATAGTTTTTTCAGTGTTTATCATGTTCTATGCTTTTCTTATGCGTTTTATTTCCTTAAAGTTGTAAGAGCCTCGAGAGATGGTCGCTCTTTAAATGTGTGTTGAGGTTAGTAATCGAGAGAGCTAGCCTTAGAACCGCCAAAAGCAATGGAGTGGCTGTCGAGAGGCAGACTCTAACCTACCTTAGAGATAAGTGATAGGTTTCAAGGGCTAAAAAGGATAGTTCGTGAAGGGTAGGGGAGCGTTAAGAGTTTACGCCGAGAGGTATGGATGTAGCATTTCTGACTCCCAGTTTCCTGGATAGAGATAGTTTAGGAACACTTTTAGCAAATCCCGCCTAGCATAGAAGATAGCTGAAGAGCCTTAGTATCGTTAAGAAGCTTAAGTTAGGTTGTCCATCATTCCCAGCTAGTCATTCCGTAATGAGTTTCGCATACGAAAGGGGACATGTTCATCATATCTTTCTCTGCACTATTTTGCTTCAGCATTATTTTATATCATCTCGTTTACTATAGCATTGTCATCTGCAAAAAGTTCAATCTTTATTATTACAGCAAACCATGAATACCTCTAATCCCTGTGGAGACGATACTCACTCATCACTTTATTACTCGTTCGACGTATATACTTGCACCATATTTGCGTATCATTTATAGTACACTACACGCAAGCAACAAGTTTTTGGCGCCATTGTCGGGGATTGGCAATTGGTTGTTTATGGTTTTTTTATATTGCTTGTTCTTTTTGTTTTTGTACATATATATTTTAGGTCTTTCATTTTTAGGAGTCCTGCTAGTGCATGACCAGAAGATGACCTAGAGGACCCCTGCAATCACCTATTTCTGAAATCGAGCATTTCTTGAGACTTAGGAGACGTGTTCGAAGAGTAGAGACTAGAAACGTGAACGGAGAAATGCCACCACCTCAAGGTAACGGAGATGCTATGGCAAATGGTCAGGGAGAAGCAGCTCGACCTCGAGCAATTAGAGATCATTTGACTCCTATCTTGGACGATCTATATCACGGAATAGTAGCTCCAGAAATTCAGGCAGCCCAGTTCGAGCTTAAACATGTTATGTTCAACATGTTGAACACTATTGGTCAATTTGGAGGTATACCTCATGAAGATGCAAGACAACATATTTGTGCTTTCTTGGAAGTGTGTGACTCGTTCAAACAGTAAGGAGTGCAAGAGGATGTGCTAAAGCTTAAACGGTTTCCATATTCTTTACGTGATCGTGCTAGAGCATCGCTAAGTGGAGTGCCAGCTGGATCAATGGAGACTTGGACAGATCTATGCAAAAGTTTTCTGCTACGGTATAATCCACCCAATAGAAACACTCAGTTGAGAAATGATATTGCTTCTTTTCGTCAAGCTGATGACGAATCCATGTATGATTGTTGGGATCGATTCAAAGGATTATTGAGGAAGTGCACAAATCATGGTTTTCATGATTGGACTCAAGTAGTTATGTTATATAATGGAGTGAATGCTACTACAAGGATGATGTTAGATGCTTCAGCAAATGGGACCTTGTTAGACAAATCACCGGAGGAAGGATTCAACATTCTTGATAGGGTAGCCAACAATGATTACCAGTTTCCGACTACAAGGCTTGGAACGGGGAGGAGAATCCAAGCAGTTCGAGAGAGTGATGTTGATGACTCGGTAGCCACCCAGTTAGCTACTATCACAAATATGCTAAAGAACCTCCAACGTCCTAATGAAGTCAAGGAAGTGAAGTCTGCAAACTCATGTCTCAGATGCGATGGCAATCACCATTTGAGTGAATGCCCTGACAATCAAGAGTCAGCCAACTATGTAGGGAATTATAACCGCAACAACAATACATATTCCAATACCTACAACCTATGATGGCGTCAGCATCAAATTTTAGTTGGGGTAATTAAGGGCACAACAATTCTGCTCAGCCAGAGCCACAACAAAATCTGATTGAAGCACCATCTTCTAACCAGATAATGCCATGACAAGGTCACAAAGGAGTATCATCTTCATCGAACAGTTCGTTGGAGAGTACATTCAAGGAATTTATGGCTGTGACAAAAGATTTCATGGGAACCACGAAAGTTTTGCTACATGATCATGCAGCAAACATTAAGAATCAAGGAGCCTTATTGCAAAGCCATAGTTCATCTCTCAGAGCCTTAGAAACACAAGTTGGTTAGATAGCTCAAACCTTGCATGCGATACCACAAGGAAGTCTGCCTAATGACATTGAAGCCACTAAGCACCATAGCAAGGAACAATGCAGCGACAAGTTTTGATATCCCATGTTCTATTGGCGACAAGTTTGTTGGAAGAGCACTTTGCGATTTGGGATCTAGTGTTAACTTGATGTCCAAGTCGATTTTTCTAAAACTGGGAATTCGATAGGCACAGCCCACCAAGGTTGTGCTACAGCAAGCAGATCACTCTCATGTTCGCCCAGAGGGAAGAGTTGAAGATGTTGTGGTAAAAGTGGACATATTTATCTTTCCAGTCGACTTCTTAATCCTCGACTGTGAAGCTGACAGCAACACGCTCATTATATTGGGTAGCCATTTTTAGCCACCGGGCAAGCTTTGATCGATTGTGAGAAGGGTGAATTCATGATGCGAGTGGTTGATCAGACGGTCATGATCAATATTTATGACACCTTCAAGTATTCAGACAATCTAGGAGTATGCCAATATATAGATGCTACAACACAAAATGTGACTGATGAGTTTTGCTGTAGCAATGAGATGCAAATGGAAGAGTTTGAAGCACTCTGCAAAGATGATGATTCAGACCTAGAAGAGCTCTCAAGGGAACTGGAGCAGTCTAGTCGACTCGAGGCTAGACCAGGTACACACTTTGAACCTCTTGATTTTTTCAGAATTTGTACCTCATAAGCCTTCCCTTGAGCATGCGCCTTCTTTAGAACTGAAACCTTTGTCATCACATCTTAAATATGTTTACTTAGGGAGCAATGAAACTTTGACTGTGATAATCTCACCTAGTCTCACACCTAAACAAGAAACTAGTTTAGTAAATATGTTGTTACAGCATAAAATGCGCTAGGGTGGACTATGGTTGATCTGAAGGGTATAAGCACTGCTATATGTATGCACAAATTTTTGCTCGATGATTGTCATAGCAATCAGTTGAGCCCCAGAGGATATTAAACCCAATCATGAAGAGTGTGGTGATGAAAGAGATAATCAAGTGGCTTGATGCTGGAGTAATCTACCCGATATCTGATAGCTCATGGGTCAGCCCGGTGCAATGTGTACCGAATAAGGGAGGCGTGATCGTGGTAAGCAATGAGAAGAATGAGCTATTACCTACTAGAACCGCCACGGGGTGGAGGATTTGCATGGACTATAGGAAGCTCAACCAGGCAACCAAGAAGGACCATTTTCACCTCTCATTCATTGATCAGATGTTAGATCGACTAGCGGGCAAGGCATTCTACTATTTCCTCGATGGGTATTATGGGTACAATCAGATTGCTATAGCACCCGAAAACCAAGAGAAGACGACTTTCACATGCTCTTATGGAACTTATGCTTTTCGGAGAATGCCCTTTGGTCTCTGCAATGCTCTAGAAACTTTTCAAAGATGTATGCTGGCTATTTTTTCAAACATGGTCGAGGATTTTTTAGAAATTTTCATGGACGACTTCTCGGTCTCCAGAGATGACTTCGACACATGCTTGGGCAATCTCGCCAAGGTTCTCAAGAGGTGTGAGGAAGCTGACTTGGTGCTCAATTGGGAAAAATGCCATTTCATGGTAACGGAAGGAACGGTCTTAGGTCACAAGATCTCGAAGCAAGGGATAGAAGTTGACAAAGCAAAGGTCGAGGTCATTGAAAAACTACCTCCCCCCACTACTGTCAAGGGAGTGAGAAGCTTCCTAGGGCATGCTGGCTTCTATCGGAGATTCATCAAGCATTTTTCGAAGATCTCAAAGCCGCTATGCAATTTGCTACAGCAAAATCAACCATTTGTGTTTGACAAAGATTGTTATAGCACGTTTCAAGAACTGAAGGAGAAACTTATCTCAGCACCAGTTGTCATTCCACATGATTGGAATGAGCCATTTGAGTTGATGTGTGATGCAAGTGACTATGTCGTCGGTGCAAGACTTGGACAACGCCGAGGTAAACTCTTTCATGTTTTTTATTATGCTAGTCGCACTTTGAATGATGCACAAATCAATTACACCACCACTGAAAAAGAATTGCTTGTTGTAGTATTTGTCTTTAATAAGTTTAGGTCATACTTGATAGGGACTAAGGTCATAGTTCATACTGATCATTCAGCCATTAAGTACTTAGTGACTAAAAAGGATGTTAAACCTAGACTTATTAGATGGATACTCTTGCTACAAGAATTTGACCTGGAAGTTAGAGGTAGGAATGGATGTGAGAACCAGGTAGCTGACCATTTATCTAGGCTAGAAAATGTTATCACACAAGATAATGAAACTGAAATTAAGGAGGAACTCCCTGATGAGAAACTGTTAGCTGCTACAGTTTTTCCGTGGTATACTGATATTGTTAATTATCTTGTTAGTGGTATTTTGCCTCCTGATTTATCTAGCCAGGGACTGAAGAAATTCAGACATGATGCAAGATTCTACTATTGGGATGAACCTTACTTGTTCAAGCAATGTCCTGATCAGATCGTAAGGAGATGTGTTCCAGCGGAAGAATACCATAGCATTTTGTATCATTGTCATTCATAACCATGTGGAGGGCAATTTGGTGGTGCTAGAACTGTTGCAAAAGTTCTTCAAGTAGGATTCTATTGGCTTACACTTTTCAAGGATGCACACGAGTTCTACAAGACTTGTGATAGATGCCAAAGAACGGGGAACATCTCCAGGCGGAATGAGATGCCATTGCAAAATATTCTAGAGGTTGAAATCTTTGACGTGTGGGGAATTGACTTAATGGGTCCATTTCCTGCATCTATATATTTTGCTAGCAGTCGACTACGTGTCAAAATGGGTGGAGGCTGTTGCCACCCCAAGGAATGACTCCAAGACGGCCATGAAGTTTCTTCGCAAGAACATCTTCACGAGGTTCGGAGCACCCAGAGCCATCATCAGTGATGAAGGAACTCACTTTGAAAAAAAACTTATTGTTAAAGCATTGCATCGATATGTAGTCAGTCACAAGATTGCTACAGCATATCATCCGCAGACGAACGAACAGGCTGAAGTTTCCAACCGAGAAATCAAGCAAATCTTGGAGAAGGTGGTTAATACTAAGAGGAAAGATTGGTCCCCCAAGCTGGATGAAGCACTTTGGGCATATAGAACAGCCTTCAAGACGCCTTTGGGCATGTCACCCTTCAAGCTCGTATTTGGCAAGGAGTGCCATCTACCCGTTGATCTTGAGCACAAGGCTTATTAGGCAATCAAGAAACTCAATATGGATGCCCAACTAGCTGGTGAAATAAGGTTGCTAGAGCTTAATGAGCTGGAAGAATTTAGAGCCCAAGCATATGAGAATGCTCGCATTTACAAGGAGAAAACCAAGAAGTGGCATGACAAACACATTTTGCCAAGGCATTTCTCAGAAGGTCAACAAGTGCTTCTCTACAATTCCAGGCTAAAGATTTTTCCTGGAAAGCTGAAATCGAGGTGGTCAGGACCATTCATCATACAGAAGGTGTACCCTCATGGCGCAGTTGATATCAAAAAGTTGGACGATGGAGAAGTCTTCAAGGTCAATGGACAACGCTTGAAGGTGTACAGTGGAGCCCCCATCCTCAAAGACAAGTCACACATGGATCTTCACGATCCTTGAAAGTTTGCCTCTTTACACTCTACCTTTTATGCTATAGCATGTTCATAAATAATGCTTTTCTTTTTAGTTTAGTTTTTATGTTATCTTTGATTTTATTTTCATATCTTTTAATGTGACCCTCGTACAAGCTTTCTCTTTCCTAGTACGATGTCAGGTACAAAGACTTGAGAGCATGTTGTCTACAGGGGTTGGTAGCAAAAGGAAGAAGGACATGGAGTTTGTTTTTGTCCACTTTTGGAAGTACAAAAAAGGGGGAAAAGAAAAAGATAAAGAGAGGTTTTATCTGAAAAAGTGGGGGAGGATGAATTAAAAATGAGGGAAAAACAAAAAGCAAGAGAGAGAATATTCACCTAATTAATGAGGTGAAACCCTAGCCACAAAAACCTATATATTCTCTCTCCAGCCGTCAACCATCACATTAACTTCCACCTTTTCTCTCTCCCTTAAATCC
The DNA here is from genome assembly GCA_958450335.1 of Hibiscus tridactylites. Lineage (NCBI taxonomy): Eukaryota > Viridiplantae > Streptophyta > Magnoliopsida > Malvales > Malvaceae > Hibiscus > Hibiscus tridactylites. The sequence continues at coordinate 60,794,701 of OY288282.1, forward strand.
GACACACGTCCCCATCACTCCCCTCTTCCATTAATTCATCTGTTTCCCCTCACCTTTTTTAACTTCCCATATTTCCTTCATCATCACTCGTCCCTTCAACTTCTTCAACACTCAACTTTTTCTTCTTCCCTTCCATCTCTTAGATTTTCTCCTAAAAATACAAAACACCCTTCACCACTTTCCCCTCACATATTCACTCATCCCCTATTTTCAACTAAACTCTCCATGGCTCGTTGCAAGAATGCCCCTGAAACTTCCGATCGCCCTAAGAAACCAACAGTCCTCAAAATCTCTAAGTTTTTCGATAAGGAAGCAAAGGAGCGATGGAAAAAACTCAAAGATAGGAATGTTCTTCCAGAGCTAGGGTTTAAATACCCTATAGAGGAGGAGGATCAGTTCGATCAAGTAGTCATGGACATCACTGGCAAGCATGAATGGAAAACCTTTGCTGCTCACCCTAAGGAGATCTGTACCTCACTAGTAAAGGAGTTCTACGCACACCTCACAAGTCCAACACAGTCTACGGTTCATGTGCGAGGTGAGCAGATAAAGCTTACTGCTGCAACAATTAACAAGTTCTATGGGCTAAAGCACACTATAGACCATCACACCACTTTTGTGACAACCATGGACGCGCAGACACAACGCGAGGTGCTAGAGGATATTTGTTTTGAGGGAACGGTGTTGGACAATGACAAGTCAGTCGAGAGAGGACGCCTGAAACCTGAGGCCAAGGTATGGAACCATTTTGTGCGACATAAGCTTATGCCCACATTACACACTGCCACAGTCCACATCTCTAGACTTTTTCTTCTCCACTCAATATTACATGGTAGACGCATTGACATAGGAAAGATTATAGTGGATGAAGTGTATGCTTGTCTGAAAAGGCCTCGTAGTCCCCTTGTTTTCCCTAACCTAATAACTGCTTTGTGTAAAATAAAAGACGTCTTTATAGATGATCCAGTGGATGCAACTATTTCAGGAAAGACAGGTTTAACTCCAACCCTCGTTACGGAACTCCGAGGATTCAATGAAGATGTGCCTCAGCAAACAATGGAAGGATGAGCTAAAAGTTTTGCTGCAGCATGAGTAGCAGCATTGGTGGCAACAACGAAAGAACTAAGCGCTGAGCTCAACTAATGAAGGCACACCAGCGGGCGTACTTCAAGTATGCCCATCATCGCGATGGTGCCATAGCATTTTGCTTCAACAAGCTCTTACCAGACCATAATGTGTCATTTCCACTATTCCTCATGGAGTTATTGCAAGCCCCCACCACTGCTACAGCAAGCACAGTGTCTCCCAGTGACCCTAGCTCCGTCCAACCCGATGCCAAGAAAAAGACTCCAAGAAAGAAGATGCCTACGACTTCTACTGCCCAGCAAGAGAAAGAAACTCCCGTGATTCCACCTACTGTAGAAGAGAACGACCCAGTGGCTACCCCGACCAAGAAAAGGAAATGTACCAGGAAGGCAACTAATCATGCACCGTCACGTCCGGAAAACCCACTTCCTGAGCCAGAGCATATACCAAGTGATCATGAGGACCCCTCTCAACAGAAGACAACCCCGGCACCTACACTTGAGCCGACCAAAGCACCAACAGCGGATGCTACAACATCCAGACCAAAGACACGCATCAAACATATTGTCGGTTGTGTCAGATCTTCGCCCAAAGCTCAGTCAGTCTCCTTCGAGAGTGTGGACGATGTCGCAGATCCCCACCACTACTCTTTTGAAACATCAATGGACAACACCAGCAGCACCACATAGCCTCCGCACCCATGAGGTAACTAACTTTTATTTTTTTTCATTTTTTTCATCATTTGTTTTCATGCCATATAGTATATATTTGTTTATGCATTGGGGACACAACATCTCTTAAGTTTGGGGGTGTTAGTGTTCATAAATATTTTGCTTTAGCATATGCATAGTAGAAAAGAACAAAATTTTTACTATGGCATTCTGTTTAGTCTAGAGACAGCCTATGAATATATTTATGATGTCTGACGATGAAATCTTAAAGGCTTGAACTAAGTTAGAAAAAAAACACAACTAGTTGAGATCTGTAGAACTGACCTTAGGATCTAGTTGTTAAAAAAATTTACACAGTTGCTCTCTTTCTATAAGTAAGTTCGTTAGAAAAAAATTTCAGGAAGAACCCTAGTGAACTCTGATATGTAAACTCTAGAGAACTTAAAAGAAAAACTAGACGATCATGTGCTAAAACAAACGAATAAATGCTAAGGCATATATGTAGAAGGACACTCCGCTTTGCTATAGCATACTATCAAAAAACAAAAAAGAGAAAGAGAAGAAGAAATAAAGCTTTGCTATAGCATATAAGTTAATGAAAGTTGTCACAAGATGAGTCTGCCTACTAGATCAAAGGTGAGAGGTTTGCTCCCTGCTCATCCAGAGTTAAGGACAGTAGGTGTGATGAGCTGACACCCTTCGTAGCAGAAAACCTATATCTTTGGGAGTCTAAAATTAGAAAATAACTAGAGAACATAGTTAGAGTATAACTAGGGAGCTTCCTTGAAAATTTATCTCACTAGCTTAAGTATAGGAGGAAGGCAGCCACGCACACACGCACACAACTTAGTCCTAAAGAATGTTCTTAAAGATCTCACTTCTGGTTGTTTATATTTAATTGACTAATTTATTTCTAAGGACTGAGATATTGCCATAGCAATCCTCTAGGTTAAATCTTTGCCATAGTATTTCTTTTGTTCTATTCTACTCATTGCTTGAGGACAAGCAATAGCTTAAGTTTGGGGATAACTGCATAAATATCCTTGTTTTCATACCTCTATGCTATAGCATTTGCTTGTTCTTGAGTTCATACCATAGCATTTAGACTGCATTTAGGTTGCATTTTCTTCTTCTGGGTGTATCTTTATCTTTGCTGGTATTTGGTCTATATCGAGGGGTACTGCTCGGAAGGTTGGTTTTTGGTTTGTTGGTGCGCAGGAAAGGAGTCAAGAGAGAAAGCTAGTGCCAAGATTTGCTATAGCATAGTGGAAGTGGATATTAACCAGCAAGTGAGAAGTACGTGAGCTGCAGAAGCATGTGAACATGCATAAGAGGACGATCTGACATGTGCAGCAGTCGGTACCCACCTGTAGATTGTCCTTCTTACCCCTTCGTAATAGATCTTGTCGATGGATATTCCTTGGGATTATCTAGGCATCTTTAAGGCACAAAACCCTAGAAGCCTCCACTATATAAAGGGGTGAGAAGCTTGGGAAAAGTGTGAAAGAGAGGCGAAAGAGAGAGAAAGTTACAAGGAGAGAAAAGCGTTCATCTTCATCTTCTCCAGCTTGGTGTCCTCCATCGTTGAAGCTCCAAGGAGTGGCCTCACCGGCCTCGAGAGAGGCGGTGGGCCTAAGACAGTCGGGCAGTCCATGGCGGAGAGGGGGTTCACCTTTCTTTCTGTCGCTATAGCATTTTCTTCTCATATCTTTATCTTTGGTGATGTTATCGCAATGATATGTTGGATGATATTGCCCAGCCACGAATTGTTTTAGGTGGCTTGGGTTTGATGGATGATTTTATTTTGAGTACTTTTTAATGCATGATATAGCTTTTTCAGTGTTTATCGTGTTCTATGCTTTGCTTATGCGTTTTATTTCCTTAAAGTTGTAAGAGCCCTCGAGAGTTTGTCGTTCTTTAAGTGTGTGTTGAGTTTAGTAATCGAGAGAGCTAGTCTTAGAACCCCCATAAGCAATAGAGTGGCTGTCGAGAGGAAGACTCTAACCTACCTTAGAGATGAGTGATAGGTTTCAAGGGTTGAAAAGGATAGTTCGTGAAGGGTAGGGGAGTGTTAAGAGTTTACGCCGAGAGGTATGGCTGTAGCATTTCTGACTCCCAGCTTTCTGGCTAAAGATAGTTTAGGAACACTTTTAGCAAATCCCGCCTAGCATAGAAGATAGCTGAAGAGCCTTAGTATCGTTAAGAATCTTAAGTCAGGTTGTCCATCATTCCCAGCCAGTCATTCCGTAGTGAGTTTCGCATACGAAAGGGGACATGTTCATCATATCTTTCTCTATAATGTTTTGCTTCAGCATTATTTTATATCATCTCGTTTACTATAACATTGTCATCTGTAAAAAGTTCAATCTTTATTGTTACAGCAAACCGTGAATACCTCCAATCCTTGTGGAGACGATACTCACTCATCACTTTATTACTCGTTCGACGTGTATACTTGCACCATATTTGCGTATCATTTATAGTACACTACACGCAAGCAACAAGCTGATAATGGAACCAAGTTTGGGAACTTCTTCTCCAACTTCTTTGTCATCCTCTTCTTGGATGGTTGTCGCTTTCTTGAGTTATGGGCAATCCCTTTTTATGTGATTGCCCCCGCTGTTGAAGCAACTAAAACTATTATTTTTCTCCCATGGCTTACGAAGTTTGAAGTCTCCGCCAGGTGCTTTCTTGGTCCCGTCCTTGTTATGCACCTTTTTGCCTTTCCCGCCGTTGCCTTTGTGCTTCGGCTTTTGTTTCGGGGTGTCTGACTTCTTGTATTCAAAGTCTGCAAGGGAGTCGGCCAAGTACAATGCTTTAGAGAGATCTTGGACCCCAGCTCGGTGTAATTCCATCTTTGCCCAACGTTGTAAACCGTTTTTGAAGGTAAATAGGGCGTCAACTTCGATCATGCCTTGGATTTGGAGCCTGAGTTCCGTGAACTTGTTGACATACTCTCGAATTGAGTCGTCGTGCTTTAGCTGATGAAGCTTCTCTCGGGCTTCCTCTTGAGCATTCTTTGGATAAAAATGCTCTTTGAATTCAAACTAGAATTCCTTCCATGTTCTGATGGGAATTGTTCCATCTCTTGACTAAGAACACCTGTGTCGCCACCATAGGAGTGCAGCATCAACCAAGTAAACAGAGGTGGTGTTTACCTTTGTGTTCTCATCTTCGATGCCCGTGATTCGGAAATATTGTTCCAACCCCCAAACGAAGTTGTCCACTTCTTGGGCGTCCCTTGCCCCTTTGAACTCCTTCGGCTTTGGCACATCGATCATGGGCTTGGCTTCAATTGTCTTACCTACCATGCCGGTTAATACGACATTCTTGTAGATGGACAGCTCGGCATTGAGCTTTCCAATTTCCCCCCAACAACTCCCCTCTCATTGCCTCCATCGCAGTTTGAAGGGAAACATCTTGTTGGTTTAATTTCCCGTATGCTGAGTCGAGAAGATTTTGAACCTCTTCATTGACTTTATCTTTGGAAAGAAATTTGGATTCTAGCTCTTCAAGGCGGTCGTTAATAACATTGAGGGACTCTACCGTCTCCTTTGCGTTGGTCTCGAGTCGTTCAATCTTGTCCTCGAGCGTTGTTAATCGATCCTTTGAAGCAACACTCTTCTTGTCGGCGGCTTTGTCGGTAACTTTCTCGGTAGCCTTGTCGGTAGCTTTTTCGGTGACTTGGGTCTCCACGACCTTTGTTGATGTGCTGGTCTCGTCTTTCTTGGTCATCTCGAGCAAATTCCTTGATCTGATACCACTTGTCATGTCCTTAGAATCCTGGGATCGGGACGTGCGGCCTTAGGAGCCTTCGGGAAGCTTGTGGCGCCTAAGTAAGCCTGCTCGATCTAAGCACTCCGGCTTAAATCGGTGCGGAAATTGGATGATGGCGAGAAAAGAGAGGATGCGAGATGAGATTTGAGCAAACGCCTGGAATTTTATTAATCGAAGGGAAAAACAAAGTTGTGGCCTAACAAGCCTGACAAATTGAAAATCCTAAGAAAAAGTGAATAATGAGGTGGGGGTAAGCCTCTTTAAATAGCCCCTTTATGTCCTAATCCTACTATAACTAGGATAGCTAATATCCTACTCCTTCAAGGAGAAGTAATCTTTGTCCCAAAAGGATTCGTGACCCCTAAACCCCAATGAAGGCTTAATTTGCGCCGAGGCTAGGCCCAAGGTGGTGTGCGGACCGTGTTTGGACCCGTGGGGTGCGTTTGGCTGGCCCTGCTCAGTCCCTCCGCGCGTGCTGCTGTCGGCCCCCTAAGGTGCGGCGGGCTCGGTCTACTCGGTTCCTGAGCGCGTGCTGTTGTCGGCCCCTAGGGTGCGGTAGGATCGGACCTTAGGGTGCGATCTGCAACAATATGCTTAAAGTTGTCTGGATAAGCCTTATCAAGCCTATAAAAGCATCGTGCAGGTGGCGTCCTGTCACGGGACCATTTTTCATGTTAAATCAAGACGACATGTGCACATGTGCACTATAAAAAAAATGGTGTAGATTGCAAAAATTTGCCGAACATCCCCTACTAACCTAATATTTGTTTCCCTTTGCATTATCCCCAATTTTGCCCCGACAACTTCCTAATTATTTTTAAAATAATCACATTTTCCCTGCATAAGCCGTTCTAAGAACCGTGTACGAAAGTATATTAACCAGCTTTAAGAAAAAGGTTAAAAATAGACTATTGATAGATCATAATGATGGGGTACACGCTGGTAAAAGATTAAGGTGAATAATTCAAATTTAAATATATTTATAAACTCCGGTCAAAATATTGTCCGTAAGCAGCGATCAGTATTATTCGAGTTCTTTTTTAAAGTTTTAATTCTTTAGTTCTCCATCTCTCTCAAGGCTTTAATTTTTGGGTAAACTACTACAGGGGTTATTTACGTTTAGCGTCTATACAGAGTTAGTCACCACTTTTGAAAAGTGCCTATTAGTAGTCATCTACGTTTTCGATGTGTAAATACTTGGTCACTCCGACGTTAACTCCGTTAGTTCCCTAACGGATTGCTGATGTGGCGAAATTAAAATAAGGATAAATTACTGCAATAGCCATTAAAATTTATCTCATGTACATTTTTTCTCCTCAATATAAAAAAGTAAACATTATAGTCACTAATAAAAATGTTTCTTTATAATTTCACCCTTAAATTTTTAAAAATTCATTTTTCAATCCTAAAACTTTACAATCAATTAACACAATAATATTATAAATGCTTAGATGAAAAATAGGTGCCCAAAGTATACCCTTTGAAACTTAGGTGCCCAAATTGTTCCTATTTAATAACTCAAACTTAAAATTTTTAGTCCACTAACTACTAAAAAATTCGAGTTATTGGAATTTCAATTTTATAATTCAAACTTTATTTTGAATTTTTGAGTCGAGTTTATGAAATTATGAGTCGAGTATTTTCACATCAAACCAAAAAATTTAATTTTTTTGAGTCCAATAACTCGACTTGATTCGAAAAAATTAAATTTTTAGGTTTGATGTGAAAATACTCGACTCATAATTTCATAAACTCGACTCAAAAATTCAAAATAAAGTTTGAATTATAAAATAGAAATTCCAATAACTCGACTTGACTCGAAAAAATTAAATTTTTTGGTTTGATGTGAAAATACTCGACTCATAATTTCATAAACTCGACTCAAAAATTCAAAATAAAGTTTGAATTATAAAATAGAAATTCCAATAACTCAAATTTTTTAGTAGTTAGTGGACTAAATTTTTAAGTTTGAGTTATTAAATAGGAGCAATTTGGGCACCTAAGTTTCAAAGGGTATACTTTGGGCACCTATTTTTCATCTAAGCATTTATAATATTATTGTGTTAATTGATTGTAAAGTTTTAGGATTGAAAAATGAATTTTTAAAAATTTAAGGGTGAAATTATAAAGAAACATTTTTATTAGTGACTATAATGTTTAATTTTTTTAAATTGAGGAGAAAAAATGTACATGAGATAAATTTTAATGGCTATTGCAGTAATTTATCCTTATTTTAATTTCGCCACATCAGCAATCCGTTAGGGGACTAACGGAGTTAACGTCGGAGTGACCAAGTATTTACACATCGAAAACGTAGAGGACTACTAATAGACACTTTTCAAAAGTGGTGACTAACTCTGTACAGACGCTAAACATAAGTGACCACTGCATTAGTTTACCCTTAATTTTTTTCCCATATTTCCAACTCCTTCACCTCGCATTACATGCGTTAACAAGGAAAAAGAAAAGGTATTTTCTTGCACTTTCTTGGGAAGCAAACACCACCAACTTTCATCTTTCCACCACCGTTCCTTTCTAATTTTTTTCACATTACACGATTCTATCTGGTTATACTAGCTTAAGATCAACAAAATCATGGCCGTTAATTCGAGTGACCCAAACGAAATCATCTTGAAGATCAAGGGCAGAAGAAATTATGGTAGTATTCCTGCTTCCGGTTCCGGAGGAGCATCAACCACCGGTGGAGGTACCATTTGGAGAGACTCAAGCTACGATTTTTGGAACGACAGTGAGAAAATGGAAAACAACTGGAAGGAGGCGAATGGGAAAATGAATGGTACTGGCACTGGCAGTAGTGGTAATAACAGTAACAGGGAAAGTGGAGGCTTTGATTTCATGCAAAGTAAGCAAGCAGCAATGGAAGATCCGCCGTCGAAGTTGATCGGTCAGCTTCTGCATAAACAAAATGCTTCAGGCGATATGGATTTGGAAATGGATGAACTTCAACACGAGCCGTCTCATCTCGGCGGTGTGCTACCTACAGTCACTGAGTCACCGTCGCCTTCGGTGGCTGCTCTTCCGAGGATGTCTTTTGAAAACAATCATGTAAGAAGAAGACAGAGTAAAGGGTCACCATCTCCGAGAAAAGAAGACGATGGGGTTATAAAATGTAGCTTGAACTCTTCTCTTAAAAGAAGTGAAGGTGGTATTTTTCAAAGGAAATCGAGCTTGTTAGTAACCAAGACAAAGTCCAGGTTGATGGACCCTCCTACACCAGAAAAAGGGGAGCCAAAGTCGGCAAAATCCGGAGCAGGGAAGTCAAAACAGATACTGAGACCCGAGTTTCTTGGGAAAAACATGGACGAAGATGAGGATGATTCATTGCTTGAAGAAGATTTTCCCGATGAGTATAAGAAAGATAAGTTCAGTGTTCTGGTTTTGCTTGAATGGTTAAGTTTGATTTTGATTATTGTTGGTTTAGTTTGTAGTCTTACAATTCCTTATTTAAAGGAGAAAAGTCTATGCAAGCTCATGTTGTGGAAATGGGAAGTTATGGTTTTGGTCTTGATATGTGGGAGATTGGTCTCGGGTTGGATTATAAAGATAATTGTGTTTTGTATAGAGAGGAATTTTCTTTTGAGGAAAAAGGTATTGTATTTTGTTTATGGAGTGAGAAAACCGGTTCAAAATTGCTTGTGGTTAGGGTTGGTTTTGATTGCTTGGCATTTCTTGTTCGATAAGAAGGTTCAAAGGAAAACTAATAGTACAGTCCTTAGATATGTGACTAAGGTTTTGGTTTGTCTTTTGGTTGGTGTAATATTGTGGCTAGTGAAGACCCTTTTGGTTAAGGTACTAGCATCATCTTTTCATGTGAGTACTTATTTCGATCGAATCCAAGATTCTTTGTTCAATCAATACGTAATTGAGACACTTTCGGGTCCTCCTTTAATTGAGATTCAAAGGGCAGGGGAGGAGGAAGAAAGAACAGCAAATGAAGTTATGAACTTACAAAAAGCTGGTGCCACAATTCCTCCTGGACTCAGGACGTCCACCATTTCGTCACCTCATTACGGGAAATTGACAGGGAGCGGACGAATCCAGAAAATTCCTCGAGGAAAAAGCTCTATAACCTCGCCATCTCATGTGCTTTCTGCTGGGACGGAATATAAGGATGATAAGGGAATTACAATTGGCCACTTGCACAGACTGAATCATAAAAATGTATCTGCTTGGAATATGAAAAAGTTGATGAATATAATCCGCAATGGAGCTCTTTCCATTTTAGATGAGCAGATCCATGATTCAGCCTTTGAAGACGAATCTACAAGACAAATTAGAAATGAATACGAGGCGAAAGTTGCAGCAAGGAAAATATTCCAGAATGTTACTAAGCCGGGATCCAGGTATCTCTATGAGTCCCATTCGCTATGAAATATATTTTGCATGTATCTTTGCCTTAAACTACTTTCAGTCTGTTTTAAATGTCATATTGTTTTATCTTAAAACCTGTTGCAATCACTTAATTTGACAGATAACTTGTAGGTTTTATGATATTAAGTGTTTTGCTTGTGTCCTTCTGGACACATGCCCTGATGAGTTTTTTTCATCATTATACTACTAATGATTGTCTTCTTAGGTTCATCTACTTGGAGGACATTGAACGTTTTCTGCAAGAAGACAAGGCTTTGAAGACAGTGAGTCTCTTCGAAGGAGCATCTGAAAGGAAGAAAATTAACAAGAAAGCCCTCAAGAATTGGGTGGTAATAATACGGAATCCATGCTTTGCAGAAATTGTTTACTCCAACATTATATATATATATGGGTTAGGATCTACATACACTATGTAAAACTCAACTAGTTTTACACTAATTTATGACCATTAGATGAGTGAAATGGATGGATGAGATTAACTTCTTTTTTTCCAAGTAATAATCTTCACATATCCTACTTTTAAACTCATCCATCCATTTCACTCATCTAATGGTCATGAATTAGTGTAAAACTAGTTGAATTTTACACGATGTAACTAGATCTCATCCTTATATATATGAATTAAACGACAAATAAGACATTCAATTAGCTCCAAACCTTCCCTATTGGATGCTTTTCAAAATGATCTTAAGTAGTTCTCACTAAATAGGCAATCAAATGTTAGATATGCACATATTCATCCCCTTAAGTTCTGGTGAATAACGGCCAATGTGCAATAAAACTTAGTATGATATAGGTAACAAGACTATTTGATCTTCATACACTAAATTCTGTAGTATATATCCTGAGTTTTTAATCAGTTGAATGCTGTACCTTTTCCTACTTACAATATAGTGCAATCTCAACAGATTTGACTGATCTCTTTTTGAAAAAAAAATATGACTCACTGTGCAGGATTTATTGCATTCAAGTCCGGAAGCAAAACCTTATGTTTTATAGTATTTGACACTATCACTAGAAATAGAGAAGTTGAATCCAGAAGTGTAAGATTTACATTTTAATGTGATGCATTTCAATCTTTTAGGTCCATGCTTTTAGGGAACGAAGGGCACTTGCGTTGACACTGGACGATACCAAAACAGCCGTAAACAAACTTCATCAGATGGTAAACGTCTTGGTTGGCATCGTCATATTGGTTATTTGGCTCCTCATACTTGAAATTGCCAGCAGTAAAGTTCTCGTTTTTATTAGCTCTCAACTGCTTCTTGTCGCATTCATATTTGGAAACACCTGCAAGACTGTATTTGAAGCTATTATATTCTTGTTTGTTATGCACCCTTTCGACGTGGGTGACAGATGCGAAATTGATGGAGTTCAGGTACTTAGATAACTATATGAACCCTTCTTTTTTTCTTCATCTTTTTGTCTTAATATTCATATAAATTCTTGGGATATCAAACATCTTATTGAATGAATTTCAGATGATTGTGGAGGAAATGAACATCTTAACTACTGTTTTCTTAAGATACGATAACCAGAAGATCATAATCCCGAACAGCGTCTTGGCTACTAAGGCCATAAATAACTACTACCGTAGCCCTGACATGTTAGAGATAGTTGAATTTTGTATCCATGTGAAAACTCCTGCCGAAAAGATCGGTCTCATGAAGCAGAGGATATTGAGGTGGGTTGAAAAAAATGCAATTTTTCAGTTCTTTGAACTTCTTTACAAGTGTCTTCATTATTATTATATTGCATTTTTGTAGCTGTGTGATCAGGCCATTTAAGAATCTGGCCTGGTTGAGTAAATCATCTGTCTTTTGGTATTTCAGTGTGCTTATTACGATGTGTATGAGCATGATGTAAATGTATGCTTGTTTTGGGTGTGATAGTTCATCTTGGTATGCTTGACTGAGTGCATGCATCTATGAACTATATTGTTATTATTTTACTTGAAAATAAATTGAACATGTCTGACCCAATTCGATTTTCTCATACTACAGTTACATCGAGCACAGGAGTGACCACTGGTATCAAGATACAATGATTATATTTAAGGAGCTCGAAATGTTGAACCAAGTAAGGATAGCAGTATGGGTGACACATAGAATGAACCACCAAGACATGGGAGAGAGGTTTACAAGAAGGGCTCTCTTGATTGAAGAGATGGTTAAGATTTTCAACGAATTCGATATTAAATGCCGCCTGTACCCTGTCGACATCAATGTCTGTAGCATGCCTCCCATGGCATCAGACCGCCTTCCTCATACTTGGACTGGACCTGCTAGGTGAACAAGGTAACAGCCAATGTTAGGACACCACATTTTGCTGCCTCTGTGACATTGTTTTCCTAGATATGGTTAGTTTATAGGGAGATAATCTTTTGAATTAGATGATTAGATACTGAATTACTTATATAATTTGTATGCTTTTGGTAGATTGAACAACGTCGGATTTGCTAGATGATTCTTAATGTTCATGTTTTCTATTCTCCGACTTAAATGACCGGTATCGAACCTGGTTCAGTCCTGTTATGGAATTGCAAAGGCATATAAATTTATATATACCTACATCTTTAGTTGGTTCACTCGACTTTAAAAAGTTACAAACTTTTATAAGATTTCATAACAGAGTCCAAGGAAAAGAAATCCAAAGGCTACAGTTCTTTCCGATCTTAGGGAATTATAATATAGTGTTCAATTCAATGGGAGAAGCTTATTGAAATATCCGGTAATTGGTATATTTAAGAACACAAAAATCAGTTGACCACCCTGCAGTTCCTTCTGATCTCCCCATTTGTTCCGGTGAGGGGACTAATGTTCCCCATCCTCACCATTGCAGGAGCAAAATCGGATGAAAAAGTATTAGGGTTGTTGCTGTAGGTTCGAACGAGAGCATCCTGTGATCCTCCATTGAAGAGCTCTTGGTCCGAGTGAAGAAGCCCCCTTTGAGCCACGAGGTCACGGTAATAATTGTTGTCGAACCTGGTTGGTGTCTGTATCTCGAGAGGAGCCAAGTTGTTGTCACCACCGGAAGCAGGGCAGTTAGCACGTCTGGTAGCTGCGAAATTTGCATCGATGTTGGTGTCATTGTAAATGCGACCGCGGAACGTGGTGCATCTAGCCAAGCCGATTGTGTGACCACCGGATAGGGCGGTTAGGTCCCGGGCGCTTAGGCCTTTGGCAGAAAAGGAAGAGATTAGAGCAGCAAGGTTGGCGAATGGCGAGGGGATTTGGCTGTTGGCTGCACTTTGGCTGGCTGTTCTTGCATCTCTACGCCCCAGGGGTACTTGCCATGTAGGTCCTCCAAGCTGCCACAAAATTAAATAACAGTAAGTATTTATTTATTCGAATTACTTATTTTGTATTTGATGCACTAACGGTAAAAATTAGAGTTGTTATATTATAAGCAGCAACACCAACCAGGACCACACCATCTCTAGCAGCAAGTGCGAGGATATCTGCACAAGAAACAGTGGCATTGCAAGCAGCCTCCACATTAGACTTTATGGTATCAATCGCTTCAAAACCTCGAGCCGAGTTTCGGTTTGGTGCCGCATTCTTTTCGCCCGTGAACGTTACCGTGTCATCCAACAGTATCGATGCATCACAACCCTGCATTAACACAACGCATACAAAGACAAAACAGTATCCATATATCAGTACCATTAACAATGCATACATCTATAAGTCGAAGTTTCAATAGACAAATGATGTTACATTAACAAAGCAGTCATGGAAAAACAAACGGAGAATCGAGGCACCGATCCGTGTCTCTCTATTAACGGCCTGGGTCATGGCGTTGCGGACGATGGTTTGAAGGTTAGGGCAAGAGTTTGCATAGAAGTTGGCAGAAAGCTGGGCATTGGCAGCACAGGTGGAAAGCAGCAGAATGAGTAGAATATTAGAAAGAGTGAGCATGGAAATTATGGAGGCCATTAGAGAAATGAAGCAGCAGAAGCTGCCAAATTACAGTAGATAAGATATGATGAATAATCCCTGGATTGAAAAGTGTGCTTATATAGGGAACATAATGTGCTTAAAACTTCAAACTTTGCTGCTAAAAGTGGGAAAAAGGCATGCATGCATGAGATTTGCATGGAAATAGAACAAAAGTCTAAAAGCAGTAATCAATGCAGATTGACTTGGAGCTAAATCCTTATGTATTTATTATTGCTTTTTCAGGAATGGTGGGACGACTTGATCCACTCCTTCTCTATACAAAATGACACTGATTTTCAATTTTATGCATTTAATTCAAATTCAATTAGAATAATTCATTCAAATATTCCATTTTCCTTCGTGTATTTATTAGTATGAGTTAGATCCATTTGTACCACATAAAATTCATTTAGTTTTATTGAGTTGTACACTTTTTTTAGACTATTAAATACAATGACGAAAGTAAAAAATTTAAATTACAGTGATAAAATTTTAAAAATGGTGTGAATATTTCGTTAAAATGATATTAAATTATTTTTATATAAAATTTATATAAAAAAATAAAATTTTAGGGTATCAACTGTCAAGTGACATCTCATTCCATAATGTGGCTCTGTCACTAGTTGACAATACCGTCCCTAGGCATGGGCAAAAGGAGCACCCGCCTTGAGTCCAAAGTTTTTTTTTATAATATTTGATATTATGGTCTAATTTTTTAATATTTTTTATTAGGAGTTTACTTTTAAAATTTAATTTTTTCAATATTTGTTTAGGCTCCAATTATTTTCAATACTTGTTATTAATGCCCTAAATTTTTAACACTTTTTTTCCTCAATATTTGTTATTAGGGTCCAATTTTTTTCCCAATACTTGCTATTGGAGGTTCATTTTTTTCAATATTTATTAGGGTAAACTACACGGAATACCACTCAACTTTACCATTTGACTCGAACATACCACTGAACTATAATCTGATACTATTATACCACTAAACTTAGCTTTTGGCTTCAATATAAGCACTTGATCCTTAACTTATAATGGGTCGTTAAATCCAAAACGGCGTCGTTTTGGTTTTGTTGTTTTGAAACCTAAGATAAGCCTAAACGACGTCGTTTTGTTAATAAAAAAATAACATTACATTGCATTTTAGGAAGCTTGAACTCAAGACCGTTAAGATGAAAGACTTATACCAAACCACCAAGCCAACTTAAATACTTGATATCATTCTAAAGAAAATAATATATAAATAATACTGCAGTTGAACTTAATTTCATTTATCTCATGATATAATTTTATAATATTTATAATATAATTTTATAAATATATTAACTTTATAAATAAATATTATGTATAATTTATAAATATTTTTAATAGATATAATATATATAATTAAACCCCAAAACCCAAACTCTAAACCATATATTAATGAAAACCCCAAACCCTAAACCATATATATAAATAAATCCTAAACCCTAAACTATATATATATATATTAAATTTATAAATAAATATTATTTATAATTTTTATATATATATTTGAATAGATATAATATATATAATTAAACCCTAAACCCCAAAACACAAACCTTAAACCATATACAGAAATAAATCCTAAACCCTAACCCCCTAAATAATATATATAACTAAACCCTAAACCTAAACCCTATATTACAAATCCTAATATATATTATAAGTAATATTTTAATTTTTAGGATTTTGGGTTTGAGATTTATGATTTAATTATGTTTAGGGTTTATTGTTTAGGGTTTGTGATTTATTTATATACGTGGTTTATGGTTTTAGTTAATATATGGTTTAGGGTTTGGGTTTTATTAAATGTATGATTTAGGGTTTGTATTTTGTAGTTTTTAGGGTTTTGGGTTTGATATTTTAATAAATATTTGATTTAGGGTTTATGTTAAATTATATATATTATATCTATTAAAAATATAAATTATAAATAATATGTATTTATAAGTTAATATATTTATAAAATTATATTATAAATAGGATTAATATCCTATACACTGGTGATGGAAACTGAAAGTTTCCACAAGCGCCTTAGTTTTAGGGTATAGGGAGTTAGTTTAAGGTATAGGGTTTAAGGGTTTAGGTGTAGAGGTTTAGAATTTAGGGATAGTCGTTTTAATTTAAGGTTTAGGGTTATAATTTAGAGTTTATATGTTAGGCTTTAGTTTTTAGGGTAATATGGTGAGAATTTAGGTTTTAACCTATAAACCCTAAATTATAACCCTAAACCTTAAATTGAAATAATTATCCTTAAATTCTAACCCCTACACCTAAATCCCTAAACTCTATACCCTAAACTAACTCTCATACCCTAAAACTAAGGCGCTTGTGGAAACTTTCAGTTTCCACCGCCTGTGTATAGAATATTTATCCAAATAAATATTATAAAATTATATCATGAGATAAATGAAATTAAGTTCAACTGCAGTATTATTTATATTATTTTCGTTAGAATGATATCAAATATTTAAGTTGGCTTGGTGTTTTGGTATAAGCCTTTCATCTTAAAGGTCTTGGGTTCAAGCTTCTTAAAATGCAATGTTTATTTTCTTTACTAACAAAACGACTTCGTTTTGGCCTATTTTAGGTTTCAAAACAATGAAACCAAAACGACGTCGTTTTGGATTTAACGGCTCGTTATAAGTTAACGGTCGAGTGCTTACACTGGAGCCAAAAGCTAAGTTTAGTGGTATAATAGTATCAAATTATAGTTCAGTGGTATGTTCGAGCCAAAGGATAAAGTTGAGTGGTATTTCATGTAGTTTACCCTATTTATTATTAGGATATATTCTTAAAATTTAAATTTTTGCTCAATACTTGTTATTAGAGAGCCAATTTTTTCTAATAGTTGTAATTAGGGGCCCAATTTTTTCCACAATATTTGTTGTTAGGACTTACTCTTAAAATTTAAATATTCCTAATATTTGTTTTTATGGGTCTAGTTTTATCTCAATACTTGTTATTAGGGACATAATTTTTTCTCAATATTTGTTATTAGAGATATCTCTTAAATTTTAAAATTTTCCAAATACTTGTTATTAGAGACCCGATTTTTTTCTAATACTTGTTATTAGGTGCCTACTTTTAAAATTTTGTAACACCCGTGTTTTGGGGTTAGGAGTTAGTCGGGTTAGTGGTCCGAGTCGGTAAAGTTAAATTAAATTATTTTGGCCATGGCATGAGTTAATTGAAATTAAATAAAAAGGGGAGGGACTAAAGGGGTGATTTTACCCAAAAGAATTTAAAAAAGGAAGACAACTCTTAAAAAAGCTAAAAAGAACAACAAAAAAATGGTCTTCCTTCTTCCCCAAACATGAAAAGCCGCAAACCTCTCTAAAAACCCTAAATTTACTATCCTATTGATTTCTCCCTCATCTCAAGGTCTTTTTCAAAAGTAAAGGTATATTCTTACTCTCCTCTTCATTTCCTATCTATCCATGGTTGTAGATTTTAAAACCATGAACTTTGGAAAATTAGGGCTTGATAAAAGTTTGAGTTTTTATTGGGTTTTTCAATTGATTTCGATTTATTATGTTGGGTTTTGGTTTAATCTCATGAAAATACACATTATATGTTGAAATGAAGGATTTTGGGTGAAAACCCGAAATGGGTTTTTGAGACAATTTTTAAGGTGTCTAAAACTTGGTTTTTGGTGGGTTTTAGGTTGAAATTAGAGGGCTGATGGTTTATGTATGCTAGGATAATGTTTTGGAACCATTTAGATGTCATTTGGGTGTTTGGAAACATGATTTTCTGCTGGGTAAAATAGGAGTACGAAAATAGGAATTTTGATGATTGTTTGGGTTGGAAATTGTTGGAGCTTGGCTTGCACCTATGGGTTGAAGTTGTGGCTGAACTTAGCAATCATTTATGGGTATAAAATGTGTTGGAAACTTGAGTTTTGATCAAGGTTTATGGGCTGCTCGAATTTGATAAAGTTGGGGTTTGATCATGACTTGAAATGTTGGGTTTGATGTTTGAATTGTATACCGGGTTAGCCACTTTGATGTTTGAGTTGATTTGAGGTTGTTTTGCTTGTGTTGAGGTGTTTAGAAGCGAGGTTTTGGGTTGGTGAATCCTTGGGAGCAAATTCGGAAATTGAAGACCATGGTTGCTTGGTACTTGAGCTTGGAGGTGGAGGTGAGTGGTTAATGTTTTTAAATTGGTTTTAAGTGGTTGGTTCAAGCATGTGGACTAGGTTGGGCTTGGTAGACCCACCTAGAGTTAGGATTAAGGTGGTAGCCTAATCCTAAGCTGTAGTTAGAGACCTTGGATGTACTCTTTAATTATTGTTATGCCTCATGATGATTATGTATAATGTGATACACATGTATGTGGAAGTATGGCTTAATGTTTTGATTATATGCATGTTGATGACAAATATAATTTGGACATATGATGTGATAATTGTTTGGATGATATACATGTGGTGTTGGTTTGTGAAATGAGGTTATGAGGTGGTTGCATGATTTTGGAGAATCATGGTGAGTACGTGCTAAGCACGGAAATTATATTGAAATTGATATTGTGAAAGGTTGTGGAATTTGATTTATATTGGCACTAGTATGCTTGGGTACAATGATCGATCATTAGGATGAGTGTGCACACAAATTGAGTCAAAACGTACGTGGCCTTGGTGGCGTTAAGGCACCAAGGAGGAGTACGGTGATGTAATATTCCACCGGAAATTTATATATATTTTGCGTGATGATGAGTGGATTCCCATCCGTAGGGCATGTGGTGATGAGTGGAATCCCGCCCATGCAAGGACCGGTGATGAGTGTAATCCCATCGAGGTAATGTTGTTGTTGGAAATGCGTTCCAACGGGTTATCCGCGTATTCGAGTCATAGCTAGGTGCCAATATGAGGTTGTATGTATATACCAATATGAGATTATGCATATATGCTTATATGATACGAAATGTGACGTCCTTTATGAATCGATATATGAGGTGGTTAATACATTGAGATATGTATATTTGTAAGTTGAGCTTATGAGATGTTGAGCATGACATAATGTTGATTATATGTTCATGCATCATGTTCATTTTGGCTTATGCGGATCGGAGGTAAGATCATGCATTTCATTATGGAAAATTGCTCGTGCTTGGACCCTGCATTGTCGAAGGTTTGTTTTATGAGCTTACCCTCACTAAGCTTTTATGCTTACGCTCTCTTTTGTTCGACAATGCAGATCAATAGCTTGTGGGTGGAAAGGGCAAGGAAAGGTCTCCAAGTGTTGCTTTTGGTGAGCTCAATGTATGAATTTTAAGTGATATAATGTAATAGTTAAGCAATGGGATAGGTGTTGTTGATTTGAGTTTTGACATATGTCGTTTTTGGCTTGGTTCTTGGATGCCTCGTTTGGTTTGTAAATATTGCTTATGTTGCATGCCTTGAATGTTTACATGCTTTGGTTGCTAAGACATGAATCCTTAAGTGCTTGTATATCCATATATGTTAAAATTGCCCTTTTGTATGAATGCTATGTATGGATGTCTTGCTATTTGTTTGATTGCTTCCTTTGGCTTTAGTATGATTGCTTAAATGTTTGTATGTGCATAGGAGAGTCCAAAAGTGCATCTAGAGTCGTGTTTGGGGTCGTTAAGTTGAAAATTGTGGAATTGCAGAGCAGGGCGTATCGATACGCCTAAGGGCCGTATCGATACGGCCTTACCCAATTGCCACGATTTTTGCCTGGCGTACCGATACCCTGGGGGTATCGATACCCTCCAAAGTTACTGGAATTTGGAGAAGTGGGTAAGAGTAGGGCGTACCGATACGGGGTTCACGCGTATCGATACGGGTCTACTCAGTTGACCAAGAAGGGTTGACCGAGAAGGGCGTATCGATACACTCAAAGATTGTATCGATACGGTCTTCTCGGAGTTGACTATTTGGGGTTGACCTGGTCAGGGCGTATCGATACCCCTAGTTAGAGTACCGATACGGTCTGCCCTGTAAGCTTAAAAATGGACTGTTTGTGTATGGCCGTGGTTCAAATGTGACTTCCTTTGGATGTTTTCCGCTGTCGTGATCACTTAGGACTTAACAATCCTCTAGACAAGATTAAAATGAAAGAAAAAAAATAGGGTCGCTAACCGAGGGGGAACCTTAACGGGTTTCACTTCGGTTTTCCCCGTGTGACCCACTCGAACCGGTCATCCAGCCAGATCGGGACGAGGGGGTTACAAATTTATTTTTCAGCATTTATTATTAAGGGCCTAATTTTTAAATTTAACTTTAGGCCTCTAAAATCTCAGGAACGGCTATGCCGGTTAAATAGGGTGAATGAATGACTAAAACTATTTTATTTTCTTTTTTCCCCTTAAAAATCTACTATATTTAGTATTAAATTCAATTATCTATTTACTATCATTTAATATTCCAAAAAATTAAAACTTAAAAGTTAAATATGGATAAGAGATTCCTACCTCATAGATTATATATCCCATATAACAAGTTTTTCTTTCACTTTTACAACATACTTAACAATATTGAGTTATTGAATGTCACTCAATTAAAAATATAGTTCAAGATTCCTACCTCATAGATTTAATATTTGAAAGGGGTGTACTCAGGTGCGACGATCGGCGATAGAAGCGACATCGATTTTAGGGTTTGAGTTTAGGTAATTTTAGGGATTTGGGAACTGTTTTGTGAAATTTTCAAAATTTCGGGATTTTATAAAAGTACTAAAAGTTTTGGGTTTTTTCTTTTAAAAAAAACCAAATTAGAGCCACGTGTCAAGCATTGATTTGTTAAATATATTTTTAACACCCATTAACGGTCATGCACCTAAAATTCTAACTTTTGAAACTTTGGGCACCTATTTTTACAAAAAAAAATACTTTGGGCACCTAAAATTCAAAAAGGTATACTATGGGCACCTATTTTTCATTTAAGCAATTATAATATTATTGCACTAATTGATTGTAAAGTTTTAGGGTTGAAAATGAATTTTTTAAAATTTAAGGGTGACATTAGAAATAAACTTTTTTCAGTAGTGACCATAATTTTTAATTTTAAAATTCGGGGACCATAAATGTACATAGGATAAACGTTATTGGTCATTGCAATAGTTTACCCTTATTTTTTTTCACTGTCAGGTCAGCAAGCCGTCAACGTTTAACGACAACAAACGGTTGAGTGACCAAAAGTTTACACCCCGAAAACGTAAGTGACCTTACTGGTCGTTTTTCAGAATCGGTAACCAACTCTGTACTGGGGGAAACATAAGTGACTATTTCAGTAGTTAACCCTTCATATTATTATAAAACCTTCAGGTTTTAATCATTTAAAAGTTAGTGTTTTCGTATTATTATACAATCTTTTTAGTAATTTCATGTTTTTAATAACTTCATTATATCCCTTTTCTTCTAAAATAAACTAATAATTAAACTTTTTAAGTTATTGATTTATTATTATTATTATTATTATTATTATTATTATTATTATTATTATTAAACATATTTGAAAATATGAAGTTTGATATAACTCGTGTTACTGCGAGTACTCAAGTAGGAATGATGATGAATGGTGAAGAGCAAACAATTTGGGAGAAGAAAACAAACTAAATTAATATATATTTTTAAATCATAAGAGTTAAATTTATTGAATTAAGATTAAATTAGTAGAATATATAAGTTTTGAGGACTAAAACTTTCATTATACCAAACCTTTTTTGATTAAATTATTTTAACGAAGAAGTGACCCGATCGTAACTAAAAATTTATTTGAGTGACCTAATTGTAACTTTTAATAATTGGGTGACCCAAATATAACCTTACTAATAATTGAGTGACCTGCAATGTAGTTTACCCTTTTATTTAATCATTAGTTTATATATTTTACTCTACACTTTTTGGAAACATTTTTAAAATAATATTAAATAATACAAAGTCAACATATTAATTTTGGAAACATTTTTAATTATTCAGTCATTAACGAGGTTATTTTTCTCGGATAATTGAGCTTTTGTATGCCAGAGAAGTAGGAACACAGTTACATGAAACAATATATTATTTACATCATATCTTTGTAGTTAGTTACAATTCTAGACCCCAATTCGTATAAATCTTCCTATTCACACTATCACTTGTATTGATGTTTTCCCTCTAAACTTAATTTGGATGGTTTACGATTATATTTTTTTATGCGTTGTTGATTCCTCACATCAAACTAAATAAAGAATTACATCTAAGCAAGTTTCAACACAAAGGTAACGAGTGACTTTTTTTTCAGTCGAGTAACAACTCATTCCAACTCCAGACTCTAGCATCTAACACACTAATGAATCTGGAAAAAAATATATATAAGGACTGAATCCCACATTCTTCTTAAGAATTCACACTAAAAATACAGACGATCACAAGATTCATCACTTTGACAATAAAATATACATCAAGCATCAATATTCATTTCCCTCGAGATTAATTTATTATAAGTAGTCAGTCTATTTTTTTTAGGCTAAGTAGA
The DNA here is from genome assembly GCA_958450335.1 of Hibiscus tridactylites. Classification (NCBI taxonomy): domain Eukaryota; kingdom Viridiplantae; phylum Streptophyta; class Magnoliopsida; order Malvales; family Malvaceae; genus Hibiscus; species Hibiscus tridactylites. The sequence goes on from OY288282.1 coordinate 60,817,077, forward strand.
CAGTCTACTTAGAATAACAAATCAAGAGATAAAAGAGTATTTTGGTATGTGTGAAGAAAATCATACAAGTATATGCCAAGTTACCTTGTCACCCTAAGTTGAGATTTTTAAAAATAAAATTTAAATTTTAAAGAACTTTTTATGATTTTTAATAATCTTTATTTTCTTTTTATTACACGAGACAACCTTTTATTGGGGGCACATCAATTTTAACAGTAATATACAAAATGATAACATGATAGACAAAAATGATAATATAAAGAAAAAATTGAGAAAAAATAGTACATGGGTCGAATTAAAAAATTACATAAAGTACATGGGAAAATATATATTAAGTCTTAATAGCATCATTTTAATGTATTTTTTCTATTCATCAATTATTTTCGTTTCATTTTTGTCACATCATTCATTAAAAATAAATAGGAATTTACCGATAAATGTCAGGTACAATGGCAAAATACATTGTATTTTTAAGAAGAGAACTTAAATTCGAATTTTAAAGACAACATTATTGAACGAAAGAGTCGCGAATTTTAAACATAAACCATAAAATGAACGTGAATTAAAAAAAGTAGACGAAAATTTAAATGGAAGACAATTTTGCTTTAACTCTAATTTGTTTATTTTCTAATAGAGGGATCAAAATGCAATCCACAAATTAGTGCATGAAAATATTGTGCACTTTTAACGCTAATTTAAACTCTTGATTAAATGAAACTTTTGTATTTTGAGCCCTTCAAAAAGATTAATAATTTATCTTTTAGTTCTTTTAACACAAAATTTTAACTTTATTATGATTACAAAATAATTATCAATTGGTATGTGTGTATATATTAATTTGAAGGGTAAAGTACACAAATGGTCACTAAACTCTCTCTAAAATACAAAATCATCATCAAACTTTCAAATGTTACATGATGAGCACTAAACTTTAGTTTTTGTTACAAAATGGTCACTGGGCCATTAACTGTCGTTAATTGGGTGATGTGACAGTTATAGAAATTTGAATAATATAATATTTAATCCTCCATATTGACACATTTAATCAATTTATTTCTAATTTAACCCTCATTATTGATGTCTAAATTGATTGAATGTGTAAATATTGAGGATTAAATATGTTATTATACAAATTTCCGTAACTTCCACGTATCTCAGTTAACGGCTCAATGGCCATTTTGTAATAAAAACTAAAATTTAATGACCATTATGTAATTTTTAAAAAAATGGTGATCATTTTGTATTTTTAGGGATAATTTAGTGACTATTTGTGAACTTTAACCTAATTTAAAAGCTATTTAATCAAAGCAGGAATAAATGAGGTAACCAAGTTTGAAAAACTCAAAACATTGACATTATCCTGTTGAAGATTAACGGCAAAGCAAGGCGACTGGGCCTGTGATTATGTTAAATGAGAAGGAAGGAGCAAGGCATTGAAAATTAAGCAGCTTAGACTTTAGAAACAGCCGGTCTACTTCAGATATCATTATCATTCCAGATATATCATACATAAATACAACCAACAATGGTAAGACACATTACTCTCTCAAGAAGAGGATTCATGTTCAAATATTAAAAATAATATTATTGAGAGAAAAAATCACGAATCTAGAACATGAACCATCTGAACTCTATTTAAATTTTATGATCAAAAAATTCGTTCCAACCCAAAACAATTAAAATAATATTTTTTTTTCATTTTTATTAAAAATAAAAGGGAATAATAGGAAAAAATATAAATAGGGATATTTAGGGTAATTGTCCATATTCTCTCTTTTTTTATTCAATAAATCTAAGGATGTAATTGAAAAATATATAGAGTGAGGGGCATTATAATAATTACTTTAAGCTATATGGAAAATTATGCAAATATCTCAGGCCAAATCGGATATTTTTACCCTAAACATGAGCTCGACCCAACAGTTAATAATTTTCATTCGATCAGACTCAAATTCCCTTTATTTTTTAAAAAAATGTTGATCATGTTGGATCAGGTCGAGTCCAGGTCTCATGGCATCCCCACATCTAACTACTATCTCTTCTATTTTTGTTTTTAGATGCTATGACAAATTCAACTAGTGATAATAGAGGATGTAAGACCGGGTGTACGGGATAGAGTAGAAATCATTTTTCGTTTTTCGGCGTCTTTATTTATGCTTTATCATTAAAAAAAATTAGGTTTAGAGTTTAAGTTTAGAGCTTATGGTTAGGATTTAGAGTATTGAATGTATGATGTATTTTTTAGGATGTAGCCTTTAAGATTTAAAAATCATGGTTAGAGCTTAAGATTTGATTTTTTAATGTTGGTGCACCAAAAAGAAGTAAAGGATTTTTGTCCTATGGGATAAGCCTCATGGCTTGAGTTCACTTTTACTCTTTTGCTTGATTGTGTTAGGAGAAACAAAAAAAAATTGTTTGTTTGTTTGTTCGTTTTCAATTTCTGTTGGTTAAGAATTTAAAATTTTTGTTTGTGTTCATTTATTCAAATTATGTGTGTTTGTATTCGTTCATTTAATGTATGCGGACATGTTTTTTAGCATGTTCTTGAACAAATTCTTGAACTTTAAATGAATACTTTCATGAATATGTTTATAAACATATAACCGAACTTGATTGTGAAAAATTAAAAATAGTACTAGATAAACATATAAATGAATTTGTTAGTGGCTAAACTTGACGAAAGAATTATGAGGCCAACTATTTTTTTTTAAATTGTAGAGGCTTAAACTAAAATTTTTAAAAAATTTGAATGATTTAATTTATATATTTCAAATAATTTGGGCTATAACTGAACATTTTAATAAATTTGAGAGGCTTAATAAAAAATTTAAAAATTTTGAAGGCTCATTAGAATTTTTTGAAAAATTTAAAGGACCGATGATGGCCTCCCACTATTGCCCACAACCTTCCACGGCACATAATTTTTTCTTTAATAAAAATAGGACAAATTATAAAAGTCATCATCAACTCTCTTCTCACTGTTAATTTGGTCACTAAAATTTTAAAATTTTCATTTTAATCATTCAAGTTTAACATTGTGTTGTTTTTGCTAACTCGGACATTAAATAACAAATAGTGTGAACTGTAAAATGGACAGACGATGTAATGACACACCAAAACGACGTTATTTTGGATCCCTCAAAACAAATAAATTTATACCAAAACGACATCCACCATTTCTTTTATTTCCAATAAAAGGTCATTTTATATCATTTTTCTTCAGTTTCCTCTTTTTCCTTCTTTCTTATTTTTTATTCCTTTCATTGATTTATTTCCTCTACTAAGTTTACCGCGTCATCTTTCATTTCGGTCATCGTTGGTAGTCATCACTGACAACTGTTGATTCCCAAATTTTTTTTTACTAAATTCATTTCACCCTTCTAAAAAAGATGTACATTTAATCGGAAAACAGCCCCAAACTCTACAAATCTAATGTTGAAGGTCTTAATTTCTTGTTTTTCAATTTCTATTGCCCGCTGTTAGATGAAAGCCAGAAGATGATATGTTGCTCTCCGCCCCAAGATAGGTAGGGATGTAAAAACAGGTAATCGGATGAGTTTCAGGTCGGGTAAAATCGGGTACAAGTTATTTTTTATTTTGACTCGACTCGGGTCAGGTGCGGATTCATTTCAGATCGGGTCCATTTCAGATCGGGTCCATTTCAGGTCGGGTCAAAACGGGTCGGGTCTGAAGCAGATAATTGACAGGTTAATTCGGGTTCGGATACACTTCAGGTCGGGTCCATTTCAGGTCGGGTCCGTTTCAGGTCGGGTCCATTTCAGGTCGGGTCCGTTTCAGGTCGGGTTCATTTCAGGTCGGTTACATTTCAGGTCGGGTGCATTTCAGGTCGGGTAATTTTAGGTCGGGTAGTTTCAGGTCGGCTAATTCAGGTCAGGGTATTTTCGGGATTGGAATTCGTATTGAGTTTGAGTTCGATACAACCGTATAAGTAGTCGATAGACTTTAGGTTGGCCTTCATCAATCGTCATTGATTTGGAGTTAATTATTTAAAGTCATATCAAATTAAAAATATAAAACATTGGAGTAATTAAAAAAATAATGAAAGTGGGTCAGTTTGGACTGAAAATGGGTCAATTTGGATTAAAAATAAAATTTCACAGATTATAATGAACAAAAATATCAAATTAAAATTATAAAACATTAGACAAATTTAAAAGAAAACAATGAAAAATGTTCAATTTGGAATAAAAATAAAGTTTTGGGACTGTAATGAACAAAAATATCAAATTAAAAGTATAAAAATTAGAGTAATTAAAAAAACAATAAGTAGAGGTCAATTTAGAATAAAAATAAAGTTTTAGGGTCTAGAATGAACAAAATTTCAAATTAAAATTATAAAATATGATGAATTAAAATATATATATAGGGGTCAATATGGAATTAAAATAAAGTTAAGGGACTAGAATGAAGAAAATATTAAATAAAAATAATAAAACATTGGACAAATTAAAAAAATAAATGTGGGTCAATTTGGAATAAAATAAAGTTTTAGGGTCTAGAATGATGAAAATATCAAATTAAAATTATAAAACATTGGACAAATTAAAAAAAACATTGGACGAATTAAAAAACAATAAAAATATTATTCGACTAAATTACCAAAAATAAGAATATATATGAGCCAAATTCAGCTAAAAATATATGTATGTAAGTATATGTGTGTATATATATATATATATATATATGTATGTATGAATGTAAGTTTTAGTATGTATATACTTACATATATATATATATATATATTGTTATAATTAATTAAATATATGTATGTATGTGTATATATATTATATATATGTATGTATAATATATATATATAATATGTATATATATCTACATATATATATATATAAACACATATACATATATTATGATATATACATATATATATTGTTATAATTAATTAAACATATACATATATATATATATATACACACTAAAACACACATGTATACATATATACTAAAACACACATATATATGCATGTATTTAAATTTTAGTATGTATATGTATATGCAAGTTTTAGTATATATATACATATATGTATGTATGTAAGTTTTAGTATATATATATATATATATATACATGTATGTATGTATGTATGTAAGTTTTAGTATATATATACATACTAAAACATACATATTTGTATGTATATATGTATACCCCTAAACAACACCCATAAACCTCAACCCCTAAATCTTATAATCACTAATAATTAGAGTACAAGCCTAATCCCCTAATCCTTAAACTAATCTCATAACCCCAAATAATTAAGTTGACATGTTTACCCCTAAACCCCAAATGTAACATCCGAATTTAGGGGCTAGGTGAAAATAATAATTTAATATTACTTTGGGTTCGGTTTTATGATTTAGAAAATGGTTCGGGTTTGGTTTTCAAATTAATTAATTTAAAGATAGACTATGTTTTGGAATTAAACCCCAAATGGCCATGGATTATATGTCCTTGTGAATATTTCATTTCATTAAGGGCAAATAGGTCATTGGGCTTTTAAATTAAAACAAAACAAATAAAAGAAAACCCAAATTTCACTCATCTTCCCCCTCTGTCCACAAAAACCCACGGCAAAACCCCTCCCACCATTGAAGAACACTATTCCATCACCTCCCTTCTTCATTTCAACTCCAAATTGAAAGGTAATGGTATTTTTGACTTCCCCTCACCTTCCCCTTCACAAAAGTACCTTTCATTTTAGTTTTCATGGAAGTTTTAGAAAATGTCATTTTTGAATATTTTGATTTAAAATGTGATTTTCTAAGTTGTTAAGTGAAGTATTTGATTTAATATACCTAGTTGTGGTATAAGGAAGTCAAATAGTATATCATATATGAATTTCAAGTGATTTTGGGAATTTCGGATTTGGGTACCAAGGGGTTTTTAGGAGGGTTTTAAAGTGGTTTTTGGGGTTGGTTAATGTTGGATTTCGAGGGCTGGTGCTAGTATGATATTTGAGGGTTGCTTTGGGTGTGTTTGATGGTTGTTTGGAGGCTTGAAATGGAAGATTTCAGTGGGTTAAGTGGGCTACTCGAAAATTCTGTTTTTGGACTTGTTTGGAGTGTTGAATGCTTGTTAATGTTAATTCGGGTTGTTTCCGATGATGAGTTATTGATTCGAACGTTTTGTTTGTGTTTGAGATGATTAGAGTCGAGTTTGGGCATCGGTGGAACATCGGAAGTGAATCCGGGAAGTTGAAGGTTGTTGCTTGCTTGGTCTTTGGGCTTGGAAGCTTAGGTGAGTGGTTAATTGTTTTGAACGGTTTTAAATTGGTTGGTTCGAGTATATGGACTAGGTTGGGCTTGGTAGACCCACCTAGAGTTAGGATTAGGGTGGTAGCCTAATCCTAAACTTGATCTAGAGCCTTTGGTTGAACTCATTATATGGTTGTGTATGTCTCGTATAAATTGTGGTATGAATGTCTATGTATATTGCTTTATACATGTGAAATGAGATTGGACTTATGATGCTTGAGACATGCATAATGATGGTTGTTAGTGAGTACGTGCTAAGCACAAGGTTAATGAAATGAGTAATGTGAAGTGAGTAAATATTGGCACTAGTAAACTTGGATACAAATGATCGATCATTAGGATGTTAGTGTGTACACATGAGTCTAAAGTCGCGCGTGGCCTTGGTGGCGTTGAGTCACCAAGGAGGAGTACGGGTTCGCCCGGAATTGCATTTAAATGTAGTCGGTGATGAGTGGAATCCCATCGACGGGGCGTGAGGATGAGTGGAATCCCCTCCGCGAGACCGGTGATGAGTGAAATCCCACCGTGAGGTAATGTGGTTGTTGGATATGAATTTCCAACATGTCTATCCGCGTATTCGGGTCTTAACTAGGTGCCAATGTTGTTTGATGTATATATCAATGTGTTGAGGTTCATGGTTCTTATTGGAATACTTGTTTGTGATTACATGTATCTTGGAATTGAGCTTATGATCATGGCTTTAATATATTGCCTTATGCCCATGCATTCTATCTTGTGGACCTTTGGTATGATTGTGATTTACCTTGGCTAGATCGTGCTCGGACCCTGCAATGTTGAGGTTTGTTTTTAGAGCTTACCCTCACTAAGCATCATTGCTTACGCTCTCTTTGTTCAACATTGCAGATCCTTAGTTCGTGGGTTGCTCGGGCAAGTGGAGGGCCTCCAAGTGTGGTTTTTGGACTTGAGTTCATCAAGTATGGATTCTTAATGTTAGACTTGTAATAGTTTGAGCAATGGGACATGTATGGTTTTGTTGAGTAGTTGTTGGTTGTTTAAGAGCATGTATGGACTCCCCTATATATTGTTTTGCATGGTTGTGTTGCCATGGTGAATGTTAACTCATGCCTAAGTTGCTCTTTTGAATGTTAGTCTTATGCCTTAAGAGTTCATATATGTGTTTGAATGATGTTTGTATGAAAGTATGTTTGTGGGGTGTTGCCTTAGTGTTAGACATGTTTAAATCATGTTGAAGCATGCTAGTTTAGTTGGTAAACCTTAAGTCGAATTGTTTTGCTGTTATATGGTGTTTTGGTGATGTTTTGGGGCACCTTTGTGCCTCAAAACAGCAAAATCGTGTCTGCAGACAGGGGGTGTTTCGGAACAGGTCCCCCTATTCCGGAACGGTCCCTGTGTAAATGGCCTGCCGTTTCGAAACGGATGAGGGTCATTTCGGAACATTTTGGCTACTAGAATTTTGAGAAATTGGCGAGATGAAGCCGTTCCGAAACGGGCCTTTGATGTTTCGAAACGGTCAAATCTCGTTGACCACGAGATATTGACCGTCAAGGTCGTTCCGATACGGGTCTCCCCTGTTTCGGAACGGTCACCCTATGGTTGACCCTGGCCTGTTGACTAAGACAAGGCGTTTCGGAACACCCTATGGGCGTTTCGAAACAACCTGCTGTAATGGAATAAAATGGGCTGTTTATGTCTTGTTTGGTCGGAGAATGTTTCTTTGTTTGAAATCTTCCTCTGTTGTGCTTCACATAGGAATTAAATATGCATCTAGATAAGACTAAAGTTAAAAGAAATTTTCTGGGTCGTTAACCGAGGGGAAGCCTTAACGGGTTTCGCTTCGGTTTTTCCCGTGTGGCCCACTCGGACCGGTCATCCGACCAGACCGGGACGAGGGGGTTACACTTGTTGGTATCAGAGCCTAAGGTTATCGAGACCTTGGGCAGGTAAGTGAGGTAAGTTTAAGTTTTTAAATTGAATTGCACGGTGTTTGCTTGTTTTGCAAGAATGGTTGCTTGTGTGACAAGTATGCTGATTGTTTTATTTTAAAGCATGTGTGTGTGGGTCCCATTGCTACTATTACATTGGAAAAAAATGATTTTTAAGTGAGGGAACATACTTGGACACTTGGAAGCCTTGCCTTGCTAACCTAGCTTGTGTGTTTTGTTGTTGTGGTTGTAGTTAATATCTGTGAGAGCAATGTCTAGACCGAGAGGTAGACCGAGGTTGGTTCGTCAGGAACCACGAGTTGCGGCTCCTGTTGAGCCGGCAGTTGGTGCGGAGGCTCACCTAGAAGGACCGGTGGCCGCGGGAGCTGGCGCTCCTCCACCACCTCCACCACCACCACCTCCTTCACCTGGAGCTGGGGGCGAGGGTGGAGCTGGAGGAGAGGGACCTCAAGGTGGCCAAGGTCCAGCTGGAATTGACATGACTCCGCTAGTGCAAGCGATAGCGGGAGCGTTCCAGGCCGCAGTTGCGGGAGCTCAGGCTGCAGCTCAGCCTAGGTGTGATGATGCTAGTTTACCTTTGGAGAGGCTCCGTAGCTTAGGGGCCGAGGAGTTTAGAGGATCTACTCCGGAGAGGTCGGAGTTATGGTTGGAGAAGACAGTTCGTATCTTGGCTCAGATGGGTTGTGCAGGCGCACGTAGATTGGGTTGTGTGATCTCGTTGCTTCAGGGTGATGCCTACACCTGGTGGGTCACCATTACTGCCGGGGTTCCAGAGGCCGAGATAGATTGGGATTTCTTTGAGTTTGCTTTCAGAAAGAGGTACTTGGGACCGAGGTACTTGGATGAGAAGAAGCGAGAGTTTATGGCTCTTACTCAGGGGGATGCTTCTGTGACTGATTATGAGATCCGCTTTGTTCGCTTGAGTCAGTATGCCCCAGAGTTGGTTCCTACTGAAGTGGAACGCTGTAACCGATTCCGATACGGATTGAATGAAGAGGTTAAGAGGTACACGTTGGCTTCTGACTACTCAGGCTTTGATGTGTTGGTCGCGAGGGCCAAGGATTTGGAGCATAGTTTGGGTTCAGCCAAACGAGCTGGTGGTTCTAGTTCTGGAAAGAGGCATAACCACTTTGATGGTAGAGATGCTAAGAGGCACAGAGGTGGCGGACATCAGTTTGATCAGAGACGTGGCGGTGGCCACCATGGTAGGGGCCATCAGGGCCATAGAGGAGGAGGGCGCTTGCCCGAGTGTGCACAGTGTGGGAGACAGCACACTGGAGAGTGCTGGGGTAACTTCCATGCTTGTTGGAACTGTGGTTCGAGGGACCACTTTAGGAGGGACTGTCCGCGTCAGGCAGCTCAGGCACCAAACTTTGCTCAGGCTCCTGCGAGAGGTAATGATTTTCAGAGAGGCCGTGGGCGCGGTCGTGGCTACTTCCAGCCTAGGGCTGATGCACCTAGGGTAGATGCTCAGAGGAACCTTGCTCATGTTGTGGCTGTGCAGCCAGAGGCGGGAGGACCAGCAAGGGTCTATGCTCAGAGAGAGGCCGGGAACGACACCGATGTGATAGCAGGTAATTTCGAGTTACAGTCTATGTCCTTGCTTTCTTTGGTTGATTCGGGTTCTACGCATTCCTACATTTTGAGTAAGCATGCACAGAAGTTAGATATTCCTGTTGAGATCTTAGATGTAGGTATGCATGTTACTAGTTCTTTTGGTGAGACAGTTGTGGTTAGACGTATGTATAGGAGGTGTCCACTGAAGATTCAGGGTCATGTGTTCTCAGTTGATATGATGGAACTTCCCTTCTATGGTTTTGATATTATTTTGGGTATGGACTGGTTGGTTGAGCATCGGGCTAGCGTGGATTTTGAGACAAAGAGAATTTCCTTAAAACTTTCTGATGACTACGAGGTAGTGGTAGTGGGCGAGAACATTAAGTTCTTGTCTAATGTGGTGTCAGCTTTAGAGGCTCATAGGCTGATGGACTCTGGATGTGGGGCCTATTTAGCTTATGTTATGAATCCGGATATGAGTGAAGCTAGACCGAAGGATATCAGGACAGTGTGTGACTTTCCAGATGTGTTTCCTAAAGAGTTGCCCGGTTTGCCTCCTGATAAAGATGTTGAGTTTGTGATTGAGACAGTTTCTGGGTCTAATCCAGTTTCGATAACTCCGTATCGTATGGCTCCGAAAGAGTTGAAAGAATTGAAGAGTCAGTTTCAAGAATTATTAGACCGCGGTTTCATTAGGCCTAGTAGTTCTCCGTGGGGTGCTCCAGTGTTGTTTGTGAAAAAGAAAGATGGTAGCATGCGCATGTGTATTGACTATAGGAAGCTGAATCAGTTGACTGTGAAGAACAAGTATCCGTTGCCTCGTATAGATGATTTGTTTGATCAGTTGAGAGGTGCTTCAGTATTCTCGAAGATAGATTTGAGATCCGGGTACTATCAGTTGGAAGTGAAAGAGTGTGATGTTCCGAAGACAGCTTTTAGGACTAGATATGGTCACTATGAGTTTCTTGTGATGCCACTTGGGCTCACGAATGCACCAGCAGCATTCATAGACATGATGAACAGAATTTTCAGAGACTATTTAGACCGATTTGTGGTTGTCTTCATTGATGATATACTTGTGTACTCGAAGACAGAAGAAGAGCATGATGAGCACTTGAGATTTGTTTTACAGAGATTGTTGAGCAATCAGTTGTATGCGAAGCTTAGTAAGTGTGAGTTCTGGATTCGAGAGGTTGTATTTCTTGGCCATGTTGTTTCGGCCGAAGGCATCCGAGTTGATCCATCGAAGATTGAGGCTATTGTTGAGTGGAAACAACCTAAGTCTGTGACCGAGATTAGGAGTTTCCTAGGATTAGCTGGTTACTGTAGGAGGTTTGTTGATGGCTTCTCTAGAGTAGCTGCTCCCTTGACTAAGTTGTTGCAAAAGGGAGTCAAGTTTGAATGGTCAGATGCAAGACAAAAGGCCTTTGAGAAATTGAAAGAAGCTTTGACAAATGCTCCAGTGTTAGTGCAGCCTGTTTCAGGTAAGGAGTTTGTGATTTACAGTGATGCTTCCTACGTAGGCTTAGGGTGTGTCTTGATGCAAGATAGGAGAGTTGTTGCTTATGCTTCTAGACAATTGAAGATTCATGAGAAGAACTATCCTACTCATGACATAGAGCTAGCCGCAGTTGTATTTGCATTGAAAATTTGGCGTCACTATTTGTATGGTGAGAAGTGTATAGTTTACACCGATCACAAGAGCTTGAAGTACTTGATGACACAGAAAGAGTTGAACTTGAGACAGAGGAGATGGCTAGAGTTGTTAAAAGACTATGATTTGACCATTGAGTACCATCCGGGTAAGGCAAACGTAGTAGCCGATGCTTTGAGTAGAAAAGTGGTCGTTGAGCTGAGAGCTATGTTTGCTCGATTGAGTGTGTCCGATGATGGTGGTTTGATCACCGAGTTGCAAGTGAAGCCTTCTTTGATTCAGTTGATTAGAGAGAAGCAGTTGCAAGATGCGAGCCTAGTTCCTCATGTTCAAGACATAGCCGAAGGAAGACCGACTGAGTATAGTTTCAGTGGTGAGAGCTTGTTGTGCTTTAGGGATAGAATTGTGGTACCGGAAGATGTTGAGCTGAGACGTCAGATTTTGAGTGAAGCACTTTCGAATCCCTTTTCTATACATCCGGGTAGTACCAAGATGTACCGAGATTTGAAGAATGATTACTTCTGGGTTGGTTTGAAGAGAGATGTAGCCGAGCATGTGAGCCGTTGTATGGTTTGTCAGAGAGTGAAGGCAGAACATCAGGTTCCTTCAGGTTTGCTACAGCCTTTGAAGATTCCGGAATGGAAATGGGAGAGAATCACCATGGATTTTGTATCGGGGTTGCCTTTGTCTCCTTCGAAGAAGAATTCAGTGTGGGTGATTGTTGATAGGTTCACTAAGTGTGCTCACTTCTTAGCAGTGAACACTACGGATTCCTTAGACAAGTTGGCAAACTTGTACATTCGTGAGATTGTGAGACTTCATGGAGTTCCAAAGTCTATAGTTTCAGATAGGGATCCTAGATTTACTTCGAGGTTCTGGAGTTGTTTGCATAGTGCTTTGGGTAGTCGTCTGCATTTCAGCACATCTTATCATCCGCAGTCCGATGCGCAGTCAGAGCGAGTGATACAAATTCTAGAGGATATGCTTCGTTGTTGTGTGATTGATTTTCAGGGTTCTTGGGAGAAGCACTTACCGTTGGTTGAGTTTGCTTACAACAACAGTTATCAGTCTAGTATTCAGATGGCACCCTATGAGGCTTTGTATGGTAGGCGATGTAGGACTCCGATTTGTTGGGCTGAGACAGGTCAGAGGTTGTTACCTACGCCAGACTTGCTTAAAGGAACCACAGAAAAAGTGAAGTTGATTTGTGACCGGTTGAAAGCAGCTTCCGATCGTCAGAAGTCCTATGCAGATTTGAAGAGGAAAGAGGTTGAGTACTCAGTGGGTGAGAAAGTATTTCTGAAGGTATCTCCGTGGAAGAAGGTAATGAGATTTGGCCGAAAGGGCAAGTTGAGTCCGAGGTTCATTGGTCCGTATGAGATAGTTGAGCGGATTGGGCCTGTAGCTTATCGGTTGAGGTTACCTTCTGAGTTAGAGAAGATCCATGATGTCTTTCATGTATCTATGCTTAGGAGATATAGATCAGATCCTTCTCATGTGATGCCCGTTGAAGAGATAGAGTTGAATCCGGATTTGTCCTATAATGAAGAGCCCGTAGAGATACTTGCTTCTGATAGCAAGGTGTTGCGTGGCAAGACCATAGAGTTGGTCAAGGTGTTGTGGAGACATAGAGGTGTGGAGGAGGCCACGTGGGAGAGAAAAGCTGATATGGTTGAGCAGTTTCCGTATTTGTTTCCACCAGGTAATTTCGGGGATGAAATTTCCTTAAGTGGGGGAGAGTTGTAACATCCGGGTTTAGGGGCTAGGTGAAAATAATAATTTAATATTACTTTGGGTTCAGTTTTATGATTTAGAAAATGGTTCGGGTTTGGTTTTCAAATTAATTAATTTGAAGATAGACTATGTTTTGGAATTAAACCCCAAATGGCCATGGATTATATGTCCTTGTGAATATTTCATTTCATTAAGGGCAAATAGGTCATTGGGCTTTTAAATTAAAACAAAACAAATAAAAGAAAACCCAAATTTCACTCATCTTCCCCCTCTCTCCACAAAAACCCATGGCAAAACCCCTCCCACCATTGAAGAACACTATTCCATCACCTCCCTTCTTCATTTCAACTCCAAATTGAAAGGTAATGGTATTTTTGACTTCCCCTCACCTTCCCCTTCACAAAAGTACCTTTCATTTTAGTTTTCATGGAAGTTTTAGAAAATGTCATTTTTGAATATTTTGATTTAAAATGTGATTCTCTAAGTTGTTAAGTGAAGTATTTGATTTAATATACCTAGTTGTGGTATAAGGAAGTCAAATAGTATATCATATATGAATTTCAAGTGATTTTGGGAATTTCGGATTTGGGTACCAAGGGGTTTTTAGGAGGGTTTTAAAGTGGTTTTTGGGGTTGGTTAATGTTGGATTTCGAGGGCTGGTGCTAGTATGATATTTGAGGGTTGCTTTGGGTGTGTTTGATGGTTGTTTGGAGGCTTGAAATGGAAGATTTCAGTGGGTTAAGTGGGCTACTCGAAAATTCTGTTTTTGGACTTGTTTGGAGTGTTGAATGCTTGTTATTGTTAATCTGGGTTGTTTCCGATGATGAGTTATTGATTCGAACGTTTTGTTTGTGTTTGAGATGATTAGAGTCGAGTTTGGGCATCGGTGGAACATCGGAAGTGAATCCGGGAAGTTGAAGGTTGTTGCTTGCTTGGTCTTTGGGCTTGGAAGCTTAGGTGAGTGGTTAATTGTTTTAAACGGTTTTAAATTGGTTGGTTCGAGTATATGGACTAGGTTGGGCTTGGTAGACCCACCTAGAGTTAGGATTAGGGTGGTAGCCTAATCCTAAACTTGATCTAGAGCCTTTGGTTGAACTCATTATATGGTTGTGTATGTCTCGTATAAATTGTGGTATGAATGTCTATGTATATTGCTTTATACATGTGAAATGAGATTGGACTTATGATGCTTGAGACATGCATAATGATGGTTGTTAGTGAGTACGTGCTAAGCACAAGGTTAATGAAATGAGTAATGTGAAGTGAGTAAATATTGGCACTAGTAAACTTGGATACAAATGATCGATCATTAGGATGTTAGTGTGTACACATGAGTCTAAAGTCGCGCGTGGCCTTGGTGGCGTTGAGTCACCAAGGAGGAGTACGGGTTCGCCCGGAATTGCATTTAAATGTAGTCGGTGATGAGTGGAATCCCATCGACGGGGCGTGAGGATGAGTGGAATCCCCTCCGCGAGACCGGTGATGAGTGAAATCCCACCGTGAGGTAATGTGGTTGTTGGATATGAATTTCCAACATGTCTATCCGCGTATTCGGGTCTTAACTAGGTGCCAATGGTGTTTGATGTGTATATCAATGTGTTGAGGTTCATGGTTCTTATTGGAATACTTGTTTGTGATTACATGTATCTTGGAATTGAGCTTATGATCATGGCTTTAATATATTGTCTTATGCCCATACATTCTAGCTTGTGGACCTTTGGTATGATTGTGATTTACCTTGGCTAGATCGTGCTCGGACTCTGCAATGTTGAGGTTTGTTTTTAGAGCTTACCCTCACTAAGCATCATTGCTTACGCTCTCTTTGTTCAACATTGCAGATCCTTAGTTCGTGGGTTGCTCGGGCAAGTGGAGGGCCTCCAAGTGTGGTTTTTGGACTTGAGTTCATCAAGTATGGATTCTTAATGTTAGACTTGTAATAGTTTGAGCAATGGGACTTGTATGGTTTTGTTGAGTAGTTGTTGGTTGTTTAAGAGCATGTATGGACTCCCCTATATCTTGTTTTGCATGGTTGTGTTGCCATGGTGAATGTTAACTCATGCCTAAGTTGCTCTTTTGAATGTTAGTCTTATGCCTTAAGAGTTCATATATGTGTTTGAATGATGTTTGTATGAAAGTATGTTTGTGGGGTGTTGCCTTAGTGTTATACATGTTTAAATCATGTTGAAGCATGCTAGTTTAGTTGGTAAACCTTAAGTCGAATTGTTTTGCTGTTATATGGTGTTTTGGTGATGTTTTGGGGCACCTTTGTGCCTCAAAACAGCAAAATCGTGTCTGCAGACAGGGGGTGTTTCGGAACGGGTCCCCCTGTTCTAGAACGGTCCCTGTGTAAATGGCCTGCCGTTTCGAAACGGATGAGGGTCGTTTCGGAACATTTTGACTACTGGAATTTTGAGAAATTGGCGAGATGAAGCCGTTCCGAAACGGGCCTTTGATGTTTCGAAACAGTCAAATCTCGTTGACCACGAGATATTGACCGTCAAGGTCGTTCCGATACGGGTCTCCCCTGTTTTGGAACGGTCACCCTATGGTTGACCCTGGCCTGTTGACTAAGACAAGGCGTTTCGGAACACCCTATGGGCGTTTCGAAACAGCCTGCTGTAATGGAATAAAATGGGCTGTTTATGTCTTGTTTGGTCGGAGAATGTTTCTTTGTTTGAAATCTTCCGCTGTTGTGCTTCACATATGAATTAAATATGCATCTAGATAATACTAAAGTTAAAAGAAATTTTCTGGGTCGTTAACCGAGGGGAAGCCTTAACGGGTTTCGCTTCGGTTTTCCCCGTGTGGCCCACTCGGACCGGTCATCCAACCAGACCGGGACGAGGGGGTTATACCAAATATGAATCTCTAAATCTTACAGACACTATTCACTAATAATTAGAGTGCAAGCTTAATCTCATAGCCCTAAACAATCAACTTGACACATTTACCCCTAAACCCTAAACATAAACCCATAAATCTAACAAACAAAATAAATTGAAACATAAAAAGGACAAATCTAAAAATAAATTAAAACTAAATTATTAATTAGAGTCCAAATTATAAATGAATAAAATTATTAAACCTAATTACTTACCAAATCTTTATACGATGACCAAATCAAATTTAAAACAAACCAAAAAACTTAATAATTGATCAATTTATGAAGCATGACTTAATTGAATGAAATTTAAAGAAACTAAACCAAAAGTTAGGACTAAAAAGACAAACTAAAACCTAAAAAACCTAAACCCTAACCATTTAATTAAAGAAGGACCTAAAGAATAATTAACCCTTAAATAAAAAAAAAAAAAACCCGCCCACACCTAATTTTATTTGAAATCTGGCGCCAAACCCCCCATAATCCCCTATCAATCAACAAAACTTTCCCCCATTAATTCAAAAAAACTTTCCCCAAACTAAAAAAAATATTTTTATTATTTTAATAGTTATAATTAAATTTTTAATAAAATATTTTTTAAATTTAATGATCACAATTAAAATTTTGATTTAAATTTTAAATAATTTATTTTATATTCATCCATCATAACTTATTAATTTAATAAAACTTTTAAATTTTGAATATTTTTTTAATAAAATAAATTTAAGTATGTTAATTCTTATTAAACTTCACAAATAATTTATATTGAACGAGTTAATACTAAATTAATTTAATAAATTAATATTTTACATTTATCAGCACTTTAAATTTATCAAATCGTAGACTTCCTCAACTATATGTCAGGTAAATATCAGTTCAGGTTAAAAATAGGTCGGGTTAAAAGCAGGTCGGGTTCAAAACAGGTCGGGTAATATCGGATCTCGGGTCAATTCAGTCAGGTAAAATTGGTTATCTGCCAGGTCGGCTTCGGGTTCGGGTGTTTCAATCGGGCGCAAGTCGGGTTTCAGGTCCACAGTAACAGGTCCAATTCGGGTTCGAGTCGTTTTCAGTCGGACGCAGGTCGGGTTCGGTCACTACAGTAACAGGTCGAATTCAGGTTTGGGTCAACAACAGTCAGTTGCAGATCGGGTTCGGGTCATTAAATTTTCATGTCAAATCAAGTTTTGACTCGAATAGGTTTCAGTCGAGTTTTCAGGTCGGGTCAACTTTTTACATCCCTAAAGATAGGTTTCTCTAGGGGTGGTGCTACATGGGGTGGGGAGGGACAATTGCACCTCTATCTTCGTCCCTTTATATAAATTTTTTTTAAATTAATTTACTTATGTATTTGCCTCTACACTTTTATATATTTATTTTTTTGTTCCCCTAAGCCTAAATTATGGCTTCCTCTCTGGCCTTCTCCACTGTTAGGATATTCAAATGAAGTTTCTAAAGATCAAAGTCTTTCTTAGTTTTTTCTTTTTAAAAATATTTGTTTGATGTTTTTTTTTTTAAAATCTCTATATAAACGCAAGTTAAAGTTTTAGGTCCCGAATAAGCGTTTAAACTCATAAAATGAACCATAAAACTTTCATTTCAGTTTAGTAGGTTAGATATGCTAGTGTTGGGTTTATAGAAATGAGTGGCACTCACCACTCAGAATCTCTTTGCACTCCACGACATGCATAATCAAACACAAAGTCTAAATGCTTATACTAATACTCAACGTTTGAAACAAGCTAGATTATAATCACTAAATTTATGAGTTCAAGTTGATTAGGGTTAACTTTAGAGTTCGATCATTGTGTTTATTATTTATTTCAATTTTCTCATTTTTTATTGGAACATATATATAAGACAGGAGAAGGGTCATAAGGTTTGGTGTTTTGGCAAAGGGCTTGAGTTTGAGACGATAAGGATGAAATCGATGAAAGTTTGGGGTTTAGGATGACTGATGAGAGTTTGAGGTTGGGATCAATGACGGATCCAAAAAAATTAAAAAAAAATAAGTGTCTAAAATATTGTTTCTCTAAATGCATATGAAAACATGGACGAACCTAGCTTATCTGTGGGAGGGGCTTTGTCCTCCTACTCCCACCCATTTTTTTTACCTTTGTTTTGTATAACAAATTTGAAATTTTTATGGAATAATTATGAATTGCCCCTTTTTTTAAGTAAATTATAGTTTGCCCCCTCAAAATAAAATCCTGGCTCTATCCCTATATGCAAATTTCTTTTTGTCCCTTTACCCACTAAGCGAAACTTTTTTAAATGCATATTAAACTAGACTTGTTTCCCAAAAAATGGGATGCAATTACTCCCCTTGGTGGCTTAATAGATCTACCACCGGATGGGATAACAAGTTTTCGTTTGAAGTTTGGGTTAGGGTTTATGAATTTTATTTATTTTCACTTTAAATCCTTTGTGGAACATAATATTACTAAAATAAGTCATGTTGTAGCACAATATTAATAAAATAAGTCTTCACATCACATTTTTTATGATTTAATAGCAGAGTGACCAAAATATGAGCAATTTAAAAGTTAAGTGATTAAATTTGATTTTTTTAAATGTCAGTGACCATGATAAGAGTGAGAAAAAAGTTTACTGATAATTTTGTATTTTACCCATAAAATAAGGCATGAAGTTAAAACAATTTATTAAATCAAGGGTAAAGTACATCAATGATGACCAAACTTTTAGGGTGTGTTCATTTTGGTCACCGAACTTTTAAAATTTTCATTCGATCACCCAACTTTTATTTCAGTTTCATTTTGGTCCCTCTCGTTACCTTCCGTTAGAAGGCTCGTTAGTTTTCCTTTTCTTCAAGGGTAAACTATATAAATGGTCACCGAACTTTTAAAATGCTTTAATTTTGGTCACTGAAATTTTAAAACTTTCATTAAAGTCACCCAACTTTTGTTTTGCTTTAAAGCAACCCCCTTGGTTTAAGAAAAAAACTCTTTCAATGTATAAAAAACAAAAGTAAGAAGTAGATTTTACCTTCTCATTATCGATGAACAATATTTAAAGTTGTGTAGATTGATGTATTTACGAACATAAAATATTTTTTATATATAATGTTCTTGAATATTGTCTGTAATGTAAGCCCATTATTTTGATCTATTGATCATATTGTATGCAATATCATCTTCAAGCTACTTCAAGGTTAATAAGTACAAGGGAGATAAATAAACATTGAGGTTAATTATTGACCAAGAGTATAGAATTTTAGTTTACTTCTGAAAGTTGTATCCAAAAGTTGTTCGACAAATTTCCTAGAATATGCAAGCAGAATTGATGAACCTCGTGTTTAAGTTCAAACATTAATTTACTTTGCCATTAGAGATGGAGTTAGGACCAAACATTAGGAGGGGAAGAGTCTATTAAACCTTTAAATATAAAAATGGGGAGGAACAAAAATCTTATTTAATTAGTATTTAAACTAATAAGGACCTAAAATACTATTATACCTAAAATCGGGAGAGGCAACCCATACATCTCTTCGTCCTTGTTCGCCATCATGTTCGGTGTTGTTTTGATAGATGCCTTTGTGTTGGGTGACTCCAATGAAAGTTTTAAAATTTTAGTGACTAAAATTAAAGCGTTTTAAAAGTTCAGTGACCATTTATATAGTTTACCTTTGAAGAAAAGGAAAACTAACGGACCTTCTAACGGAAGGTAATGGGAAGGACCAAAATGAAACCAAAATAAAAGTTGGGTGATCCCAATTAAAATTTTAAAAGTTTGGTGACCAAAATGAATGTGCTCTAAAAGTTCGGTGACCATTGACGTACTTTACCCTTAAATCAATTAACCAAATTGATTTTGTTAATCCAAGGCTTAGGGTTTACAGCAAAAAAAATAAAAAATCCAATTCATTTAGAACCTGTTGCACCCCCTATATCTCTTTATCTCAACTCAATTCGCTGAGACCTAATGGAAATCCAAGGTAAGTATATAATTTTTTTTTTTTTTTTTATCTATTTGATAAATTAAATTTTATGTAAATGAAAAATGTCTACCCTTTGGTACCCGAGAAAGTGTTTCGCTTGATTTTTATTCGACTCCATACAAATAATTATCTTTAGGCTTTATACCAGGGTTTCAAATAGCGGAGCGCAACCGCGATAGCGGCCGCGAAATTGCGGTCGCGCTGCCGTCCGAAACCGCAATCGGAGGAAATCACGGTGAGAAACGAAATCACGACGATAGCGGGCTGTAGCGGACGCGAAATAACGCGATAGCGGCTGTCGCGACGATAGCGGGACGCTATCCCCGTTTTCAGGTCAATCGCGGATGGTGGCTGAGGAGGAGGAAAAAGTTGCAGAGAAAAAAAAAGAATCGGGGTTGAAGACGATGATATAACATTAAAAGGGTAAATGCGGGAAGAAGGGTTCTAATTTTAATGTATTTTTGGAGAGGCTTAAACGTTTTAGTTCTTTTATAATTTAGTCCTTTAAGCCAGATTTTTAGTTTAATTAAGATGTTTTATTTTATTCCATTTTCAATTAAGTCATCAAATCCATAACAAAACTTCCAATTGAGCTTCTAAATCTTATTTTCTTTCAATTAAATCCATTTATAAGTGTTGGAATTTTTTTTATAATTATAATTTAAATTTCCCATTTTTGATATTTACCTTGTTATTTTTTTAATTAGGTATTTACCTAAAACATATATATATATATATATATATATATATATATTATTTTTGAGTTTGCTAATGGAAAAAATCTTTAATAAAATCGTAAGAAATTTAATCTCCTATCTCACAATTATAATTTATAATAAATATTTTTTAATCCATTTTACTTTATATTTATTTTTGCTTAGAAAATACGTAAATATCATTAAAAATGACTTTTTATAGTTATAATTATAATTATTATATTTTACACTAAGTTGTGCAAATTTATAAAAAATTCACGACCGCGACACCCGCAATGACCGCAATAGCCTCCGTTATGTCCGCAACCGCGACGCGACCGAAAACGCTATTTAAATCCCTGCTTTATACTGCAAATTGTCATTCATATACGTAGAATTTTTCTCTCTTTAATTTTACAGGTAATGAAATAGCCCCTTTTGGTTCAGGTTCTAGAGTTGCAGATTACTTTTAATATTTGGAAGTTTGCCTGCTTTCTAGTTTCATTAATTTATTTTTTAAGTTAAAAAAATCATTATTTGATATAAATTACATAATTCTCTTCAGAACTCTCTAACATTGATTGTAAAGAAGGGTAGTTAATTTAGTTATGTCCGGAAGAAATCGTTGGCCACCGCCTCTTCCGATGAAAGGGCCTCCTCATCCCGGACTACTGCCTCTAGTACATGAACCTCCATATGCAAGAGGGTTAGGACCAATGCCACCACACCCAGCCTTACTTGATGAATTACGAGAAAACCAATTTAGGTTGGGTCCTAGAGGCCTCCCTCCTCACCCTGCGATCTTTGAGGAGCGTCTTGCAGCTCAACTGCAAGAGATTCAAGGCCTCCTAGCGGATAACCAGAGACTGGATGCGACTCACGTTGCATTAAAGCAAGAATTAGAGGTTGCTCAGCATGAGTTACATCGCATGGCTCAATATGCTGATTCCCTGAGGGTGGAGAAGGATGTTCAGATGAAGGAGATGTATGATAAGTCGATTAGATTGGAGGTTGATCTTCGTGGGGTGGAGGCCATACAAGTTGAGCTTGTTAAGGTAAATGTTGATATTAAGCAGCTTAATGCTGTGAGGCAGGATCTTACAGGACAGGCTCAAGTCACGAGTCAAGATTTGGCTAGATTTACTGGAGAATTGCAACAGGCTCCTGTGCTGATGGCAGAGATTGAAAATGTAAAACATGAATTACATCGTGCAAGGTCACAATTTACTCTCTATTTTCGTTTCTTCCATTTTTCCCTTTACCGGTGAGTCCCTCTGGGAATGAAAAATAGTTGCATGAATGGAGTAGATGTTTATGTTTGAATCATTTATGCGCCTTTGTTAATTTGTTGAGGAGTTCAATTTATTGATATTTTTATGTGTGTGTGTGTGTCTTTTTG
The DNA here is from genome assembly GCA_958450335.1 of Hibiscus tridactylites. Taxonomy (NCBI): domain Eukaryota; kingdom Viridiplantae; phylum Streptophyta; class Magnoliopsida; order Malvales; family Malvaceae; genus Hibiscus; species Hibiscus tridactylites. Next base: position 60,839,164 of record OY288282.1, read on the forward strand.
GACATGTAGGGCAGCCGTCGAGTATGAGAAAAAAGGATATGCAGAGAACTGTGAGCATGGTCAAGTTATGGAGAAAAAATTGATCTCAATGGCTCAGGAGTTGGAAAAACTTTGTGCAGAGATTGCAAATGCAGGGAAGAGAAGTCACGTTGCTGCTGGTAGTGGTGGCAATCCTGGTATGTAGGCCTTCTCAAGGACTTATCTCCATGTCTCAATGGTTACAAGTTTTTTTATTAGAGGTTTGGTTAGCTTTCTATCTGGCTTGAGGCCATTATGTGTTTTCAACGTTGAAAGAATGCTGAAAGTACACAAATCAGTTTTCAGAAGTTTGAGTTATTTTACTCATTCAATATGCCTTTTTTTTTCTTTTTAATGCTAATTTCTATTGGACGAAGCTCCTTGACACTAGTTAGTTGTTTGGTTAGTTCACCTAGTGAGTTATATTATTTGAGTAGTGATGATCCTTAAGCTCTCGATGCTTGATGTACTGGTAAGGAGCTTGATTTTTCTGTCTATTTAAGTTAATAACAATAGTTTTTTTTTCCAAACTTTTCAGTAGTAGCTGGTTATAATGCAAATTATGGGAACCCTGAAGCTGGATATACTGGAAACACTTATCCCGTCACCTATGGCACTAGTCTTGTAAGTTATGTTGTTTTATATATGTGCTTGACTGTTTTGAACCTGTGCGGGTTTAAATATATGTGGACTTGTATGTGAACTGCATTTGCATGTTGTATATTTATTGATTACTGTGTTAAAAGATTGATTGGTTATTTTGTGTAGGAATATACTTGCCAAAATACTACTTGTATTAGGACTCTAATATTTAATTTTCTTCCTGCCAATATGTATGTACATAGTTTACTTGTATTAGGACTCTAATATTTAATTTTCTTCCTGCCGATATGTATGTACATAGTTTACTTGTATTAGGACTTTAACTCTATCTCTACTCTTGTATAGGTTAACTAGGAGTCCTAGAGCCCTACTTTAAGTTAGCCTTATCTTGGTAGGAGTTTTGCCTAACATAGGAGTTTTATTATTAGTCTAATTCCAACTCTTGTAGCCTATATAAAGACACCTTATTCGACAGAATTAAAATAAGGAAAATCTTTCTTTTGTCCATATCAATTACTTACATGGTATCAGCCTAAATACTTTCCTGACGAAATTTTTCCCTCCTCTTGAACTGACATAATATTTTTTTTGTCCATTTTAGACAAAAATAATTTTCCCTTCTCCTCTTGCCTCGTTTATTTCTGTCCTACCTTCCCTACATGACGAACTCCAATTCCTCTTCCGTCACTTCAGCCCCTGAAATTTCATCCTCCATTGATGATTCTGCCAACCTTACTATTACTCACCATCGTTTGCATGGCCATAATTACCTCGAATGGTCGCAATCTGTGAAGATTTTTCTCTTCGGGCGTGAGAAAGTTGGGTATGTTACAGGGGATATAAAGCAACCAGCTGCTTCCTCGGCCGCCGAGTTCTCCAAATGGCAAAGAGAGGATGATACCGTCAAGACGTGACTCTTAAATTCCATGGCACCAGACGTCAGTAAGAATTTTCTTCTTTATCGAACATCTGAGGCGATCTGGAATGTTGTCAAGGACACATCTTCCAACACCAATAATAACTCTGAGTTATTCCGGTTAGAGAGCCAAGAATTCTCCCTGAAACAAGACGATATGCATGTCACTCTATACTATCATACCGTTAATTCTATCTAGCAACAACTTGATCTCTACGAAGAGATTTGATGGGTAGACCCAGAAGATGTTGTTCTGTATCAGCAAGCCATCTTCAAGAAACGAATCTTTCAGTTTCTTTATCGGCTTAATTCATCCTTTGACGAGGTACATGGTAGGATGATTGGGACATCTCCACTTTCATATATTCAAGAAGTGTTCTCAAACGTCCGACAAGAAGAAAGTCTATGCCTTCTTATGCATGTTGCATCTTCTCTTCCGGAGTCTACACTTGTCACACAAAAATCATCATCTTCCAAGAACGGGAGGCCATGGTGCGACCATTGTAACAAACATGGCCATCATATTGATAAATGTTGGAAGATTCACGGCAAGCCAAGTGATTGGAAATTCAAGCATGAAAAATATACCTCTCATTCTGGCTGGGCTCACTCCAAATCTTCATCTTCTGGCATCTGATTCACTAAAGACCTAATGATGGAAATCCAAAAATTGTTTGAGAAATTTCAAGGAACTCGTGAGGCTCATTTAACTGTTGCGGAACAAGAAGGTAATCCACTCTCCTCTACTCTTACTACATCCGAAATAACTCTATTTTGGATTTTGGATTCTGGTGCGTCCGATCATATGACTAGGGATCGAAGTCTCCTTTCTACCTTTCAATCGACAACTAGTACGAGTATTTGAACTGCTGATGGGACTATTTCTCATATCACAGGTCGTGGATCCATTCAAGTGGATAACTTAATCCTTGAGGATACATTTCTTGTTCTTAATCTCACATTTAATCTCATTTTTGTAAGCAAATTATACAAGGATTTCAATTGCTATTTTAATGCTTTTGGTTTGTAACACTCGTGTTTTGGGGTCGAGAGTTGAGTGTGTGAGTTGGGTTCGAGTCGTCAGGTTTGATTCAACTTTATTAGACCTTGGTTTTAATTTATATAAGACTAAAATCCTAGTAATGGCATTTTTGTAAATAAGTCAAAATAAAAGAAAGATAAGCTTTTTGAAACAAATAAAAGGGGGTCATCTTCTTCTCCATTTCACTCTCACGTGAAAAACCCAAAACCCTCCCTCCTCACTGTTCCATCAAAGTGCTTCACCATTTCAAGTGATTTTCGCAAGGTAACTTTGTTTTTGAATTCTCCTTTCCATCCCAATCATTTCCATGGTTTTAGATTTCAAAAAGCATTATCTTTTAATTTTTCAAGTTTTCAATGTTTGAAGAAAGCATGAAACTTTAATTGGTTCTGGACTTGTTTTTGGTTTATCTAGTTGAGTTTTGAGTTAACCTTACCTTAATACACCTAATATCTTGAAATGGAGAGATTTTGTCAAAAATCTCGAAATGGGTCTTGGGGGCATTTTTAAAAGTGTCAAAACTTGAAATTTTGATGTGGTTTTGTGTTGTTGAAGGGCTGATGATGTAGGGTTGTTAGGAAAGCGTTTTGGAAGTCTTTAAAGGTAATTTGGGTGTTGGAAATGGTAAATTTCAGCTGGGTATAAATGGAGCACGAAAATGTGAGTTTGGTGGTTAGCTTGAGTTTGAAATTATGAAGTTTTTGCTTGTGATTATGGGTTGAGATTGTGGCTGAGTTTGGCAATGATTTTGGTTGAGTAATACATTGTCTTTTGATTGGTTAGAAGCAAAGGGAAACACCGGAGAAGGTTCGGGATCGACTCCGGAAATTGTGGAGGCTTGAGTGACTTTGCTTGGTTTGCTTAAGGAAGGGTGGTGAGTGAAACTTTCAAACTTATTTAAATTGGTTCAAGTGTGTAGTTGAGGTTTTGGAATGTGCTTGGTAGGCCATTCTAAGGTAGAAGTTAAGTTGGTAGCTTAACTTCTTGTATGATTATAAGCTTTAAATGTTTATGCCTATTATGATCTTGGGGAGCATGAATTGTTTGTGTATGAATATACATTGATGTGTGTGGTGATGGATATGTGATATACATGATTATTGGAAATGATATGTTTTAATAGTATGATTAGCACTAGTTAACTTACCGGGTATAAATGATCGATCATTAGGATTAATGTGCACACGGTTGAGTCAAATTCGTGTGTGGCCTTGGTGGCGTAAAGCTATCAAGGAGGAGTACGGTGATGTAATATTCCACCGAAAATGTTTATATTATATTGATGATGAGTGGAATCTCATCCGTAGGGCATGTGATGATGAGTGTAATCCCATCCATGCGAGGTCCGGTGATGAGTGTAATCCCACCGAGGTAATATTGTTGTTGAGTGTAATCCGCATATCCGAGTAAACTAATAGTGGCCAATGTACTTGTTCTTGTGGTTATGTTGTTTGTATAATTGCTTTATCTTGATGAGCTTAACATGAAGTGAGATGCCACATTATTGTCTTATTGTGTTGCAATCTAGGTTGCTATATTGATGCTTAAGTATGCTTGAGTGTGATGTTAAGGATTATATGCTTAAACCATGCATTGTCGTTGTTTTTGGTTTTAGAGCATCCTCACTAAGCTTCTAGCTTACGCTCTCCTCTTCGACAATACAGATCATTAGCGTGGAGTTAGCAAGAAGCAAGGAAAGAAACTTTCAAGCTTTTGTAGTTGCTCAAGTATGGTTTAGTAAATAAAGTAGTAGTTTAGCAATGGAGTTGTTATGTGATTGTATTAGAGTTGTATGACTCATAAATGTTGAATGTTGTTTATGCTATGCTTGGATTTGTAACCATGTTATGTTTTGGGTCAAATGCTTGTGATGTAAGGTTATGCCTTTGGATGATATATGTTGTTTTGGTGAGCATGTAAACCTTGTGAGTGAAAACATGTGCCTTTTTGGCTTTTAAGCTTTTAAGTATGCCTTGAAATGCAAGATCCTTCTTTATATGAATGCCATGTTGTAAATGCTTTGTTGTTCACCTAAATTGTTCTATATGTTAGTTCTTGGTTGTTGAGTGTTGTATGAATGGTTGTTTGTGGCTAGGAGAGTCGAGAATTGCATTTAGAGTTGAGTCTCGTATCGTTTTGCTGCAAATTGGAGTCTTGCAGTGCAGGGCGTATCGGTACGCCTAAGGGTCGTATCGGTACGGTCCTACACTTTGGGACTCATATTTGGCTTAGCGTACCTGTAACACCCCTCACCCGGTTACGAGCGAGCGATGTTACTATTCGGGTGATGGACAGATTCATACATGTCAACACATCAAACATACAATTATATGAGATTCAATTCATACTTAACAAGCATCAAAGCAAACAATCATATAATCATTTATCCAATAACAAGATCATAAATACATATAGGTGAGCCAATTTAAAACTTTTCTAACATGAATCTTATATTCATGTTGCAAATGCATATTAACAAGCCTAACTAACATACATGTATTCAATCAAACTCGTGAACATTTGATTCAAGTATACCAATGCTTCTTATTTGAATACATAAGACAATCAAATATTATCTATATACATATCTTAGTTCATATTACAACACAACCATACAAATACATATAACAACTTTCAAACAACCTAAATCATATACAATAGTATTCGAAATCAGCATTCATTATATTCTAATATTCTATTACCATTCGAACTATACAAATTATCCAACAACAATTCTAGATGCAACCTTCCTAATTCAAATAAAGATAACATACTTATACATATTCAACCATTCAAATCCATCAAGGGCATGAACCATATAAATGATACTCAAATTCATATCAAGCTTAGTTAACTTCAAACATAGTTCATTCATATCATCATATCCATATTTACATAAACATTCATCAAGTCATTACGTAATATAACATGTCTTAGTTTTATACAAACCAAACTTAACAATTACATGTTCCATAATGCATGACAAACTAACTTAGACTATGCCACCAACTAGGAGACTAAGCAAGATTATATCATACTTGTTCTTGGCTTGCGAAGCTCTCGGAACAAAACGGATGGCTTTCGGATATCAACGAACCTGTTATTTTGGAAGAAGGAAACAAAGAGAGTGATAAGTACATATAATGTACTTAGTGAGGCAGCCCTAGACTTTACTAGTTTCAATCTTTTAAAGTCTTATTCAATCTTTAAAGTTACTTAGCTAGGCTTAGCACGTATTGGAATACCTAACTAGCCTATCAAAACCAAGTTAACAAAGCTATTTTCATGTACTAACCAATAGGGCAGCAAGTATTTACATGTACAATGACTTATTGGGCAGCAACCATTTCATTTAAAACATACCAATTTGGGCAGCAAGCTACATGTACATTTCATACCAAATTGGACAGCAAGCAACATATACAATTCAAGCCAAATTTGGGCAGCAAGCACATGTACAATTCAAGCTAAATTGGACAACAAACAACATGTAATCTCATTATCATCTTGGCAGCAACATTTCATAGTTTCACATCACAACATAGTTCATTTTAAATCTCAACCAAGTACACATATTCATTCCATATCATAAGGGCTAATATCCAACTTGTTCATTTAAACATATATCATTGTTCTAATCATGTTTTGCCTTGGATGATTAATGAAATATGTAATCAAGTCTTCATGTATCATGTAACTTTAGATACTCAAAGTATCAATTTCTCATTTCAATTTATAACAGAGGATGCATAGGCATCAATGGTGACTTACCACCATTCAATTATTAAGGTGACTAACCACCTTATCAGGTTTATAGGTGACTAACCACCATCCTGTAACAAAGATCAGAGGAGCTCAATGACTCTAAGGCATGCCCTTCTACCTAGACACTAATCAAACCAAGGACTTTACTTATCTTTCTTTATTAACAATAGCATTTTACTTGTTTATCAAACACATATCACAAAGTCATGTACACATTCAATCATGTTTACATTGTGCACATTCAAGCCATGCTCAATCAAATTTCTAGCAAGCATTTAGCATCATTTCAATCATATAACCATCTTCAAACAGTAGCTAAATCATACATTAATTCAATTCAAGTGACTCAAACAACTCATGTCACAAAGCAACCCATATAGACATCAACTAGCATATCTAGATAGCATCATATACCTAGTTCATAGTTCATTCCTTTAGTCCTTCCTTAGCATTTTAAATTTACCAATCCATTATTAAGTTCATTACATGCTTCATTTTAAATCATCCAAGAAACATAAACACATTGGTTGAGACACTAATCTCAACCCTAAACTAGCTACACTCACAAATACTTCCAAGCTTAGTTGTTATCCTTGATGATGATTCCTTTCCCCCTTCTCTTTGCTTGATCACTCCTTGAATCCTCTTGAAATTCTTCACCAATGTGATCTTAAAACATAAAATATCATATACAATATCCATTAGTAATTAATTCAAACATATAAATTCATTTACTTAAGCATAATCACCTAGACAAGTGAATCTGCCCCCTAAACTGGCAGTTTGAGTAACCTCTACTAAACTGGCCATATCTTTTTACTCACAACTCCAAATAAGGAGTTCTTTACCATTTTAGAAAGTTTATAAACACACCTTTACAACCATGTATGGCACATAATTTTATCATTTCCCAGTTAATACAGTTTTACATTTGAAAACAGGACAATTTCAGGGCCTAATCTGTCCAAGCTTAACCTAGTGACTTTAGTGCATTTAAATCCTATATTTCACAATTTATTTGATTCTAATCTATTAACCACATTAACCTACATGTATTAACATAACAATGAAGTTCTAACATCTTTAAAAACAGAGCATTGAAGTCCTCAATTTATCAATTTCCACAAAACAGTCCCCTTTAATCCTTTAATAATCCTACATGTGATCTAAATGCATTTAATCTACCAATTGAGACTTAATTCAAGCTTGGCCATTTAATTTTTATTCATTCCATGACTCCCCTGTTTCAAGCATAAATTTTCATAATTTATTAACATCATTTTGAACCCTAAACATTTCGAATTTCACAATTTAGTCCAGCAGATTCTAAATTCATTCAGTTTCAGTCCAGTCAACTTCTAACAACAATTCAGATACCTATACTTAACATTTTCGTGCAATTCTTACCTCTATCTCATGTAAAATTTTGTCCTCTACAATTTTGTATAAGAACACTTTTTTCCAAAAATGACTCTAACATGCTCAATTTTCCAGATTTCCGAAAGGTGTCTATAATTAAAAATTCTGGGCAGATTCATTCTAAGTTCATGTTCATTTTAAATTTTCCAGAAATTTAGCTATTCTAACATGAACCCAGCTACCTATCATCAATATAAAACATCTAGCAACACATTTCCAGCAGCAATTCACAACCAAATTAACAATACAACCCTAAAACTCAAAATAGAATCGGTTAAACACAAAGTTACTTACTTGTACACTAGATGAACATGCATGCAATTGTTCTTAATTTTTCCAGCACCTATCTTCAGTTCACAGCTCCCTCTCTCACTCTATACTCAGTTTCAGTTGTTAGAATGAATGAAGAAGATGGATGCATGTGAGAAGGAAGTGGTTTACACTTGTTTATTTCCTAATTTCTAATGCTGCCCGATTATGGTCCTTGCAAGGACACATGGCTGACTTCATTACCATGTTTTCCCACTAGGTTAATTATATTTATTTTATATGATCATATTAGTTATCAGCCATGTATATTAGTATATAATTTAATCTAATATTAATCTATTATAATTTTAAAGTATACATGTATATAATTTAATTCCCACTAACATATCTTTATAATTTATATTATAAAGTTGATCCAATATTAATTTTCCACTATCTAATACATATGTAACATACATGTATCACATGTTAAATTCTATTACTTGTAAGTCTATATATGATCGTACATATTGTTTTAAATCCCGTTGTAATTTAATAGAACATAGCTTATGTGGTTTCATTTCAATCTTAATTAAATTATATGATGTTTACATTTTCTTTGTTATTTTTCTACTGTTCCAACTAGGGTGATTTTAGGGTGTTACAGTACCGATACACAGGGGTGTATCGATACGCCAAAACCTCACTGGAAATCCGAGTTTTAGACGAGATTTTGGCGTATCGGTACGATTTTGTATCGTTGACCGTGAGATGTTGACCGAGGGAGGTGTATCGATACGGTCTCCATGGGTTGACTGAAGGCAGTTGACTTGGTCAAGGCGTATCGATACCCTTGTTTGGTGTATCGATACGGCCTGCTGTGTTAGTTTAAAATGGGCTATTTAAAGTGTTGTTTTGGATTGGTTGCTTTTATTTGCGTGGTGTTTCAGTTGTCGTGATCACATAGGGAATAAATATGCTTTTAGACAAGATATAATTAAAATAAATTTTCTAGGGTTGCTAACTGAGGTGAGACCTTAACGAGTTTCACATCGGTTTTCCCCGTGTAGCCTACTCGGACCGGTCAGTCGACTAGACTAGGACGATGGGATTACATTTGTTGGTATCAGAGCCTGAGGTTACCGAGACCGCGGGCAGGTAAGTGAGGTAAGTTTGAAGTGTTAAGAAGTTGTTATGTCTCAGTGAATGTTATGCCATGTATGCTTGTTGTTTGTTCGTTCGTATGGTGTTTGGAAGCATGATTGTTGCGTCTGGTGTAGTATCGAGTTCCTATTGCTACTATTACTTAATTTGAAAAAGTTTTGTAAAGGAAGATACTTGAGCACGGTTGGACCCTTGCCTTTGCTAACTTAATCCTTGTATGTTTGTTTGTTGTAGTTGTTATCGTGCTAGCTAAGACATGAGACCAAGAGGGAGGCCTAGGATGGTTCAACCGGAACCACGGGCAGCAGCTCTGGGAGTTGAGCCAGTTGTTAAGGCGCAGGCTCTTTCACCTCCTCCTTCTCCTCCTCGTTAAGAGGGAGGTGAGGCGAGAGCCAAGGGCGTAGAACCTCAAGTTGGCCAATGATCGGCCGGAATAGATTTAGCTCCTCTAGTTCAGGCGATAGCCGGGGCTTTTCAGGCTGTAGTGGCTGGGGGTCAGGTAGTGGCACAACCCTAGAGAGAGGGTACTGGTTTACCATTAGAGAGGCTTCATAGTTTGGGAGGTGAACAGTTCAGAGGGTTGACACCCGAGAGGTCCGAGACTTGGTTTGAGAAGACCGTTTGTATTCTGGCACAGATGGGATGTACCGGGGAGCGCAAGCTAGGGTGTGTTGTATATCTGCTTCAGGGTGATGCCTACACTTCGTGGGTCACCATCACTACGGGTATGGTGGAGGTTGAGATCACTTGAGAGTTCTTCGAGTCATCTTTTCGTAAAAAATATTTGGGTCCCCGTTATCTCGATGAGAAGAAGAGGGAATATATGGCTTTGCTTCAGGGGAATATGATAGTGACAGACTATGAGATTCGATTTGTCAGGTTGAGCCAGTATGCATCCGAGCTTGTTCCTACTAAGGGGGAACATTGTAACCGTTTCCGCTATGGGTTGAGCGAATAGATCAAAAGGTACACTTTATCTACTGACTACACAAATTTTGATGTCTTGGTCGCTAGGACCAAGGACATAGAACACAGTTTGGGCTTAACCAAACGATCTGGTGGTTCTAGTTCCGGGAAGAGATCTAGCAACTTTGATGGAGGTGATGCCAAGAGGCATCGGGACAACAGGCATCACTATGACCATAGACGTGGTGGTGGTAACCACGATAGGGGCTACCAGGGCCAAAGAGCTGGTGGGCGGTTGCCCAAGTGTGCTCGTTGCGGGAGGAATCACACTGGTGAGTGTTGGGGGAATTTTCACTTGTGTTGGAGCTGTGGAGCTAGGGATCATATTAGGCGTGACTGTCCACATCAGGTAGGGTAGGCATCGGTTCAGGCTCAGGCTCAGGCTCCTGCTAGAGCCGATGACTTCCAGAGAGGTCGTGCGCGCGGTAGAGGTAACTTCCAACCGAGAAATGATAGCCAGAGGAACATAGCGCATGTAGTAGTCCAGCCAGAGGGTGGAGGCCAGGCCAGAGTATACGCTCAGCGTGAGGGTCAGCACGACACAGATGTGATTGCAGGTAACTTCTCTATACAGTTTTTGGGTCTGCTTTCTTTGATTGACTCCGGATCTACACATTCATATATACTGAGTGAGCATGCAAAGTTGTTGAAATTGCCTTGTGAGGTATTAGAGGTAGGAGTTAGTGTTACTAGTTCCTTTGGGGATACGGTAGTAGTTAGAAAGATGTACAAAAGATGTCCGCTAATGGTTCAGGGGCATGTGTTTCCAGTGGATATGATGGAGCTATCGTTTTATGGCTTTGATGTGATTTTGGGTATGGACTAGCTCACTGAGCATAAAGCTAGGATAGACTTTGAGACTAAGAGGATTTCTTTGAGACTCGCGAATGATTATGAGATAGTGGTGATAGGTGAGAATGTGAAGTTCTTATCGAATGTAGTTTTAGTTTTAGAGGCTAAGAGGCTAGTTGAGACGGGTTGCGAAGCGTATTTAGCCTACGTGATGAATCCGAACATGAGTGAGGTTAGACCTCAAGACATCCGGACAGTGTGACTTTCCAAGTGTGTTTTTAGAAGAATTGTTAGGTTTACCGCCAGACAGAGAGGTAGAGTTTGCTATAGAAACTTATTCAGATTTAGCTCATGTTTCGATTGCTCTGTATCATATGGCACCGAAAGAATCGAAAGAGTTGAAGACTCAGTTGCAAGAGTTGACGGATAGATGCTTCATTCGACCGATTTCTTCGCCTTGAGACACTCTAGTTTTGTTTGTAAAGAAAAAAGACGGAAGCATGAGAATGTGTATAGATTATAGACAGTTGAATTAGTTAACAGTGAAGAACAAGTATCTGTTGCCGAGAATTGACGACTTGTTTGACCAGTTGAGAGGGGCATCAGTCTTTTCGAAGATCGACTTGAGATTCGGTTACTACCAGCTGAAGGTAAGAGAGGTTGATGTATCGAAGACGACCTTTAGAACTAGATATGGTCACTATGAGTTCTTAGTCATGCCTTCTGGGTTGACTAACGCACCGGCTTCTTTCATGGATATGATGAATAGGATCTTCCATCAGTACCTAGACCAGTTTGTAGTTGTCTTCATATATGACATTTTGGTGTATTCGTGTACCGAGGAAGACCATGACCGACACTTGAGGCTATTTTTGCAGACTTTGTTAGACAATTAGTTGTATGCAAAGTTGAGTAAGTGTGAGTTTTGGATCCGGGAGGTAGTCTTCCTAGGGCACGTAGTGTCAGCCAATGGGATTAGAGTTGATCCGAAGAAAATAGAAGCTATCGTTGAGTGGAAGCAACCGAAGTCAATAACAGAGGTTCGTAGCTTTCTAGGCTTAGCTGGATACCATAGAAGGTTTGTAGAAGGTTTCTCAAAGTTAGCTGCTCCTTTGACACAGTTACTTCAGAAGAGTGTTCAGTTTGAGTGGTCAGATACAAGACAGGGAGCCTTTGAGAAGTTGAAAGAATCTTTGACCCAAGCATCGATTTGAGTTCAGCCAGAGTCAGGGAAGGAATATGTGGTTTACAGTGATGCTTCCTATGTAGGCCTAGGTTGTGTTCTCATGCAAGACAAGAGAGTGGTGGCTTATGCCTTAAGACAATTGAAGACTCACGAACGTAACTATCCGACCCGCGACATAGAGTTGGCTGCAGTCGTGTTCGTTTTGAAGATTTGGAGGCATTACTTGCACGGTGAGAAGTGCACAGTGTACACAGATAACAAGAGTTTGAAGTATATCATGACTCAGTGAGAGTTGAATCTCAAACATCGTAGGTGATTAGAGTTGCTAAAGGACTATGATCTTACGATTGAGTACCATCCGGGTAAGGGCAATATAATGGTCGATGCTTTGAGTAGAAAGGTAGTTGTAGATTTGAGAGTCATGTTTTCTAGATTTAGCTTGTCCAGGGATGGTGGCTTAGTGGCCGAGCTTTAGGTTAGACCTACTCTAGGTCAATTGATTAGGGAGAAGCAGCTCTTAGACAGATCTATGGCACCTCACGTGCAAGACATAGCCGAGGGTAGACTTTCTGACTACAGTTTCAGTACCGATGGGGTCTTGTGTTTCAGAAATAGGATAGTTGTGCCAGAAGACAATAACTTGAGACGTACGCTCTTGACTGAAGCGTGCAGTAGTCCGTTTGTTATGCATCTTGGAAGTACGAAGATGTATCGAGATTTGAAGAATGAGTACTTTTGGGTTGGTTTGAAGAGAGACGTAGCCGACTTCGTGAGTAAGTGTATGGTGTGTCAGAGAGTGAAGGCGGAACATCAGGTTTCCTCAGGTTTGTTGCAACCGTTGAGAATTTCAAAATGGAAATTAGAGAATATCACCATGGATTTTGTTTCGGGCTTGCCTTTGACTCCTACGAATAAGAACTCAGTTTGGGTTATAGTAGACCGTTTCACGAAGTGTGCTCACTTCTTAGCAGTCAACATGACTTACACCTTAGATAGATTGGCCGATCTATACATTGGAGAGATTGTTAGACTGCATAGTGTGCCGAAGTCGATTGTGTCCGATAGAGATCTGAGGTTTACAGTTCGATTTTGGGAGTGTCTGTATACAGCTTTGGGTACCCGTTTGAATTTCAGCACGTCGTATCATCCTCAGACAGATGGTCAGTCATAGAAGGTTATATAGATTTTAGAGGATATGCTGCGTTGTTGCATCATTAATTTTCAGGGTACATGGGAGAAGCACTTGCCTTTAGTCGAGTTTGCTTACAATAACAGTTTTTAGTCGAGCATTCAGATGGCTCCGTATGAGGCCTTGTATGGCAGAAAGTGTAGAACTACAGTTTGTTGGGCTGAAGCGGGACATAAGTTGTTGCCTATGCCGGATTTGCTTAAGGGGACTAGCGATAAGGTGAAATTGATTTGTGATCGCTTGAAGGTAGCTTCGGATAGACAGAGGTCCTATGCCGACTTGAAGAGGAAGGAAATTGGAGTTTTCAGTGGGTGAGAAGGTATTCCTAAAAGTGTCTCCGTGGAGGAAGGTAATGAGATTTGGCAAAAAAGGAAGTTGAGTCTGAGGTACATAGGATCGTATGAGATTGTGAAAAGAGTTGGCCCAGTTGCTTATCAGTTGCGTTCGCCATCTGAGCTAGAGAAGATACACGATGTGTTTCATGTTTCGATGCTCCGTAAGTATAGGTCAAATCCATCACATGTTATGCTTGTAGAAGAGGTTGAATTGAATCTGGATTTGACTTATGACGAAGAACCGGTTGAGATCTTAGCTTCAGACAGCAAGGTGTTGCGGGGTAGATCGATTGAATTAGTCAAAGTGCGGTGGCAACATCGAGGGGTAGACGAGGCCACTTGGGAGAGGAAGGAGGATATGGAAAGTCAGTTTCCTTATCTCTTTCAGTTAGGTAATTTCGGGGACGAAATTCCTTAAGTGGGGGAGAGTTGTAATACCTGTATTTTGGGGTTGGGAGTTGAGTGTGTGACTTGGGTTCGAGTCGTCAGGTTCGATTCAACTTAATTAGACTTTTGTTTTAATTTAAATAAAACTAAAATCCTAGTAATGGCATTTTGGATCATTTAACTAAAGACCAGATGATGGAAATCCAAAAATTTTAAGGAACTCGTGAGGCTCATTTAACTGTTGCAGAACAAGAAGGTAATCCTCTGTACTCTGCTCTTACTACTTCCAAAATAACTCTGATTTGGATTTTGGATTCTGGTGCGTCCGATCATATGACTAGGGATCGAAGTCTCTTTTCTACCTTTCAACCGAAAACTAGTATGAGTATTCGAACTGCTGATGGGACTATTTCTCATATCACATGCCGTGGATCCATTCAAGTGGATAACTTAATCCTTGAGGATACTTTCCTTGTTCTTAATCTCACATTTAATCTCATGTTTGTGAGTAAATTATTCAAGGATTTCAATTGCTATTTTAATGCTTTTGGTTTGTAACACTCGTGTTTTGGGGTTGGGAGTTGAGTGTGTGAGTTAGGTTCGAGTCGTCAGGTTCGATTCAACTTAATTAGACCTTGATTTTAATTTAAATGAGACTAAAATCCTAATAATGGCATTTTTGTAAACAAGTCAAAATAAAAGAAAGATAAGCTTTTTGAAACAAATAAAAGGGGTCATCTTCTTCTCCATTTCACTCACACGTGAAAAACCCAAAACCTTCCCTCTTCACTATTCCATCAAAGTGCTTCACCATTTCAAGTGATTTTCACAAGGTAACTTCGTTTTTGAATTCTCCTTTCCATCCCAATCATTTCCATGGTTTTAGATTTCAAAAGACATCATCTTTTAGTTTTTCAAGTTTTCAAGGTTTGAAGAAAGCATGAAACTTTAATTGGTTCTTGACTTGTTTTTGGTTTGTCTAGTTGAGTTTTGAGTTAACCTTACCTTAATACACCTTATATCTTGAAATAGGGGGATTTTATCAAAAATCCTGAAATGGGTCTTGGGGGCATTTTTAAAAGTGTCAAAACTTGAAATTTTGATGTGGTTTTGTGTTGGGTTGAAGGGCTGATGATGTAGGGTTGTTAGGAAAGTGTTTTGGAAGTCTTTAAAGGTAATTTGGGTGTTGGAATGGTAGATTTCAGTTGTGTATAAATGGAGTACGAAAATGTGAGTTTTGTGGTTAGCTTGAGTTTGAAATTATGAGGTTTTGGCTTGTGATTATGAGTTGAGATTGTGGCTGAGTTTGGAAATGATTTTGGTTGAGTAATACCTTGTCTTTTGATTGGTTAGAAGCAAAGGGAAACACCAGAGAAGGTTTAAGATCGATTCCGGAAATTGTGGAGACTTGAGTGACTTTGCTTAAGGAATGGTGGTGAGTGAAACTTTCAAACTTATTTAAATTGGTTCAAGTGTGTAGTTGAGGTTTTGGAATGTGCTTGGTAGGCCATTCCAAGGTAGAAGTTAAGTTGGTAGTTTAACTTCTTGTATGATTATAAGCTTTAAATGTTTATGCCTATTATGATCTTGGGGAGCATGAATTGTTTGTGTATGAATATACATTGATGTGTGTGGTGATGGTTATGTGATATACATGATGGTTGGACATGATGTGTTTTAATAGTATGATTGACACTAGTTAACTTATCGGGTATAAATGATCGATCATTAGAATTAGTGCGCACACGGTTGAGTAAAATTCGCGCGTGGCCTTGGTGGCGTAAAGCTATCAAGGATGAGTACGGTGATGTAATATTCCACCGGAAATGTTTATATTATACTGATGATGAGTGGAATCCCATCCGTAGGGCATGTGATGATGAGTGTAATCCCATCCATGCGAGGTCCGGTGATGAGTGTAATCTCACCGAGGTAATATTGTTGTTGAGTAATCCGCATATCCGAGTAAACTAATAGTGGCCAATGTACTTGTTCTTGTGGTTATGTTGTTTGAATAATTGCTTTATCTTGAAGAGCTTAACATGAAGTGAGATGCCATATTATTGTCTTATTGTGTAGCAAGCTAGGTTGCTATATTGATGCTTAAGTATGCTTGAGTGTGATGTTAAGGATTATATGCTTAAACCATGCATTGTCGTTGTTTTTGGTTTTAGAGCATCCTCACTAAGCTTCTAGCTTACGCTCTCGTCTTCGACAATGCAGATCATTAGCGTGGAGTTAGCAAGGAGCAAGGAAAGGGATGTTCCAAGCTTTCTTAGTTGCTCAAGTATGGTTTAGTAAATAAAGTAGTAGTTTAGCAATGGGGCTGCTATGTGATTGTATGAGCGTTGTATGACTCATAAACGTTGAATGATGTTTATGCTATGCTTGGATTTGTAACCATGTTATGTTTTGGGTCAAATGCTTGTGATGTAAGGTTATGCCTTTGGATGATATATGTTGTTTTGGCGAGCATGTAAACCTTGTGAGTGAAAACATGTGCCTTTTTGGCTTTTAAGCTTTTAAGTATGCCTTGAAATGCAAGATCCTTCTTTGTATGAACGCCATGCTTTAAATGCTTTGTTGTTCACTTAAATTGTTCTATATGTTATTTCTTGGTTGTTGAGTGTTGTATGAATGGTTGTTTGTGGCTAGGAGAGTCGAGAATTGCATTTAGAGTTGAGTCTCGTATCGTTTTGCTGCAAATTGGAGTCTTGCAGTGCAGGGCGTATCGGTACGCCTAAGGGTCGTATCGGTACGGTCCTACACCTTGGGACTCAGATTTGGCTTAGCGTACTGATACACAGGGGTGTATCGATACGCCAAAACCTCACTGGAAATTCGAGTTTTAGACGAGATTTTGGCGTATCGGTACGGTTTTGTATCGTTGACCGCGAGATGTTAATCGAGGAAGGTGTATCGATACGCCCAAGGGATGTATCGATACGGTCTCCCTGGGTTGACTTGAGGCAGTTGACTTGGTCAAGGCGTATTGATACCCTTGTTTGGTGTATCGATACAACATGCTGTGTAAGTTTAAAATGGGCTATTTAAAGAGTTGTTTTGGATTGGTTGCTTTTATTTGCGTGGTGTTTCCGCTGTCGTTATCACATAGGGAATAAATATGCCTTTAGACAAGATATAATTAAAAGAAATTTTCTAGGGTTGCTAACCGAGGTAGGACCTTAACGGGTTTTACATCGGTTTTCTCCGTGTAGCCTACTCAGACCGGTCAGTCGACCAGACCAAGACGAGGGGGTTACATGGTTGTACTTTGCAGGCACTGAATTCACAGATGAGGATTGGTGCAGCTAGGTTGCAAAATGGGCTCTACGTACTCTCTCAAAGTTCTCCCACATTAGTTACTGTTTCACATTTAAATTCTGTTATGTTTTAGCACAATCGTTTAGGTCATCCCAGTTTTCATTATTTTGCTAAATTTCTGCCTTCATTGTTTGTTAATATAAAACCAAGTTTATTTCATTGTGATGCATGCTCTATTGCGAAACATACTAAGAAACCTTATCATCCATCTAAATACAAACCCTCGCATCCCTTCTCTTTGATTCATAGTGATATTTAGGGACCTTTTCGGGTACAAAATGTGAACCATTGTAAGTGGTTCATTACATTTATTGATGATCATACTCGCCTTACTTGGACCTTTCTTATGCAAGAAAAATCTGATACTCCTATCATCTTTGAATAATTTTATAATATGGTTCTAACCCAAGTTCATACCCGAATACAACAATTTCATTCTGACAATTGTAGGGAATATTTTGCTCACTCTTTGGGATCATTCTTTCACCAACATGGGATTGTTCAGCTTAGTTCTTGTGTTGACACCCCTCAACAAAATGGTATTGCCGAAAGAAAAAATCGTCATCTCCTTGAGGTAACCCGAGCCCGTCTTTTTACTACTCATGTTCCTTATTATCTTTGGGGTGAAGCTTTATTCACTGCGACTTATCTTATCAACCGAATGCCAAGTAAGGTTCTTTCCTTTAAATCACATCAATCTTTGTTCTTGGAGTGTTACCTTAGTTTTAAACCTATTTCTTCTATTCTACCTCTCAAAATGTTTGGTTGTACCACTTTCATTCAAAATCACAAACCAAACAAATCCAAACTTGAACCCCGAGCTATTAAATGTGTGTTTGTTGGGTATTCCTCCAGACAAAAAGGGTATAAAGTTTTTCATCCTCCCTCCAAAAAATATTTTATCACTATGGACCTTACTTTTCTTGAACATGAGCCTTACTTCCAACCTACCAAAGATCAGAGGGAGTCTTCTTAACCTTTCTCGCCACTTTCCGAGGTAATAACCCCTTCTTTGTCCTTCCCACAATTAAATTTGACGCCTTCTTTACAACAGCCAGAACTAGAATCCTCCCCACCCGAACCTGTTGTTCCAAATTCTACTCCACCACAGCCCACTCCTTCCTCTTCCGAGAATGTTATATCACCCGAAACCGTCCCAAAACAGTCCACAACTTCTGTCCCACCTATTGTTCATGTTTATAACTGACAAAAACGTATCCCTGAGTCCATCTTGCAATCTACTACGCGCCAAGAATTGGATATGAATTCAGCAGCCCCTATTAATGAGAAAAGTAAGCGTTCTTCACAGAATTTAGATGATTTTCCTATTGCCATTCGTAAATGAGTTCGAGCATGTACTAAGCATCCTATACAAAAGTTTGCTGCTTATTCTTCTCTCATGCCCTCCTTTCAAGCATTTACGGCTAGCCTTGATGCCCACCAATTTCCTAAAGATATTCATGAAGCTCTTAGTGATCCACGGTGGAAGAGAGTTGTCCAAGAAGAACTCTTGGCACTTGAAAAAACTGCTACTTGGACGGTTACTGATTTATCTTCCGAAAAGAAAGCTGTCGGATGCAAATGAATATTTGTGATCAAATATAATTCCAATGGGAGTATTCAGCGATATAAGGCACGATTAGTGGCTAAAGGTTTCACACAGACACATGGCATTGATTTTACCGAGACTTTTGCACTTGTAGCCAAACTTAATACTGTTAGAGTTCTTCTTAGCATTCTTGTCAATCTTGATTGGAACCTAAATCAACTTGATATAAAAAATTCCTTTCTCAATGGGCATCTTGATGAAGAAGTTTATATGAAGATTCCTCCCTGACTTCAAGCTTTTGGAGGAGCAAAGAAAGTGTGTAAATTGAATCGGTCTTTATATGGCCTTAAAAAATCTTCGCGGGCCTGGTTCGAAAGATTTACTATGGTTATCCTTAAAAGTGGATACAATCAATCCCTTGCCGATCACACACTCTTCTTCAAAGCATGCTTGAATGAGAAGAAGGTTCTTCTACTTGTCTATGTCGATGACATTATCATCACCGGGGATGATGAAGTAGAAATTGCTAAACTCAAACAAACACTTCAGAGGGAGTTTGAGACTAAGGACATGGGCAAACTTTGATATTTCTTGGGAATGGAAGTAGCTCGATCTCGGCAAGGATTTGTCATTAATCAACGGAAGTATGTGCTTGATCTTCTCCAAGAAGATGGTTTACTTGGATGCAAATCGGTCGATACTCCTATGGATGCTAATCTTTCATTCAACTCGGCAGCTCCTCCTCTTCGAGATAAAGAAATATTTCAGAGGCTTGTTGGGAAACTCATTTATTTATCCCTTACTCGTTATCATATAACATTCTCTGTTAATGTTTTAAGTCAACATATGTGCAGCCCTACTAAAGAGCATATGGCAGCAGCTTATCGAGTCCTCAAGTATCTCAAAAAGACGCCCGAACATGGCTTAATTTTTCGGAAAGGTACGGACATATTTGTTAAGATCTATATGGACTCAAGTTGGGCTGGAAATTTGACAGATCGAAGATCCACAATTGGGTATTGTTCCTTTGTTTGGGGTAATCTTGTGACATGGAAGAGTAAGAAACAACATGTCACTTCTCGAAGTAGTGCGGAAGCTGAATTTCGAGCACTAGCCCAAGGCATGTGTGAAGGCCTTTGGCTTCTTAAACTCCTCAATGAAGTGGACCCTCGAACTGCTAGAGATTTTGAGATTCTTAGTGATAACCAATCTGCTATAAAAATTGCTAAGAACCCAGTTCAACATGATCGTACCAACCATGTTGAAGTTGATAGGCATTTTATAGCCGAAGAAGTCAAGCATGAGACTGCTCGACTATCATACGTCTCATTCGCTAGCCAACTCAATGATATACTCACAAAAGCTCTGCCTCCAGCAACATTTACTGCATTTATTTCCAAGTTGGGCATATACAATGTATATACGCCATCTTGAGGGGGAGTGTAGAAATATACTTGCTGAAATACTACTTGTATTAGGACTCTAATATTTTGTAGAACTAATGTTTTGATATAATAATTGAAAAATGTTTTGGACTGATTTAAAAGGTATTTAAAACAATTTCCAAAGTCCAAACAACTTGAAATTATGTTTAGGGATGTTTTCAAAGGGTTTTAAATGTTTTCAAAAGCCAAACTACACAAAACTGTCCAGGTGTTTCGAAACACCCTTAGGTGTTTCGATATCGGGGATTCTAGTAGAAAAAACGTTTCAATACAAGTATCGAAACGGGCTTTCCCTTATTGAGATTTTAGCCTAGCATTTTGAAACTGGCTATGCCGTTTCGATACGCTTACGTGGCTTCGACCACAACGATCATAAACCCCAACGGCTATTTCCCAACTAACATTTAAATGCAAGGTGTTTCGATATGGGTTTAAGGCGTTTCGATACGAGTTCCGAAATGGCCAGGGGCGTTCCGAAACGGGTGCCTTGTTAGACTGCAACGGCTCTTTCTACTTAAAGGGTGTTTCGAAACGGGTTCGAGCGTTTCGAAACGGTGAGCTGCAAAACTGCATTATGGTGGGAATTAAAGTCCTCAACGGCTCCAGTTCAATCCCAACGGCTAGCAACGGCTATAAACTCATCAAGAAGTATAAAAGGGACCTCCAAGCATCAAGTAAAGGTTAATGCTCATATTGTCAATCAACAAATGATCAAGAATTGTCTTAGAGCTTAAATTGTCATTTATTGTATAGACAAACACTAGTGAGCCAAAATTGTCAAATTTGCTCAAGTGTTTTAGGTTTTGGGTGAGTGCTAAATTGTGCAAACAAACACCTATTGGAGAGATTTGTGTTTGTTTTTATTTTCTCTTTATAAAAGAGGGTTTGATCAAGGCTTTGGGTAGAAAGCTTGATCGGTTGTAAGGGTTTCCTCCTAAGCCTAGAAAATGGGACGAATCAATAGTGGATTGATTGGAAATCCTTAGTGGGGAGTTAAGGTAGTGGATGTAGACCTTGGTTAGAAGGTTGAACCACTATAATCTTTGTGTCAATTCTCTTTTTAGCTTCCACAACCCTTCCACCCAAAAATCCACCTCTCCACCACTTGGTGGGTCATATCGGTTGAACGAATCGAGCTCCTCACAACTCAACATTTTTAATTTTCTTTCTGCTGATATGTATGTACATAGTTTACTTGTATTATGACTCTTATATTTAATTTTCTTCCTGCCGATATGTATGTACATAGTTTACTTGTATTGGGACTTTAACTCTATCTCTACTCTTGTATAGGTTAACTAGGAGTCCTAGAGTCCTACCTTAAGTTAGCCTTATCTTGGTAGGAGTTTTGCCTAACATAGGAGTTTTTTTATTAGTCTAATTTCAACTCTTGTAGCCTATATAAAAGCACGAAAACCTTTCTTCTGTCCATATCAATTACTTACATTTTGCTTTTTTCTTCCTTGTATTTGAGGTACAGGGTGGTATGGATGGTTATCCTCAGTACGGACCTGGTGCTGGTGCCTGGGGTGCATATGACATGCAGAGAGCTCAAGGTCATCGCTAGTGTGATATTTACAGTCATGCTAAGATGATTCATCTCGTATTTCCGGGCAACTTATTAGTTCTCTAGGCTTGGGTTTGAAGTGTTATATCATGATAGACATTCCGGAATTGTACCAAAAAATGAGACTATTTATCTTAGTTTAAAATTGCTGTATTCTGTTTTCTGCTTGATATTATCTGCTGCAAATATTGTCAGTTCATTTATGATAAAATGTTTCAATTTGGTAGTTGGTACTTTGCTCTTCATAGATATTTTTATGAATTTTGAATATCAATGTGGAGAAAGATCAGACCTAGCCATGCCTTTTTGAGGCTAGATGTTTAGTTTTGAAGAATAGGAATCATTCAAATTCGCGTGGTTGAAGCCTATCAATGCTCTGCTATTTCTTCTTCCTCTTCCATATCTTTTGAAATATGGGGTTGTTCAATTGTACTGCTTTATTCAAATATGGGGTTGTCCTGTCTCTGGCACAATTTAGCAACATATTGATTTAATTTAGCCAACCTTTGTAGACTGTCTTTGTTCTGTTTTCTCAAGGGTCTCTTCCATTTGGGGTTGTATATAGTTTGGTAGCTTTGCTATGTTCATGCACTTTTACTCCATTAAGTTCTCATAGAGTCACTTAAAAGGTTACATAATGGACTGTACAAACAGGCAAGGGGCTTTAGTTTCTATCAAACTGTTTTATTCAGTGTAATCATCAGTACTTTTTACCATTAGGTGCTTAGCCTACCTTTCTTAAGATGATGTATGCTCTAATGCAGAAAAAAGAAGTTGAGGAAAAAAATGACAAACCGAAGGTTATCAAATGACTTTTTCTATTCTATATCTAGATAATATTGAGTCTGTTTTGATGTTTTCCTTTGCTCCGTGCCACCAATTTAGTTTATTTAGGTTCTCTAAATTTTTCTAACTCAATGGGAGCTAAAAAATGTTTGCCAGACATGCTCTGGTGTTGCTCCCAGAATTCCAGCTCGAGTAGGATTATGTTTCTTGGCATCATATAGTTGTTTGTGTATATTTTTTCCCTTCTATTTTTTTGAACAATTTCCTTCTATTTTCTTTATTAGGTAGAAGTACTCAATTTCTCCCCTCTATTTTGGTGCTTGGTTTTGTCTAATCTTTCAATTTAACTGAGTATAAGACCTAGCAACTTTTTCCTGCAATTATATGATTGCAAGATTTGTTGCATCTTTCCCATTTGTTCCGGAAACTAGCCTTAAGATCTTTTGTAAGACGGTGTGATGTATATGTGACTAATAATAAAACTCTTATAAACACAAATGAAGGGTGTGATGTAAACAGCATTAATTGGACGAATTTATCAGTGAATAAAGTAACTAACACCTAGCGTTGCCCTATCTTTTAGCATTGATTTTACAAAGTCTGCCACCAAGGATATTAGAGCAACTCTGCAGGGTTTGTGACCTATTTTTGGAGATCACTGCCGAGTGTCGCCTTTATCAGAGATTTTTTAAGGAGAGTAGGATAATACTTAGCATGGTTGCTACCATCTGGCCTTCATTGTTGTATTTGTATGACTAACGCCTAACTGTCGCCTTTATCAGAGATCATTGATGTTCCTTGGTAACTTCTAGTTTGATCAGGAAACCACAGAAAATTAATTTGCTAATGCTATAAGGCAACAATCAGGAACGTTGTTCTCTAGAATTTGTACAAAGCTGTACGAACACTTCTGCTCAAGTGTAAAGAAAAAGTAACTCCTTGTTATAATAAATAACATTGTATCAATTGTGTTTTCAGTTCTTCTGCAAGTCTAAGAAATACGAGAAACGTCCTAGTCCTACTTGCATGGTATTATGTTTTTTCAATGCTAACAAAAGAACCCACTCGCTTCAAGTCAGTTACACGGGACAGGACTGGAAATAACGCCCATAAAGTATGATTTGGCAATAAAGTAGGTAATGACAGCTTATATTATGACGTTATAAACTCTGGAAGTTTGAAATCCATTGACTGAATGTCAGTTTTGAGATAGTAGTCCATTTTTATGAGTGAAAGACTGTGCATCAGGATTTTTTTCAAATATATACTTATCTCTATAGCAGTTATTAATGTGTTCTCTATCCTATAGTTTTTCATGTTCCTTGAACTGATTCTGTGCATAACCTTAACGGATTTCCTCTTGATTTTACATCACATCTGGATTAAAATTTGTATCCTACATGAAGCGTTGTTACTACCATTAGCGGTTCAGTTGCTTCTGCCCTTCATCTTCAAAATCAAATTGTGGCATTTTTTGTGTATATATCGTTTATGATTATTAGCCTCCCTCATAATTTATGTACTCACATTTCCATGGACCATGGGTGAAACATCAAAGTGCCTACTTGTTAAATAGCACTAAGTAATCTTCTTTACTATTTAGTATTCTTCCCTTTTATTTTGTCCTTTATGATTTCTATTGCCTATTTGGGTCCTAGTGGATGAACCTAATAGAAGTACTTGGCTGGCCTTTGAAATTTGTTGCTTCAGTGAGTACTGGTCTGAATATATAGCTATTAATTAGTGGAGGATGCTTCAGTTAGTTTAGTTTGTTATGCAAATACGTAGCAGGCTTGTTGAATGCTGGGAACATAATTTGAAAGACAACTCAAGGGATTTGTGGTTAAGAATCAATGGATGTCGGTTTGTATGATATAGAATGAAATATGAGTAAGTAATATCTGGTAGGAAAGTAAAGGCTGCATCTTCACCTTAGGGCTGGTGTTATAATGAAGAAATCCAAATGGCTGGATGTGTAAGCCATCTTATCTATTGTTATAATTGTAGGAAAAGCTAATGTAAATTGGAATGTCTACTAAATATTCTCCCTGGATTTGCGACTTTTACTTCTTTGGCATGGAAGTTGTTTGATTTTTCTAGGCATTTTCCATTCTATTCTGAAAGAGCATATATCATTTGCTGTGTCTTTTTGGATGTCAATTTTTCTGATCTGTAATTGTCAACTATAACACTTAATTTAAATTACCTTACCTGTTGCTGCTATTCTGGCATCCGAGCCTGGTATTTCTGTTGTTTTCATATTCTCTAATTTTGTTAAGTGTTACTGATTTATCATCTATCCAGAACTTACATGAATGCTTTCTGGTCTTCATTGGTAGTAATGAGTCGAACATTGTAAATTTTAACAGTCGGCTTAAGAAAATATAAATGTTGTTCTTATCTATCTTGCTCCCTTCTCCCTCCCACTTTTCTTATCAAACTTACTCATTATGTACGTGTCATATTCTTACACTTTTTTATGGTTAGTAACTTATCCAAGTTAATTCCATTTCAGGCTTGCAAAATGTCTGTTTCTGGAATTATCCAGTGATGTTGGAGTTCAATGAGCCATGAGGTATGTTACATTTCAATTCATTGTTGGATATCAATCAAACTTCCTAGAAGCTAATCATGTTTATCTCTGGGTTTTTTCCGGAAAAAGCTTGAGAAAGGTCCTTACTGATATCCTCTTCGCGACCCACAGTCTTGACCCCCACTATATTACCCAAAGCAACTGTAGCCGCAATTTCTCTATGTAAAATTTGCTGTCTATTTTAAAAATCCAAATCGGATAAAGACGCGTTAGCTACTTGAGATGAATCTCGCGCACTTTGTTTACGCGGCCTGCCCCTACCAGGTTTCCGAACCAAAGGTGCCCCGAAAGAAGATTCCCAGACCTTGTTTTTTGGCCATTAACCCAAAGCGGAACATCCTGGTTCACGTGGAGTGCAGACGCAGATTGAACCACCAGCTTACCCCTGAAGAGTCCTTATCCGCCACGCCCACTGCATTTGAAATCGGTTCAACCAACTCCACGATACTAGCATCCAATTCTAGCGGCAAACTCCTATTCGCATTCAAACTAGTCTCCGTGAGGCGATTACCTACTGTAGGACTCAACATTACCTCTCCCACCGCCCGATCGAACCGATGTTCTTCCGTCGAATCAGCTGTCCTGTCGTCCAGCAACTCTCTCGGATCAGAGTCCCTTTCGAATCAGACGTAACCTGCTCAACATCAGCAAGGTCCAACTGCTTTCTTCCTTCCCAAAGATGGTTGCAATGCCAGTCTTTTACCCGCTCTGGGGCGATTGTCTCCATAACTGGTTCTCTATCCCCTATCTCCTTAGAAAGACATTCAAACCCCAATTTCGATACATTCCCGAGCGAACCCGAGGCCGACGAATCACTATCACCATCCTCAGAGATTGTCGTCGTGCACTCACAATCAACCCACGGACCGAACATGTTGAGTTCTTTAACAAATAAAGGGTAAGACAAGCCTTCCACCTCCAACTTTATTCTAGAATCGATATACGACATGACCGATGTTTCGATTAATATCCAACCGCATTCAAATGACTGGGGGATTCTGTAGCATCCGCTAAACGTACCAGCTTCCCCCAAATTTGCGCAATGCTCTCAAAAGAACCTTGTGTCCACGCATGAATCGGTACACCTTTAACCGAAAGCCAAAGCCTCCTCGTCCCTACCACTAACTCCGGTGACCACCATTCCAATTTCGAGAAGTACCCCCGAACAGATTCTAATTTCCGCACCTTGTCACGTATTATCGGATCCTTAAACATAAGAAGGATCATGGAATCGGCAATGCGTAAAATCGACAAACCCTCAACCTCTAATAAGTGTAATCTCACTGCCAACTCCTTAATGCTCCAAGGCTGCTTGCACCATCCCACGTCGCAATTCTGCAAAATATCCAGTTTGTCCTCCGCCACACAACCCTGCACTCTATGATCGGTCGTATTATGTTGATTAACCTCATCCTCTTATCGCTGTTTTGCTTGATGCTTGATGTGCAAATTCCCTGCATATTCCGATTGCACAGTCCTTGTGCTAACCTGTTTTCGTCTCCAAAATGAATCACGATCACCATATTTTGCTGGGAACACTGAAATGCGAGACCCATAAATTCATTTGCCATGTGAACGTTCTAATACCCGATCAGCGTCGGCCTAACTCCCCATTCGCACGAATCCAAAGCGGGATCCATTCCTAGCCAATTTTCGAGGGATAAAAACATCCACCACCACACCGTGTCGATCGAATACATGTCATACTTCTTTTCAATGAATAGTTGACGAGAAATTCCCCACAAAGACCGTCCAAATCTTTCGGTGACCTTGTTCATTTGAGAATGGTGGCATCGTTCAACTTTAACTCATAATTTGACAAAAAGTTTATCTATGACTTGATCTTGGGATTAATTTGTATATTAAGTATATTATTATTTCTTTTTATCTTAGAATGTTTTTCAAAGAAAAATAATACGACATTTGATAGTATGATTATAGTTGAGAAAAAAAGGACGGAACCTAATCAAAATTTTTAGGTGATTAATGGAATACAAATTTAAAAATTGTCGTAATATGATCTGATATGTATTCATTTTTTATTTAATTATTTATTAGTCTTTATAATAAAAATAAATGTTTTATATTTCAAATAATGAAAATTAATTAGAAATATTATGTAAGAAATATTAATTTTTTATTTATTAAAAATAGTTTTTAAAAATATTTACATAAAATACTGAAAATTTAGTAAATATATATAAAAAACTTGAACAATTCC
This sequence comes from Hibiscus tridactylites, assembly GCA_958450335.1. Lineage (NCBI taxonomy): Eukaryota > Viridiplantae > Streptophyta > Magnoliopsida > Malvales > Malvaceae > Hibiscus > Hibiscus tridactylites. Next base: position 60,866,680 of record OY288282.1, read on the forward strand.
ATATTATTAAAATAAAGTCATAAAAGACAAAAAAAATAGTAATATGAAAAGGTCGAGAATCGAATTAAATTTAAATAAGTGATTTAAAATATCTAATAAATCTTTTTCATCATAAAAAAATTTAATAAATCTAATTGGATGGAACCGATTTCCCTAACAAAATTAAAGTTTAAGTATTTAATAATGTTTTTATTTTTTCTATTTAACTACCAATAATAGACTTGTTGACCGACATATTAAGGTCGAGTTTTTCAGAGACCTAATATTAAGACGATTCTTTCAACTTAAGAGACCTATTGCCTCATCCTGATAGATTGACTAGTTGTTGGTAACAAACTTTTATTTTATAAATACCAAATTTACAAAGATGATATACTTTGTACGGAATTAGGCATTAATAAATTTAATTTATAAAAATCCACTAATTGACTTAACCACTAAAAGTACTCTTATTGTTTCATCTTATTTAAATTCGAATCTCAACAGTAACCTTAAAAATATAACAACTCTCTCCTTATAAAAAATAAATTTATCTTATAATTTTGACGGAATCTTGCTTAACATTGGATTTACCCTCACTCCCACCAATACTTCATTTGCATAACTTGTCCTACTGCTACCGCCGCCGCCATTTGTGGCTTCATTTCAAGCTCAGCTCCGGCTTCTCCATCTGGCATATTTTCAAGGTATGGGTAGGATTAATTCTTCTCTGATTCTTCGTTCTGTTGTCAATGGCGGAAGGTATCTTTCTAATCTCCACTCTTCTTCTAACACCATCGAATCCTTAAGTAAGAAATCCATATCTGTGAGTGGAAAGGGGAAAAAGTATGATGGCTTCCATAATGTTGGTGATGCATTGAGTGTGTTTAATAAGATGATCGAGCAGTACCCAAAGCCTTCCATTGTGGAATTCACTAAATTATTAGCTGCCATTGTTAGAATGAAACATTATGCCACTGTTATTTCTATGTGTAGCCGTATGGAATTACTAGGAGTTCCTCATAATGTTTATTCCTTGAGCATCTTGATTAATTCCTTTTGTCAATTAGGTCGGGTTGATTTTGGGTATTCTGTTTTTGGGAGAATGCTGAAGTTAGGTGTTGAAGCAAATATTGTAACTTTGTCCACTTTGATTAATGGACTTTGCAAGCAAAGTAAGATTTCTCAGGCTGTGAGTTTGTTTGATGAAATGATAGAAAAAGGGTATCAACCAAATTTAATTGTTTACAGTACTATTCTTAATGGTTTGTGTAAGACCGGCGGTACGGATAAAGCTGTTAGGTTTCTAAGGATGATGGAAGGTAGAGGTTTCAAGCCCAATATTGTAGCATATAACACTGTCATCGACTGTCTTTGTAAGAAAGGGATGATAAAGGAGGCTCTCGATCTCTTCTCCGAAGTGAAAGTTAAGGGCATTAGACCAACTACCGTTACTTACAATTGCTTAATTTATGGTTTGTGTAATTTGGGCCAGCAAAAGGAGGCAACTATGCTTTTGAAAGAAATGGTGGATAACAATATTTCACTCGACATTGTCACGTATAACATATTAATCGATGTACAGTGCAAGGAGGGATTGATTTCTAAAGCAGTAGATATTGTTGACACAATGAGAAAACAAGGCATTGAGCCTGATGTTGTCACATATAACACATTGGTTGATGCACTTTGCAAGGAAGATATGGTTTCTGAAGCTGAGCATATTGTTGACACAATGATAAAGCGAGGCATTGAGCCCGATGTCTTTACCTATAATGCATTAATAAACATTCATTGCTTGGGAAATCAAGTGGGCAAAGCTAGAAAAGTTTTACAGTTGATGATTGAGAAGGGTTGTACACCTGATATAGTTAGTTACAACACAATGATCAATGGATACTGCAAAGCTAAAAGGTTAGACGAGGCAATGGAACTCTTTTATGAAATATCTCGGAAAGGACCTATCCCGGATATTTTCACATACAACACTCTTATGCAAAGTATGTTTCAGTTAAGGAAGGTTTCAACTGCATGTGAATTTTTCAGGAAGATGCTTTCTTCTGGACAAGTACCGGATCTAGTGACATGCTCGATTTTGCTGGATGGTTTATGCAAAACAGGTAAACTCGAAGAGGCATTGAAACTTTTTCAAGCAATGCGAAACTGTAGATCGGAACTTGATATCGTCTCTTATAGCATCCTAATTGATGGGCTGTGCAAAGCTGGGCACCTTGAAGTTGCGAAGGAATTATTTCGTGAACTCGTATTCAGTGGTTTAAAACCGAATGTGTACACATATACCATAATGATTAATGGATTGTCTAAAGAGGGACGCGCAGATGAAGCACACCAATTGTTTAGGAGCATGGGAGATGATGTTTGTTTGCCTAATAGTTGTTGTTATAATGTAATGATTCGGGGATTTCTTCGAAATAATTATACCTTGAAGGCAACACAACTTCTTGCGGAAATGGTCGGTAAGGGTTTTTCTGCAGATATTTGCACTGCCACTTTATTTGTTGAACTCATATTAGGTTCTGAAAAATCAATCTTGATATAGATTTATAGTGTAAAGATGTTTTACTTGCAATTGAAAATCAATTTATTGATCAACCACTGTGCTGTGAATAAATAATTATGGAAACTACAATGTCGATGAGCATCAAGGTTTATTCTCAATTTAGTTGATTTTCTTCTTAGAGCTCTGAAGTCTGAAGTAGGTGAGAATATTGTTACTGGTGATGTTGAAAACTTAAAAAATGGGGGAAATTCTTAATCTGTTGCAATGCAAAGTTGTGGTAGGAGGCAGAGCATCATTTTCACTCTTGCCAATCCCCCCTTTTGACTGTTAACTCCTTAAAATTGTAGAATTCAATCAGATTAGTACAAATTGTGCCATTTATTACGATTTGAATTTTGGCGATGCCTTTTTTCTATTCATCGCAAAAGATAAAACTTTTTTTTAAATCTAATGATGTTTTTCTTATATATTTATTGAAATTGAGATAAAACAAATGTGTATGAGAATAGTTGACTTTTTTATTTACATTAATGACTAGTTCTAAATGCTCTTATTATGTTTTGGAAAATTAAATTAATATTTCAAAAATAATATTTACATTGATTGCAAAATATTGAAGGAAAGTTGGGACAATATGGAATGACATTAGAGCTGTTAGTCATGGGGTGCCTTGGCATAAGATTGTTTGGTTTAGTATGCCAGTGCCCGGTGACAGAATTATGTGGGGGTGGGGGGACGAATTTTTTTACCTTTGTCTTCTTATTTAATTTTTTTTATGAAAATAGTTTATTTATGAATGTGTTCCCTCATTTTCAAACATTTATAATTTGTCCCCCAACCTCAAATCATGACTCTGTCCTTACGAGTGTCAAAACATTTAGTGATAACTTAGATGGCTATTCTTGATCGTTTACCTACTCTGGATAGACCGCAACATATGGAGATGAGTATTGCTGATTGTGGTTTATTTTGTGACACTGACCAGGAGACCAGAAATTATATTTTCGCAGGCTGCTCCTACTCAAAGCAGATTTGGGGGGCTGCTCTAACCCTATGTGGTCTTACTAGAAGGATGCTGGATTGAGATGGTGAAATAAAATGGCTTTACTCTCGGTTAAAGGGTAATCGTTGATAATTTTCATCCTTAAATTTGCATGGAACTCATATGTGTACCACATATGGGAAGTACGAAACCGAAAGAAATTTAGGAATACAAGGGATTGTAATCGTCTAATAGGTTGTATAAAGGACATTGTTTGTATACAGATCCAGAATAGGCACATTCAGATGGATGATGTAAATAGACTTCTTTGTGTAGCTTGGGAAATTCCCTGAGGGATGACCTCCCAAGGGCATAGGTATAGGTTTGATGTTACAGGGGATTTTCGATGTTTTCTGGAATAATACAACACACTACTTGTCCAAAAAAATATCGAATGAAGTTAGACCGGACACAGAAAAATAATTAAACATAAAAATAATATGAACACATCATAATTACATAAAGAGTAACTTTGATACACAATTCGTATAAATTTTAGTTTACACGTGCTTGTCAAATTTAGGGGTTAAGGGTTTATTTTAGAGTTTAGAGGTTTAAAGGTTTAGGTTATAGGGTTTAGAATTTAAGATCTAATGTTGTAGTTTAGAGTGTTAGGGGTTAGGATTTTAAATTTTATATATCAAGGTAGGATTGTGTAAATATTTTTACACGAACTATGTATTAAAGTATAACCTTACATAAATGTATCAAAGTTTATATAAAATAGATTATTAACATGTAGAAAATTATATAAATTTCTATTAAAAATTATATAAACTTATTATACTTTGAACACATACAAATTAACAAAAACATAAATTCTAAGTTGGATTACTCTAACATATATGTAAATTAATCATCAATGACCAAGACATAAATTATTCTAATTAATTTAGACGAACAAACTTTTAAAAGTATAAAGGAATTATGTCACCAAAAGAATATAACATAGGACATAATTAGAACATAAAGTTAAAGATAACATTAACGTGACACAAATACATGATTGTAGGAATGTATATTTAATCGAATGATTAGTATGTGAGATTTATATAGTTTTTAATTTTTTTAACATGTGAAAGATACTTGAATGCATAAATATGTATAACAAATTATTAGCATTAAAAATAGAGAAACTTTGATACACACAACACAAGCTTGTTAAATTTAAAGTATAGGGGTTTAGTTTAGAGTTTAGAATTTATGATTTAAGTGTTTATGTTGTAGGGTTTAGAATTTAAGATTTAGTGTTTTAGATTAGAGATTTAGATTTTAGATTGTATTATAATTTAAATAAGAATAGTTGTGTAAATCTTTAAACATATTGCATGTTTATATTTTGATACACAATGTTTGTAAAACAAAATTACACAACCCTTTATGTTTAAACTATACAATTTAAATTCTTAACATTAAAACCCTAAATTCTAAAATTTAAACACTATATCTAATCCATAAACTAAACCCTTAGTTTAACAAATTTGTATAAACTTCAATACATATACAACTTGTATCAAAAGTTCTTCCCTTTTTAATACTTTAAATACATCAAAAACAAGATGGGCATAAGATGGATATTTCTTCCTGATTTTTTTTCCTTTCTATTTTTTACAAAACAAATGATTGAATTATGCCCGTCAACAACAAATGCCCATTATTTATTATAGAGTAAATTACATAAATCATCACTCAATTTTACTTTTAAACCTATTTTAACTACTAAAGTTTTAAAATGTTTAATTTACTCATTAAAGTTTAGATATTGAACTTTTTTATCACTCATCTGAACTTTTGTCGGCGTTACTCTCTATCACGCCATCAACCGTTCACCGTCATTGAATGTTACTGTCGACGGCTGTAGATAGTGATCATTCGGTCTTAAATTATACAAATAGTTTCATCTCCGCTCACTGAGTCTGAAAGCAACCTTCTTTTTTTCCCCGAAAAGTGCTTTGAAGTCCATAAATCGGCCAAAATCCTTCTGATTTCTCTCTTACCAATATCCCTCCTCCTCCGTCGGATGGATCCTATTTCTCAGTATGGTACTTCTCTCGTGCCGATGGATTTTTCCACCGTTCGAATCTTGAAAAAATTATGTTGTTCATCGATAAATGGTCACGACATAACGCCGTCAAAAAGTTAATAGATGAGTGACTTCAATGTCTAAACTTTAGCTAGTAAATTGAATGTTTTGAAACTTCAGTGACCAAATAGGTTTGAGAATAAAGTTGAGTGATAATTTGTATAATTTACTTATTACGATTTGAAATCTCAAAACTTAGCGATATGTAACCCCCTCGTCCCGGTCCGGACGCTTGACCGGTCCGAGTGGGCCACACGGGGAAAACCGAAGCGAAACCCGTTAAGGTTCCTCCCCGGTTAACGACCTAGAAAAATTCTTTTTAATTTAATCTTTTCTAAAGGCTCATTCGAATCCTATGTGATCATGACAGCGGAAAGACAAGTATTCATAAAACACTAACTCGAACAAGCTATGCAAAAAAGTCCCCTTTTTTAAATTATTAAGCAGGCCGTTTCGAAACACCCTCAAGGTGTATCGAAACGCCTTGACCTGATCAACGGTTCTAGCCTACACGAAGAGGTCGTATCGGAACGGAGGTCAACCGTTCCGAAACACCCTCAACGGTCAACTTCTCGTGGTCAACGAGATTTTGACCGTTTCGAAACCCTTAGACCCGTTTCGAAACACTTTCATCTCATCAATTTCTCAGAATTCAAGTAGCCAAAACGTTCCGATACCCGTTTCGGAACAGGGGTTTCACAGGCCAAACCGTATCGAAACGCGTTCCGATACGGGGTCCCTGAAGCCTTACCCGTTCTAAAACGGCCCAGCTCGTTTCGAAACGCGGGCTGTCTGCAACCTTCGAAAATCAGACTTAGGCATTTCTCAACAATTCTAAGGGCCCTAAACGACCCCAAACAACACTCAGCATATGCATACATGATCTAGAGGCATTGATCCTAAGACAAACATGCTCAAACACCCAAAACATATAAAGGAACATCCAATCAAGGCATTTCCAAAAGCACACTTCAACATAGTCAACACTTAGACAATTTAAGGTAAGCCAAATACCAACATGGTTACAAGCATGGCATACATCCCAAAAGCCAATTTAACAAGCACATACGAGGAGTCTAACATGCTCCTAAACAACAACAATAGCATATTCCAAAAGCATCATAACACGATTACAAGTCCCATTGCTTGACCATTACATCATAATTAAAATGTTCATACTTGGTAGCTAAACAAGCACCACGAAGCACACTTGGAGGCCCCTTCTTGCACTTAGCAACCCACGAACTAAGGATCTGCATTGTCGAACAAAGAGAGAGCGTAAGCAATAAGCTTAGTGAGGGTAAGCTCTTTAAAAACAAACCTCGACAATGCAGGGTCCAAGCACGATCTCAACCAAGGTAAATGCATGATTATACCATTGATCCTCAAGAGCCAAATGTTAAAGATGCATGAACAATATCCAATTACATGCCATGCTCAACAAGCTCTATTTCACACATATGTAAACACATATAAACATCCAAGTAGATATCACATTCCACAACACATTGATACACATATCAATCAATATTGGCACCTAGCTATAACCCGAATACGTGGATAAACACGTTGGAACTCACATCCAACTATCATTTTACCTCACGGTGGGATTACACTCATCACCGGTCTCGCGGAGGGGATTCCACCCATCCTCACGCCCCGTCGATGGGATTCCACTCATCATCGACTAATATATACAACAAATTTCTGGGCGAACCCGTACTCCTCCTTGGTGACTCAACGCCACCAAGGCCACGCGCGAATTTAGACTCATGTGTGCACACTAACATCCTAATGATCGATCATTTGTACTCAAGCATACTAGTGCCAACATTTAACTTAAATCCATATTATTCAATACAACCAATTCCGTGCTTAGCACGTACTCACCATCATGAACCATTCACATGCATATCATAATGCATCACAAATCATGCCTCATCTCACATGTATAACACATTATACATAAATCATCACATCACAAATATTACGAGGCACATACATCAAATACAAGTTCAACCAATGGCTCTAGTTTAAGTTTAGGATTAGGCTACCACCCCAATCCTAACTCTAGGTGGGTCTACCAAGCCCGACCTAGTCTATATGCTCGAACCAACCATTTAAAACCACTTTAAAACATTAACCACTCACCTAAACTTCCAAGCTCAAAGTCAAGCAAGTAACCACCCCCAAGCTTCCGGATTTCCTCCCGATGCTTCACCGACCCAAGTTCTTGCTTCTAAACAACCTCAATACAATTCAAACAACTTCAAATCAGCCCAAACATCAAAGTACTAACCCGGAATACAATTCAAACACAATTCACAATATTTCAAGCCATGTACAAACCCCACATTTAACCAAACTCAGGCAGCCCCATAATCTCATCCAAAACTCATGTTTCCAACACCTTTATACCCACAAATGATCTCAAATCAACCCTTAACCATAGCACTAACAATAGCCCATCAATTCCAACCTAAAACAACCCCCAAAACTCACCCAAAACCCTTCAAAAACCCCATTTAAACCCAATTTCGGGAATTTGTTCAAAACCAAGAAAAATTCACATATGTGGTACCATTTAGCTCCTAGACTTCATAACTAACAACATTGAATCAAAATATTAAGTTTAACAACATAAAGTTACCATTTTTAATCAAAATCTCCAAAAACTCAATTTCTAAAACTTTGAGGAAAAAGAAAACTAATTGTACTTTTGAAGATAGGGAGTTGAGGAGAAGTCAAAAATGGTATTACCTTTCAAAAACGAGTCGAAATGGAGGAGCTATGTGATGGAATAGTGTTTGAGTGGAGAGAGCTCTTCTATGTCGTTCAAATTGTAAAATGAGGGGAGGAAGAAGACAATGCTCTATTTTAGTAAAAAGGGTTTTAAAATAAAGTTCCATTATTTACGATTTTGCCATTAATGAAATGACAATTCCCATCTTTTCAAAATTTCCATGCAAGATGTAAAACAATTCAATTTAGTCCAACACACAATTATTTGTTTTTGAAACCCGAGGCCCAAAAGATTATTTTAAATTTTAAAACCGAACCCACAATAATATTAAAATATTATTTTCACCTGACCCCTAAACCCGGGTGTTACAACTCTCCCCCACTTAAGAAATTTCATCCCCGAAATTACCTGACGGAAACAAATACGGAAACTGCTCAACCATATCCGCTTTCCTCTCCCACGTGGCCTCTTCCACACCTCTATGTCTCCACAACACCTTGACCAACTCTATGGTCTTACCACGCAACACCTTGCTATTAGAAGCAAGTATCTCGACAGGCTCTTCATTGTAAGACAAATCCGGATTCAACTCTATCTCCTTAACGGGCATAACATGAGAAGGATCTGACCTATATCTCCTAAGCATCGACATATGAAAGACATCATGGATCTTCTCCAACTCAGAAGGTAACCTCAAACGGTAAGCTACAGGCCCAATCCGCTCAACTATCTCATACGAACCAATGAACCTCGGACTCAACTTGCCCTTCCGGCCAAATCTCATTACCTTCTTCCACGGAGATACTTTTGTAGAACTTATGTTTTGATATAATAATTGAAAAATGTTTTGGACTAATTTGAAAAGAATTTAAAACTTGGTTTTAAGTCCAAACAACTTGAATTTATGTTTGAGGTATTTTAAGAGGCTTTTGGCAAAGATTTTTCATGTTTTAAACAGCCAAACTTGTGTTTTCAAGTCATCAGTATCGATACGGTTGTACCCGTATCGATACCTTTTTGGCCTAGTTTGGCCACTGTCAAAACCCGTATCGATACGAGGGTTTAGCGTATCGATACGGACCGGGGTCGTTTCGATACGCCACGTCAGCGTACCGATCCCTGTTCAACTACCCCAACGGCTATTTCCCAACGACCATTCAAATGTGCAGCCGTACCGATACGCCCTCAAGCGTATCGATACCCTCAGCTGGCAAGAGCTCAACGGCTAGTTCCTATGAAGGCCGTATCGATACCGTTCTAAGTGTATCGATACCCCTGTGCTGGCAAGAGCCCAACGGCTATTTCTTCAAGAAGGCCGTATCGATACCGTTCCACGTGTATCGATACTGGTAGCTGCAGAACAGCATTAATGAAGGGAAATAAAGTCCTCAACGGCTCCAATTCATCCCCAACGGTCCTAAACGGCTATAAACTCAATTGGGAGTATAAAAGGGACCTCCAAGCATCAAGAGAAGACTAATGCTTCAATTGTCAATCAACAAATGATCAAGAAATGTCTTAGCACTTAAATTGTCAATTCTTGTATAGACAAACACTAGTGAGCCAAAATTGTCAAATTTGCTCAAGTGTTTTAGGTTTTGGGTGAGTGCTTAATTGTGCAAACAAACACCTATTAGAGGGTTTAAGTTTGCTTTCATTTGTCTCTTTGTAAAAGAGGGTTTTGATCAAGGCTTGGGTAGAAGCTTGATCGTTTGTAAGGGTTTCCTCCTAATCCTAGAAAAGGGGACGAATCAATTAGTGGATTGATTGTGAAATCCTTAGTGGGAAGCTAAGGTAGTGGATGTAGGTGCTTGTTAGAAGGCCGAACCACTATAAATCCTTGTGTCTTTAATCTTTCTAGCTTCCTAAACCCTTCCACCCAAATATCCACCTCTCCACCACTTGGTGAGCATAATTGGTTGATCGAATCGAGCTCCACACAACCCAACAATTGGTATCAGAGCTTGGCTCAATCGAAGAGGATTCACATCCTATTGAGAAGATCCGGCAAGCTCGATCACTTTTTCATCAACCGGCTCAAATGGCGCAATCCATAGACAAACCGCCTTTCTTTGACGGAGACCACTACGCCCATTGGAAGACAAAGATGAAATTCTTCATCAAATCAAAAGATTACAAGTTATGGGATGTAGTTGAAGATGGTCCGTTCGTGCCTAAACAAAGTAAAGCGGAATGGAGTGCCGACGATCGCAAGAAGATGGAGCTAAATTGCAAAGCCTTGCACATCTTGTTTTGTGCATTTGGTCCATCCATCTATGAGAAGATGTCTTCTTGTGAGAGTGCCAAGGAGGTATGGGACAAGCTTGAAGTCACATACGAGGGGACAAACGAAGTCAAGGAGACCAAGATTGGGCTCCTAACCTTGGAGTATGAGAACTTCAAAATGGATCCGGAAGAGAACATCGAGAAGATGTTTGATCGGTTCTCCACCATCACAAATGGTCTTAAAGGTTATGGAGAAGCCATCCCGGAGGAGAAGATTGTTCGAAAGCTCATCTACTCACTTCCCGAGTCTTGGGACTCAAAGAGGACCGCCATCATCGAAGCCAAAAACTTGAAGACCTTGAAGCTTGATGAACTCATGGGGTCACTCCTTACTCATCAAATCATGAAGAAGAACAAGGAGGATGAGAAGAAGAGGGAAGAAATAAGAGCTATGGGAGAGAAGAAAATCAAAGGGCTTGGCATCAATGCAAGTGCCATGGCTCTCAAATCCTCCACTTGCCATCATGTCTACTCAAGTGAAGAGGAGGATGAAGATGAAGAGATAGTTCATCTCTTCAAGAAGTGTGCCCCTTTCATGAAGAAAGCCTTGAGAGAGCTTGAACGAGAACCAAGAAGAAAGGAGAGGGCAAGCACTTCAAGCCATAAGAAGAAGGCACAATTGGCTACTTGGAGTGATGAGGACTCCACCGACGATGAACAAGCCAACCTTTGCCTTATGGCCATCGAAGAAGATTCAAGGGTAAATTCTAATTCATCTACTTCATGTTCTTACACTTTTGATGAATTACAAGATGCCTATGATGAATTGGTTTTAGATTTTAAAAGCCACATTTTGAAAAACAATAAATTGATTTCAAAGTTAAAAATTCAAAATGATTTGCTTTCTAAAACCAAACTTGAACTTGAAGCAAAACTTGAAGAGTTTGAACTAAAATGTCTTGATTTGCAAAAATTGCTTCAAAATGTTCAAGTAGAAAAAGATTTGATTTCCAAAGAGCTTGAAAAGAAAAACAATTTTGGAAAATCAAATTTTTATGTTAGACAATCTAGTGCCCCTAGATTTATAAATGGTAAATGTTTTAGAAGTGTTTGGGTCCCAAAAGGACTTAATACTTCAACTAAAAAGGATGAAATTGAAAAATGGATTCCAAAGGGGACTAAATTTTGTGCAACTAACGTTTATGGATCCAAAGCAATTTGGATACCAACAGTTACTTGATTGTCTATTGTAGGTGTGATGGAGATGTTCAACAAGTCAAACATTGAGGAGGAGCTCCATACACACAAGGAAGAACACTTGGAGAAGGAAGGCTTCACATCCTCCCTTAAATTCAAGTGTTGGTAAAATTCTAGTTGTTTTTGCTTTTATTTGTTTATTTTAATTTAAATTCAACTAGATGATCATTTATGTTGGACTAACATTTTGATGATGCTTTGAGTAAGGGGGAGCCAATTTTTAAAACCAAAATTTTAAGTGTGTCAAATTTTTTTTGCCTCCTATGTTATCTTGAACTTAAATGTCATTTTAAATTCTTTTTGATATAACAAAAAGGGGGAGAAATGGTTTGAAAAATTGAATTTTCAAATGAATAAGGGGGAGCTTTACTTAATTTCATATCCTTAATCTCTTATTCACATTTTTAAAGTTAAAGGGGGAGAAACCCAAACAATTTTTCAAGTGAGTTTTATTATATCAAAAAGGGGGAGATTGTAGAACTTATGTTTTGATATAATAATTGAAAAATGTTTTGGACTAATTTGAAAAGAATTTAAAACTTGGTTTTAAGTCCAAACAACTTGAATTTATGTTTGAGGTATTTTAAGAGGCTTTTGGCAAAGATTTTTCATGTTTTAAACAGCCAAACTTGTGTTTTCAAGTCATCAGTATCGATACGGTTGTACCCGTATCGATACCTTTTTGGCCTAGTTTGGCCACTGTCAAAACCCGTATCGATACGAGGGTTTAGCGTATCGATACGGACCGGGGTCGTTTCGATACGCCACGTCAGCGTACCGATCCCTGTTCAACTACCCCAACGGCTATTTCCCAACGACCATTCAAATGTGCAGCCGTACCGATACGCCCTCAAGCGTATCGATACCCTCAGCTGGCAAGAGCTCAACGGCTAGTTCCTATGAAGGCCGTATCGATACCGTTCTAAGTGTATCGATACCCCTGTGCTGGCAAGAGCCCAACGGCTATTTCTTCAAGAAGGCCGTATCGATACCGTTCCACGTGTATCGATACTGGTAGCTGCAGAACAGCATTAATGAAGGGAAATAAAGTCCTCAACGGCTCCAATTCATCCCCAACGGTCCTAAACGGCTATAAACTCAATTGGGAGTATAAAAGGGACCTCTAAGCATCAAGAGAAGACTAATGCTTCAATTGTCAATCAACAAATGATCAAGAAATGTCTTAGCACTTAAATTGTCAATTCTTGTATAGACAAACACTAGTGAGCCAAAATTGTCAAATTTGCTCAAGTGTTTTAGGTTTTGGGTGAGTGCTTAATTGTGCAAACAAACACCTATTAGAGGGTTTAAGTTTGCTTTCATTTGTCTCTTTGTAAAAGAGGGTTTTGATCAAGGCTTGGGTAGAAGCTTGATCGTTTGTAAGGGTTTCCTCCTAATCCTAGAAAAAGGGACGAATCAATTAGTGGATTGATTGTGAAATCCTTAGTGGGAAGCTAAGGTAGTGGATGTAGGTGCTTGTTAGAAGGCCGAACCACTATAAATCCTTGTGTCTTTAATCTTTCTAGCTTCCTAAACCCTTCCACCCAAATATCCACCTCTCCACCACTTGGTGAGCATAATTGGTTGATCGAATCGAGCTCCACACAACCCAACAACTTTCAGAAACACTTTCTCACCCACGGAGAACTCAATCTCTTTCCTCTTCAAATCCGCATAAGACTTCTGACGATCGGAAGCTGCTTTCAAACGGTCACAGATCAACTTCACTTTGTCGGTAGTCCCCTTAAGCAAATTCGGAATAGGTAACAATCTCTGACCTGTTTCAGCCCAACAAATCGGAGTCCTACATCGTCTACCATACAAAGCCTCATAGGGAGCCATCTGAATACTAGACTGATAACTGTTGTTGTAAGCAAACTCAACTAAAGGTAGGTGCTTCTCCCAAGAACCCTGGAAGTCAATCACACAACAACGAAGCATATCCTCTAGAATCTGTATCACTCGCTCTGACTGCCCATCGGAATGCGGATGATAAGACGTACTGAAATGCAATCGGCTACCTAGAGCACTATGCAAGCAACCCTAGAACCTCGAAGTAAATCTAGGATCTCTATTTGAAACAATAGACTTCGGAACTCCATGAAGTCTAACAATCTCACGGATGTACAAGTTTGCTAACTTGTATAAAGAATCTGTAGTGTTCACTGCTAAGAAGTGAGCACACTTAGTGAACCTATCAACAATCACTCATACAGAATTCTTCTTCGAAGGAGACAATGGTAACCCCGACACAAAGTCCATGGTGATCCTCTCCCATTTCCATTCCGAAATTTTCAAAGGCTGTAACAAACCTGAAGGAACCTGATGTTCTGCCTTCACTCTTTGACAAACCATACAACGGCTCACATACTCGACTACATCTTTCTTCAAACCAACCCAGAAGTAATCATTCTTCAAGTCACGATACATCTTGGTACTACCCGAATGCATAGAAAAAGGACTCGAATGTGCTTCACTCAGAATCTGACGTCTCAACTCAACATCTTCTGGTACAACAATTCTATCTCTAAAGCATAACAAGTTCTCACCACTGAAACTATACTCGGTCGGTCTTCCTTCGGCTATGTCCTGAACATGAGGAACTAAAGTCACATCTTTCAACTGCTTCTCTCTAATCAACTGAATCAAAGAAGGCTTCACTTGCAACTCGGTGATCAAACCACCATCATCAGACACACTCAATCGAGCAAACATAGCTCTCAACTCAACGGCCACTTTTCTACTCAAAGCATCGGCTACTACATTTGCCTTACCCGGATGGTACTTAATGGTCAAATCATAATTTTTTAACAACTCAAGCCATCTTCTTTGTCTCAAGTTCAACTCTTTTTGTGTCATCAAGTACTTCAAGCTCTTGTGATCGGTGTAAACTATACACTTCTCACCATACAAGTAATGACGCTAAACCTTCAATGCAAAAACAACCGCGGCTAACTCTATATCATGAGTAGGATAGTTCTTCTCATGAACCTTCAACTGTCTAGAAGCGTAAGAAACAACTCTTCTCTCTTGCATCAAAACACATCCTAAACCTACGTAGGAAGCATCACTATAAATCACAAATTCTTTACCTGAGACAGGTTGCACTAACACTAGGGCATTTGTCAAAGCTTCTTTCAATTTCTCAAAGGCCTTCTGTCTTGCATCTGACCATTCAAACTTAACTCATTTTTGCAACAATATAGTCAAAGGAGCAGCTACTCTAGAGAAACCTTCGACAAATCTCCTATAGTAACCGGCTAATCCTAGGAAACTCCTAATCTCTGTCACAGACTTAGGTTGTTTCCACTCAACAATAGCCCCAATCTTCGATGGATCAACATGGATACCTTCGGCCGAAACATCATGGCCAAGAAATACAACCTCTCGAATCCAGAACTCACATTTACTAAGCTTCGCATACAACTGATTGATCAACAATCTCTATAAAACAAATCTCAAGTGCTCATCATGCTCATATTCTGTCTTCGAGTACACAAGTATATCATCAATAAAAACAACTACAAAATAGTCTAGATAGTCTCTAAAAATTCTGTTCATCATATCCATGAATGCTTCAGGTGCATTCGTGAGCCCAAACGACATCACAAGAAACTCATAGTGACCATATCTAGTTCTAAAAGCTGTCTTCGGAACATCACACTCTTTCACTTCAACTGGTAGTACCCGGATCTCAAATCTATCTTCGAGAACACTGAAGCACCTCTCAACTGATCAAAAAAATCATCTATGCGAAGCAACGAATACTTGTTCTTCACAGTGAACTGATTCAACTGCCTGTAGTCAATGCACATGCGCATATTACCATCTTTCTTTTTCACAGACAACACATGAGCACCCCAAGGAGAACTACTAGGCCTAATGAAACCACGGTCTAATAATTCTTGCAACTGACTCTTCAATTCTTTCAAATCTTTAGGAGCCATACGATACGGAGCTATCGAAACTGGATTAGACCCGGAAATAGTCTCAATCACAAACTCAACATCTCTATTAGGAGGTAAACCCGGCAATTCTTCAGGAATCACATCCGGAAAGTCACAAACTGTTCTAATATCCTTCGGTCTAGCTTCACTCATATTCGGATTCATAACATAAGCTAAGTAAGCCCCACATCCGGAATCCATCAACCTATGAGCCTCTAAAGCTGACACAACATTAGTCAAGAACTTAATGTTCTCGCCTACTACTACTACCTCGTAGTAGTAGTGGGAGAAAATACCCGACCCGATTGACCCGACCCGAAAACCCGACGACCCGAAACAAAAATACCGGGTAATTCCCGAAAAAAAATTACCCGGCCCGGCAAATTTCCCGGGACACGGGCCGAAAGTTTTCCCTTACCGGGTACCCGACCCGACCCGATAAAATTTAATATATATATATATATATATATATATATATATATATATATATATATATATATTTTATATTTAAAATTATATTTTTATTTTATGTTTCTTAATATTTTCACTCTAATATTAAGTTTAAATCCCTACATTTTTTCTATGTTTGTATTATATTCTTTTAAGTTTTAAGTTTTTTTTTTGAAAACTCCATGAACATGGCGATTGGAATAAACTTCAAAACAGTGCCTAATGTAACAAGTAATACACATTAAACTTTTTAATGTACAAACTTCTTTATTCTAGCTATAGCTATATGTTAATATATAGCAACAGAGGTAAAACATAAGTTTAACAGTGCCTAAAGCAACTTACTCTATAAACTTCAAAACAGTGCCTAAAGCAACTTACTCTATAAAACGCAAACCCATAATCAACACCACCAGCGTTTTGCTTTCATAATCTGTTGATTTATGCAACCAGAAACGGCAGAATGGTGAGCATAAAGGCAGTTTTAAGTTTAATTTTTTTTAAAATATTTTTGTGTTTAACACGTGATTTTTTTATTTTAAAATTAAAAAAATAGAAACCGGGTACCCGGTACCCGATTACCTGGGTACCCGAATTTTACGGGTACCCGAATCCCGGGTACCCGGATATAATGGGCCGGGACACGGGCCGTTTAATGAGGTACCCGGATGAACCGAGTACCCGGTTTTTCGGGTACCCGAATCCCGGGTACCCGAAAATTCCCACCCCTACCTCGTAGTCATCAGAAAGCTTCAAGGAAATCCTCTACGTCTCAAAATCCACACTAGCCCGGTGCTCAACCAACCAGTCCATACCCAGAATAATATCGAAACCATAAAAAGGAAGTTCCATCATATCAACAGAGAACACATGGCCCTGAATCTTCAGTGGACATCTCCTATACATACGTCTAACCACAACTGTCTCACCAAAAGAACTAGTCACATGCATACCTACATCTAAGATCTCAACAGGTATATCTAACTTCCGTGCATGCTCACGCAAAATGTAGGAATGTGTAGAACTCGAATCAACCAAAGAAAGCAAAGACATAGACTGTAACTCAAAATTACCTGCTATCACATCAGTGTCGTTCCCGGCCTCTCTCTGAGCATAAACTCTCGCTTGTCCTCCTGCCTCTGGCTGCACTGCCACAACATGATCAAGGTTCCTCTGAGCATCTACCCTAGGGGCATCAGCCCTAGGCTGGAAGTAGCCACGACCGCGCCCACGACCTCTCTGAAAATCATTTGCTCTCGCAGGAGCCTGAGAAATGTTTGGTGCCTGTGCCGCCTGATGCGGACAATCCCTCCTAAAGTGGTCCCTCGAACCACAGTTCCAACAAGCATGGAAGTTACCCCAACACTCACCAGTGTGTTGTCTCCCACAACGGGTGCACTCAGGCAACCGCCCTCCTCCTCTATGGCCCTGATGGCCCCTACCATGATGGTCACCGCCACGTCTATGGACGAACTGATGTCCGCCACCTCTATGCCTCTTGGCATCTCTATCGTCAAAGTTGTTGTGTCTCTTACCAGAACTAGATCCTCTAGAATGCTAGGTCAACCCCAAGCTATGCTCAATGTCCTTGGCTCTAGCAACCAAGACATCAAAGTCAGAATAATCAGAAGCTAAGGTATACCTCTTAACTTCCTCATGAAGCCCATATCTGAAACGATCACATCGGGCCCTCTCAGTAGGCACTAACTCTGAAGCATACTGACTCAGACGAACAAAGCGGATCTCGTAGTCAGTCACGGTAGCATCTCCCTGAACAAGAGCCATAAACTCCCGCTTCTTCTCATCTAGATACCTCGGTCCCAAGTACCTCTTTCTGAAAGTAGACTCAAAGAAATCTCAATCAATCTCTGCCTCTGGAACTCCAGTAGTAATGGTGACCCACCAGGTGTAGGCATCACCCTGAAGCAAGGAAATCACACAGCCCAATCTATGTGCGCCCACACAACCCTTCTGAGCTAAGATGCGAACTGTCTTCTCCAACCATAACTCAGACCTCTCTGGAGTAGACCCTCTGAACTCTTCGGCCCCCAAGCTACGGAGCCTCTCCAAAGGTAGACTAGCATCGTCACACCTAGGCTGAGCTGCAGCCTGAGCTCCCGCAACTACGGCCTGAAATGCTCCCGCTATAGCTTGCACTAGCGAAGTCATATCAATTCCGGCCGGACCTTGGCCACCTTGAGGTCCCTCTCCTTCAGCTCCATTCTCGCCTCCAACTCCAGGCAGAGGAGGTGGTGGTGGTGGAGGTGGTGGAGGAACTCCAGCTCCAGCAGCAGGCTCCAACACTTGAGCCTCAACTCCAACCACCGGCTCAACAGGAGTCGCAACACGTGGTTCCTGACGAACCACTCTCGGCCTAGACATCGCTCGCAAACGATAACTACAACCATAACAAACAAGATATACAAGATTGGGTTAGCAAGGCAAGGCTTCCAAGTGCTCAAGTACGTTTTCCCCACTTAAAAATCCTTTTCCGATGTAAAAGCAGCAATGGGACTCCCAAACAACATGCTTTTAAACAAACCAATCAACATACTTGTCACACAAGCAATCATGCTTATAATACAAGCAAACACCGTGCATATCAATACAAAACTTGAACTTACCTCACTTACCTGTCCAAGGTCTCGGTAACCTTAAGCTCTGATACCAACAAGTGTAACCCCCTCGTCCCGGTCCGGACGCTTGACCGGTCCGAGTGGGCCACACGGGGAAAACCGAAGTGAAACCCGTTAAGGTTCCTCCTCAGTTAAAGACCCAGAAAATTTCTTTTTAATTTAATCTTTTCTAAAGGCTCATTTGAATCCTATGTGATCATGACAGCGGAAAGACAAGCATTCATAAAATACTAACTCGAACAAGCTATGCAAAACAGTCCCTTTTTAAATTATTAAGCAGGCCGTTTTGAAACACCCTCAAGGTGTATCGAAACGCCTTGACCTGGTCAACGGTTCTAGCCTACACGAAGAGGCCGTATCGGAATGGAGGTCAACCGTTCCGAAACACCCTCAACGGTCAACTTCTCGTGGTCAACGAGATTTTGACCGTTTCGAAACCCTTAGACCCGTTTCGAAACACTTTCATCTCGTCAATTTCTTAGAATTCCAGTAGCCAAAACGTTCCGATACTCGTTTTGGAACAAGGGTTTCACAGGCCAAACCGTATCGAAACGCGTTCCGATACAGGGTCCCTGGAGCCTTACCCGTTCCGAAACGGCCCAGCTCGTTTCGAAACGCGGGCTGTCTGCAACCTTCGAAAATCAGACTTAGGCATTTCTCAACAATTTTAAGGGCCCTAAATGACCCCAAACAACACTCAGCATATGCATACATGATCTAGAGGCATTGATCCTAAGACAAACATGCTCAAACACCCAAAACATATAAAGGAACATCCAATCAAGGCATTTCCAAAAGCACACTTCAACATAGTCAACACTTAGACAATTTAAGGTAAGCCAAATACCAACATGGTTACAAGCATGGCATACATCCCAAAAGCCAATTTAACAAGCACATACGAGGAGTCTAACATGCTCCTAAACAACAACAATAACATATTCCAAAAGCATCATAACACGATTACATGTCCCATTGCTTGACCATTACATCATAATTAAAATGTTCATACTTGGTAGCTAAACAAGCACCACGAAGCACACTTGGAGGCCCCTTCTTGCACTTAGCAACCCACGAACTAAGGATCTGCATTGTCGAACAAAGAGAGAGCGTAAGCAATAAGCTTAGTGAGGGTAAGCTCTTTAAAAACAAACCTCGACAATGCAGGGTCCAAGCACGATCTCAACCAAGGTAAATGCATGATTATACCATTGATCCTCAAGAGCCAAATGTTAAAGATGCATGAACAATGTCCAATTATATGCCATGCTCAACAAGCTCTATTTCACACATATGTAAACACATATAAACATCCAAGTAGATATCACATTCCACAACACATTGATACACATATCAATCAATACTGGCACCTAGCTATGACCCGAATACGCGGATAAACACGTTGGAACTCACATCCAACTACCACTTTACCTCACGGTGGGATTACACTCATCACCGGTCTCGCGGAGGGGATTCCACTCATCTTCACGTCCCGTCGATGGGATTCCACTCATCATCGACTAATATATACAATAAATTTCCGGGCGAACCCGTACTCCTCCTTGGTGACTCAACGCCACCAAGGTCACGCGCGAATTTAGACTCATGTGTGCACACTAACATCCTAATGATCGATCATTTGTACTCAAGCATACTAGTGCCAACATTTAACTTAAATCCACATTATTCAATACAACCAATTACGTGCTTAGCACGTACTCACCATCATGAACCATTTACATGCATATCATAATGCATCACAAATCATGCCTCATCTCACATGTATAACACATTATACATAAATCATCACATCACAAATATTACGAGGCACATACATCAAATACAAGTTCAACCAATGGCTCTAGTTTAAGTTTAGGATTAGGCTACCACCCCAATCCTAACTCTAGGTGGGTCTACCAAGCCCGACTAGTCTATATGTTCGAACCAACCATTTAAAACCACTTTAAAACATTAACCACTCACCTAAACTTCCAAGCTCAAAGCCAAGCAAGCAACCACCCTCAAGCTTCCGGATTTCCTCCCGATGCTTCACCGACCCAAGTTCTCGCTTCTAAACAACCTCAATACAATTCAAACAACTTCAAATCAGCCCAAACATCAAAGTACTAACCCGGAATACAATTCAAACACAATTCACAATATTTCAAGCCATGTACAAACCCCACATTTAACCAAACTCGAGAAGCCCCATAATCTCATCCAAAACTCATGTTTTCAACACCTTTTATACCCACAAATGATCCCAAATCAACCCCTAACCATAGCACTAACAATAGCCCATCAATTCCAACCTAAAACAACCCCCAAAACTCACCCAAAACCCTTCAAAAACCCCATTTAAACCTAATTTTGGGAATTTGTTCAAAACCAAGAAAAAATCACATATGTGGTACCATTTAGCTCCTAGACTTCATAACTAACAACATTGAATCAAAATATTAAGTTTAACAACATAAAGCTGCCATTTTTAATCAAAATCTCCAAAAACTCAATTTCTAAAACTTTGAGGAAAATGAAAACTAATTGTACTTTTGAAGAGAGGGAGTTGAGGAGAAGTCAAAAATGGTATTACCTTTCAAAAACGAGTCGAAATGGAGGAACTATGTGATGGAATAGTGTTTGGGTGGAGAGAGCTCTTCTATGTCGTTCAAATTGTAAAATGAGGGGAGGAAGAAGACAATGCTCTATTTTAGTAAAAAGGGTTTTAAAATAAAGTTCCATTATTTATGGTTTTGCCATTAATGAAATGGTAATTCCCATCTTTTCAAAATTTCAATGCAAGATGTAAAACAATTCAATTTAGTCCAACACACAATTATTTGTTTTTGAAACCCGAGGCTCAAAAGATTATTTTAAATTTTAAAATCGAACTCACAATAATATTAAAATATTATTTTCACCTGACCCCTAAACACGGGTGTTACACGATAAAAGGATAGAGATGTTGAACAGATAGAGCTTAAGGGTCTATTTGGTTTTATAAAATGTTATCTATTTTCATTTTCAAGTTTTCAAAAAATAGAAAACATATTTTTTAATATAAATGAGAACTTGTTTTTTATAGAGAAGTCGCATAGTGTTGAAAGAAAAAGCAAAGAAACAACACAACAAACGGGTCACAAACGGACCAGAGAAACACAGTGATAGGCCGATGAAAGAAAAAACACAAAACAAGAAACAAAGAAAAGAAAGAAAAGCAACAAAAACATAGCACAACACAAAAAACATACAAAACAAAGGACATGAAACACAAGCGAAAATGAACAAACGACGACCGCAACCGAGGAAACCACAATGCCAACAACCAGATTCGCCAGATGCGTGTCATTTTGAGGGTCACCTAGGGAGATGCAGTGGGAACCACCAACAAAAACATTATATAAGAAATGGGGGATTGAAGGATGAGGCTTCTAGAGAAAAACATGTCAAAAATTAGGGAGATCAGACAATAATCGGCACAAGCAAAGAAATGATGACGACAGAGAGACCGAAGAGAACCAAATCGCCCTCACCATTCCTGTAAACACCAAAAGAAGAAAGAAGAGGAGAAAAAAACCAGAAAAGGAAAAAACAAAAGAACACCAGTGGAGGAGACACCACCAAACTCCGATCCACAGTGACGAAAGCCACCCAAGAAATCTCCGACCGATGTTTCAAAAGAAATTGTTCCCCTCAAAATGTCGGAGTGAGGGTGGAGAGGGGAGCCCCGAGGGCGAATCCAACGAGCACCCATTGAGTCTTGTGGCTCAACAACGGTGAAAGAGGTTATTAATCCGGATAGGAACTGACCAGACCACCAATGACTGGTGGCCGGTTGAAAAGAGGCGCAACTAGGATTTTCTACTTTAAGAGAGAAAAGAGAAGTTTTTAGGTTTTTTGGACTTTGCAATGAAAATTTGTTTTTGAAAATAAAATAGTGAAAATGTGTTTGATATCTAGTTTTTTAAAATGGATAACTACCTATTTAGTACCCCACCTATGCTCGCATTCCTACTTTAGTACCCCACCTATTTTTTTGATAAAATAATACCTAACGTTACGTTTCGTTTTCAAAATGATACCCCAACCGTTAAAAATAAACGAAAAAGCTTATGTGAATTTTTTTATTTTTTTTCAATTTCTCTCTCCTACTCAGCACATAAAATACCAAAGAAAATAAAATTCCTTCTATGCTGTAAGTGGGAATCAAACCTAAAACCTCATGGACTAAAGGCTAAGCGCCCAACCATTGAGCCAAGCACCAAATTATGATTAAAACCAACCAAAGCAATATTTAACTTAACCAAAGTTACCACCACAAAATAAAACAAAAATTTCTATAATAAAGAATCGAACTTGAGACCTCTTGTAAAATGAATATTATGCAGAGCCATTAAGCTAAGTTACTAACACATTTTAAATTCATTAGAACTAATATTTAACTTTAATTTCACTACCACTAAACTAAATAAATATTTATTTTTTTGTTATAAAACTAATTTTAAAACATTCATAAAAAATTAAATTTATAATATATAATATGCTGATTAGGAGAGAGAAATTGAAAAAATAAAAATAAAAAAATCCACATAAACTTTTTCGTTTATTTTTAACGGCTGGGGTACCATTTTGAAAACGTAAAATTAGGTATTATTTTGTCAAAAAAAAATAGGTGGATACTAAAGTAGGAATGCGGGGATAGGTGGTGTACTAAATAGGTAGTTGTCCCTTTTTAAAATTAAAATGAACAAGTAATTATCAAATAATTAAATAAAAATAAAAATATTAAAAATATAATAAATTAAATATAACTAAATAGACAAAAAAATTAAAATCAATAAAAATAGTTTTTATTCTTAATAAGAATAATATAAAATGTGTTTCACTAGAAGTAAATATTACCAATTCCTAATTACTATTTTTTAGATTCTCGATTATGCCTATAATTAATCTATAATAATGTTGTAATTTTGTTATTAACTTGGGCCATTTCAGCAGTTTGTAACATATTAAATTTGACATGTTCCTCATTTGAACTAAGTTTTTGTTCATTTTCTCTTTCACCATCTTCAAACAATGCATCATTTTCAGCTTTCAACTTAATAAAATTATGAACAGTACAACATGTTTTCGGTATATAACGTTGTTTTCTAAGAGGATAATTGGGTATATCCCTCAATATAGCATTTTTTTTTCAACACACCAATACTTCGCTCAATCACATTTCAAACGGAAGAATGTCTCATATTAAATAATATTCTCAATAGTACTTTGCTCAATCACATTTCGCCTACCCGCAAAGTCACATGTATAGTATCTTTGTCCACGAAATGATGCTAAAAATTCTGTTATGTTTGGATACCCACACGCCTATGAAACGAATACACAAATAATAAAATTAAAATACAACAAAATTATCACACAAAAATTTTCAAAAAAAGTAAAAATGAATACTCATATTTACATGTAGTAATAATAAAAATAAAAAATAAAAGTAGGTTTAATTGTTTACCTGATAAAGAAGTAGAGGAGAAGAAAAAATTTAATGATTGATGAGATATAAAAGTGGAGAGGTTATTTTGAAGACTAAAAAAATTGATATTTAAATATTGAAAAAGGGTTAAAATGTAAAGAAAAAAATTGTCATTAGAAGAATATGATCTCGGGCTAAGTAAACTTAAAATTTTAAAATCCCTTGTTGTCATGTTTTTTATTTTTCTAAAACATTTTGAATGAAAATAGTGAAATTATCTTTTTTAATGTTTTCAAATTCTCATTCATTTTCGTTTTATTTTCTAGAAATCATTTTTTAATTTTACAATCAAACGTGTTTTCATCAACATTTTCTATTTTCCAATAAAATGAAAATAACCTTTGTTCTCTCAAACCAAATACACTGAGCTCAGCAGATCCAACATATATCGAACTATGTAAAACAAATTAAATTTGATCTTGGACCTGTTTAATCTTACCTAAATTATAATTATTAATTAAAATTTTATATCTAATATATATTTTATTATAAAATCATATAAATATAAAATATTTTTAAATTTTTAATATTGAATGAATAGTATCAAAACAAATACGGATAAAAAATATCTTGTATCTAATGCTTGAACAAGAACTATACCCATGCCAAATAACAAAGTCCCCCACCCCAAGGAAATTAGTGGGAAGAGCACTTGAGGATACAATTGTTAAATTTATTAAAAGACTAATTCATAGGTAATTATATCATACGTTGGCGGTGGAAATTAAAAGTTTTACAAGTGTTTTAGTTTTAGAGTTTATGAACTTAGTTTAAGGTATACAGTTTATATGTAGGGGTTTAGAATTTAAGGACAGTGGCTAAAATTTAGAGTTTAGGGGTTAAAATTTAGGGTTTATAAGTTAAAACCTAAACTTTCACCAGGTTACACTAAAAACTAAACTTTAATCCCTACAACCTAAATTCTAATTCATATTAATGGCCATATTTAGCAATTAGCGGATAGCTGATAGCAGATTATATCAGCTATTAGCTGATAGCTGATTGCATTAGCTGATTTGATTAACAGATTGTGTTAGTTGATTGTAAAAAAGTGTTTGATAGAATTAATTGATAGCTGATAGTTGTTTGATTATTTAAACAAGCAAAATGACATATAACGACATGATATATTTGATACTTGTTTTAATAGTTTATTAGTTATTAATATTTTGTATTTAGTAATATTAATTAAATTATAAAAAAATATTTTTTAATATGACATTACTAATCATATTTAAAGATTCATATATTAATTTATTATAAAGATTCACTAATTGGTTCAATGACTAAAAATACTCTTATTATTTCATTTATTTAAATTCCAATCTCGCCTTAGAAATATAACACCTCTCTACTTGTTAAAAATAAATTTATCTTGTAATTTTGACGGAATCTTGCTTAACATTGGATTTACATTCACTGCCACCAATATTTCATTTGCATAACTTGTCCTACTGCTACCGCAGCCGCCATTTGTGGCTTCATTTCAAGCTCAGCTCCGGCTTCTCCATCTGGCATAGTTTCAACTTTCAAGGTATGGGTAGGCTTAATTCTTCTCTGATTCTTCGTTCTGTTGTCAATGGTGGTAGGATTCGTTCTAATCTCCACTCCTCTTCTAACACCATCGAATCCTTAAGTAAGAAATCCATATCTGTGAGTGGAAAGGGGAAAAAGTATGATGGCTTCCATAATGTTGGTGATGCATTGAGTGTGTTTAATAAGATGATCGAGCAGTACCCAAAGCCTTCCATTGTGGAATTCACTAAATTATTAGCTGCCATTGTTAGAATGAAACATTATGCCACTGTTATTTCTATGTGTAGCCGTATGGAATTACTAGGAGTTCCTCATAATGTTTATTCCTTGAACATCTTGATTAATTGCTTCTGTCAATTAGGTCGGGTTGATTTTGGGTATTCTGTTTTGGGGAAAATGCTCAAGTTAGGTGTTGAACCTAATGTTGTAACTTTGTCCACTTTGATTAGTGGACTTTGCAAGCAAAGTAAGATTTCTCAGGCTGTGAGTTTGTTTGATGAAATGGTAGAAAAAGGGTATCAACCTCATTTAATTGTTTACAATACTATTCTGAATGGTTTGTGTAAGACTGGCAGTACGGATAAAACTGTTAGGTTTCTAAGGATGATGGAAAGACGAGGTTTCAAGCCCGATATTGTAGCATATAGCACAGTCATCGACAGTCTTTGTAAGAATGGGTTGATAAAGGAGGCTCTCGATCTCTTCTCCGAAATGAAGGTTAAGGGCATTAGACCAGATATTGTTACTTACAGCTGCTTAATTCACGGTACGTGTAATTCAGGCCAGCAGAAGGAGGCAGCAAGGCTGTTGAATGAAATGGTGGATAACAATATTTCACTCAACATTGTCACATATAACATATTGATCGACAGTCTTTGTAAGAAAGGGATGATAAAGGAGGCTCTCGCTCTCTTCTCCGATGTGAAAGTTAAGGGCATTAGACCAACTACTGTTACTTACAGTTGCTTAATTCACGGTATGTGTAATTCAGGCCAGCAGAAGGAGGCAGCAAGGCTGTTGAATGAAATGGTGGATAACAATATTTCACTCAACATTGTCACATATAACATATTGATCGACAGTCTTTGTAAGAAAGGGATGATAAAGGAGGCTCTCGCTCTCTTCTCCGAAGTGAAAGTTAAGGGCATTAGACCAACTACTGTTACTTACAGTTGCTTAATTTATGGTTTGTGTAATTTGGGCCAGCAAAAAGAGGCAACTATGCTTTTGAAAGAAATGGTGGATAAAAATATTTCACTCAGCATTGTCACCTATAACATACTGATCAATGTACAGTGCAAGGAGGGATTGATTTCTAAAGCAGTAGATATTGTTGACACAATGAGAAAACAAGGCATTGAGCCTGATGTTGTCACATATAACACATTGGTTGATGCACTTTGCAAGGAAGATATGGTTTCTGAAGCTGAGCATATTGTTGACACAATGATAAAGCGAGGCATTGAGCCCGATGTCTTTACCTATAATGCATTAATAAACAGCCATGGCTTGGGAAACCAAGTGGATAAAGCTAGAAGAGTTTTACAGTTGATGATTGAGAAGGGTTGTGCACCTGATATAGTTAGTTACAACATAATGATCAATGGATACTGCAAAGCTAAAAGGTTAGACGAGGCAATGGAACTCTTTCATGAAATATCTCGGAAAGGACCAATCCCGAATATTGTCACATCAAGCACTCTTATGCAATGCATGTTTCAGTTAGGGAAGGTTTCAACTGCATGTGAATTTTGTAGGAAGATGCTTGCTTCTGGACAAGTTCCAAATATAGTGACATGTTCGATTTTGCTAGATGGTTTTTGCAAAACAGGTAAACTCGAAGAGGCATTGAAACTTTTTCAAGCAATGCGGAACTGTAGATTGGAACTTAATATCGTCTCTTATAGTATCCTAATTGATGGGCTGTGCAAAGCTGGGCACCTTGAAGTTGCGAAGGAATTATTTCATGAACTCGTATTCAGTGGTTTAAAACCGAATGTTTACACATATACCATAATGATTAATGGATTGTCTAAAGAGGGACGCGCAGATGAAGCACACCAATTGTTTAGGAGCATGGGCGATAATGATTGTTTGCCTAATAGTTTTTGTTATAATGTAATGATTCGGGGGTTTCTTCGGAATAATTATACCTTGAAGGCAACACAACTTCTTGCGGAAATGGTTGGTAAGGGATTTTCATCAGATATTTGCACGGCCACTTTATTTGTGAATCTCATCTTAGGTTCTGATAAACCAATCTTGATGTAGATTTACGACTTTACTATAGTGCAAGGATGTTTTACTTGCAATTGAAAATCAATTTATTGATCAACCACTGTGCTGTGATATGTTAAATTATTCTGGAAATTCTAAATCTGTTGCAATGCAAAGTAGTGGTAAGAGCATCATTTTCACTCTTGACAATCCCTCCTTTTGACTGCTATTCTTTTTTACTCCTTAAAAACCTTTTTCTGTTCATCGTATAAGGGTAAAACTTTTTTAGAAAAATCTAATGGTTAGATTTTTCTTTTTACAAATGTATTGAAATTCAATTAAAAATGATTTTGAAATATTTGAGCTTTTAAATTTATATCAGTGACTAGTTTTAAAAACGCCCTTATTATGTTCTGGAAATTAAATTAAATTTTCAAAAAATAATATTTATATCCTATTAAAAATATTTATATTAATTGTATTAATATATCATAGATATTAAACTTTAAGAAAATTAATATAAATTTAAAGTTCAATTAGAGAAAACGTTGCAAAATAAATAATGAAGTTAGACCGAATGTGATAGTAATAGTTTTTTTTAATATAGTGGTGTTATTATATATTCATATTTTTCCTTAATCCCTTGATAAGACACATGCCTTGCAGACACATGTGTTTAAACTCGAGTCTCCTAGAATTAAGAGTGTGCATAATCAAGTTTAATTAATCGTTAATAAATTATTTCGATTAAACGGTAAATTGAGATTGCTCAATATTCGATCATAAATCTAACTAATTAAATAGGATAACCAATTGACCGATTAATTAGAATATAAGATTTGGATAATAGTTTTTTTTATTTTACTTTTCTCACTAAGAATATTAAATTTAAGAGCATGATAGAAAAAAAGTATATAACTTATAAAAACTCACACATTATATTATACACCAAAATCATCCAATAAAAAATCATAACCATTAACTTCTCACTCTCATGACCTATATAAATTAGCAATTTTAATATTATATATATATATATATATATATATATTATTTTCTAGAAATAATATATTATTATTATTTTATATTATATAATCGGTTGGTCAGTTAACCAATATTTCTCAATACTGTGAACCATATTAGAACTATAATAATCTTTTAGAAAAAGAACTCGTACCGAAACTGAATTTCTTGATCAGTTTTTTTTTGGCACAGCTCTACCTAGAATGAACATTACTCTTTTTACCACCGGAGTCACTCGTTGGATTTAAAGCGATAATAGTTCAACATAAATATAATATAAAAATAACATAGATACATAAACTATTAGAAGTCATACTGAATAGATAATTACTGTATTATATAAGTCACTAAAAAGTAACAGAAATATACTTAAAACTTAATGTTGAAGATAATATATTTTTTTTGCTAGAAATGTTGAAGATAATATTAACATGACAAAAATACATGAATGTGTGAATATATACACAAATCGAATTATTAGTTACATAATTTTTAATTTTTTAATGATAAAAAATACTTGAATACACACGCATATATGTAAAATGTATTAGCATTAAACATATACAATATTTAATAGGCTTAATGTACGGTTTGCCCTCTAATGTTTATCAAATTTCTATCTTAGTCTTAACGTATTTTTAAACTCATGGGGTATCTAACGTTTGAGACGTTACCTAAATTATTTAAAAAATTTAACGCGTTCAAATAAAAAAATTGACCAATCATATAACATCACATAAACCCTTTTTTATTTTTTTCTAAAAAATGATTATTACAAATAAAAAAACAAATATATATTAGGGTAAACTACACGGGTGGTCACTCAACTATCACCTTTTCTTATTTTGGTCACTCAACTAACTTTTTTGTCAAAACCGTCACTAATGTTTAGTTTCGTTATCATTTTGGTCACCGGACGTTAAAAAATTAACGGGGATAGTGAAGTGTCAAGGGATAATAACAATTTTAGTCCTAAAACTTGTACATTCTATTAATTAGGCCATAATTCAAAATAACTCATCAAATATATAGGTCAAACCCCAAAATTCTCGTTTTCTTTCTTCTATCCAACCGTTGATTTCAGAGCTTCTGGATAGAGAGGCAAGCTACTAATTATTGAATTATCAGAACTTCTATTCCTTTGGTAAAAAAATCCACATTTATTCAATTCTATATGTAGGTTTAGAAAATATTCAATCTTCATGTAATTCTAACAGTCTCCAGCTTTTTATGCCTTTGTATGATGATGTTTTCACATTTTGGAATTTCAAGTTTAGTTTTGGATCACCTTATTCTATATGATCCAACAGCACTTAGTTATAGGTGAAAAGACACTTATGTTCCATGTTAAACATACAAAAAGGAATATAGTAGAAAGGATTTCATTTTTATTCAACCTGAGATAAACCTTACACCAGCTATCCATTTATAGTACAAGAAATAATAGATTTTCAAAGGCTTTTTACCCTAATAGCCTCATACCAACAAATTCTGATAACAACCCGTGGACAGCTCATCATGCAAGGTGTTAAGTTGTACACCTCAGCCCAAGCCGTTATGCATTGTCTAACATTTTCCCTGCTTGCTTTTTTTCTTCATCTTCAGCTTGGGAGGGTAACAGGACATGAAGACTCCCGCGTAAACATTCAAATTGTTGAACTGGAGCTGGCTTGGTGAGTATATCAGCAAGTTGATATATGGTTGGAACGTAGTTTACTTGCAAGACACCGTTGGCAACTTTCTCGCGAATAAAATGGATGTCAAGGTCAACATGCTTAGTTTGAGCATGATGCACAGGGTTGGCATCCATGGATACGGTGCCCGTGTTGTCGCACCAGAGACGAGGTGTGTCGCGAAGAGAAATGCCCATGTCTGTAAGAATAGAGACGACCCATAGAATTTCTGAGGCAGGTGACTCAAAAGCAAGCCTCGATGTAGGGTAAGATATAGGAGATGCATTATGATCAATAGTTGTCTCTACTAGAGAAGAAGATTCAGGGGGATGATCAAGAGAGTCAGCATGCTCTTCAACATGCTCGTCAACTTGCTCATCAACATGCTCTTCAACTTGCTCTGCAGTAGGAGTAGGATGATCAGATCGAGAATCAATGCTGGAAGGGAACTGCACAAAAGTAGGTCTCGTGGGTGAAGAAGAAGCTGTAGGTACATTCCATGGAAAAACAGTCTCATTAAAGACTACATTTCGAGATACATATAGCCTTCTTGTATGATCAAGACAATAGTAACCTCTATGCTTAGGGGAATATCCCAGAAACAGACACGGAGTGGAGCGAAATTCAAGTTTATGTTTGTTGAAAGGACGTATGTGAGGAAAGCATTCACATCCAAAAACTCTGAGTACACAGTAATCCGGTGGTCGACCATACAATTTCTGATAGGAAGAGACAGTACCCAGACTTCGAGAAGGTAGACGATTGATTAGAAACGTGGCAGTCAACACAGCATATGCCCAAAATTTTAAAGGCATATTTGCTTGAGCCAAAAGTGTAAGAGCAGTCTCGACGATGTGGCGGTGTTTACGTTCCACAACATCATTTTGCTGAGATGAATGAGGACATGTGACCCTATGAATGATACCAAGTTCAGCACATACATTATCCAAAAACTAGAATTCACCACCACCATCCGACTGTATAGCTCGAATGGTTGTATTAAGCTGAGTTTGAATCAAAGAATGAAACACAGTGAAGGCTTTAGAGGCTTCTGATTTAGCTTTAAGAAGATAAACCCATGTATTACGCGTAAACATATCAACAAAAGTTACGTAATATTGATATCCATTAGATCGAACTAAGGCATGTCCCCATACATCTACTTCAACAAGTTCGAAAGGAGCTGAATACACTGTAGAAGACATTCGATAAGGAAGAGTATGACTCTTTCCTAATTGACATGCTTTACAAATAGCATTCTTGGGTAAACTAACATGATTATTTAAAACGGAAGTAATCACTTCTGAAGAGGGATGCGTGAAGGAGGAATCACCACTGACCGAAGCTGCACAAACTGAAACTGAAGGTGAAGAAGAAAAGCTATATAGACCATCTTGTTGTGTGCCATGCAAAAGTAGAACCCTTGTAGCTTCATCCTTCACACAGCAATACCCAGCATGAAACTCAAAATACACAGAGTTATCATATGTGAATTTCGAAACTGATAGCAAATTACGAGTTATGCGTGGAACATGTAAAAGAGTATAAAGATGCAGCTCACGAGATGAAGTCAGTATGGAAGCATGACCAATGCTAGATATAGACAATGAAGAACCATCACCGATGTGTAATGTGCCCTTACCAGTATACTGAGAGGAACCATGGATTGTAGAGGGTTGACTGGTCACGTGATGCATTGCACCAGAGTCAGGGAACCATGACACCAAACTGGGGTCAGTGAGAGAGTTGATCTGAGGAGTTGAAAGCACTGGGGAAGAGTTCTGAGTATCACCCGGAGGAGTGGAAGAAAGAAATGGATCATACACCACCTCAATCGTGTCAGGAGCAAAATTTACAGCATTAGCCTGAGTTGTATCAGATTCACGAGGGCCAGAAGAAGAAGGAACACCCTTGAAGTTCTTGTCAAAACAATACCATCAACGATTGACAAGGTGCCCTAACTTCCCACACAACTGACACTGGGAACGAGGGCGGCCACGAAAACGACCACGAGTATCATCTTGATGGTAGGACCGCTAAGGTGAGAACGATGAAGGGGAGTTAGAGTCCTCAAATCTGGTAGCATGAATCCCAACAGGTGATCATAGTGGATCAGAGACTTTGGTTTGAAAATCCCTACTTTGACATTGCTGCATACATCTGATGTTGTTCTTCCTTGCAAAATTGCAGTTGGTGTATGAATTGATAAAACATTTCAAGTGGCTTACACCTTGGTTCCCAATCTATAATTGTTGGTATTAATTTTCCAGAGAACAATGATAGGAAGCTCATGCTCCCTGACAACTAATTGTTTTTATGGCATTTGCTTTGATCCATGTAATAAAACAAAGCATTTGGTTCATACATGATTAATTTTCCCAACTTAATGGAAACAAGTTAACAGTGAAATGAGTTAATTAATGGTGTAGTGCAGTAACGAATAAATGAGTTTGTTGCTCTCTCTTTTTTATGTTGGTCTTGGATTATATGGAACTTTCCTTTGTACTAAAAACTTCATAGCTTTCTTTCAATGTAACAGAGCTCTCCACTTAGTAGAAATGCAATTCAATGATGTTGGACATCTGGTACTGCAGAGGAAGAAGAAAAAAATAGAAAATTTAAGTTTGACCCATATATTTGATGATTTATTTTGAATTAGGACCTAATTAATAGAATGTATAAGTTTTAGGACTAAAAAGTATTATTATCCCATGACACATCGCCATCTCCATTGATATTTTTTAACGTCCGGTGACCAAAATGATAACGAAACAAAACGTTAGTGACGGTTTTGACTAAAAAATTAGTTGGAAGACAAAAACAAAAAAATATAATAGTTGGGTGACCACACGTGTAGTTTACTCTATATATTAAACTATTCATTTAATATTAAAACCCACCCTCCACCTTCCTCCTTCCTCATCCAAAATCTATCGGTAAAAAGTCACTCTCCTCCTCTCTCCTTCCACCACAACCCTTCTCTTCCCTTACTCTTCTCCCACCACCATCTTTCCCCCAAACATCATCTTCCCATATCAAGAAATAAATTATGTTTTCTCTTTCTCCTAATTCTCATGGAGATAAAAACCTCTTCACCCAACCAACACCTTTATTTTAAAATGTAGGATATAAATATCTTTTCTTTCTTCTTCTCTTTATTTTTTTAATTTATTTTCACCTATAATTTTTGGGTTTTATTATGGATTTCTTAGATGCCAACATTAGAGGAAGAGATGTAAGATTCGATCTCTTTGTTTAAAGTTTTTCTCCGTCGTCGTTGCCATAACGAAGTTGTAGGGATGTAAAAAACTGATCCAACTCGGTAACCTGACTGAAACTTGGTTGAGTCAGAACCTGGTTTGACTTGAGGATTTAATGACCTGAACCTGACCTATAACCGACCGTTGTTGACCCGAACCTGAATTGGACATGTTACTGTAGTAAACGAACCCGACATGCATCCGACCGAAAACGACCCGAACCCGAATTAGACTTATTTCTATGTACCAGAAACCCGACTTGCACCCGACCGAAACAAGCTTGAACTCGAGATTGACCTGACAGATAACCGATTTTACCCGACCTATTTGGACCCGACCTATTTTGAAACTGACCTATTTTGAACCAACCTGATTTGAATCCGACCTGTTCTGAACCCAACTTGTTGTTGACCTAAACTGATATTGACCTGAATTGATATTGACCTGGTTTGAAAGTTGATAATGATAATTACCTGACATTTAAAGAAGTCTATTATTTGATGAATTTAAAATTTTAATAAACGTAAAATGTCAAGTGTTAATAAATGTAAATTATTATTTTAAAAATTAATTTAAAATATTAACTAATTTTCTATTATCTATCTATATATATTTATATATGAAAAATTAGATTTAGATTTTGTAAAAATTAAGACATTCATTATATACTTGGTAAAAAATGAAATTATATATATACTTAGTAAAAATTTCAAGACAAAAATTAAGACATTCATTATATACTTAGTAAAATTGAGAGAGAATAAGAGAGGAAATTTTGGTAGAATTTCGGTAAACAAAGTGAGAAAAGTGAAAAATAGCTGAGGGACATGGGGTATATATAGGCCTTAGGCCGGGTAAAAAGATTCATGCATTCTTATACGGGTAGCACCTTCTTACACGGGTCTTGCTCCGCAAGCACACATATTTTAATTTTTTTCAATTTGACTAGTATTTTTGTGAAATTGGGCTTAAAAATTTGTTTTATTTTCGATTTGGACCATATTTCAGTTATTTGGTTTAAATTAAATATATGTATATGTAATTAATTAATTATGTATTAATGTAATATATATATATATATATATATATTATTAATGTATATATACGTATAAATATATATGTTTGTACATATATATGTATTAAATTATTAATGTATATATATATATATGTATTTATTAATGCATTAATGTATATATACACGTATATATGTATGTATACATATTAATATATATATATATAATACATATTAGTGTATGTATATATATTAGTATATACACATATGTATACATATTAGTATATATATATATATATATATATATATATATATATAAATGTATGTTTGTGTATATATTTAGTATACATATGTATGTATGTTTGTGTATGTATATTAGTATGCATATGTATGTATGTATATATACATATATATGCATATTAGTATATATATATATAATTATGTATGTATATGTATACATACACACACATATATACATATATATATGTATATGTATATGTATATGTATACATATACATACATAATTATATATATACTAATATACATATATATGTATATACATACATACATACATACATCCATACTAATATATATATATATACTAATATGTATACATACATACATACATACATACATACATACATATGTATACTAATATATATATATATATATATATATATATATACACACACACACACATACATACATAATTATATATATACTAATATACATATATATGTATATACATACATCCATACTAATATATATACTAATATGTATACATACATACATACATACATGTATACATATATACATATGTATACTAATATATATATATATACACACACACATATATATATTAGTATACATATGTATATATGTATACATATTAGTGTGTATATATACATTTGTGTATATACATTAGTATATATTAGTGTATATATATATTAATAAATATTAGTGTATATATATATATTAGTATACATTAGTATATATGTATATATATACTAGTATATATATATATATATTAGTATATATTAGTATACATTAGTGTATATATATATATTATACTAGTATATATATTAGTATAAATATTAATATATATTAGTATATATATATTCGTATACATATATTAGTATACATTAGTATATATATATATATATATCAGTATATACTAGTATATATATATATATTAGTGTATACATATTAGTATATTTATTAGTATACATTAGTATATATATTAGTA
Source organism: Hibiscus tridactylites (assembly GCA_958450335.1). NCBI lineage: Eukaryota > Viridiplantae > Streptophyta > Magnoliopsida > Malvales > Malvaceae > Hibiscus > Hibiscus tridactylites. The sequence goes on from OY288282.1 coordinate 60,903,064, forward strand.
TACATATATATATATATATATATATATATATATATATATATTATAGAACTAAGTGTTTTGATATAATAATTAAAAAATATTTTGGACTAAATTGAAAAGAATTTAAAACATACTTTAAGTCCAAACAACTTGAAAATAAGTTTGAGGATGTTTTAATTGGTTTTGGCAAGGTTTGAAACATTTTTAAGTAGCCAAACCAGGGTTTTCAAGGTACCCGTTTCGATACAGGCAAACATGTATCGATACAGTTTAAAACTGCCAAAACACATTCTCAAACAGGGCTTGCCCGTTTCGATACGAAGGGTTTCGGTTTCAAAACACCACTTTGGTGTTTCGATATGCCCAACGATCAAAATTTTCCAACGACTTTTTAAATGCAGCTAAACGGTTACTCGTACCGAAACGGTTTGTAACTGTTTTGATACAGCTCAATAGCGTTTCGATACGACCAGAGGCGTTTCGATACGACTTGCTGCATCAAGCTTCAACGGCTAGTTTTGAAGAAGGTCGTTTCGATACAAGTTCGCTTGTTTCGAAATGGATAGCTCCAAAACTGCAATTAATGAGGGAAATAAAGTCTACAACGGCTCCAAAACATCCCTAACAGCTAGTAACGTCCACAAGCTCAATTGGGACTATAAATTGAAGGCTGAAACACTTGAAGAAGTTTAGAGACAACATCCAAGCAACATGGTAAAGAGAATTAGAGTCTAAATCCTTATTTTACTATTCTCTTGTAAATAGTCTAAGAGAGTGCTTTATTGTAAATTCTTTGTACACTCTTGTGAGCTTAATTTGTGTAAACATCCACCTTGTGAGGTATTAAGTTTACCAAACAAATCCCTTGTAAAAGGAGATGTTCTAGTTTAGCCTTTAGAGAAAAACTAGAGTTGGTTCTATCTTAGCCAAGTCCAAAAGATATGGTTGTAACGATTTCTTCCTAAACCGGGAAAAATGGGACGAATTCATTGTTGAGTGAATTGAAAAATCTTTAGTGGTGTGCTAAGGTAGTGGATGTAAGCTTAGTTAAAAGTCGAACCACTCTAAAATCATTGCGTCACTTGTCTGCTTTTATTTCGATTTTAGCCAATTCAATCCCTAAACAAATACAACCCTCCTTGATGGTTTCGGTAATCGATTCGAGTGTGTTACAATCCTAACAATTTGTATCAGAGCTTCGTCTCCATCGAAGGACTAACATCTGGGAGTAAAGATATATCGCTCGTAGTCCACCGTTCAAGAAAATGGTCAGATTTGAAGAAGGCCGCTCTATCTCGTGTCCTTCACTCTTCGAAGGAGAAGCATATTTCCAATGGGAAAATATCATGAAATTCTTTATCAAGTCTCAAGACTATGAGGTTTGGGACATCATTGAAGACGTGTACTTGGAAGCTTAAAAAGAAGGCAAAGGAGTGCCAACGAGACGAAGGCAAAGCTAAACACCAAGGCGATGCACATTCTCTATTGTGGCCTTAATGAAGAAGTTTCCAAGAGGATCTCCACATGCAAAAGTGCCAAATAAATATGGGAGAAACTTGAGAAGCTTTATGGCAACAAGAAGTGTAGCGCCCGAGTTTAGGGTCTGAGAGGTAATCGAGTTTGGTTAAGCCGGTTCGGGTTAAACTAATTTTGGGGAAAACATTTATAATAAACAACTTAAAGAGTTTTAAAGAAAAATGGTAAAAAGGGATTTTTGAAATTAGAAAAGATTTTTGAAAATAACCCTCATCTTCCTAAAACTTATTTTATGTTATCTTCCCCAAAACACCATTTTCACTTATTCCATTGATTCAAGCATTTCATCCAAGCAAGCTTTTAAGGTAATCTTTTTTCTTGTTTTGATTTTCTCTTCCTTAAACTAGTTGTTGATGAAATCTTACCTTAACTCATTGTTTAAGTTTGTTTCCAAAATGCTTTATGTTGGAAAAAAAAGGAAAATGAAAGGATTTTTGTTTGGGTTGTTTGATGCTAGGTTTAAAAGTGTTTTTAACTTTTCTTTGATGTTTAAATAATGTTGGGATAATGGCTTAATAATGGGAAACCCGAAACTAGCAAAACAAGAGGTTTTTGGAGTTAAAAATTTGGGTTTTTGGTTTGTTCTTTTGAAGAACTTTGGGCTAATGGTTCCTAGACTTTGGGTAAGTGTTTTGGATGTTGAAAGGTGTGATTTTGATGGTAATTTTGTTGGGTTTTGGTCGTTAGTTGGTTTGAGTCGTTTTGACGATATTCTCAAGTGTTTTCGGTTGTGAATCGATTGGTTTTGATGATAGATGTTGAGTTTCTGTGTTGCTGCAAGTTTGGGGGCTTGAATTGGGTCTAATGCTACATTTTTGAATTGGTTAGAAATAGGGGAATTGGATTTGGGCTCTTCGGACACGAGATCAGGTAGTTCGGAGGCTTGGATCGGTGTTTCGGCTATCGCTTATGTGTTGACTGGTGAGTGGAAATGTTTTCTAAGCCTTAACTTGGTTACGAATATGTTTTTGGGGTTTAGATTGAGCTTGATAAGCCAATATAAGTTCAATAGTAAGTTTTAAGCATTTTAGTCCTTATTTTTGATAAATTCTATTATGTGTTAAGAATGATTTCCATAGTGCATGTTTGCCATGAATATCCTTGTGTTATGCATATGATTGCTTTAATTGATCCCATGTTGGTTATGGTTATGACCATGAGAACACAAGGTAAGTGTTGGTTTGGTGGGTTATTGACAATGTGAAATCTTATTACTGAATATAGTTGGTCAACCAATAGGATGAAAGTGCCCTCGGGGTAAAAGTCACGAGTGGCCTTAGTGATGCTAGATTCCACTAAGGAGGAGTACGGTGATGTGAGATTCCACCGGAAGTTATGTTTTACTAGACGAGTGAGTATGGTGTTGTGAGATTCCACCAGAAATGTCTGGTGATTTTGAGAACTATCCGCATATCCGAGTAAAATTGTTAAATGTCAATATACCCATGGTGCTCTAATTTCTCATGTTGAACATGTTTTATCGTTCATTTCCATTTATACTTATGCATGTAGTTGGTCACTTTGCTTGTATGATGAGAATGAGCATGAGGTAAACTTGTGGCTTGTGGATGTATTCGGTAAATGCGCGAAATGTTAAATACATGTTTGTTATGTGTTCAAGCATGAGGGAAATGATTTGGAAATGGTTTTTGGTTTCAAGCAAACTATGGTTTTAAAATTGCATTGTTGTAGCTACTGTTTTGAACACCGCTCACTAAGCTTAAATGCTTACGCTCCTTTTCCAACAATGCAGGTCCTTAGACTTTCGGCGCAGCTCAGGGAACAAAGGAAAATTCAAGGGGTTGGTTTGCTCAAGTATGGAAAATCCCGAAAGAGAAACTTGTCCGAAAGCTCATCTACTCCCTTCCCGAGTCATGGAACTCAAAAAGGACTGTCATCATCAAAGCCAATAATCTCAAGACTTTGAAGCTTGATGAGCTCACGGGGTCTCTTCTCACTCATCAAATTATGAAGAAAAACAAAGAAGAGGATAAGAAGAACTAAGAGATTAGAGCTATGGAGAAGAAGAAGTTCAAAGGGCTTGGCATCAACACAAATGACATGGCTCTCAAATCCTGCACATGCCATCATGTAGATTCAAGTGAAGAGAAGGAGGATGAAGAAGAGATAGTTCATCTCTTCAAGAAGTGTGCCTCTTACATGAAGAAAGCATTGAAAGAGCTTGAATGAGAATCTATGAAAAAGAAGAGGGTAAGAACTTCAAGTCATAAGAAGAAGGCATATGTGGCTACTTGGAGTGATGAAGACTTTACCAACGATGAACAAGCCAACCTTTACCTTATGGCCATCGAAGAAGATTTAAGGGTAACTTCTAATTCATCTACTCCATGTTCATATTCTTTTGATGAATTACAAGATGCCTATGATGATTTGATTTTAGAGTTTAAAAATCACATTTTGAAAAACAATAAAATGATTTCAAAGTAGAAAATTCAAAATGATTTGATTTCTAAAACCAAACTTGAACTTGAAGCAAAACTCGAAGAGTTTGAACAAAAATGTTTTGATTTACAAAATTTGCTTCATAAAGTTCAAGAAGAAAAAGATTTGATTTCCAAAGAGCTTGAAAAGAAAAATAATTTTGGAAAATCAAACTTTTATGTAAGACAATCTAGTGCCCCTAGATTTGTAAATGGTAAATGTTTTAGAAGTGTTTGGATCCCAAAAGGACTAACTACTTCAACTAAAAAGGATGAAATTGAAAAATGGATTCCTAAGGAGACTAAATTTTGTGCTACTAACGTCTATGGATCTAAAGCAATTTGGATACCAAAATTTACTTGATTGTCTTTTGCTAGGTGTGATGGAGAGTGATCAACAAGTCAAACATTGAGGGGGAGCTCCATGCACACAAAGAAAGATACTTGAAGAGGAAGGCTTCACATCCCCCCTTGGATTCAAGTGTTGGTAAAATCTAGTTGTTTTTTACTTGTTTTATTTTGATTTATTTCTTTTAATTCAACTAGATTATCATGTGTTGAACTAACATGCCTTGATGATGCTTTGAGTAAGGGGGAACCATTTTAAAACCAAAATTCTTATTTTTGTCATCTTTTAAAACCTCCTAAGTTATTTTGAACTTAATGTCTTTTGAATTCTTTTTGATATAACAAAAAGGAGGAGAATTTGGTTTGAAAAATTGCATTTTCAAATGAATAAGGTGGAGTTTTACTTTATTTTCAAATGAATAAGGGGGAGCTTTACTTTATTTTAAATCCATCATCTCTTATTCACATTTTTAAACTTAAAGGGGGAGAATCCCAAACAATTTTTCAAGTTGGTTTTATTATATCAAAAGGGGGAGATTGTAGAACTAATGTTTTGATAAAATAATTGAAAAATGTTTTGGACAAAGTTAAAAAGAATTCAAAACAATTTCTAAGTCCAAACAACTTGAAACTATGTTTATGTGATATTTAAAAAGGGTTTTAAGTGTTTTCAAAGCCAAATTCAACAAAACCATCCAGGTGTTTCGAAACATCCCTAGGCGTTTCGATACGGGTCTTTACAGTGGCAAAATGTTTCGAAACAGGCTTTAATCTGGGTGAGATTTTTTCATAGCGTTTCGATACGGCCTATGTCATTTCAATACGCCTATGTGGCATTGACCTCAACGGTCATAAACCCTCAACGGCTATTTCCCAACTACCTTTTAAATGCAGGGCGTTTCGATATAGGGACAAGCGTTTCGATACGGTCGTTTCGATACGGCCAAGGATGTCTCGATACGGGTGCTGCATCAAACTGCAACAGCTCTTTCTATTTCAAGAGTGTTTCGAAACGGGTTCGAGCGTTTTGAAACGGGGAGCTGCAGAACTGCATTTATGGTAGAAAATGAAGTCTCCAACGACTCCAATCCAACCCCAACGACTAGTAACGGTTACAAACTCATAGAGGAGTATAAAAGGGACCTCTAAGCATCTAGTAATGGTTAATGCTTCAATTGTAATACAACATATGATCAAAATGTGTCTTAGTGCTTACGTGTCAATTCTTTGTATAGACAAACACTAGTGAGCCAAAATTGTTAGATTTGCTCAAGTGTTTTAGGATTGGGTGAGAGCTTCATTGTGCAAACAAATACCTATTAGAGGGATTTGAGTTTGCTTATTTTTATCTCTTTGTAAAGAGGGTTTGATCAAGGCATTGGGTAGAAAGCTTGATCGGTTTGTAAGAGTTTCCTCCTAAGCCTAGAAAAGGGGACGAATCAATAGTGGATTGATTGGAAATCCTTAGTTGGAAGCTAAGGTAGTGGATGTAGACCTTGGTTGTAACACCCGGGTTTAGGGGTCGGAAGAAAATAATATTTAAATAATATTATTGGGTCTCGGTTTTTGATTTAAATAATATCATATATTATTTGGACCTTGTGTCTTTCTTTATTTTCAAATAAACAATTTATGTTGGGCTAATTTGAAATGAAACTAAAATTTTATGGATTTTAAAGTAAGAGGAGAGTTGCCATCTCATTAATGGCACTATTGTAATTTCAAGCCCTTGGAAATTAAAAACCCCTTTTTAATTTAAAACACCAAAAATTTCTCTTCTTCCCTCTTCCTTCTTCATTCTCACGACAAAGAGGGGGAGTTTCTCCAAGTTCTATCCAACCTTCTTTTCTCCTTCATTTTGGCTCGAAATTGAAAGGTAAATACATCCCCATCTTGTCCTCATCTTCCTCTCTTCAAAAGTACAAGTAGATTTCATTTTCATCCATGTTTTAGAAATTGTGTTTTTGGAAGATTTGAATAAAAATGGTAGCTTTATTGTGTTTAACTTAAAGTTTTGATTTATTAATGTTAGATATGTTGTTTGTGAATCAAATAGTCCAACATATATGATTTTTAGAGTATTTTAAAGGAATTTCCGAAATTGGGTAAAAATGGGTTTTTTAGAGGGTTTTGGGTGAGTTTTGGGGGTTGTTTTAGGTGGAAATTGATAGCCCAATGGTAGTACTATGGTTAGGGGTTAATTTGGGATTGTTTGTGGGTGCTATGGATGTTGGAAACATGGTTTTTGGACATGGTTTAGGGGCTACCCGAATTTGCTAAAAATGGGATTTGTTCATGGTTTGCAACATGATAAATTGCATTTGAATTGTATTCCGGGTTGGTATTTTGATGTTGGGCTGATTTGGAATTGTTTGAAATGTGTTTGAGGATGTTTAGAAGCGATAATTTGTGTTGGGGAAGCTTCGGGAAGAAATCCGGAAATTTGAGGGAGGTTGCTTGCTTGGCTTGGAGCTTGGAAGCTTAGGTGAGTGGTTAAATGTTTTTAAAATGGTTTGAGTATTTGGTTCAAGCATGTGAACCTAGGATGGGCTTGGTAGACCCACCTAGAGTTGGGATTAGAGTGGTAGCCTAATCCCAAGCTTTGATTAGAGACCTTGGTTGCACTTTTAATGGTTGTATATGCCCCATGTTAAATTGCGATGGTGTTGATTAAGTATATGTTGTATACATGTATGTTGAGGCATGTTTGATGCATTGTTATATGCATGTTGATGATAGATATGATATGGTTATACACATGTGTAAAATATAATGTAATATGATTGTTAATGATGTACATGTGGTATTGGCATGTGAAATGATATTATGAGGTGGTTTCATGATCCGAGGATCATGGTGAGTACGTGCTAAGCACGGAAGTGTTATGAATTGATATTATGAATGATTAATGAAATGTGTAGTATTTGGCACTAGTATGCTTGGGTACAAATGATCGATCAGTAGGATGTTAGTGTGTACACATGAGTCAAAAGTCGCGCGTGGCCTTGGTGGCGTTGAGTCACCAAGGAGGAGTACGGGTTCGCCCGGAAATTGTATTTATATTAGTCGGTGATGAGTGGAATCCCATCGACGGGGCGTGAGGATGAGTGGAATCCCCTCCGCGTGAACGGTGATGAGTGGAATCCCACCGTCAGGTAATGGTTGAGTTGTTGGATGTGAATTCCAACGGTTATCCGCGTATTCGAGTCATAGCTAGGTGCCAATACGGATTGTAGTCTATGTTGCCTATATGTGATTTCATGTGTTGTGGATTTAAACATGTTGAGCATGATATTGATTATATGTTCATGCATCATTTAGAATTATGGCTCGTGTGGACCGGAGGTAAGAACATGCATTTTATCTTGGTTGTAGCTCGTGCTTGGACCCTGCATTGTCGAGGTTTGTTTTTAAAGAGCTTACCCTCACTAAGCTTTTATGCTTACGCTCTCTTTTGTTCGACAATGCAGATAAATAGCTTGTGGGTGGCAAAGGCAAGGGAAGGTCTCCAAGTGTTGCTTTTGGTGAGCTCAATGTATGAATTTTAAGTAATAGAATGTAATAGTTAAGCAATGGGATAGGAATTGTTGATTCGAGTCTTGATGTATGTCTATGGTTGACTTGATTTGTAAGCATGATATATCTTGCCAAATGCTAGTACGATGGATGTCTTATGAATGCTTAAGTTGCTTTGAATGGCATGTGAACTCATTTGATATGTATGATGCTTATTGGTTCTTTTTAATGTCTTCAAGCATGCTGGTATGAAAGGCTCTTAATGTGTAATTTGCCATGTTAGAAAGATTGTCCAAATCCATGCTTGTATGTGTTTGAGTATGTTAAATCTAGGATGTATGCCTCTAGACTTTGTTTGATGGTTTTGTGTGCCTTTAGGGGTCCTATGGGACCTTTAGACTTGTCAAAACACCCCTAAATCTGTATTTCAAAGGTTACAGACTGCCAGCGTTTCGAAACGGGAGGGATCGTTTCGGAACGGGTAGGCTTCAGGGTCCCCGTATCGGAACGCGTTCCGATACGGTATGGCCTTTGGAACCCCTGTTCCGAAACGCGTATCGGAACGTTTTGGCTACTGGAATTCTGAGAAATTCACGAGATGAAGGTGTTTCGAAACGGGTGTAAAGGTTTCGAAACGGTCAAAATCTCGTTGACCACGAGATATTGACCGTCGTGGGCGTTTCGAAACGGTTGACCACCGTTTCGATACGACCCCTTGTAAAGGCTCTAGGACAGTTGACTTGGTCAAGGCGTTTTGATACGCCTCAAGGGCGTTTCGAAACGGCTTGTTTAAAAGATTAAAATTGGGTTGTTTAACTGCTGTTTTGGGTTCGAATGTTTGTCTCATGTATTTTATTCCGCTGTTTGATCACATAGGACTTAAATGAACTTTAGAAAAGATTAAGTAAAAGAAAAAAATAGGGTTGCTAACCGAGGGGGAACCTTAACGGGTTTCACTTCGGTTTTCCCCGTGTGGCCCACTCGGACCGGTCAACCGGTCAGACCGGGACGAGGGGGTTACATTTGTTGGTATCAGAGCCTAAGGTTTCCGAGACCTTGGGCAGGTAAGTGAGGTAAGTTTAAGTTTTGAATTGATGTGCACGGTGTTTGCTTGTTTTGTAAGTATGATTGCTTGTATGACAAGTATGTTGACTGTTTGTTTAAAAGCATGTTGCTCGTTACCCGTGTATGCTGTGATGTGTGATTGTTTGATTGAGAATGCATGTTGTTTGATCGTACGCATGTATTGCTTGTTTAGCAAGTAAACCTTGTTATATGCTTAGTTAAGCATGTATGTGTGTTGATTTGTTTGAAACATGTTTAGTAGAGTCCCATTGCTTCTATTACATCGGAAAAAGGATTTTAAGTGAGGGAAATCATACTTGAGCCACTTGGACCTTTCCTTTGCTAACCCAACTTGTATGTTAAATTGTTGATTGATTTATTGCTTTTAATAAGTTTGGGGCCATTGTGTGGGTCGTGAATCGATAAGTGGAAGTTGTGGTTTTGAAAATGTGGATGATGTGGAGGAAGTTATTTGCTATAGTTTGGGGAGTATGGTCGTACCGGAGTTGAGTACAATTTGTTTGCTCGAGTCCGTGTGTATGTGAGTTGATTCTTGTTGGTGAGGGACGATGGGACCGATTCTGGTATTAGTTAGTGAAAAGAAGTGAAGACCTATGAGTGGGAGTCAGAGTGGTATCTATGTTATAGTAGATAAGCCCTTGGTACAATTTTGAGTTTACCTCTTCCGATTGGTTCTGAGTCCGTACTTCCGTATGTTGTTAACAAGCATGCAAGTTTGAATATACATGGCGAAGTGTTAGAGGTAGGCGTGAGTACCTTGGTTCTTTTAGCAAGATCAAGGTAGGGGTCTCGTGTGAGTAATCTGAAATTCAGAAGTGTTAGTTGATGACCGTTGGGGTTCAGCCTATGAATTCGATGCAAGACAGCCGATCAGTATCCGTGAATGGGAACCGATTTGTGTGTTTGGGGCCAGTGTGCGTTTGGGGTGGTTTTCCAGCATGGTTGTCTGTGTGTGCTCAGAACTGCGTTTTTGAAGTTTTGAAATGCTCTACGAACAGTCTAGAAGAGTCAGATTTTGTTGAAGAATCAGTCTGAAAACAAGAGGACCGAAGACTATCAGTTGTGTACTTGTGAAGTTGCCATCTCTGCAGATTCGTCCGTTTGTGCGAGCATGCAAAGAAATTAGATATCCTTGTTGAGACCTTAGATGTAGGGACACATGTGACTAGCCTTTAGGGAGATGGTAGTGATCAGAAAGATGTACAGAAGATGTTTGTTGGTGGTTCAGAGTTACTAGTTTCTAGTAGATGTGAAGTGATTGTCTTCCTACGGTTTTGATGTAACTTTTTGACATGGTTTGGCTTGTAGAGCACAAAGCTAGGATATACATTGAGACAGAGAGAGAATTGCCTTGAAGTCGCAGATTTTTGTGAGACTGTAGTAGTAGGTAAGGATGTGAACTCCTTATTGAATGTTGATCCAGCTTTAGAGGTCAAAGATTGATTGAGTTTAGTTGACAAGCTTGCTTAGCAATTGTGATGGATTTGAATCTGAAATGAAGATTAGACCGCAGAATGTTGGAATAGTTGCGTTTTCTTTTCCTAGAAGTGTTTGGAAGAATTTCCGGTTTACCTATTGTTAGAGGAGAAGAGTTTGTTATTGAGACCGTTTCGAGGTTGCTTCTATTTTGTTTGTTCTATAGCTTATGAATTCCGGAAGAATTGAGAATGTTGAAGAATTAACTTCGAGACTTGTTAGACCTTAGATTCATTAGGCCTAGTGCATCAACTCAGAATTCTACGGTGTAATTTGTGAAGAAGAAAGAGTGACAATACGGGAATGTGTTCAGATTACATACAGTCGAAACAAGTGACAGTGAATGATTAGCATCAGTTTTCGAGTGTCAGTGATCTGTTGGTCAGTTAGTGTGTGCTTCAGTCTATTTGAAGATTAGTTTGAGATCCGTTTACTACTAGTTGAAAGTGAGAAAAGTTGAAGTATCGAAGACAGCTTTAGGGGCAAGATGTAATCGCCTTGAGCTCTTGAGTTTCTTGATCAGTTGTAGTAGCTCTTCTAGATGTCACGTGAGTATATTCAAGTACCGAGGAAGATCATGACAAGTTTTGAAGTTGGTGTGGTAGATTCTATTAGAGGATTAATTGTACACCAAGTTGCGCAACATGAACTTCGAGTTAATGAAGATGTTCTCCTAGAACATGCAGATCATCCGAGTGTATTAGGGTAAATCCCAAGTAGGCAAAAGAAGACATGAGTTGGAAGAAATTGAAGACTGTGACAGGAACCTATAGTTCTAAGTCTAGCAGTGTTACTATCGGAAGTAGCCGATCGAAGATAGCTGCTCTTTTATCAGATTGCTACAGAAGAATGTTCAGTTGTGTGGTTAGATGCGAGACATTGAGCCCTTGGGAAACCGAAAGAAACTTTGAATAGAGCTTCGACCTTGATCCAGCCTATACTAGAGAAAGAGCTTGCAAACTGTAGCGATGTGCTACATGTAGGGTTAGGTTGTGTGCTTATGCAAGACAGAAGATTGTGGCTTATTCATCAAGCTAGTTGGAAGATTGTGAGAAGAGTCATCCGATATGAGACATAGGGTTAATTACAGTTGTATTTGCTTCGAAGACTTAGAGACAAGCTTGTATAGCAAGAATGCACAGTGTGTATGTACATATTATCAGAACTTGAATTGTTAGACAACCTAGGAAGGGTTGGAACTTGAACAACATGAGTTGTTAGAATTGCTTGAAGACTGTGATCCCAAGATTGAGTACCATCCGAAGATAGCCTCCGTAGTGACCGATGTTCCAAGTTGTAATTGTTGTTAGATTAGTAGTTGAGTTGCGAGTTGTATTTACCGAATTCAGTTACCGAATGCCAGTATTCTTGTGGCTGCGTTTCATGTTGAACCTACACTGAGTCAGAATGTTTGAAGAGAAACAGTTGCAAGACAGATTCTTGGCACCTCACGTGCGAGGCATAGTAGAAGGAAGACCTTCAGAATACAGTTTCAGAGATGATAGAGTTTTGCATTCCAGAGACAGAATAGTTGCACCGATTGACATAGTGTTTTGAGACATATTGATTTGACCGAAGCATACGGCAGTTCATTTGTATTGCATCTGATTTGTATGAAGACGTATTGTGGGTTGAAGATGAGTACTTCTGGATTGAGTGGATGAATAATGTGGTTCAATATGAGAGTAAGTGTGTAAATTGCCAGCGTGTCAAGATCGAGCTTCAGTTTTCTTCTAGTTTGTTACATCCGTGGAAGGTTCATAATGGAAGTGGGTAATAGAGATCCGAAATTTCTGCTAGATTGTTTTTGAAGACGCCTGCGTAGTGTTTGGTTAATTGATGAAGTCAGATGATCAGTCAGAGAAAGTCCTCGGTCAATTTTTGAACAGTGTTGTATGAGTTGTGAACCGGACTAGTTCTGTTGTTTATTTGTTGCGGCTACCACCAGAGTTAGAAAGAGGTTTGTAAAGGGTTCTGTGTATCTATGATTCGGAAGGGTGAGTCAGATCTGTTCTGTGCTATGTCTGTAGAAGAGATTGAGTTGAGTTTAGAATTGACATGCCTTGAAAGAACCGTTGAGATCTTAGCATCAGATATCTATTATTGCGTGATAAGTCTATCGGTTGGTTAGTATGTTGTGGTGAGAAGGAAAGTGGGTAAGAGCGGATTTTGTGGAAACTTCTGTCCGATAAATTTCGGGGACGAAATTTCCTTAAGTGGGGGAGAGTTGTAACACCCGGGTTTAGGGGTCGGAAGAAAATAATATTTAAATAATATTATTGGGTCTCGGTTTTTAATTTAAATAATATCATATATTATTTGGACCTTGTGTCTTTCTTTATTTTCAAATAAACATTTTATGTTGGGCTAATTTGAAATGAAACTAAAATTTTATGGATTTTAAAGTAAGAGGAGAGTTGCCATCTCATTAATGGCACTATTGTAATTTCAAGCCCTTGGAAATTAAAAACCCCTTTTTAATTTAAAACACCAAAAATTTCTCTTCTTCCCTCTTCCTTCTTCATTCTCACGACAAAGAGGGGGAGTTTCTCCAAGTTCTATCCAACCTTCTTTTCTCCTTCATTTTGGCTCGAAATTGAAAGGTAAATACATCCCCATCTTGTCCTCATCTTCCTCTCTTCAAAAGTACAAGTAGATTTCATTTTCATCCATGTTTTAGAAATTGTGTTTTTGGAAGATTTGAATAAAAATGGTAGCTTTATTGTGTTTAACTTAAAGTTTTGATTTATTAATGTTAGATATGTTGTTTGTGAATCAAATAGTCCAACATATATGATTTTTAGAGTATTTTAAAGGAATTTCCGAAATTGGGTAAAAATGGGTTTTTTGGAGGGTTTTGGGTGAGTTTTGGGGGTTGTTTTAGGTGGAAATTGATAGCCCAATGGTAGTACTATGGTTAGGGGTTAATTTGGGATTGTTTGTGGGTGCTATGGATGTTGGAAACATGGTTTTTGGAAATGGTTTAGGGGTTGCCCGAATTTGCTAAAAATGGGATTTGTTCATGGTTTGCAACATGATAAATTGTATTTGAATTGTATTCCGGGTTGGTATTTTGATGTTGGGCTGATTTGGAATTGTTTGAAATGTGTTTGAGGATGTTTAGAAGCGATAATTTGTGTTGGGGAAGCTTCGAGAAGAAATCCGGAAATTTGAGGGAGGTTGCTTGCTTGGCTTGGAGCTTGGAAGCTTAGGTGAGTGGTTAAATGTTTTTAAAATGGTTTGAGTATTTGGTTCAAGCATGTGAACCTAGGATGGGCTTGGTAGACCCACCTAGAGTTGGGATTAGAGTGGTAGCCTAATCCCAAGCTTTGATTAGAGACCTTGGTTGCACTTTTAATGGTTGTATATGCCCCATGTTAAATTGCGGTGGTGTTGATTAAGTATATGTTGTATACATGTATGTTGAGGCATGTTTGATGCATTGTTATATGCATGTTGATGATAGATATGATATGGTTATACACATGTGTAAAATATAATGTAATATGGTTGTTAATGATGTACATGTGGTATTGGCATGTGAAATGATATTATGAGGTGGTTTCATGATCCGAGGATCATGGTGAGTACGTGCTAAGCACGGAAGTGTTATGAATTGATATTATGAATGATTAATGAAATGTGTAGTATTTGGCACTAGTATGCTTGGGTACAAATGATCGATCATTAGGATGTTAGTGTGTACACATGAGTCAAAAGTCGCGCGTGGCCTTGGTGGCGTTGAGTCACCAAGGAGGAGTACGGGTTCGCCCGGAAATTGTATTTATATTAGTCGGTGATGAGTGGAATCCCATCGACGGGGCGTGAGGATGAGTGGAATCTCCTCCGCGTGAACGGTGATGAGTGGAATCCCACCGTCAGGTAATGGTTGAGTTGTTGGATGTGAGTTCCAACGGTTATCCGCGTATTCGAGTCATAGCTAGGTGCCAATACGGATTGTAGTCTATGTTGCCTATATGTGATTTCATGTGTTGTGGATTTAAACATGTTGAGCATGATATTGATTATATGTTCATGCATCATTTAGAATTATGGCTCGTGTGGACCGGAGGTAAGAACATGCATTTTATCTTGGTTGTAGCTCGTGCTTGGACCCTGCATTGTCGAGGTTTGTTTTTAAAGAGCTTACCCTCACTAAGATTTTATGCTTACGCTCTCTTTTGTTCGACAATGCAGATAAATAGCTTGTGGGTGGCAAAGGCAAGGGAAGGTCTCCAAATGTTGCTTTTGGTGAGCTCAATGTATGAATTTTAAGTAATAGAATGTAATAGTTAAGAAATGGGATAGGAATTGTTGATTCGAGTCTTGATGTATGTCTATGGTTGACTTGATTTGTAAGCATGATATATCTTGCCAAATGCTAGTACGATGGATGTCTTATGAATGCTTAAGTTGCTTTGAATGGCATGTGAACTCATTTGATATGTATGATGCTTATTGGTTCTTTTTAATGTCTTCAAGCATGCTGGTATGAAAGGCTCTTAATGTGTAATTTGCCATGTTAGAAAGATTGTCCAAATCCATGCTTGTATGTGTTTGAGTATGTTAAATCTAGGATGTATGCCTCTAGACTTTGTTTGATGGTTTTGTGTGCCTTTAGGGGTCCTATGGGACCTTTAGACTTGTCAAAACACCCCTAAATCTATATTTCAAAGGTTACAGACTGCCAGCGTTTCGAAACGGGATGGATCGTTTCGGAACGGGTAGGCTTCAGGGACCCCGTATCGGAACGCGTTTCGATACGGTATGGCCTTTGGAACCCATGTTCCGAAACGCGTATCGGAACGTTTTGGCTACTGGAATTCTGAGAAATTCACGAGATGAAGGTGTTTCGAAACGGGTGTAAAGGTTTCGAAACGGTCAAAATCTCGTTGACCACGAGATATTGACTGTCGTGGGCGTTTCGAAACGGTTGACCACCGTTTCGATACGACCCCTTGTAAAGGCTCTAGGACAGTTGACCTGGTCAAGGCGTTTCGAAACGGCTTGTTTAAAAGATTAAAATTGGGCTGTTTAACTGCTGTTTTGGGTTCGAATGTTTGTCTCATGTATTTTATTCCGCTGTTTGATCACATAGGACTTAAATGAACTTTAGAAAAGATTAAGTAAAAGAAAAAAAATAGGGTTGCTAACCGAGGGGGAACCTTAACGGGTTTCACTTCGATTTTCCCCGTGTGGCCCACTCGAACCGGTCAACCGGCCAGACCGGGACGAGGGGGTTACATTGGTTAGAAGGTTGAACCACTACAAATCATCTTGTCTTTATCAATTTTAGCTTCCACACCTCTTTCACCCAAAATTCCACTTCTCCACCACTTGGCGAGCAAGAACGGTTAAAAGAATCGAGCACCGAAAATCCCAACGCCATTGAACAACATTGCGTCGTTGATGTATGAATATTAATTTGAAACACAACTTGTAAATATTGAGGACTAAAATTTTGGTTTGTATGGAATTATGACAAAATTGATTATGTAAATTTGGATAACTAAATATGAATTTTACAAATTTGCTTAGCTCACACATCAGTATTTCTATTAATTTTTAACGACCAGTTACTTGATTAATACCAATTAAATAATTAAGTGACTTGATTGATAAAACTTATAATCCGATGATTAAAATAGAACCATTACTATAATTAAGTGACTATACCAATAGTTTACCCTATGTAAATGGACCATTATGCATAGTCATATTGTATCAATTTCTTTTTTCATGTAATGTTCATACCTTGTAATGATATTGTGTTTAATCTTGTTAACTACAAGATAAAATAGTATCGCTCAAACTCTTAAATTCTTTTTAGATATTATTAATTAATTATCACAAGTTCATATGAAAATTTTAATTTTACTTTGACCGTTATGTATATTCATATTTTTGGTGTTGTCGTTATAATAATAAGATATATAATTTAACATATCTAAACGTTTAATATCCTTCGATTTATAGATAAGAAGTAGGGGTGCTTATTTAGTTGAACAGCTCGCAAACAACTCGAGTTCAATTCGGTCAAAACTCGGTTAAAACTCAACTCGAATTCGAGCTCGACTAGAGATCTTAACGAGTTAAGTCGAGTAAGGCCCAGCTTGACTCGATAAGTACGTGAACAACTCGTTATTCTTTATAAAGTCTTTTAAGATTTTTTGGTGGTTACCTTAAAAAATTTTGGTTTCAAATTTTTTTCTTTTTTTTATTAAAGTCTTTCTTTCTTATTATTATTACTTTATGTATAAAGTAGAAAATGAGAAGATTCTTTCATTTTTACTTCCCAAATAAAAAAAATACGTTTGAAAGTTAAAATTTCGAAATTCTTAAGCATTATCTCCTTTGTTGTTCATCGAAGATTGTTGAGAAAATAAAAAGATTCTCATACTCGAATATCAACTTTATCTCTAACTCAGTCATGACATGTTCGTTTATCTATCTCCTTAGACCTCATTTTTTTTGAATTTCTATGTTTATATTAAGCTCTAATAGTATTACTAGATTTTACCTATATTTCATTTAAAAAAAAAGAAGAAACAATGTAAAAAATTTGACGAGCTTAACGAGCAAAGAGTTGAGTCGAGCAACGAGATTTTTAACAAGCACGAGTCGAGCAAAATTTTATTGATTTTAACGAGCAATGCGTTGAGTCAAGTCGAGCAACAATATTTTTTAATGAGCACGAATTGAGCACTACTTAACTCGTGATCGACTCACTCGATAAGCACCCATAATGAGGGGTAACATGGATGATATATATGGGTGGCAATGGGCTGGTCGGGGACGGTTTTGCAATCCCCACTCCGTCCCCAACACTTGTGGGTACGGTTTCGGGGAATCTCATTAAATGTTTCGAGGATTTTTTTGCCCTCATACCCATCTCTTACGGATCTCCACGGTTTTTAATTAATCCTCGTACCCAAAAAATAAATAAAAATTAATACATTAAAACAAATAACATTAAATCTCCAAAATCACAAACATAAATGATAATTTAATTTTACCAACAATAAACAAACAATTTCAAAACTATAAAACATGACTAAAATATTAACTGTTGAAACATGACAGTTTGCACTACCTTTAAAAGAAAATGCGTAACTAACAATCTAAAGTTTTAAATCATGATCCGTTTGTTTTAGAAAGAACTAGATTCGATAAGCTTTCCAACCATATAAATTAGCTCTGCTAATTTTACTCGTACAATTTATGGAGGATTTCTGAAGTCACTTCTATTGTTGTTTTTGGAAACAATCTGAAGCTTTTTTTTCTGACCTTTGCTAACTCAAAAATTAATAACTCCTAATATATAACTCGAAATTAAGAATCATTTGTTTTAAACGAATCTAGACTTTCGTATGGTTATAGAAATATAAAGCTCACTTACTGATTTATCTTGTGAAATTTTTTGTGATTTTTCCAAGTCACTGCTAAAATTATTTTCTAAGAAATTTGCTGCCAAATTTTTTATTACCTTTCAACATTTAAATATTCATGTTTTTTAAAATACACATCAAAATTGATCACCATATATTTTAAATAAAATTAGATCGAATAACATTTACAACGATGTATAGACCACTTTCTAATTATTTTATGCAATTTACGGAGAATTTCTAAACTTATTCCAACCGGCCATACTCATGTTACGAGAGATTAGATTTTTGTTGAAGAATGGGTAAATTAACCTTATGGCCATCCAACTTTGTAAAATATTGTGGACCTTGTGGATATTTTTTGGGATTCTCACGGTGATTTATATGGGTACGGTTCAATTTTTCTTACGGTTCGGGTATAACAATCTCTGTTCCCATCCTCATTTGAGCTTTGGTGATAAAACTTTCCTGCCCCCGTCCCCGTGGGTGAAATTTTCGATTATTCTACATACCTGTCAATTCGGGTCCCCACAGTTTTCGATTATTTCCCACCCAATTGCCACCCCTAAATTGATATCGGTTATACAGAATATAAAAATGAGTAAATTACTCAGGTGACTACCGAACTATTTGGGTGTGCCAATTTTGACCATCGAATTAGTCAACTCGTCAATCGGACAACCAAACTTTTAAATTAGTCCTAATTTTACCACAATCGTTAAAAAATTAACGAAGGAGAACGGAAGGTGATGTGGCAGTTAACTTGAAAATTGTAAAATTATACATTTGCCCTATGTTATTTACCTATTATATCAATTTGTCCTTAATTTAACCCTATTTCATAGGTTACGATTTAAATAAAGGCGTTAATTTTTCAACTGCAACACCATCCTTAATCGCCTCTGTGCCTGAATTTACATGAGAAACTTTGGAAGTATTAGAATCCCCAGCCAGAGCAGGAGGTAAAGTATTGTTTTCAGATGGAGGAGAAATTTCCAAAGCAACATTTTGTTGATTGCAGATTCTGGTTTTGGCAAATCCTACATCTGGAGTATTATAAATCTCTAATTCTTCCCTACTGTTAGTTGTCACTTCCTCAGAACCTGTACAAGTTTTTGTAGCATTACTTACAAGGTCTACCTCTAGAGAATCTTATCTAATGAAGCATCACCTCTTTCAGGAAATTTCCAGACACCTGACTATTTGTAACATATAACTCAATTGGCTCAGTAAAGCTTTTGACTTTTGTTGGTGACCCAAAGGAAGCTTCGGTTCCGGATATCAAATCCTTGACTTGGAAGCCATGAGATGGCATCTTGTCAATAATAGAACCAAAATCAATGGCTTTCACAGTTTTAGATGTGTTATTGGAGGCAGAGGAAGATGATTGAATTTTGAGGTTTGGGGTTGTATATGTGAAATTAATTCGATAATTAAATATGTGAAATTAGTATGTAGAGTTTAGGGTTATATATGTGAAATTGATTAGATGGTTATATATGTGAAATTAAAAGAATAAATGCATAAAATAATAAGACATATATATTTAATTTAGTGATATAAAGCACAGACTTGTGCTTTGTGCACTGGCTAAGTCACTCTCATTCCTTAGGGTATGCCCAGATTTTGATTCACGCCTCAAGCAAAATGCTTGATTTCGTTTTTCTCCTCTAAATAGGTTTATTTTATTAATTTAAAATCAAGACTAAATTAAAAGAATGTGTAAATAGCATAGATCAAATATGTAATTATATCTTTTTTTAACTAGCCACGTCACTATGCTGTTAACCTCTCATGGCTGGTGGTTATATTGATACTATTTAAATAGTTTGGTAGTTTAATTGGTTAAAAAAAGTAATATATTCAAATCTCAATTTTATCAAAAGTATAGTAGTCAATTAAGTATTTTATCCTTAAAAAAACAAAATTAAGGCAAAGTTACATTTCCTAATCGCCAGCATAATCGTCCCCTCCCCTATGCCCGAATTCTAAACAACCCTTCCCTTGTCTAACCGTGTGCCGCTGTGCGTGCTATTGACTATTGAGTATTGTGTTGAGAGTTGGGGACGCCTTTTATTTACGTACCACACCATTAGTTCTTCTGCTACTACCGCCGCCATCCGTGGATTCCTTTCAAGCTCAGCTTTTCCATTTCGCTTAGTTTCAAGATATGGGTAAGCTTAATGCTTCTCTGATTCTTCCTTGTGTTGTCAATGGCGGAAGGTATTTTTCTAATTACTACTCTCATTTTTCTTCTTCTGTTAACTCCTTTGCTCCCCACATCGATGCTTTAAATAAGAAACCCACGTCTGTAAGTGAAAAGGGGAAAAGGTGTGATCGCTTCGATAGTGTTGGTGATGCTTTGGTTGTGTTTAACAAGATGATTGGCAAGAACCCAAAGCCTTCAATAGTGGAATTCACAAAATTATTAGCTGCCATTGTTAGAATGAAACATTACGCCACTGTTGTTTCTATGTGTAGCCGTATGGAATTACTAGGAGTTTCCCATGATGTTTATTCTTTCAACATCTTGATTAATTGCTTCTGTCAATTAGATCGTGTTGATTTTGGGTATTCTGTTTTGGGGAAAATAATGAAGTTAGGTGTTGAACCTAGTGTTGTAACTTTGTCTACTTTAATTAATGGACTTTGCAAACAAAGTAAGATTTCTCAGGCTGTGAGTTTGTTTGGTGAAATGGTTGGAAAAGGGTATCTACCTGATTTGATTGTTTATAATACACTTCTTAATGGTTTGTGCAAGATTGGTGATACCGATAGAGCTGTTAAGTTTCTAAGGATGATGGAAGGACGAGGTTTCAAGCCCAATATTGTAGCGTATGACACAGTTATCGATTGTTTTTGTAAGAACGGGTTATTAAAGGAGGCTCTCGATCTCTTCTCTGAATTGAAGGTTAAGGGCATTAAACCAAATGTCATTACTTACAACTGCCTTATTCATGGTATGTGTAATTCGGGCCAGTGGAATGAGGCAACTAGGCTTTTGAATGAAATGGTGGATAAAAGTATTTCACTCGACATTGTCACCTATAACATATTGATCAATGCCCATTGCAAGGAAGGGATGGTTTCCAACGCTGAGGATATTGTTGATACAATGATAAAGCGAGGCATTGAGCCAGATGTCTTTACCTATAATGCATTAATAAACGGCTATTGTTTGCGAAACAAAGTAGATAAAGCTAGAAGAGTAGTTCAGTCGATGATGGAGAAGGGTTGTGCACCTAATATAGTTAGTTACAACACAATCATCAATGGATACTGCAAAGCTAAAATGTTTGGCGAGGCAGTGAAACTCTTTCATGAAATATCTCGAAAAGGACCTATCCCGAATATTGTCACATACGACACTCTTATGCAATGTATGTTTCAGTTGGGGGGAGTTTCAAGTGCATGTGAAACAGGTAAATGCGAAGAGGCATTGAAACTTTTTCAAGCAATGCGGAACAGCAAATTGGAACTTGGTATTGTCTCTTATAATATCGTGATCGATGGATTGTGCAAAGTTGGGCGTATTGAAGCTGCGAAGGAATTATTTCATGAACTCCCATTCAATGGTTTAGAACCGAACGTTTACACATATACCATAATGATTAATGGTTTGTCTAAAGGGAGATTGCCAGATGAAGCACACCAATTGTTTAGGAGCATGGGAGATGATGATTGTTTGCCTAATAGTCGTCATTATAATGTAATGATCCAGGGGTTTCTTCGAAACGGTTATACCTTGGAGGCAACCCAACTTCTTGCGGAAATGGTTGGTAAGGGCTTTTCTGCAGATATTTGCACTGTCACTTTATTTGTGAATCTCATTTTAGGTTCTGATAAATCAATCTTGTTGTAGATTTACAACTTTACGTATAATGTAAAGATGTTTTACTTGCAATTGAAAATCAATTTATTGATCAACCATTGTGCTGTGACATGTTAAATTATTCTGGAAACTACAAAGGTCTATTCTCAATATAGGATGAACCATTGTTAAATCAATTTATTGATCAACCATTGTGCTGTGATATGTTAAATTATTCTGGATTTTGAATTGTTAAATCAATTTATTGATCAACCATTGTTGTTGATTCTTATATGAACTATCCGATGGTTTTAGAGTCTGCATATTTAAGTTGTTTCTGAAATACTTAATACAGTGTATGGAAGTTTGTTTACAACAATGTGATATATGTTTCCTTATTTGCAAGAAATTTCATTTCCTTCTACCTTTGTTGGATGTATTCCTAATCCTGGGAGAGAAGAAACAATTTGAATATTTGATGCCAACTCGTTGCAGATAATCTTTGATGTATAAATATTAAATCGAAAAGATTTGTAAATATTGAGCACAAAATTCATTGATTTTTTTAAATTAGGACAAAATTAATTGAATGTGTAAATGTGAAGGACTAACTGTGTAACTATATAAATTTATTTAACTATCACGTCAGTATTTTTGTGATAGTGACTTGATTGATACCATTTAATAGTTACATTATACGATTGATAAAATATATAGTTCGATGGTCAAAATAAAACCATCACTATAGTTAAGTGACTACATATAGTTTACCCTATATAAATTGACCATTATGTATATCCATGCTGTATTATCTTTTAATTTTCTTCGTATAATGTTCATATCTCGTAATGATATTATGCTTAATTATCACAAGTTCACTGAAAAATTAAATTTACTTTTGAAATTTTAGCTTTTATTTTAAATTTTATTAATGTTAAATTATGTCACACTTACCCCGAGTAAAATATAGGTAAAGAATATATAATTTAAATGACAACTATTTTTTTAAGAAAAATGATAGTTTTTTTTTTCTTTCTTTTAGAGTTGTTTATAATTTAAATGAATAATATTTAATTACCACATGTCTTTTACTTGTTTTGGACCACAGGAAGATGAGTGGGTTAACATTTGCAAGCATGTTAGATTACACTCCTCTCATGTCATGCATATGAGTGAGTTGTAGTTATTCGTAAAGATTAAGAACGGAGTGAGAAAACTTTAAATTATAATATCAAAAAAATTAAATGTTATACAAAAAAAATTTATTGAGTGAAAACAGGGATATATGTCAATTCTCTTTTAAAGGGGCATCAATACTCATTTGAAGGGATGTCAGTATTCTTTTACAATGTTGTTTATTTTACATTTTAATATTTTTATATAAATTTTACAATATATTCTTTTCATAAATTTTAGATGTCAAGTGACACACCAACTCAATTACTACCACAAGCCATAATAAAGATTTTATACTTTGTTTTCATATTGATTTTCGCTTACTATTATTAATTGAAGATTACATTTTAAAATCTTGTAATCTAAAAATATAAATATTATATCAAAATATATTTTGAAAAAAAATCATAAAATAATCAACTACAAAGAATATAAAGAAATAGTGGACCAAAAAACAATAAGTTAAAAAATTTAAAATCAAGGCAATGTTACATGTCCTACATACCCTCACAAATCACAATCACCAATTCACCATCATAATTGTCCCCTATGCCCTAAGTCCAAACAACAATAGGAGAATGTCATTTAACACAGACTCGATTTGGATAGGATAGATTTTATTTTAAAAATTTAGAGTTTAGATCGGGTCTAAATTAGATTTTTCAAGATAAAATTTGGTCTAATTTAAATTTAAGGTGAAAATATTCAACTCAACTTAATCAAAAATAATAATTTTATTTTATTTTAAATATTTAGGTATAATTGTTATAATGTTTATCTCTTTATATATTATATTTTTCAATTATCTCCCTATTTTGTCTAATAAAAATTGAATAATTATTATAATATTCATCTCTATTTGTAATTTTTTCAATTATCTCCCTATTTCATCGAATAAAAATTAAAAAATAATTTTTTATTTATGTCGGACATGATTGGATTTAAAATTGTACTCCAAAATTTGAGTTCAAATTTGAATCCAATGAGACACCGTAAAATATCAGATGCGGATTGACTAGGGGTAGCCATTTGACCGGCAATTTTAGGTAAAAAACTTCTTTTTAATTATTATTTGAGAAAATGGCTCCCAAAAAATAATATTTGACAAAATGACCCACAAACTTGCCACGTCGGTGGACCTCGCATTGTGTAGGACGCGAGGTCATGAGATTTTTTAAAAATTAAATGCATGTTAACACAAACAACAAGAATATGTAGACTAAAATCGCGTTGCGTAGAACGCGATATCAAACCTCGCGTCCTACAGAACGCGAGGTTCACCGACGTGGCAAGTTTGGGGTCATTTTGCCAAATAATATTTTTTGGGAGCCATTTTTCCAAATAATAATTTAAAAAGGATTATTCGTTCAAAATTGCCCATTTGACCCGTACCTGATGAGTTTCGACCCGACCCGGTCATATAAAGTCAGGTTTTCTAAAGAAAATTTCGGGTTCGGGTCGGGTTTAATTTTTTAGGGTAAGGCCGGGTTATATTTAAGGTAAAAAAATACACTATCCGACCCGACCCGAAATAATAGTTTAATTTTATTCTAAATATTTAGGTATAATTGCTACAATATATATATTTCAATTATTTCTATATTTTTTAATAAAAAATAATAAATATTATAATGCTCCTTTTTATTTGTATTTTTTAATTAGTTTTATATTTTATCAAATAATAATGAATAATGATAATTTTTTAAGAGTAAACTACATAAATGGTCCCCGACTATGCTCCAATTATTTTTTGCGTCCTTTGACTATCAAAAGTTACAAATTGGTCCCCCGACTTAAAATAAGTAACAAATTGATCCAACGCCGTTAAAAATTTAACGACTAATGACGTGGCAATTAATATAAATTGATATAATTACATAATTAGCCCTCAAATTCTACCCTTGTTTTAATTTGACTCTAATTCTAAAAAATTAACCTATGTAATTTTAATAATCTATTAATTTAGTCCTTCTTTCTATTTGACATTAGGTTTGTAGCCAAACCACCCTCCTTGTTCCACGCCTACACCACCGTCACTAGCGGCGCCCCCACAAAATTACAAATGGTAGAAATTGCTTCTCAAATAAAAACTAAGCATACTTACGATTCAATACATACAAATGGTATTGCTAAGCACTGCAGAGGAAGGCACTTCAACTTTAGATTCAATTACCATAAGAAAAAGGTAAAATCCTATTCCCACCAACTACCTTCCACTTTGTTACAGCAAACGGTTTTAAGCAAAAATTCCAGGAATTTATGCCCCTCAAAACCTTGGGTAATTCTCAAAAATGAATGATAGTTTTTGCAGGAAAGCAAATCTTGGGCAAAAATTACAGGCATTTATGCCCATTGATGGAACGCCTATGTCAGTACAATTATCTTCTACATCCATTTAATCAGTTTCCATCGATTTCAGAATTGGAACTTCCTGCTCGAAATCTATGTTTTTCACTGAAGGAATCTGAGAAGGAACCCATGGAACCACAACTAAACATCCTTCGTTTTCCTTATTGCTCTCTTCAGTTTCGGCTGATTTCGTGTTGTTTACGGGTAGAAATAGCAAAGAAAAACTGGAAACGGAGTGATGAGGAAACGTACTTTTGAAGCCGGAAATGAGGTTAGAATGGAGTTTGATTAGGATAAAGAAGAAGGGGGTTTGGGTTAAAGAGAACGATGACTCTTTCGTGATTCTCCGGAAGGAGTTTACATCAATTATCAGGGGCAAATCAGCATCGAGATGGTGAATCTTGGTGGCCGGCGACGAGAACGAGAAATCGTAAAAATCATCGTTAATTTGGTCGATTCCCTTTTGCTTCAGTTTCCCAATCAAACATGTTTCTTTGGGTTCAACTTCGCAATGATTTAGAGATGGTCGATTGTTGTTGTCGTTGAGAAATTTGTTCGTAAACCATTTACTAGGGCGCCGCTAGTGACGGTGGTGGTGGAGGCGTGGAACGAAGGCTGGTTTGGGTAATTGTGTAATTTTACATGGGTTAATTTGATAGATTATTAAAATTACATGGGTTAATTTTTAGAATTAGAGTCAAATTAAAACCAGTGTAGAATTTGAGGGCTAATTATATAATTATATCAATTTATATTAACTGCCACGTCATCAGTCGTTAAATTTTTAACGGCGCTGGACCAATTTGTTACTTATTTTAAATCGAGAGACCAGTTTATAACTTTTGATAGTCAGAGAAAGTAAAAGATAATTAGAGCATAGTTGGGGAACCATTTATGTAGTTTACTCTTTTTTTAAACATCATAAAATATCCGGTTGAATTTGAATAGACGTGTTGAATTTTCGGATACAGTGCGAATCAACAAAAAAGGCGACCCATGTCCATCCCTAGTATGGACCAAAAACCCACCATCCCTAACAATAACCCTTCGCGCGGCTAAAGTTTCATTTTCTATTTCTTTACAGACTGCAGCCCTTATCTGCGGTTTGTTTGAAGCTCAGCTATAGCTTTCCATTTTGCTTAGTTTCAAGATATGGGTACGCTTAATGCTTCTCTGATTCTTCCTTGTGTTGTCAATGGTGGAAGGTATTTTTCTAATTCCCACTTCTTTTTCTTCTTCCGTTAACTCCTTTTCTACCCACATCGATGCTTTAAATAAGAAACCCATGTCTGGAAGTGGAAAGGGGAAACAGTATGATCGCTTCGATAGTGTTGGCAGGGATGGACCGAGGGGTGCTGAGGGGGACAACCGCCCCCCCCCCCTAAAATTTTGAAAATTATATATGATTTAGAAAAATTTTTCTATGTATTTTTTATTAAAAATCTATTTTTGGCCCCCTAAACTTTTATAAGTTCGCCCCCCTAGAAATTTATAGGTTCGCCTCCCATACCCTAAAGTCCTGGGTCCGTCCCTGAGTGTTAGTGATGCATTGATTGTGTTTAACAAGATGATTGACGAGTACCCAAAGCCTTCAATTGTGGAATTCACTAAATTATTAGCTGCCATAATGTTTATTCTTTGAGCATCTTGATAAATTGCTTTTGTCAATTAGGTCAGGTTGGTTTTGGGTATTCTATTTTGGGGGAAATGCTGAACCTGATATTGTAACTTTGTCTGCTTTGATTAATGGGAAGATTTCTCAGGCTGTGAGTTTGTTTGATGAAATGGTTGGAAAAGGGTATCTACCTCATTTAATTGTTTACAGCACAGTTCTTAATGGTTTGTGCAAGATTGGCAGTACGGATAAAGATGTTAAGTTTCTAAGCATAGGAAGAGGTTTCCTACCCAATATTGTAGCATGTAGCACTGTCATCGACTGTCTTTGTAAGCACGGGTTGATAAAGGAGGCTCTCGATCTCTTTTCAGAATTGAAGGTTAAAGACATTAAACCAAATATTGTTACTTACAGTTGCTTAATTAATGGTATGTGTAATTCGGGCATTGAGCCTAATGTTGTCACTTATAGCTTATTGATCGATGCACGTTGCAAGGAAGAGATGGTTTCCAAAGCTGAGGATACTGTTGGCACAATGATACAACGAGGCATTGAGCCAGATGTCTTTACCTATAGCGCATTAATAGACGGCCATTGCTTGCAAAATAAAGTAGATAAAGCTAGAAGAGTATTTCAGTTGATGATTGAGAAGGGTTGTGCACCTGATATAGTTTGTTACAATACAATTATCAATGGATATTGTAAAGTTAAAAGGTTAGACGAAGCGATGGAACTCTTTCATGAAATATCTTGAAAAGGGCCAACCCCGAATATTGTGCAATGCATGTTTCAGTCAGGGAAGGTTTCAAATGCATGTGAATTTTTGAGGATGATGTTTGCTTCTGGACAAGTTCCAAATCTAGTGGCATGTTCGATATTGCTAGATGGTTTATGCAGAACAGGTAAACTTGAAGAAGCATTAAAACTTTTTCAAGCAATGCGGAACAACGAATTGGAACATGATATTGTCTATTATAATATCCTGATAGCTATTGTTACAATCTATATCTGTTAACTCCTTATAAGTGTAGAGTTCAATCAGATTATTACAAATTAGACCATTTTTTAAGTTTTGAATTTTGGTGATGCCTTTTTCTATTCATCGTAAAAAACTAAAACATCAAAAAAAATGTATAATGATGACTTTTTTTATATAAATTTATTGAAATGGAGATTAAAAGAAGAATATGAAATACTTGAGTTTTTTATTTATATTAATGGCTAGCTTTAAAATGCCCTTGTCATGTTTTGGAAAATTAAATTTGAATTTCACAAATGACATTTATATTAATTGCAAAATTCAGAATGAAGTTGGATTGGACAAGGAAAAATAGTTAAACATAAAAATAATATGGACACAACACTGATACATAAATGTATCAAAATTCATATGAAATAGATTATTAAGGTGTTAATAAATATATAAACTTATTATATTTTTTGACTAAATAAAAGGTGCTACATTAACAAGATAAATGTCGAGATTCAAACTTATATGAAATTTTATTCGAAATTACTATTTTATACGAAAATATTTCAGGTAAAATTTTCTCTTTCTTCCGCCATACTATTGATTATCTCTACCATTATTGTTCATTATTTGGACTCTAATTCTCAATTCTACAGATCAGTTCACTCCCTCTACTATTTGAGTTTCCATTCCCCTTACTTTTACACTCATCTTCATCGTATAACCGTTGATGAATGAATTTACGTTATACGTAAATTTGTAATACAATAAATACATGAATTATAAAATATTAAAGTATATAAACATATTAAAAATGTATAGTAAAATAACTACGTAGATTATTAAATTTTATTTTGAATATCTTCCATGTTCGTAGCTCCCAAATATTCCCAATTAGTGGCCAAAAACACTATCTGAATACATAAAATTGGTAGGTGATCATTGACTTATTTAAAAAAACTCATTTTTTTTAATTCATTGAGTAGTCTTAGTGGTAAATGAAGCACCGTTATCCTTAAGAAACTTTAAGTTTAGAAATTTTGTTTATACAATGTATTTTCAAAAGGTTAAGAGTAAATAATCGCATCATAATATTTAAAAAGAATAACTCTATTTTTCTTTTCTATTTTTGATTGTTTTTAGGCTTAATGTCAAAATAAGTGCCCAAACTATCATGTTTTTCTTTTTAGGTGCCTAAAGTAATTTTTGCCCTTTTAGGTGTCCAAACTATCTCGTTTTCCCCCATTTAAGGGCCCAAACTATCAAATTTTTGCTCAAAATAAGTGCCTAAATTTAACCTTAAAAAGAACAAAAATAATAATTTGGGCACCTAAAAGGGGCAAAAAAAATTTAGACACCTAAAAGGGACGTGATAGTTTGGATATTTTTTTTGATATTAAGCCTTGCTTTTATAATTTTCAGTGTTTATTTTTCTAAAAAATTATAAACTATAAATTATTTGTTGGCATGACATTGGGATAGAATAATGCCTCATAAGCAATAAAATATATGAATTGTCATACAACCTGCCAAATTAGTGTTGTTAATCTTTTATTGGTCTATTCAATATTTTCGTTAAAATTAATGCAATTTGACTCATATGAAAAGTTGAAATCGCTTTGTCTGCAAGGCATGTATGTATTGTTAAAGGGTTAAAAATAAGTATGAACATATAGTACTTTATAAACACCATAAGACTTTTAAGTCTCATAATTTTGAGAGATATTGACATTTGCATGCTTGGGGACGTGGCTCTATGCAAGTCTCATAATTTTGAATACAAGTGTGGATGTCATAAATCTATGTCTATCATCGTTTCATTGTTTGATATGTTTTATTTCAATCTTTATTTCATTTTATTGGTTTCATTGTTGACTTGGGTCGGGTTTTTGCACACTCCAATTTCGATTTGAAAATTGAAAGTTCACATTAATTTTAATTTGATCTAATCTATAGTTTTCTTTCATAATCCCAAAAAATATAGAAAGTGTACTATAGTAGTTATCCTTAAATATATAAGGATAAATATATCATTATTTTGAAGAAAAAAATAAATTTTAAATAAATTGTGTCGAAATTTGTCAAGTATAGATAATTTGATTATCTCTTCTTTGTTACTTGTGTTTTTTTTAGTTTCATTGTATGTCTACTTGATAACAATATTTTTTTGCTTTAATTATCGTATCTAATTTATTGGCTGATTAATCTAAATCGAGTACTGATACTGTAGAGGCTCGTTATAGGGTGATCCTTCAAACCTAATTTACTCCATTCAAAACGTCAAGATTCGAATTCTAAACTTTATTTAAAAAATCTATTATATCATCTCACCGAACCAACTGATTGTTGGTTGAATATAATATTTTTTTAATACAATATAACTTGAATTGTAACACTAAATTCAATCAAGAGTAAATGATACATTTGATCCAAACAACCAAGTCTAAACAAAAAATAGTATCCTAAGCTAATAAAATGATACTAATTACTAAGCATATGAAAACACGAAGTTAAAATCGAATGAGGAAAAAGAAGATATTTCACACCTTTAAATTGTGGGCTTGTTGACTAAGAGTATTTATTGAGCAAATCGATCACGGGTTGAATAGTACTCGACTCGATACTTTATAAGTTTAATAAAAAAATTTGACTCGTTCTCATTAACTCGCCAATATTTTTACTTTATTTTTAATATATGTAAAATTTAATAATACTATATAAAAAATAAAAATGAATAAATGATCAAAATAGTGTGCGGAGTAATTCTAAAGTAACAATCCACAAATATATCAAACTAATATATATTACAACCAAAGTAACAATCCACAAATACACCAAACAAACTTATTACAACCATTCTTGAAAAAAAAAAGTTTAACAATATATAATCTATCCTTAAAAAAATTAATGAGCTACTCGCGAGCTTATCAATCGAGTTAAATCTTGCTCGACTCGGCTCATTAAGTTCTTAAGTCAAGTTTACATTTCATTCAAATCAACTCGAATTAAGCGTTAACTAAATTTTAACCGAATCGAGCTCAAGCTGCTCGTAAGCTATTACCCTTTGTTTTAGTGGCACAAGACTTAAAGAAACAATAATTTTATTCTCCTACTAACTTGAATCCTTATTTGGCATAGAACTGTATTTTTTGGTTTTTCTTTTTCAATTTATAAATATTAGAATTAGAGGTCAAAGACGAGCCGAGCTGACTCACTAAAAACTTGTGAACAAGCTCGAAATATATATATTAAAAAAATTCACTAAAAACAAATTAACTAAATAAATTCGACATTTTTTAGTTGGTTGTTGTTTGATTTTGTATTTTTTTATTATGTATTTATATTGTAAGAATATTTTTTAGTTATTTGGATTAATTTAATTTTGGACACTATTTCCCCCTTAACATAGGCTTTTAACGAGACCCCTTTAAAAAACTATAACAAAATTATTCATTTCGAGCCGAACCAAATCCAATAGTATTATTTTTTAGCCAAACTTGAGCTTAAAATTTCGACATTACTTTTTAGCCAAACTTGAGCTTAAAATTTCGACAAGGCTGGGGCTCAGCTCGTGTCACCCCTAATTGGAATTCATTCTTTACCAAAAAAAAATATTTTAATAATAAATACTTACGGATATTCATGTCTATATTCATTACAAATCCATTACAGATGATAATTAAAATATTGTTCCAAATTCATAATATTTGAATTCGCAGGAGGTGATGCAATCCCTAAATCATTATTATGATTACATTTATAATAGAATACTGCAATTATGGCAAATGTATTCAAGATGCAAAAATAAATCAGAATTAAATAGTATATGCATTTGACACTTACATCAACATACTGCCATGCAAAGTTATATATAAAATTTTATCCAAAAACTTTGTATTTTAATAACAAGGAAGTTCTTCCTTGGTTGAATCATACTCCATCCATACAACATCGGTGATCCATAACATGGAATTGAAATTAAAGGTTTGTTTAGAGAGATTCTCTACAAATTGCATTTGTGTTTCGATAGTTGGCTAGATGCATGTATCATATGACCGATTCCACGACTTACGTAAATTCCACTTCCGAGCAAAGAAGCCGAAATCACATCATGTTACCGGTGCAAATTTCAAGCTTTAGGCTTCTTTGGTGCGCTTGAATTCCCTGGCTCAGCCTTGCGCTTGATTCCCAAGAAATGCTCAACCTATTGAATTGGAATGGAAAACAAAAATTAACTAAACATAATAACTTAAAAGTAGCAAAAGTGCAAAATTTTGAAACACCGACGAAATCATCCCATTAATGAAGAGATACAGCATCAGAAGCATCTAATAAATAAATAGAAAGAGGTACAGCATCAGAAGCATCTAATAAATAAATAGAACTATGCCTGAAAACCGATTCTATGGCAATAAAACATGACTGGATATAAACTTTTATGTGGTCTGCGAGCTGCTGTTCAATCAATTAGTCATGAAATACCATTACTCTATGTGTTTTATCAATATCTCTATGTGCGATTCGTGTTGAAATATAAACTTTTATTTTCCCTATTCCTTTCGTTCTAGAAAATAAATTGAATGGATTGAATAGATATCTTCGTTTTTTATTTTTTTCATGTGTCTTGTAATGCAATGGTTAATACATGTACAAGGTAAGAATTAACTTGCCTTTCTATCACCAATCATAGGCGTCAAGCTTCCTGGAAAATCCTTCTCAACAGTAGCAAAGCCACTTGTAGGATCACTAGTTTGCCTGAAATTAATCACAAAAAAGAAATGAGGAACAATTGCAACCTATTCAAAATGTTTTGAACAAGCACTTAAATTAGTAAAGGATCAAAAATTATATGCAGTGGTAAGCCATATCAACAGCATAAAATGGTAAACCAAGCTTCATTTCCCGCAAGAACAAGTCCTGGTAACAGCATATCAGACTAATAGCCACAAGGTCACAAACGCAGAATGAAGGATATATTACCAATGGAGTGGACCAAGTTGATTTCAGGAACCAAGATCGTTGAATGTTCGTTATAGACAAGAAAGAAGAAGAAGCTAGATAGTACATCCTAATTCCGAGTAGCTGATATTATACGTGAACTGGTTTCAGTTCTTGAACTAAAATTTAGTTTAAACCCGACAAGCTGAGATCACAAGTTAACCCAAGCAAACATACCCTGGTTTGACATGACCA
Source organism: Hibiscus tridactylites (assembly GCA_958450335.1). NCBI lineage: Eukaryota > Viridiplantae > Streptophyta > Magnoliopsida > Malvales > Malvaceae > Hibiscus > Hibiscus tridactylites. The sequence goes on from OY288282.1 coordinate 60,935,948, forward strand.
CTAAGGACAAGGTAGGGTGTTTTCAGCTGAGCTTGAGCTTCCCTCATCCTCTCCACTGAAAGTGAAGGTGTATCTGAATTTTTCATTTGCTTCAGCTTCAATTCTTCCTGATATTGCTTCATCCGTTTTTCTTGCTTCATTTTGCCTGGCCCCTTGCCATGAAATTTGTGAGAAAGATTCCGGAAGGCTTCCTTGGGAGTCATCTGGAGAAGATAATAAAGACGTAATTCGTAAGCTCAAATGCATATATAATAAGACAAATTATTATTAAATATATAAACATTGGACTTGTTCTAGATCACAAATTTTTATACCAAAAACAATACACTTCCGAATGCCCATCAGCTTAAAGCATTTTTAATCCTTGACAAAGGTTTTTTCTATTATTTGACATTATAGGGAAAATTATTCAATATACATGCTGGTAGTCTTTAGATTACACAACCCTTGCTGTTTTAGGGAGATAGGGATTTAGTTTATGGCTTAGCTTGTAAAGAGTAGGGTTTAGGGTTAGAAATTAGGGTTTAGGGTTTAGGGATTAAGATTTTGTTTTTTATAGAGTAAATATGCAGTCTGTATCAAAAAATTACTCTAATATAATAGAACTATACTCCCAAGGCATAGACTTATGAAAGAAATAGATCAGATTGAAGTACTTACAATTCGACCAAATTCATCTGTCCTTTCGATGCGAATATCTTTAAATCTATCATTTTGACGACCTTCGTCTACAATGCCAACAAGTTTGCTCTTTTTCTTGTCCATGTTCCGGCCACCCCATTCAATAGTTTCTTTAAGTGTTCCTCGATCCTTAAGCAGCTTCAGTGCACCTGATAATCCTTTGCCAACTGCAACTTCGTGAATGGTTTCATCTGGAACAATCTCATCTTTATCCTCATTAGCAGGTTTTTCATCAGCACTAGTATCAGCTACCTCCGACCATCCACCCACCTCGTTTTCTGCATTTTTTCTATCTTGTTCAGAATCTCCCGGCACTTCATCCTCCTCCATGAAAACATCTTCACTGTCAGGCTTATGGGATTCTGAAGACCAAACCAACATTTAACTTTATTATTTATCAGAAAGAAATTATGAGCATAAAGATACAATTATTTTTATTATTATTGAAAAAGAGGTCAAGTTGGCTGGTCTATGGCTCTAAGCATGTGCAGCCAAAAGAGAAAAAGAGGGAGGTTCAAAAAGTAAGATCAAAATTTAGACAAAAATGCATGACTGGTGTAAAATCTATAACCTACAACTTCCATAAGATTACACAGCTCAGGAAACGGTGAGGCTAAAATATATAAACCAGATTTTAGCAGATGATATAGTGGCTGGCAGTACACACACAAGTGGTTATGTTTTAAACAAGACCATAGTGATGTAGATTTTGAAACAAAACAAACCTTCATCAAGCTGAAGACCCCATACAAACTCCTCCATCTCTGTGATTACAACCTTGTTTTCTTGTGCCTCTCCAGTGGAGGTGTTTTGATCATCTGTAGTTTGATTGCTGGCAGCTGCGGCAGCAAGAAGCGCAATAGCTTGCGGACCTGATTTTTCTTCTTGCTTTTTAAGAGCTAACCTCCTTGCTTTTTCAAGCGATTTATAAAGATCCTCCTCATCATCAGCAAAAACTTGACTTTCATCTTCATCACGTTTTACTGTAAGAGTTTGTTCAAGCCGCAGTAGCTTAGATGCCTCGTCTGCTTTGGCATATGCTGCTTGGTATGCATTATTTCTCTTTTCAGCTTCAGATCTGGCCTCCTCCTCTTTAATTGCTAGTCTTCTAGAGTCATTTCTAGAACCAAGATCTCCAGCACCAAGCCCAGCAGAGATGGCTTCTGCTTCAAGGGCATCTATATTCAACTTATCTTTCTTCCGCAAAGCTTTCTTCTTTTTGGGCTTTTTAAATCGAAGCATTTCCTCTTGGGTGTAATAATCCGATGAAACCTTCGTAGCATTATTAAGATCTTCAACACGGTTATTAGTGGGAACTCCTTGTAACCTCTTGCGGAGCTGCCAAGTGAATAAAAGGAAAATAAAAGGAGTGGACATCAATAGCAGAAAAAACAGCTCAAAAAGACCATTAAAATTACCTCTTCTAATTTCTTTTCAGCTTCACCAGTAAAGCGCCCCCTTTCATCAAGAGTTATGCCCTGAAAATAAATAAAAAGTAAAAACAGCCGTCAATGACCAAATGCCACTTTTCTTCCAATAAAAGTACAAGGAAACTTTGAAAGATAAGATTCTAAGCATGAGGGCAAAGCTTATAAACAAACCTCATCTGTGACCGGATCATCATATTGTGGCAGTATTTTTTTCTCTGAACCAGGCTCATCATTGAACCTAGATTGACAGAATTCATGTTGAAGGTAAATAATAAATTTGCTAATAGGTAAATTACAATTCAGAAAATGAGTACATTGTAATGTAGACTAAAACCTAAACCAGTTTCTAAACTTTGTTATAAAAAAAGTCAACACTCCAAAAAATACATACACTGTAATTTAGAGATAAACCTAAATAAGTATCTCAAATTTGATTAAAAAAAGTTTAGAAACTTTTAAGTTCTTAGTTCTGTATTAAAGGCAAAATTATGTGAGAATTGAACATATGCACATTCATCAGAAAACAAATACAAACTCACACGTTATAAATCAGAATCTTACTTGTCTTCGTAAACCCCTGTTTTCTTCTTGGCAGCCTTGTAAGCCTCATCTCGCCGCTTCTGCTCTCCAATTTCAGTATTTTCAAGCATATCAATATCTGTCGGATCATACGAGAAAGCTCTGTTACACAAAAATCTAAGTCTACGTCACCTCACAAACATGAACAAAAAACAAATGAGTAGCACCCCAACACTTGTATACCTTCATTAATGTCGCCATTTGCAAGTATGCTTTGATCTTTTAGTGTTAAAACAACAGCTCCACCATCCATCACTTTGTCAAGGCCATGAAGAACTTTAACCCCTGCTAGATCATCTGTTAACAGATTGTCAATTAAAAAAGCCAATCAGTCGCAAGCTGAGATACAAGAATAAAAACAGTCATGACACTTGAAATGAAAGATGAGCTCCCTAAATACATTAGGGCCATAAGAAGACCATTTGGCCTACCCGTATGAAGTAATTTTACAGATACAGTAGTTAAAACATGGTTTATAAATAACAATAAACTTAATCCAGGGTAATAAGCATTAACGTAAATTATCTGCTCTATGTATAATTAATGATTCAGTTATTCACAAAATCAGTTGCAGTGTTTGGTTTGGACATCTCAAGAAAGACAAAGAAGGGTGGATATGGAACTAACAAAAACAGACTACATTGAACACATAACTGATATAACAAATAGGAAATCTTAAAAAAGGAAAGCAAACGTACGAGTAGGGTGATTATCAGCCTCTTCATCTTCTCCCTGAACGAAGTTATCCTGAGAAATTTATTCCATATCATTAATTATTACCATCACTCATGTCATTTGCAAATAAATATTACAGTGAGAAGAAACCAATTAACCAAGTATTGTAGGAAAGAGAGAACAAAGAAATCAAACCTGCTCTTTGAAAATTTTTGATAGCTGCAAAGCTTTCTCCTTTTCAGCATTCCTTTTCTCCTCAATCTTTCGACTTTTACCAACCCATGCTGAAATCTCAGAAATACCTTCAGATTTCTTCTTCAATCTTTCTTCTTTCATTCTGTGCAGACAAATAGAAGGGAAAAGGCAAAGATAAATACTTACATTAGGTTAAGCGATATAATTAAGAAAAACAAACAAGACTTTGAATACACTGTCCGGAAGCAAAGACCAAATTTGTCATCAAATTGAGAAATAAAGCTTGAGTCATGCAACTAGAGAGCCTTCTAGCCTGATCACTAAATATTTTAAAGACTCGAGTATCATTGTCAATTTCTATAAAAATGAAGTTCAAAATCACTGCATGATCTTAATACTCCCATCTAAAATATGCTATAGCAGAATGCCTTTCAGAGTATAAATTTTACATGACAAGTAACACTTCATAAAATATGGAATAAAGCAGTAACAATTTTTTAATATGCAGGCAAGTTAAGGTCACCTGTGACTAAATGATTGACTCACCTCACAATACGCTCCTCAATCTCTGATGATGTTGCCTGCACTAAACCTGAATTGCTTACAGCATTCAATTCATCTCCATCCTTATCCCTACTCTCTTCATAGTCTAATGCTAGCTCTCCATCTTTGCTTCCTTCATAATCTTCCTCTCTATTCTTCTGTTTACTTCTCTCCTTTCCCTTGTCTCGATCTCTATCCTTCTCACCTTCCCTCTCCTTCTCTCGATCCTTAAGTTTCTCTCTCTCCTTTTCCCTTTCCTTCGCCGTATCTCTAGTTTTATCCTTTCCCCTCTCCTTCTCAGACTCTCTATCCCTCTCCCTATCCTTTTCCTTTCCTCGATCCTTTCGGTCCTTCTCTCTCTCTCTCTCACGCTCATGTTCTTTATCTCTATACTTATCCCTGTCATAACCTCTCTCCTTTTCCCTCACCTTACTATCTTTACTTCTGTCCTTCCGATGTTCATCTCTGTCATCCTTCCTCCTCTCCCTGGTTGACACTCTATCCTTTTCCGAGGATTCTTTCTCCCTTTCTTTCAAGACATCATCATTACTTCTCTTAGAACGGTCCCGCTCTCTATCCCTACTTCGGTGATCCTTTTCTTCCTCTCGACTGCTCTTCTTCTTGTCCTTACTCCGATGCTTGTCGTTCTGCTCCAATTCATCACTGTAGGCTCCTCCATCCCAGCGTTCTCCGGAAGCATCATCTTCCCTATCATACCTATCCTTCTCCATTGCAAGTAACGGAAACACTCGAAAACTTATCTGCAAATAAACCATCAATAGCATGTCATTCATTCGATACAATAACCCAAGACATTAACTCAGATGCAGAACCCAAAATCGTACCAGTGGTAGGGAATCAGTACATAATCAAAACTACAAAATCTAAAACAAGAACAAGCAAGGCTCTAGCTGGTTATAGCTTTTGATATTCACTTCCCCCTTTCAAAATACGCACAAGGGGGTGCAGAGTAGAAATTATCAACAGAGAATGCAAAAAAGAAGAAGATAGAGATAGAGATAGAGGGGAATTGAAAATAAAACAAGCGAGATGGATGTTACCGGAAACTCGAATGAAAGCCAAAATACGGGGTAAACAACGGCGAATGGGGAGATCCGGCGGCCGGAGCTAAAATATAGGGGTCGGAGTTTAGAGAGTAAAACTAGTTTCGCACAGAGAAAACCTTGGCAAAGAAACTCTCGAGTCACGATTCCGAGAAGAAAAGGTTTGGATGGGTCGGATTGGTATATGTTTGAAACTTTCGATTCTTGGGAGACAGTATGAGCTGGGCCTTTCGAGTTTTGGGGATTTGCAAAATCCTATCCAAAGTCCAATATATACAGGCCCATCTTATAAATTTTAGTATTAAATATTTTTTTCAATGCAGTGGTAATAAATGTTATATTTACTAATTATTTATGGGTAATTGTTCTATACACAAGCGCTTGTGTAAACTTTTTTACACAAGCTCCTTAGTTTTAGGGTATAGAGATTTAATTTAGGGTATAGGGTTTATGGATTTAGGTGTAGAGGGATAGAGTTTAGGGATAGTTGTTTCAATTTAAGGTTTAGGGTTATAATTTAAGGTTTTTTTACACAAGCACCTTAGTTTTAGGGTATAGAGATTTAATTTAGGGTATAGGGTTTATGGATTTAGGTGTAGAGGGATAGAATTTAGGGATAGTTGTTTCAATTTAAGGTTTAGGGTTATAATTTAAGGTTTATAGGTTAAAACCTAAATCCTCATCATATTAACCTAAAAACTAAACCCTAACATATAAACCCTAAATTATAACTCTAAACCTTAAACTGAAACAACTATCCCTAAATTCTACACCCCTGCACCTAAACCCCTAAACTCTATACCCTAAACTAATTTCCTATACCCTAATACTAAGGCGCTTGTGGAAACTTTCAGTTTCCACCGCCAGTGTATAGGATATTAATCCAATATTTATTGGGTTATATTTTGATAAGTAAGATGTGTAAAAAGAATTTTACACAATCATTCATATTTAAATTATAAAATCTAAAATATATATTTTTAACCCTTAAGACCCTAAATCTTAAACTTTGAACACTAAACCCTAAACCCTAAATTCTAACCATAAATTTCAAATTTTACGCCCTACAATCTAAATCCTAACCCCTAACATAAATCCTTAAACCTTAAAATTAAAAGCCTTGTGTAAACTAGAATTTTACACAAGCTTAAATATCAAAGCATTTTCCTTATTCAATATACTATGTAAAGTTTCCACCGAACTGGATAAATTTAAGGTTAATAATTTAATTTAAAGTTTTAAATGTTCATAAGCTTTAGAACTTTAAATTTAAATTTTAAATTTAAATTTTAAACCCTAAAATTAAATTATTAATCTCTAAATTATAAACCAAATCCATTATGTTATATAAATCATGTTTGGTTTTATTTGGATGAAGCGTTAGTCTTACTTGTTATTCATGTATATTGAGCTAAATTCTGCAAATAGTTAAATGAATTTGGTTTACTATTTGGTAGTTTAAGGTCCATTTTAGTTTTCTTCTTGAGTAATGTTAGAAATTATTGGGGTTATTTTTAGAGGTCTGCGAAAATCTTTGGAGCTGAATTTGCAGGTTTCAAATTTAGAGTTTTGATACTAAAAAGTGAGTATTGAAATTGTCTATCCTTGAAAATTTTGCGTATTAAAATTTATTTTGTAGTATTGAAATTTTCTTTAATTTCAATATTAACACGTGAATATTGAAAACTGTCTGTCACAAAAGACTTTTGTATTTTGGTACTTTGTTTAGTGTATTGAAATTATACTTTGAGTTTTAAAATTTTGGTCGCTAGTTTCGATACTAGAGTCTGAGTTGTGCCTAGTTCGAATCTTTTTGGGATTTCTTTACTTGAGATATTTTTTAGGTCAATCTGTAACTCATAAATTATTAATTTTTTTGAATAATTTCCGCTTAGATGAGGGGAAGGAGAGATTGCTCCAATTGAAATTAAAACTCAAGGCTTAAAAAAATTAAATGTCAACACGAATATTTAACCACTTGCTCTAAATTGTGTTAACATAAGTTACCAATTCCTTAACTTAGAAAACTCATAAATTACCCTATTACTCTTGTAAGACTAAAATGACCTTATGAGATTCAAATGACCGAATCTTCTCAAATTATAAATTGAGTAGCCCTAATTGACCAAAATACTATAATGCCCTTATAAAGCTTAAATGACGAAGATAACCTTACATACTACATTTTTTATTTGTCTCCAAGATACTCCGACTTATCTTTTTTTTTTATCCAAAGGCATAGTTTCATTAACTAAAGCAAAAGATACAGGGAGGCAAGGGGGGAAGATGGTCCTCAGTAAGTCAGGACCTGAAGGTCCTTAGCAAACTTGGCCAGCTCGTCGGCAGCCGGATTACAAGATCTATTAACAAAAGAAAAAGAGCAAGCTTGAAAAGCTTCCACTTTGCGTCTAATTTCTTCTTCAACTATCGAGGATACCCATTCTGACAGTAATCCTGATCGGAGCCTATTGATGACTGTTTGACAATCAGCCTCGATGATGATATGGGAGAATCCATTCAAAGAAGCGAGGGATAATCCAAGTCTAATGGCCATCGCTTCCGCTACTGCCGCAGAAGGGGCAAGCATGGGCTTTGAGACACCGTGGATAAAACTTCCAGAGAAATCTCGGGCAATGGCTGCCACAGTGGCTTTCCCAGTGGTGCGATCGAAGGTGGCATCACAGTTGATCTTGATGGTTCTCGATAGAGGGGGTCCATCTCGCTGATTCCTTACCTTTTGAAGAATCATCATTCGTGTGTATCGAAATTTCTCGGGAGAATTCCTAGAATGCACCATCCGCTCGTAACCACACTTCCCAAGGAAGATCCTTCCTGTTCTCGAACACAAAGGCATTCCTTGATTTCCATATTGCCCAAAGCAGAAAAGCGATAAAAGCACAACCGTCGAAATTTCCTAGTTTTCAGAAGTCGTTTATTTTGAGCCACCACCGTGAAAAACCAGGGAAACCCGAAGGGGATGGAGAGTAGTTAAAACCTAAAGCTCTCCATACTGCTTGTACGAAAGGGCAGAAGAACAGGAGGTGCTCAATGGATTCTGTTTCCGTTCCACATCTCGGACAACAATTAAAATCTTTGAAACTGCCATGGAATCGAACAGTGAGGGTCCCTTTAGTGGGAACAATGTCATGGCAGAGCTTCTAGATGAAGGAACGAATTTTATGTGGCACTTTCAGATCCCAGATGGAATTCCAAAAGCCTTTACAATTGCTCGGCTCATTACTTGATGTGGGGTCCTCAGCCGATCGTTGATTATCCTCAATGAACCGATACCCTGATTTTGCTGAATAGTCTCCGTTTTTTGTTCCAGCCCAAATAAGAGAGTCTCTGATATATGGTCCTCCAACAGGGATAACAAGAATAGCTTCCACTTCCCGAGGCTCGAAAAGGAGATCCAGTTTTGCTCGATCCCAAGATTTTTGGTCAGAGTTCAGGAGACTTGACACAAATAGAAAGAAAGAGTGGTGTGGAGGTTGTGACGCTATGCGAAACTTAGGGAGTTTCAGTATCCAGTTGTCATGCCAAGTGGATGTGCTTCGTCCATCGCCTACACGCCATAAGGAGCCTTCTATGATCACCTCAATTCCTTCTTTTATCCCTGCCTAAGCCCAAGACGAGTTATTACATTTTGGAGCTTCAAAGATATTTCCATTCGGGAAGTAAATGCCTCGAAGAGTCTTAGTAAGAAGGGAATCAGGGTTCTTGAGAATTTTCCATGCCACTTTAGCAATCAGGGCTTTGTTGAAGGACTTGAGATCCCGAAAACCCATTCCACCATGATCCTTGGGGCGGCAAAGATCCTTCCAATTGATCCAATGTATGCTCCTCTCTTTAGAACTACAGTTGTTCCACCAAAATTTTGCCACCATCGAACTGATTTCGTCACAGAAGGTGACGAGGAGGATAAAGCATTGCATAACATAAGTAGGGATAGCTTGGGTAATTGCCTTGATCAGCACCTCTTTCCCAACTTGGTTCAAGAATTTGGTTTTCCAGCTCCGCAGCTTGTTCTGGACTCTTTCCTTAATAAATGCAAGGGCTTCCTTTTTGTTGCGCCCCTAGAGGGAAGGGAGGCCAAGATATTTATTGTCCTCCTCCAAGGGTATGAATCCCAGGACATTAGAGAGATGGCTTTTTAGATTATCGTTGACGTTGGAAGAGAAATAAACTGAATATTTTTGGAAGTTCACCGTTTGTCCAGTCGTGCGCTGGAACAGTTGAAGAAGATCCAAGACTGAGTGGCAGTTAATATCATTAGCAGTGGTAAACATCAGGCAATCGTCAGCAAACATCAGGTGGCTAATGGTAGGGCATCTCCTCTTGATTTTAAGTCATTCAAGACTATTGGATTCCACTTTTTCTTCCAAAATCCATGAGAAGATGTTCGAGATGAATGTGAAGAGAAAGGGTGAGAGGGGGTCACCCTGTCTGATGCCTCTTCCTGGTTGGAAATTGCCAAATTTTTCTCCATTTAGGACTAGGGAGAAAGAGGCAGGCGAGACACAAGCCATGACTCTATCGATCCACCATTTACAGAATCCCATTCTGTCCATTGTGAAACGAAGGAGGTCCTAGTCTACTTTATCATAAACTTTTTCGAGATCAATTTTGAGGGCCATGATGCCCTTTTCCCCCTCTTGGTTCTTTTCATGGCATTAAAAGCTTCATTAGCCAAGATAATGTTGTCATGGATCGCTCTTCCTTGGACAAATGTTGATTGACATGGAGAGATGATGTTAGGGATGAAACTTTTGAGTCTTGAAGCTAGGATCTTGGAGATGACTTTATAGGAAAAATTGCAAAGGCTGGTCGGGCGAAAGTGGGAGACTTCACAAGGGTTTGGTTTTTTGGGAATAAGCACTAGATTCGTCTTGTTCATTCCATAATCCATGACTCCATCCCTGAAGAAAGCTTTAATCATTTTAGCAAGATCATTTTTAATGGTTTCCCAAAAGGTATGATAGAAGCATCCAGGGAATCCATCTGGCTTTGGGGATTTAGTCGCTCCCATATTGAACATCGCTTTCTTGATTTCCTCCTCCGGCAATTTTGGGTGAAAAACCCTTTTTTAATTATTATCTTTAATTATGGCTCCCAAAAATATTTATTTGGCAAAATGACCCCCTTTCTTGCCAGGTCGGCAGACCTCGCGTTTTGTAGGACGCGAGGTACGATATCCCGTTCTGCAGAACGCGATTTCTGTCGACGTGGCGTTGCAGTTCGTTTTAACGGTTTAACAGTACCTCGCGTTCTACAGAACGCGAGGTCACCGAGAAATTGAAAAGGCGGCTGGAATATATCGCACGGACCTCGCATTCTGTAGGAAGCGAGGTCTGTGCATTTCCAGCCAGAACCACAAGCAAAAACATGCGTAAGTATGCCTATTCGAACCCAATTTCGAGCGTGTAAATGGTATATTTTTAGCGATCATCGAGTTTGGGGTTGTAGTACTGAAAATTGTCTATCGTATGATACCAACATGGTTAATTTCCGTCCATTCTACAATAGTTTAAAATGGCTTCGAAAACCCTATGCTAGCATACGTTTATTGATTGAAGTTGTATTTCAACTAATGTTGATTTTCTGTTTTTTAATCCTATTAAATTTAGTAAAAACAAAAATTAAATAAACATTATAAAGTTTAATTATAATATGCAAACAAAATTATAATTCATAAACAAAATTAGAATACGACATTATAAAATTTAAAAGTGTTTTACATAAATATTAAAAACATAAGTAGAAAACAACAAAAAAACTAATAATGCCTATGTCCACCCGTTCCGCAGTCGGGTGGATGACGCTCACGACCCGGATTCCTCCTCCGTCCATCCTGTGGTGGTCCCTGGTCCCTATCATCCTGACCATCGTGCGCGATCTGCGGATCTGTGATGGGCCTAGGCGGGGAGTAAAACAAACTACCTATCGGCGTATTCTCCACCATCTGAAACTCATACTGAGGTGGATAACCGATAAGTAGAAGGTCAGTCGTGGGCGTCTGGGGGCGATAGGCATCAGTGGAGCCGAACTGGGGTGGAGGCATCGTCTGCTCGAAAGTCGATGGACCGCTATGCAATGGTGGGGCAGAAGATGATGCCCCTGGAGTGTCATATCGTGGTCTCGGACTGCGCTGCGTCGACTGCCTCTGGGTCTGCCTCTGGGTCTGGGACTGGCTCTGGGTCTGGCTCGCTCGCCCGGTCCCGCGGGGGCGGTTTTGGGGTCGGTGGGGAAGCTCGACTTGCCGCTCCTCCGGAGTAAGGATATGTTGCATCCCATTGTCCCTATACCACTGGCCATAATTGAAAGTGACCGAAGGACCCCCTTCTATAATTGGTTGGAGATAATGTGGGCGTCTGAGAAATCGTTGACCCCAAAGTGCTATCCAGATAGCGTGGTGCTCGGCCCAGTCAGTCTCCGTCTTCCCCTGACGCGTAAGATTGTGGAACTCGTCCATATTTTGCGGAGGGCGTGGAACATCTTGGACGTACCCGAACTGTCGGAGTACACGATCCGCAGAATGCCAGACACAAATTTCGTAGTTCAGTAGCGGAACTACGGAAATCCAGAGGTCTCGCTCTTGCACAATATCTGCTGGAGTAATGAGGCGAATCTCCTCTGAATCGTAGGGCCTCCACACGAACTAAAAAGAATGAAAAAAGTTAGTAAAATTTCTATATGAAATATTATTGGAAAAAATAGTATGGGAAAAATTAAAATAATTGTTGAATTACCTCGTCCTCCTTCAAGGCATCGAATCTATATCTGTATGCTTTCTGGGAGTCTGGTAGGCCGACGTGGGATAGGTTGGCGGTCCACCTTTAAATAATGAAATGCGATCGTTAAATAAGTATAAGCGGAAATGACAGAGGACTGGGAATCCTAAGCTGTGGTGCCAAAGTAGGGATCCGAAGCCAAACCCAAGCCTGCAGGAATAAACAGCATCCTCCCATCGATGCTTTGGAGGCGTCAACGTTTCTGCAGAGGTCTCTGATAAGAAACGCCAAGACAGCTGACCCCCAAGATTTTCGTCCAAACTCGGCTAAATTTGTGAGATGATGAAGCCACATAACGTGCACTTTGTTGCGAGTTTTGTCGGGCATTAATATCCCGCCAATAATGCGCAAGATGTGGGCTCGCGCATACCGCTGTGAAAATATAAATTAATAAAGGCATCCTAATTAAAAAAATTGTAAGTTCATCCTAAATAATAAAATTGTAAGTATCCTAAATATTTAATGTAGGCAACCTAAATATTTAATAAAGTATCTTAAATAATTACTATATTCATCTTAAAAATTTATCCTACATATTTATAATTCATCCTAAATATTTATTAAAAAGATCCTAAATATTGTCCCTATTCATCATAAAAAAATCCCTAAACGCTAATGTGCAAATAAATAATTTTAATTTAATAATAAATCTAATAATAAAAGCATACTAAATATAATAAAAAAAATACCTCAAGTGTAACATCATCCGCATCGGGGGGAGGGGTTCCAAAGTTGTCCTCCAAGTACGGTAGAGAAATTTTCCCTCCGTCCCACGCTCTATCAGGGGGCATGACGCCAATTTGTTCAGCAAATAGGAGTGGCCAATGTCCCATCGCTACACCAGTAATAACACTGCCATTTATAGGCAACCCGAGAATGTATGCAACATCCTGCAGCGTAATTGTTGCCTCGCCGAATGGAAGATGGAATGTGTGCGTCTCGGGTTTCCACCGTTCTATCAGCGCGCTGATCAACGACGGTCTAACCTTCACCCCCCCTATATAGCGAGCTATGTGCCCAAAACCAGCCTGCTCAATCAATCGCCCAACAGCAGGAATGGGTGCGACGGTGATACGGTTAACGTAACATTGTAAGTTACGTTCGTATCCCTGAAAAAAATAAAATAAAATAGTTAGTAAAAATAAAAGAATAAAATTTAATTAAATAATTTTTTTTAGAAATTAATAGGGAAAAAAATAATACCTCTGGAGTGGTTCGCCAATATTCACTGCAGTGACTGGCTCGGTTGCGTAGCAAGGGCTCCATGTGATCAAACGATATATAAAAATTGCTGACAAATTTTTGTGAAACTTCTATAGAAATCGCGTTCTGTGGAGGTTTTTAGGAAAAAAACCTCCAATTTATAGAGGACCTCGCGGCGCTTGGGATGCGAGGTTAATGAACCTCGCGTTCTATAGAACGCGATATTCATGTACCTCGCGTCCTATAGAACGCGAGGTTCACTGAAAAGGCGCGTCAGTGATCAGACGCGTGAACTGAACGGTCAGAAAGGACCTCGCATCCTATAGAACGCGAGGTTCTAAAGACATCGCGTTCTACAGAACGCGAGGTCGTGGGGTTTTTTAAATTTGAGTTTTTAAAAGCGGGAAACTCATTTAATATACAATAATAACAAATTTTATTTACAATAACAATAAAAATAAAATAAAAATTATAATTAAAATAATAATAATATTAATAATAATAATAACAACAATAATATTAAGAACAATAATATTAGAGTTTTTAAAGCGGGAAACTCATTTAATAATATTTAATTTTACAATTTTGATTTATAATAATAACAATAAAAAGAAAAAGAAAAAATATAATAAAAATAATAATAATAATAATAATAACAACAATAATAATAAATGATACTAACAATAAAAATTATTAGTATGATAGTAATTATAATAACAATAATAATAAGAACAATAATAATAATAACAACAATGAATCATACTAAATACGCGTTATATTTTCAGTAGTAACTAAAAATAACGACATAGCGCAATATTTTGGAAGTTAAATTAAAACAAAACTTCCAAAATATGCGCTATGTTGCCATTAGTAGCTTCAAGCGAAAACTTCGTACGTGAATACAGAAAAAAATCTATCTAGGTGCTCCTTGCCACTCCAGTTTGCTATTTATAGAGGTGAATATGATGACGTGGCAACCTCGCGTTCTGTAGGACGCGAGGTCACCCTTACCTCGCGTTGTACAGAACGCGAGGTCTATGTGTATATATATATATATATATATATATATATATGCAGGGAGATGGATTTTTGTAAGCAGTTAAATTTAGTTTAGGTCAGTTGAATATGAGTTCGTGTAATGCTGAGTTTTTTTCCGTTGCAATTTTTATGTCCGAAATATTGTTCCTTTATGATAGTTGGAGTTCACTTAAAGATTTGTGTTCATCGGGGGTACATACCTTAATATTTACCGACATATCGCAATATTTTGGAGGTTGTATGCTGCAGTAGTGGCTTCAATGGCTGCTTCTGTAGCCGCCGTCGAGAGGATCCCCGGCTACAGTTTTGAAAAGAAAGGACTTTTAGGAAGCGGGGGCGGATTCAGATCGACATTTTCAGATGCGGCGGGTGCCGATTACATTTGTTAATGTGAATCAAAGTTGCTACAATTTACTCATTTCAGATGTGGCGTGGCAGTCAACATTTACATCTGGATTTCGCTCTCTGCTTCTTTTAGTCGGGACCTCCGATCAAATTTTCCCGCCGGAGCTACTGAATTTATTGTTTCGAATTTTATAGATAATTTATGTAGTTGTCTCAATTTACTTATTAAAGATACATGTTGAAAGTTTTGTTAAATGAAATTCGACTTAAATTTATTTATGTGGTGTTTTTCCTTTCCTATAAATACCCACGAATTCCACCATCATTTACTCATTCCAAATTCTCTCTAAACACCCAATCCTTGCTCACCTTATGGCAAAATTTAAGGCAACATTTTATTTTCTCGATACTTATTTTGAGTCAACAATCACCGGCAAAATGTCACTGAAAGATTTAATACAGTTGACAACAATCGAGGTTAGTAAACACACCGACAAACAAATTGCGGCCATGGAATGTCGAATCCCATCACCGTCAGCTAATGAAACGCACTACGTTATGAAGCTTACGAACGAAACAGACGTTCGTAACATGTATGACCGGCTCAATGCCGTCGGAGCTAGAGACGTCGATTTCAATGTTAAGTTTGTCAACGCCGGCGAAGGTAGTACGTCTGCACCCGTAGAACCTGCTTCGAACACTGAACACGCACCGTCTTC
The DNA here is from genome assembly GCA_958450335.1 of Hibiscus tridactylites. Lineage (NCBI taxonomy): Eukaryota > Viridiplantae > Streptophyta > Magnoliopsida > Malvales > Malvaceae > Hibiscus > Hibiscus tridactylites. The sequence continues at coordinate 60,951,211 of OY288282.1, forward strand.
ACCGGATGTTGATGCGGCTGTGGAGGAGCTGCAACTTTTTATGTACAGGCGTAGACAAAGAAAACAACAGATGATCGAAGAACTAAACCTAAGTTCAGACGTGTCCACTGACTATGATGATTCAGATTAACCATTAACTTATGAAATGATCTTCCAATTATGTTATATGACGTTTTATTTCATCCTTTATGAATGTTAAACGGACTTCAAGTTATGTAAAATTACTAGAATTAAATTACGAACCAACCCCAGTAGTAGTATTCAATTACAATACTACAATTGTCTCAAATTCTCGAACATGTTCTCAATTACACAAACTAACAAATAGTGAATAGTACGGTTATTATAACTTCTGACGGAATGTCTGAAATAAAGCGTTCAAAGTGACATCGCGCTCTATAGAACGCGATATCTTTCGAACATCGCGTTCTATAGAACGCGAGGTACAAATATCGCGTTCTATAGAACGCGAGGTACTGGTGCCCCCTGCCTCCCATCAAATCTATCCCTTACTTGTCGAAAGTAATGGGACTGCCTCCCAGGCACACACACGCCATTCCTGCCTCCCATCAAATCTATCCCTTACCTGTTTATCGGTTTTAGGTAATGGACAAGCAAAGTAACGTCTCTGAACCATTATTTGCCTTACACAACCAGATTCTCCTGGATTGCAAGGGCCAATAATTTTGCCTATATATGAACCCTAACCATAAAACGAAAATATAAGTTTCAATTGGCAATCAATTCCTTCTTAGAATTTTCTAAGTATCAAAATTTCAAAAGTCTTTCAAAATATTCAAATGGCCGGACGAGGCGTTATTACGAAAGTTTACTACGATGGGCAGATATTTGAGGGTACTGAACAGGGGGTCCTTTTTTACTGCGAAGATCCGGTAACGATAAAGCTTCCGAGGAGATTATCGTTCAAGAAGTTGGTCAAGGAACTGGAGGCAAAAGTTCCTCATTTCAATAACCATCGTTTGTCCGACGTGAAGTATCGGGTGCCAATATCTATAGACCCTTTACGGTACACTGTATGCCAAATTGCGGCAAATGCTGATGTGCAAATGATGATGGAAGCCCACTTCGAGTATTCAATCGGGGGGCCCCTCGAGCTGTATGTAACGTTCTTCGAGTCTCATCCAGTTGTCGAAATACCAAGCTGGGGCCGGGCGAATTTCGACTTTGATCCGAATGCCGACGTTGATAGCCCGACCGCAGGTCTACGACGTGATTTTGGCCTACTCTGTCGAGACAACGAAGTTGGTGCATTGTCATCTGCTCCTCCAAGGCAGTCCTGCGTAGCTAGTATCGAGTTCGACCTCAACCAACCCCCAAACGATGAATTCGATGCACCAACAAATGCATCGTACAGTCCATACGATCCATACAATCCATACAATCCTTATAGTTTTGGGGGGGAAGGAACGTCGGCTCCTTACGTTACGCACGACCATGAAGCATCATATGGCCGGCACTCAATGTATGTCTCTGGCACCGACTACGGTTAACCATCTATGGGGAGACATTCTTCTTTTGGGGGTGAGGGAGCGTCGTCTTCTTACGCTATGCACGACCATGATTCATCATATGGACGACACTCAACGTATGTCCCTAGCACGGAGTACGTTCAACCATCAATGGGAATACATTCTTCTTATGGTGATCTTGATTTTGGTCTTGGAAATGAGGTTCCTGAGCGATCTCGTGAGAGGTCTCCCGCTCCTCGACCCCAATCCTCGCCTCAAAGGGTAGTGATTCCAGAAGCTCTACTATTCCAGCTCCCGGAGGATGCTCCTGACGAAGAACCGATTAGAGAACCCGGGCCAGACGGAGACGAGCTGGGGCCATTCTATCCCGAACCAGAAGACTTGACAGAGTTACCAGAAGACCCAGAAGACACTGCCGTTCCACCACCAGATTTGGACGACATCCCGACTGCGACCAACTTTCTTGTAGACGCAAGACCGATTTCTATGTTCCAGCCACCATCCCACTTCACAACGATTGATATGGATGCAATGGACGTCCCTGATTTTCTCCATGACGACACAATAGATGGCCGAGTCCACCGTTCTGATGGTGAACTAAGAATTGGTATGGCGTTCGCGAACAAGGAAATTGCGGTGGCGGCAGTTAAGCAGTACAACCTTCGTCATAATGTTGAGACGACGGTGAAGAAAACCCAAGCCAAATACTACAAGGCTCACTGCGTCCAAAAGGATCAAGGTTGTAAATGGAAAATCCGTATATCAGACTTGAAGAGAGCAGGCAACCGTTGGAAAATAACAAAACTTGAGGGGCCCCATACATGCACCGTTTCTAGCCTCAACCAGGATCACAAGAACCTGGATGCAAAGTACCTCGCGGACATCTTTTCCACACTGGTGAAAACAAATCCCACTGTGTCGGTCCCCACATGTCAGGCTGCAGCTCTAGCTGTCACCGGCTTCCATCCAGGTTATTCGAAAGCATGGTATGCAAGGAAAAAGGCCAAAGAGGAATTGTATGGCCGATGGGAGGAATCTTACACAGAGTTGCGCCCGCGGCTTAATCTCCTGCAGAAACACATCCCCAGAATGGTTGTCAAACTTGATACGGTTCTGGCATACGAAAATGATCGTGTCGTCCGAGGTGTTTGTCAATTCCACCGGTTATTTTGGACTTTCCCCCAGTGCATCAACGCATTCAAGCACTGCAAACCGATGGTCCAAATCGACGGCACATGGTTGTACGGAAAATATACACAGATCCTACTTCTAGCTATAGCACAGGACGACAATCGCAAATGCGTTCCTGTTGCATTCGCAATCGTCCCGAAGGAGGATATGGAGTCTTGGACGTTCTTCCTTACGAACCTACGAAAATATGTCCTTGATCCTGTAATACAAAAAAGAAGGGATGAAGGGGTGTGTGTTATTTTTGACAGAGGCACAGCGCTGCTGTGGGCGATACAAAATTTGGGTAATTATTGGAAGCCTCCATACATTCACCACCATTTTTGCTTGCGGCACATAGCCGCAAACTACCTGCTGAAATACAAGAATCGTGATGAACGTCAAATGGTGCTCGATATGGGTACGTCATTTATGTCATTTTCATTTACTATATTACTTGTTACTCGCTTCAATTTACGACCTTTTTTCATGTGTTTTTCGACCATAACTATTCAACTGTCATCTCGTAGGCAACTCGCACTACAAACAAGAGGTGGCTGAACTGCTCGAGGAACTGAGAGCGAGAAACAAAGAGGGCGCTGAATACCTTGAAAAAATCCCAAAGGAAAAATGGCTTCGATCGTATGACGAGGGTAAACGTTATGGTTACATGACAACGAACTTGGCTGAGGCAGTGAACTCATCACTCAAGGGAGTTTGGCAGTTGCCTATCACTTCCATTGTCAAAGCGACCTATTATCGTTTAGCTACCCTTTTTGCAACCTTGGGCAAGCAAGCAACTGAGTACATGGCAGGTGGACACAAAGTCCATCCAGATTTCCGCTCAAGACTGCATATTCAAGTGGCCCAATCAAGACAGGTGCAAGCAACTCTCTTCTCGCGAGAAGGACACTTGTTTCGTGTTGCGGAATTTTCCAGGCGGTTAGAAGGCATTCAGCACAACGCTTACGTTGTAGATCTGAGGAAAAAAACCTGCGAGTGCGGAATATTCCAAACTTTCAAATACCCGTGCGCACACGCCATTGCTGCTTGCACTAACTAACGAATAGAATACATGCATATGGTTGATCCGGTATACTTACTCAAAACGGTGCTTAAAGTTTACGAAAAAGAGTTTCCTCCAATCGGAAATGAGGTTGATCCAAATGCTGTTGACACTGAACCGATCATACGCCCAGATCCAGCACTACTACGAGCCAAAGGACGTCCACCTTCTACAAGAATATATTGTGCCGAGGATTTGGTCGAACATCGAGAGAAAACTGGACAAAAGAAGCATTGTTCTATATGTCGAAATACTGGGCACACAACTCCTAAGTGTCCTAATCGCTCAGCCCCTCGTATTAATTAATTATTTTTAATTTGTATATGCGAGTTCGCACATGACAATCTAATCAATAAAGTCAGTTTACTTCTATTTATACAGTACGCCATCTTATATTTTCAATCATTCAAAAAAATATGTTATGATAGTGTTTTCGAAGCAACTATAAGTCAGTGTACAATGGACGAAAATTGACCGTGTCAGTGTCATACGATAGAGAATTTCCAGTACTACAACCCCATACTCGATGTTACCTAAAAATTTAAAATTTATACGTATGAAATTCTGCTCGAACATGCCTATCGACATTAGTTGAAATACAACTTCAATAAAAAAAAGTATGCTACCATAGGGTTTTCGAAGCCATTTTAAACCATTGTAGAATGGACAGAAATTAACCATGTTGGTATCATACGATAGACAATTTTCAGTACTACGACCCCAAACTCGATGATCGCTAAAAATATACCATTTACACGCTTGAAATTGGGTTCGAACAGGCCTACTTACGCATGTTTTTGCTTGTGGTTGAGGCTGGAAATGCACAGACCTCGCGTCTTGTAGGACGCGAGGTCCGTCCGATATATTCCAGCCGCCTTTTCAATTTCTCGGGGACCTCGCGTTCTGCAGAACGCGAGGTACTGTTATACCGTTAACTGGGACTGCAACGCCACGTCGACGAATATCGCGTTCTGTAGAACGCGATATTGTACCTCGCGTCCTACAAAACGCGAGGTCTGCCGACCTGGCAAGAAAGGGGGTCATTTTGCCAAATAAATGTTTTTGGGAGCCATTTTTAAAGATAATAATTAAAAAAGGGTTTTTGTCCCAAAATTGCCTGTTACTTCTTTACTAAGAATAGAATTCATCTCCCCATTCACCAGCTTCGGAATACAATCTCTCAGACTTTGATAATCGATGGATTGGTCTTTTGCAAACAGTTTCAGGAAATGTTTCTGAAAAAGGTCCGCCATTTTCGATTGATCCTCGAGCCAGGTTCCGTCTTCCTTTTTTAGTCTAAGGATGGAGTTGATTCTCCTAGGCTGGATAGTGGTAGCGTGGAAGAACTTAGTGTTTTTGTCACCACATTTCAACCAGTTAATTCTGAAGCGTTGATGCCAGTATCTCTCTTCGCTTTCCCATTCCAGATTCAGCTCCTTTTTGGCCTGTCTCAACTCCTCTAGTTTGGATTCCGTTAGTTTCTTCCCCTGAAGATTTTTGATACGGGCTATGAGTAATTGTTTTCTTTCATTTTTCTGTTTAAACTTCGGTTTGCTCCATTTTTATCAAAGAGGATCTTGTTTTCCCAATCTTTCCCCTAAAACCGTGGTAAGACTCCCAACTCTTTTGAACTGCCTAAGGGCATTCTTCATCCAGAAGCCATTTGGATTCAAACTTAAAGTCTTTTTTATATTTTCTCGAGAAACCCATGGGGTATAGAATAATAGGGCGTGGTCTAAGGCAATCGCGATGTTCGTTACACAAAGAGCTTTATGGAAACTAGAACTCCATTCAGTAGAACACAAGGCTCGATCGAGTTTCTCCAGGATTGCCTCGCTATCACTTCTCTGATTGTACCAGGTGAAGCATCCCACTTTGATTAGTATATCAAGAAGTCCTGTCATTTCCACAAAGTCCCTGAAACCGATCGCTTCAGCTGGGTTAAAAGCCCCTCCTTCCTTTTCCGCCTGACATGTGACAATGTTAGAGTTCCCTATTATTAACCACCTTGCACTTGAAGATCTTCTCAGGTTCGCCAAATCTCCCTATAACACTTGTTTCTGATCCTTGTAAGGTGGCCCATAGATGAATGTTCCAAACCAATCCTCACCCCCTTGATAACTAACTTTCGCATCGATTAGGTGCTTGTTATAATTCAGGATTGTGACTTTTGTGTCATTTGGCCACCATAAAGCGAGGCCACCGGCTGTACCTTGCGGGTCAACATAGAAAGACTCTTCCATCTTCATTTTCATTTTAATTTTCTCGAGGTATCTTTTCTTTTCTTTTGTCTCACTTAGGAAGATGACGTTGGGTCTGTGTTTCCAAACTGAGTCCCTTAGAGCTCTGACCGTATCCTTGTTTCCCAAGCCTTGCACGTTCCATGCCAAAATAGTCATGGATAAACAGAGAGCCTAACCGGGGAGCAGAAAAGAACGGGAGCAAAAAAACTCGAGAGATAACAGAGTTTAAAGCAGATACATGAGAGCCAGAAAAGGAACACAATTATCTTGCAGAGCAAAAGCTTATGCCAGAAGTAAGAAAAGGTTGATACATCACCATATCAAACCAAAGCAAGCAACCATGCACGAAAACAACAACAACAAAACAACAATATAAGATCAAAACCATCAACCAACTTCCCAGAATCAAGCATCCAGGGTCAATCAAATACGTAGAAATACAAAGAAACAAAAGAGCCGGGAGCCCATAAACGACAAGAAACAATCATGTAGGCACCTGAATGAAAATGCCTTAAAGAACGAGGGCAGATTGAACGTGATTAAGATACTAGAAGTGGGGGCATCAATTGGGGAGAACGGGAAGAGGAACTAGGGGCGGGATTAGACGAAATAGAGGGGAGATCGTTTTACCTCCATGAGGAGAGTCGGTGCTTTCTCCAAAATAGCCTCCCATAGTTAGCTCTAAACGCAGGTGACAGAACGGCAGAGAGAAAAACAAACCACTCTGAGCATGAAAACCTTATCTTGAAAGAAATAGCAACGTGGAGTCTCACCGAAAGTCCAAACAACTCCGGGCGGTCACAGTGGACAAAAAACGTTGCGGTAGTGCGATTTAGAAGCTGCCGAGAGAGCTCCGGAAGAAGCCAGAGATGACGCCGGAATACCCAGCTCTACGCCTGAACACACCTTCGAATCCTTGAAGCAAACCACCGATCGAGCTAGCTCGTTCTCTTCACGTTCCGACAACGGGCAGTCTCTAGGTAGGGGACCAAAGCCACGCGAACCAAGAACTGGTCTCAATTGTTGGGTTAGGGAATCAAAACTTCGATATGTGTCTTCTTGGAATTTTGGGTAAGGGGAGATTTGGGGGAGGGGGGAGGGAGGCGTGAGGCACGTTGGTTACATCGCCGAATGGGAGTGACTTATCTTATGTTGAGTGTATTGTACTTTGTACTATTTGATTTAATGAAATTATTCGATAAATAAGGTTGTGTAAACTTTAGTTTACATAATCTTTTTAATTTATGGTTTAAGAATTTAGATTAAAGTTTAGTGTGTATGGTGTAAAATTTAAGGTTTATGATTAGAATTTAGAGTTTAGAGCTTATGGTTTAAGATTTAGGTTTTAGGGTGCTATGGTTAGAGATTTAAGTTTTAAATTTTATAGCTTAAATATAAAGGATTGTGTAAATTTTTTTACACAATTTGTATATCAAAATATAACTTTTAATTTAATGGCTATAAAAACTTAAAATATTTGTGATGATGACTTTTACACGATATGATACGGTTCGGAAAATTTGATAAATTTATGTGATATTAATTATTTGTGATGTTTCCAATTATACTTACATAAAATATGTGCAATAACACGCATATGTTTTTAAGTCATGTGTAATAACATCGACTTATCGATTCTAAGTTTCTAACCAATCGATGCAACATATCCTCTAACGCTAAAAAGCTAAAAAATCTAGTACATTATAAACATACGCATATATGCGTATATACCAATATTTTAGCATGTTTTCTAAATTCAGTTGGACTGAAATACTTGCTTGTCTAAAACTTTATGTCTCGTAAGAATGCTTGCTCAATTTTCTTACATGTCTGCTTTATATTGTTTTTAGGTAGTACTGTATTATTGAGCTTCCGAATCCTATTATTCGAATTTCTCCCTCAAGCAGGCCAGTAGATTTTCAGCAATTTTTATTTTATACTTTTATACCTTATTAACAAACTTGGTGTAAATGTTTAAAATATGTTTAAAAGTCAATAAGGTGTACAACTTATATTTTTTAGTTTGATGTCTAATGTTTTTTTCAAACTACTTTAATGCATAACGTTTCATTTCGTAACTCAAATCAGGTCTTTCCGTCAACGACTATTAAATTTTTTTCATTATCCTATAAAAACACGACACGTGACCTATTTTATTTATTTACTTGATTTTTGAATTTTTAAAAAAATATAAACCTCTTAAAAAACCCAAAATTTTTAATTTCTTTCAATCAAACTCTAAAATTACATCTCCCACACCGTTCAACATCCTCCACACGTCGACGATTCACTGTTCACCACCGAAAGACCGTGTACTTCACTGTTTAACATCCTCACTTTCTAGTCGTCGAATAAAAGCCCAATCAGTCTTTTTTTATTGTTAGATGTTCGTTAGCGATTCATTCACCAATTTTTAACAACAAAATAATGGGGTTTTTAGTCGTGAGAGGCCAACAAATCGATGGTAGAAAAAGAAAAATTTAAGTATTTGGGATTTGGCTTTAGAGGATTTTAGAGAAATTTTAAATTTTATTTTTTTTTATAAAACTGAAGATTTTTTTTTAATTTTTAAAAAATAAAAATACAAAAATACAAAAAAAAATTCTAATTTTTTCAACAGTAGAAAAATTTAATTTGAATTACAGATTAAAACTTTATGCAGCAAAGTGAACCGAAAAAATATTAAGCATCAAAGTGAAAAAAAAAATGATATAAGTCCGGCACTTTTTGACCGTTTAGCCTTTAAAAAGAACAAAGTTGGTGCGAGTGAGTTGTGACATCAAACACTTTTAAGAAATTATTTCATATAACTTATAAGAAACATATTTAAGAAATTAAAGCAATGATACTTAGCCGGATTGAAAGGTTTCCAATTAGAGAGCATAGTCCAAACTAGATGAACTATCAGTTCAACCGACGGGTCCGGTTTTTACAACTTAGATATTCTCATCCTGGAATAAAAAAACTCAATATTTTAAAAATATGAAATATTACTATTTCTAAAACGAAATTCATCATGTGAAATAAAAAAAACAAATCAATCTTAAGAATCCCATTAATCAAAAGAAATGGTAAAGAAAATATACAACAGATGGGTGGTTCAAGCTTTAGATGAAGCAATCAAAACCCAGAGGACTCAACTAACGAAGAGTAAGATTCATTTTCATCTACAGTTGTAGATTTCTTACCACCTTTGTTTGATGTTACATTTGCAGTAGCTTTTAGCTGCCCAACTCCAACATCCAGACCGGCCATTTCTAACAATTCCATCTTCTTAAGCTTTGCTGTTTCCATGTCACCGTCCCAGCAAGTTTCTGAAACAATTTCGAGTGCCTTCTCAGTCCTTTCCTCCGACACCAGACTCTCATTTTGCAGCAGGACGAGGTAAACTTGTTCCGCAGCAGCTTTGCGAATCTGGTAGATGATGGACATATTAAGAAACAAAAAGATATGCTGTAAGCCGCCTGATGATAAATGGTGATGCTGATATATATGTCCAACAAAGATTTTTTTCCATAACTTGGAGGATCATACCATCATACTCATGCCCAAATAAATACCGAACATGGGTATTCAAGGAAAACGAAGAGTCAAAATCACATGTTCTATAATTCAACAAGTGCAGTCACCAAAACAGACCTTAGGGTACCGATGAGTGAGGAAAGTGAGAAGATGAGAAAAGGCACGGGAGTTGATGGGATCGGAAACCGAACAAATGTAACCAAGTATTGCTATGCCTGCATATAACTTGGAGAAGTCCTTTGACGCTTTCAATTCTATCGCCAGAGAATCCAAAACACCCAAACAGAAAACTGAAGTATGAGCCTGCAAGTTAAAATTTAACTTTTATGGTTTAAAATGCATTCCAAAGAAGGATCCATAGGTTTGACATCTAAGCAAATGAACCATTAAACCACAATTATTCCTCAGCATTTTTGTAATGATAAAAGAAATGATAGAACTTCAAAGGTCCCCTGGACATCCACATCCTTTTTTGCCGAATCACCATGTTTTAACAGGTATTTCAAGCCAATAAGGAAGCTTAATCTCCTTGAATCAAATGAAACTTTAATTAACATGGTTTTCTTACCGCCATAAAGATCATAATTACTCTCATCCGGGAGAAATTGAAAAGGGGTCAAATTTGAAAACGATTCCCTTTCTATGAAAGAAATTTCAGCCAAATTTATAACACTACAAAAGAGCCATGGAAAAGGTTCACAAGTTTTGAAAAAAGAGAAACTAACCTCCATATCCAACAATATCCCTTTGCTGAAAAGAATCTCAATTGTCTGCAATATGCATCACACCAACATATATGTAAGAAAAAGAGTATAACAATATTTCATAGTTAATTCATAACAAGAAAACTTAGAGGTTTCAAAATACAATGTAATGCTTCTGATGCTTGGTTAGCAGCAAATTTTGAAACAGATAAAAAATAAACAGTGATGGAGTTCGATGGCATCAAATTTTATTGAGAAAGGTATCAAGAGATTGAGTTACCTTCAAAGTGGGTATAATAACCCTGTCGCGTCGCTTATACTCCTGGAGTATCCAAAGGATGTCAGTGGATAACTTACACACTTTGGTTTCTTTATTGACGTCTTGGTCGACCTGAAGATACTCCAAGAATGCAGACAGTGAAGCCTTCCTCAAAGAATCTTGCAAGCCACCAATTGAAACAACTAAACCAGATAGCACTGGTCTGCTATAACAACTGAACTGAAGTAGTTGCACGAAACGTGGATATGAAAAGGTAGGTACCTACAAGCAAGCACATAGTGAAATTTTAATATAAGATCCGAAAGTACACATGAACCAAAATGGGCAAGTAAACATAACTACTTTTTTTTCCTCTAAAACATGCGAGACATAACTACTTACTCCCCACTTTAAATCTGTTTTGTTCGGAACAATTTCTTCTATCTTTTCCCTATAAGGTATAAAAGGAACAAAAGTTTCCTTGTGGTACAGAATCCTTTGGAGAACCTTAGCAGCAACTTCTCTTAGCTTATCCATCTTTTCTACAGCTTGCTTGGCAATCCCTCCCACCAAATTTGTTGCAAGATTTATGTCGAAAAAAGAGCATATTTGATTCTCCTCAACAATACCACTATTAGGATGCTTTGACTCAGATTCAAGCATGTCTGATTTCCCGGTAGAACTCATGGAATCTCTCTTGCAGAGGATATATGTGCATCTTTCAAGGCCTTCCATAGCAGCTTCACGAACCCAAGAACCCACATCACCTCTGTTATCAACGGAATAGTCATCGAGTGCTTTAAACAAACTGACCATCACCTCATTCTTAATGAGATGAAATAGTGACATGTCGTCGATGTCAGAACTTTCTCTTTCCTGAGTTAATGTCTGACAAACATATACAAGTCCTTTGACAGAATTAACTCGTGCTTCAGCATCTCTATCCTCAGGGTTATCCTACACAGAAAATATACACCACCTCAGTCAAAAATCCACATAGGGCTGTAAATGAACTGAGCTCATCTGAGTATTTGCTTGTACAAACCCAGTTTGGGTAAAGTTTATATGAGCTCAAAGCCTCAAACGAAATTATTCTTCATGGTCAGATTGTTTATCTTATCGAGCTCTTAACAAGATATTGCAACTAATTTCTAGAAAATATTTCAAATCCCGAATACTGAGACTTGAACTCAGCTCAGCCTAGCAATTAAAGTATCCAACGTAAAATCTATACGCTGTTGACCAAGGTGCCAACCGGCTCTTGTGGTCAAATCAGGTTGGATAAGGTATGAATTCAGGAAATTGGGCGGTTATTAGTTCACTTCAGGTTAGATTTGACGTACATAGGTGAACATAATCAAGCCATAATCGAGCTCGTTCACGAGCCGTCAACAAAGACTTTGTTCATTTACATTATTACATCCATAGTTCTTTAAGTAAGAAACTTATTCAAAGTGAGAACTTGTACCTCAATTGCACAAGAGCTGCAAAGCTTCAAAATCACATCCCTCCACTGATTAGCCAACATTTCATAGGGTAAAACACCCAATGCCATTGCAGATCCCCTTCTTACAGCAACATTTGCATCTTTCAAGAGTTGTAGGTATTTGGATGTTATATTATTACTAGCAGCACCTTTATTCTCAGTAGCGACAAGGTATGCTTGTACAAAGTGATTTAGGGCTTTCACAGCTGCAGTCTGAATTTCAAATAATAATTTTGATTCTCAATTCAAGATATAATTAAGGGGAAATCAATTTTACAGGGAAAGAATCTTATAGCACAAAAGAAACCTGTATCTGAGAGTTAGGGTGTCTCATATTCTCATTAAGGGTGTCAATCAAACTTCGTTTTGTTTTCTCTGGCAAAGGAAGTCGAGAAAATGAGATGCATTCAATAAACCGGGAAACAGCTGCTCGCATTATTTCTCCACCCTTCCCCCGATAGAGGCGTGCTTTCTCAATAGCCGGAACGATACCGGAAACTTGTCTCTGCTTATCTTGATATATATAAACACAGAAGCAGGGAATACCGTTAGCTCAATTTATAGATTTAAAGCTAAAATAAAATAACTTGATTGAATGAATGAGAAACTGAGATAAAATATGACAAACTAAAGCAGCAGATGGCTCTGACTAATGGCCTCTGCCTTTATATCTCCTTCGTCCTATCGAACACAATACTATCATGCAACACAATCCACCAAAGCCTATAATAAAGAAGCAACTGCCAGTGATACTTGAAAAACCAAACATTTTCTAATATAAATCTTGCTTTTATGATTTTAAACATTTTTCAAACATTCCATTATTCAATGAATAGCGTATTGTGGTAGAGTCATAGAACACTCAATTCAAGAAATTATACCATTCTAAAAGTGCATTAGAACCAGGAAGGGGAAAGAATAAGCCAAAACATGGAAGCATTCAAAATAAAAATCAAATCCTGAGCAATTTTTTGGTTTATCTTATGATTAGTTTAATTTTCCATTAAATAGCTATATACTTAGATCCAGGAAAGTCGCCTACCACTGGGAAGATCATAACCACACTGATGTAGAGCCAAAACAAGTTCTCCAGCTGCTAAGGTTGCACCATGGCGTGTGCATAAATCAGATGACAGAGTAAAAGGAATTAACTTTTCAAGAACAAAGTCTGCAAAGTATGCAGCATCATATCTGACAAGAGCAGAAAGTGCCTCTGCAGCAAGCTCTCTCAAGCTCCTATCCTGAAGAAATCAAGCACAATTCATGAATAAGTCATCAATTCCTAAAACTTCTTAACATAAAAAGTAGCAGTAACCCAAAAGTAAAAATGGTAATGATGAATTGATCATGAATGACTACTATTATAATTCAGCAAAAATAACAAAGTGTCCTAGTGCATGCCACATGCTCCACTGAAATATATACAACTAGAAGTTTCATTTGAAAAACGAAAGGGCTAAAGGTATATTAGCAAATAGAAATAACATCCAAGTGGAAAAAATAATGATGATTCCAACTATATAAACAATAAATCATTAAATCTCGGATTCTTGTTTGTTATAAGAACTACCGAGCATAGATCTTGTGAGTAAAGTCCTTTGAGAGAAAATGGCAGGATATGCCCCCATTAACATGACAACATCCAGAAAAGTTAAAAATTCCTCTGATGGACATAATTGTTAACTTGAAATTCAGATCATACCCAGTGACAGATCTTGCTATGCAGAAGCTCATCCGCAAATGGATGAAGATACCCTTCATACTGAGAAATACAGATGGCAACATGAATGTAAGAGTTTGTTCGTGATGAAAGCGAAAAGTAGTCAGCAGCATTCACTATGTCAATTCCATGTGGGTAATTCCCTTGTCTTCCAACATTCTCCTGAAACGCAGCTGCAGCAGCTCTTCTACAGTTGACCTAATGCAAATATCAAATTAGCATGGTCAAATAAAACTAATAAAATATTAGGCAATATTTATGATATGGAACATGACAAATGCATAAAAGTCAGCACCTCACGATCATAGCATGCCACACTTAAGAGGTGGGGAGCAAATTGTTCCAATACATTTCTCATATCTGTGTGATGATAAGCACGGCCAAATGCCCAACAAACGTAGGCAGCAGCATCACGTACATGAGATCCAACACTATGTGGACCTCTTCGAACATCATAATGTAATGCCTGTCAAGAAGACCACTCATAATCAGCAAACAAATTTGGGTCTTATCCTTGGTGCATTTGAAGAAACAATTTCAGCTTAAATTGCCAGTAAACCAGGCTAAGGCACCGAATCTTCATTGGGGATGAAATTTGACAACCATATCAAGTTTCCTGGATTCAAGGAGAAATTCATCTAGGTTTAATAGTAATTCAAGTACTTTGAGAAGATTGAAAACCACACAACCTTTATGACAACAGGTGCAACTTTTGGGAGACTGGAAGGTAAAAGCAATCCTCTCCTAGCCAGTTCAGCCAATGCTAAGCAACCCCCATGCCATGAACCATCTCCCTGAAAAACATTACATATCAGCATGAACCCTATAATCTCTACAAGCTAAAAATGGTTCAAGAATAATTTTAGAAGGAATGCATATCAACATGAATCCTATAATCTCTACAAGCTAAAAATGGTTCAAGAATAATTTAGATGGAATGCAAGTGAAATATCATATTGCTAGAAATACATAATAATCCAACTTCCCACCTCTCTTTTTCTTTTGGGCGCGCAGGGGGGGGGGGGGGATCTAATATGATATAAGAGATGGCAAAGACATCATCATACCTCACCAGGTGCAAACAGCTCCAATACAGATGACAATACCTCTTCTGAAAGTCCAGATGTTAAACGTGAAGCTACACGGCCTATACCTTTAGCGGCAGACCAACGTACAACAGTGTCCTACATAACAAATCTCAGATAATCAAATCAGCAGTCTAAAAGAAGGGAAAAAAGAGTAATTGCTCGTCTACAATAATCCGCAAACTCATGTCAAACTTCTATCTATTGCTTGGTTAGGCTTACTCTACAATGCCACAATAATTCAACCGGAACACTTCAACTTGCACACTCATGTAGGTACAACATTTCCAAGCACCCTACATTCTTCTGAGTGATGGAAATTACATTAACAGTCGTATTGAAGTTTTAGTTAAAGGGTACCACCATGGACTACTTAACACCAAGGGTGCCCAAATATGACATTTTGATGAATGATGAAGTGAACAAGGTAAATAAAAATCTAGAGATGGCAACACTTCAATCTTTCCTACGAGCTAGTTTACAAGAAAGCAAAAGGTTCACATAACAGAATCTTACTCTTCAGACATACCGTGTCTTTCAATCCAGAAAGCAACACCTCAATAACTTCTTCTACAATCTCAGGAACATCCATATCTTCATCTTCAGGAAAGTTGGAATTTTCTTCTGATTCGCAGTTGTCTGGAAGCACATCATGGTTTAATTGATTATTCTTGTTGGATGCACTCGAAGAAATATTGTCTCCAAGTGAGCTGGTTCTTCCCTGCATGAAAGGCAAACAGAAAGCTGAGAAAGCACCATTAAGGTAGAAGTAGAACTACATCCAGTTAACACAAATAACAGTTATAAAACAAGAACTGCACCAACATAATAAACTAAACGTGAAGTACAAGCCAATTAGCACCA
This sequence comes from Hibiscus tridactylites, assembly GCA_958450335.1. Taxonomy (NCBI): domain Eukaryota; kingdom Viridiplantae; phylum Streptophyta; class Magnoliopsida; order Malvales; family Malvaceae; genus Hibiscus; species Hibiscus tridactylites. The sequence goes on from OY288282.1 coordinate 60,966,817, forward strand.
GTAATGACTCAAAAGCATAAGATATAGAATACCAAGCAAATCTTTCAAGATTTATCATTCTTTTCAAGGAAACTTTGCATGCTATGAAGGATCTTTGACCAACATATGTTTCAACATTTCAAATATTAACATAAATTTGGGCTATAAAATGTAATAGCTTTAATATCTGAGAAGCAACCCCCAAGTATATGTAGTGCACAACCAGAAAGCATGCATTCAGTAACACTAACCACGTAGCGCCATGTTGGTAAACGATGAGGGAGGCAAGCAAGTCCCATTCTTTGAGTTAACTTCACTAAATACTTGCGAAGCAAAGGACTCCTAGAAGCAGAACCTGATTTGATCAACACAGAGACATCATTCCAAATGGTAGGAACAACATCCACCAATACTTTCCGGCTGCCAGCCTGACCACAGTAAATAGTACGCATGAGACTGATAAACTGAGATAATTAAAACAATGCAAAAATGATGTCACCATAGTAGCCTTTTACACTTGGCTTCATTAACATAGATGAATAACCTACAGAATAATTTCATGCGGATAAAAGTTCTATATCACAATAGATATACAAATGATGTCACCATAGTAACCTTTTTACACTTGGCAAGCTATATGGTTTTTGATATAATATTCCTTTATACTTCGTTCATATCTTTAACTCAGCACAGATTATACACACTAAAGTGTCCAAAACAAACCTTAAAAATGGCAGCAAGGGCTTCCACAGTACCTATCAACAGAAAATGACTCACAACATCATCCGCCGTTGACGATAAAACTTCACGAGTCCATTCAATAAAACTGAAAAACAAAGTAACAAAAGCAACTAAATAGCTTAGAGTCAATTTAACTTGAGTTTAAACATAATAACTAAAGGAAAAACTCTGTTGCACACAAATATAAATACCTGGACAAAGCCTTCGGCATATCCGGCCGTGTTAGAAGCTTCGAGAGAACTAATCCTGCCACAGTTCGCATCGGACCAGCATTCGAAAGGTAATCTTTAGAAAACCCTATTATTCTCAACACTAAAGGAGCCAACTCATCCTCACCAGCACAACCGCTACTATTCACAATGCTAGTATCAACAGAGGATATATCAAAAGGAACCATAACAAGAATAGAAAGCCACAAAAGCATTACGCATTTCGCCTCCATTTCTCCCGTGCTTTCTTGTCGTAAGGATGTTACAGAAGCCGTGTTGTGGCATTTCTCTAGGAGAGAAACAGCGAGTTCTAGATCAGAAACTTGATGTGGAAAGAACTTGATAACAGCTTTGTAACCGGAAACAGTAACAAGAGAATAAATAATGATAGATATAGGCTTAATTATTTCAAGAATCTCATTGGAATCAATTCCTAATTCGATTGTTTTCGACCGGATAATGAACATCAAAGGAGAAACCATGCTTTCTAAGTAGGGTTCTAGCAATTGGCCTTGTTCCTGGTACTTATCCATCTGGGGGAAAATACAAAAAAAAAAAATCAAAACTTGAAAACTGGGTATCACATAAAACAGGAGAGAATGAGAGATTACGATGGAACGGATCTTATGAACGGAGGAAGGATCTGAAACGCGGCCATTGGAAACAATGTCATCTAACAGAGATTTTACAAGTTTCCACTCTTGGAGAAAGTATCTTTGTAGAACCCTTTCCTTTGAATCATGCTCGTCTTCGTCTTCCTCGTTCGGTGCAATCCCCAGATCCTCCTCTTTCTTCGAAGTCTCTTCTTCTCTCGTCGCCATTTCCCCACCTTAAATCTCCCAACTTGACTGTATCACTCCCTTACTGGAACACTGATGACTGATTTCAAAATCAAACAGCAAGGAATCAAGCAAAGCTAAAACTAATTTTAAACACCAATGAATCAAACAAAGCTAAATCTAATTTCAAACACTGATGTGATGACTTTCTTTTTGTCTTCCGTCGTATATATATTTGGGTAGACTACAGTAAATGACCGCCGGCCGTTAGAGCCACAGAGTGACGTCACAGTTAAAAATATAGGAGCATAATTATACATTTAATCTATACTATTTACAGATTTTTTTAAATATAAATAATTAAAATTTTTGAAAAAAATATCACACTAATTTTAATATATGTCTTATATTTTTTGTATTTATTTTTTCAATTTAATGTATAAAATCAATCAATTATTTTTTAATTTAATTAAAAAATCTCTAAATTATTATATATGTTAAATTATATATAATAAATTAAAATTTTAAAGTATATATAATTTTAAAGATTTTAGATTCGTTAAATGAATTTTTATTATAAGTTAATATTTTTAATTTTTTATAATTTAACATGTATAATATTTTTATTAAAAAATCCAATTTAATATTTTTAATTCATTATAATTTAACTTTATTATGATTTAATTTAAAAATCTCTAATTTATTATATATAATTTTTATTATAATTTAATATCTTTTAATTTATTATAATAATTTAAAAAATATTAAAAATATTATCTATGTTAAATTATAATAAACTAAAAGTCATAATGTTTATATATATGTTGTTTTATTGTTTTAACATAAATATTATAAATTGTATTTTGTTTTAAAGAATTAAAAGTTATAATGTTTTAATTCGAACTCAGATATGGATTAAACTCTGATCGTACTTTGATCTGACATGGAATTGGATCGGATTCCGATCGAATCATGACAATATCCAAATTCGATCTGTCTCCTAATAGGTCTCGAACCCTATTTTCATATTCAAATTTTCTCCAGTCAAATTTAGATCAGAAAATTTTCTTTCAGATTTAATGGGATTCGAATCAGATTTAGATTAAAATGTCATCCTTATATATTAGATTATTATTTGGTAATAATCTACAAGCAACTTTAAAACATTGTCATGTGTCTTTCTTATCTTTTATTTGTATTAAATATAAATTAAGGGCACATGACATTATTTTAATCGTGCTTGGGAGTTAAAAATTTACACAGTCGTTTTATTAAAAAATAATATTTTTATATTAAAGGAGAAAGTGGTAATTATTTGATATACCGGTGGTAAGAAGTTTTAATTTACACAAACGCCTTAGTTTTAGGGTTTAGGACTCACTTTAGAAGGCCGGGTTTAGGGGTTTATATTTAGTAGCGTATAATTTAGTGATGTGAATAGAATTTAGGGTTTATAGGTTAAAACACATACCCTCAACATATTACTCTAAACTTAAACCGTAACCTCTAAACCCTAAATTCTAACCATGAACCTAACCCTTGAATTCTAACCATTGTCCATAAATTCTAAACTCTTACACCTAAACTCTTAAACCCTAAAACTAAGGCACTTATCGCCGATATATTAGATATAAATCCAAAGAAAAAAGGTCTAGTCACAGTGTCACACAGTTCGATTACCCTTATAACATTGAGATAACAACTTAAAAATAATGAGATTTATGTTGTTTGATGTAGCAACTATTATTATTAATTGTTAAATATAAAAAATATTTTATTTACATAATGTTGATGAACTAGCTTAAGAATAATGGGATTTATGTTGTTTGATATAGCAAGTTTTCCCGCTTATACTTGAGAGTTTCGGCCCTTATATTATTATAATATGGATCTTAATGAGATTTGGATTCCAAATATTTTTCAGCTTATTCTATTATAATAGAAACCCTAGTGAACTTAGAATTTACACATTTCTTACTCTCCAAGTTTCATTTTTTAGTTTACCATTTCTCCCATAAATTAAAGTTAATTTATCATAATAAGTATTGATACTTGTAAAAAGAAAATTAAAAAATATAACCGAAAACGTTATAAAAAACTCTAACATTTTTAATTCGAGGACAAATTTTAAAATTTATCTCTTTTAACCGCACCATAGACATACCGCACGTTAGTCTCACTAGTCACCCTATTTAATTGCTTTTTTTCTAAACATATGCATAAACATTTTCACCTAGACAAATCCCAATCCCAATCCATTAATAAATTAAAGTTAATTTAAAATATCATATATAATTTTTAAATCTCAAATTTTCTTTTAATAGTAAAAATGATTGTCTTACCTAAAAATAAAGTTTTGAGCCCCATTTTCAAGTTTTCTCAAACTATAATTATACAAGTGATAATATAAAGAACAATCCACATTAATTAATCAAGATATCTAGTTGTTCAAAAAAAATCTAGATTAGGAGATCGTTATAATCATTATTGATCATATTGCTAATAATTAAAAGATTTTGGTTTTACCGACGTGAGTTGGATAAGTGGTAAGCAATTTTGCATCGTTTAAGTAGATTTCGAATTCGAGGTCTTGTGTGATCAAAGTCAGGTATACGACGCGGGTCGATTTAAATTAGTCTGGATAAAGCCCTAGGATCCGAGAGGACAAAAAAATTGTTTTTATTTATATTGTGTTTCAGACAACTAATATCTTTCTTTTAATGCAAACCAGCCAAAATCTTGTGTATTTAATTTCTTGCATTTTTAATTTATTCCATTTAATTCTTTATTTATTCCATTTTATTATTTTTACTTTTAATTTGCTTCCTATTTTAATTCATATTTTTAGCCTAATATATATTTACTTTATCTTGCAATTTCATGTCATTTACTATTTTTTTTTTTTTTGGGGGGGTTGGGGAATGGTATGATTATAATGATGAGAATCATACACTATGAATTTTACCGCGTGCCTTATTAAAAACCTCTCAAACTTAAATGGAGGATAAAGTGCACACGATAGTAAATTAAAAAAAAATCTAACACAACTTGAAAAACTCAAATCAATTGAACAAGTTTAAACAATAAAACAAATAAGCTAATTAGAACTACTTATTGACAAGCAACACCCCTCGGCTAAAAGCAACTCTCGCAACTCATTTGTGGGATACTCAAGTATTTGCACATTAAAATCTACATAGCATACATTACTAGCAGTACGATCCACCACTCGATTCCCAATGCGACAAACATGCTAAAAGCATAAAAACTCCATCTTCCTTGCTAAATTTTGGTTGTGAATTAGAATTGGCAATTGCTCATGACGACACCGACATAAGGAAAGAAGCCAAACATCATTATGGCAGTCCAACTCTGCTTCTAGAACTGAACAAATCTCATTATACTTATAGAAGCTGAGCTTCCATTGTCTTGTAGAGTCTCGAACGACCCCTCAACTCGTAGCATTACTTTTCAATGGGTCATGGTTGCCATCCGTGTTAATTTTCATCCATCTCAGTTTCGGTCTTTGCCATACACTATTAGTATTCCCTTCTATGGTGACATTCATTATTATTTACATTTATTTATTTATTTATTTCATTGTATTTTTTTATATTTGTGTATATGTACATATGGTGTACGTAGATACATTGCACTACATTAACTAAAAAATCATAGTAAATATTATTTAACTTGATTTTTTAATACATTTATATTTTGAGTTAATTGTACCGCATGTCCCCAAACTATGACACTCATTTTAAATTGGTTCCTAAACTTTTAAACATTCTAATTTCATCCTCAAACTATGACCTTTATTCTAAATTGATCCTGAAACATTTAAGCATTTTAGTTTCACCCTAAAACTAAGAATTATTTCTATATTGGTCCTCAAACTTTTTGAATGATCTAATTTCATCCCACAACAGTTTTGCTTTTTTTTCAAGAGATAAATTAGAAAACTTTTGTGTACATTTAATCTGGTAAGTTTGGGGTGCGACATGTTTAGGGGGAGGCTAAAGTACGACAAGTTTCGAAACTTGTCCACAAACAGAAAATGTTAGTCTTTTTTATAACATTTTCAGTTAGTTTTTTGAATTTTTTTGCAAGTAACAATACTTAGTTTTTATATATAAATTTTTAGTTTGGCACAAAATATCGAAACTTGCAAGAAAAATAAAATTAAAAAACAACCAAAAATGTTATCAAGAACTCTAAAATTTTCAATTCGAGGACAAATTTCAAAACTCGTCTCTTTTAGTCGCACCCTAGAAATGCCACACGTCAGACTCGACCCATTTAATTTCTTTTTTTCAAACATAAGCAGAAGCATTTTCACCTACACAAATCCCAATCCATTGATAAATTAAATTTAAAATAACATATATAATGTCATTCCTAGGGATTTACCCAGACTAATTTCAATTGACCTGCGTCGTACACCTGACTTTGGTCACACAAGGCCTTGAACTCGAACATTTATTCAAATTCAAATTCAAATTCAAATTCAAATTTTTTCAAACGAATTTTGATCGGAATTTTTTGGACCGGACTTTTTCGGATCAAATTTGGATTATAATGTCATTCCTAGTGTTGGTTGAGTTCGAGGGATAGATCGGCAATTTTAGCATCTTTCGAGTATATTGTGTTTCGGACCACTGATATGTTTATTTTAATGCAAATCACTCCATAATTTTGTGTATTTTATTTCTTGCATTTTTAATTTATTCTATTTAATACTGTATTTATTCATTTTCGCCCCTTGTTTGTTGATTGCATTTAAATTTGCGTGTTTATTATTGTTGCGTGTAAATAAGACTATCGCAATTGAGTGCAAGTATACACGACGCAAGTAATATAGTGATATGAAGTATCGGATATCGTCTCCACAAGCACTGAAAATACTTCTAACTTTAAAAGCCTGCACAAGAAAAGAGATAATTTAATAAAGACTTTTGAATAATCTTGAAGATAAACTAAAATAGATGATGAAATCAGATTGAGAAAGTAGGCTGGTATTGATTTGTTCAGTAGTGCAGGTGTTGCACTGTTTAGAGGACTTTTGTTGTGTATGTCGTTGAGCCTGTCGCGGCAGCACCTGCCGCGACAGAAGTCTGTTGATGTCACGACAGTGAACAACAACTCTGTTAATTCATGTTTGACAAGAACCCCTGTTGTGACTCGTCCTATCCCTAGGTCTGAGTTCTGTCGATGAACACGTATTGGATGATACCTCCCGGCGTGAATCGAAGGATGAACACCGATGTTTGTGGATTCTTCTTTAGCTGCTTAACCTTGTACCTATTCCTAGGCCAATATAGTTTAACCATAAACTGGAAAACTTGTATTTACTCCTTTCGTATACTTAACTCTCCGATATTAAGTAAATAGATAACCTCACAATGCTCTCCCGATACTCTTATGAGATATGAAAACCAGAGTAAATAAACTTGAAGTTTTATTGAATTGAACAGAAAATCCTAAGAAACAGTTTAACCCTTACAACTACTTTACAAGATCAACCCTTAGCCCTTGAGGAAAGTTTAGAACATGATGGAGAAGGGAAAAGCTAGGGTTTATGATGTATGACGGCTAGGAACTAGGTTCTCCTTCTCTAGGTTGAAATACAAGTATATATATATATATATATATATATATATATATATATATATATATATATATAGGCATTGGGTGTAACTTTTCTTAATGGCCAAGAATACTAGTTCGAATTAAAGTACAATTTATTTAAAGACTAAATCTCTGAGTAGACTTCCTTTAATTCGCCCTATCTTCTTGCTTTGACTTTTCTCCTTAAACTTTGGGCAAGGCCTTCTTTGTGCTTCTGGACTCCAAAAATAATGCAAGTGGTCTACAAAAGTCAGGCTTGAAATATTCTATCAGTCGAACTCTACTTCGCATTTTCCATCTCTTCTTCTTCACTGTCGCCACTTTTGTCACGGCAGATGTCACGACAACGAGTTATAAGGCAGTTTGCTTCAACCCTTTACTCCAGCTCTGCAGTTATCTTCTGTTCCTCTGCTGCCCTAGATGCTGCCACGACAAGTATCCGCAAGAATTAACCAAAATCAGCAACATCTGTGCAAAATTATCCATCTATAATGTTTATGCAAATTCTATCCTAAAATGCAACTAAACATGCTTGATTGCATCAATAGTATGGGTAAATAAGAGTTAAAATTTAGAACATTTATACACTCAACACACCCCCAAACTCAAGTTATTGCTTGTTCTCAAGCAAATGCAATCTAACTAAGAATGATTTTTTTGGCTTTGGCTTAACTCAATGAACAACTTTTACCTACAACACCTTCACCATCAAGATCAATACCTCTTCGAATATTTATGGACTTTTCCGGAACAATACTATAATTCTCGTGTGAGTGTGTGCAGGTCTTGTGAACAAATATGAGCTTAGACTCTTTAGCAACCAGAATAATTACATAACTCACTTGAGTTTTACTTCAAAAATAATTTTTTAACTAGAGCCAATTTCGGGCACCTCTAGTCTTTTTCTAAAGTTTTTCTATTTTTACTAGAGTTGGTTTTGGGCACCTATAGTTTAATTTCCTAGAGCCAGTGTTAGGCACCTCTAGGAGTAAACTGAGTCTAAGTTTTCTTTCTAACTCAAGTGGCTAAGCTTCCTATTCTAAGTTTGCCAACAGAGTCTTAACATCATATAAGTCACAAAGGTGTTTTTAAGAGTTCAGAACTATAGTAAGGCTCTAAATACTTCCTAAAACATTTCAAAGCTACTGTCACGACAGTGACTACTGCGACAGGTAAGAGAAGTTCAAAAACTTAAGCTAAATTTTTTTAGAGACAAAAATAAATAGTTATAAAACACAAAACATGATAAGTTCATTAATAAAAGAAGGACTGCCTACCCCCAAACTCGAGGGTAGCATTATCCTTAATGCATGACAAACAGAAATATATAAAAAAACATCACAAATTTCAAATAGAAGCACAGACGATAGAAAGAGTAAAAAAAATTAAGTTGAAGTGTTGTCGTCACTTCTGCCTTCTATGCGGAGCTGTCGGCGGCAGTTACTTTCGTGGCTGAGGCAGGCTTTGTGGTTGGAGAAGAGGAGGCTACCTTCTTCTTTGTCTCTCGAGGTGGATGGATTCTAGTAAGTGAAACTTTTGGAGCTTTGTCAAGAATCTTAAGCTCACTGTCACTTTTACTACTGCTTCTGTTACCGTCTCCACTGTCGCGGTAGGGTCCCTGTATATCGATGTCTAGTTTTTTTTCTTTATAGGAGGGAAGTCCTTTGCTATTTGGCGGATGACAGAAGGTTCGGAGTCTGAATCATCTTGCCAGACTGAAGAGGAGGAGAAACCTTCGAAATATTTGGGATCAATCTCTGGAAGTGGTTCCTTCCTCTTGGCTCCCCGAGGAGTAACCTGGGGTGATGCAAACCTTCTAGTGCCGGGTCCTGCCGTGGCAGATGGCGAGGCGGAAGCAGCTGTCGGTGTGGCCGTCTTGGGAGAGGTGACAGGTGATAGGGCAGAGAGAAGGTTTTCTAGAAAAGGAGGGAACTGCACGTTGGGATAATTAAGTTCAACTTTAATGAAATTTACCGTAGTAGTGTGGAAGTCCCTCATATACTCCATGTATCCTTTCTATCGTGCCTCCATTCTTTGCAGTAGTTGAATGACTTGGCTGGAGGAAGTGCCTTCTGGTCTGTCAGGTTCTGTCTACTCAGGATCTGCCGCGACAGGTTCTGTTGAGTCTAGTTCTGTTGTGGGTTCTGTCATGGCAGAAGGGTCGATGTATGCCATTGGTGTGACTTCCTTTAGCTCCATCAGGCTGTAGAGATTCTGTTGTGTCCACCCCTTACCCTGGATCTTGACATCCTCGTCGATTTCAGGGACGTTGTTGGCTCTAAAAAGGGCCATGATCAAGTAAGGGAAGAAGAGGGGCCCTTATCCTTCAGTGCATACTTGAAAATGCTATCGAGGATGTACTTCCCCACGCTGATATGCCGTTTGTTGTTAATGGAGTGAATGAGGGTCAGCCTTTGTTTGTCCACTCTCGTGTTGTGAGATGTGGGCATGAGGCGTTTCTTCACGAAATGGTTCCACAGCTTGGCATTAGGTGTGAGTTGAGTCCTTCGATCCGTCCACCGATGTTTTGGGTCGTCGTTCTAGCTGGTGCTTTCTTCACTGAGGTCTTCCATGATGTTGTCATAGTCTTCCGGTGACAGATTGCTAATGAACCTTCTGTGTCCGTCCTCCTTCCTGCCCACATACATGCCATACAGGGAATTGATATAGGCTGGTTCTAATTCGATTGTCTTACCCCCGATGGTGACTTAAGAGATGTCCTTAGAGGTGACAACAACATAGAATTCTCGGACGAGGGTGACATTCATCTCCTCTGGTTGTTCAGCAAACATCTGCCATTTTAGAGCGATGATCCTTTTGGCGATGAATCCTTCTAGACCCAGATCTCTGGTCTTCTTTAGGTAGGTAAAACCCCTCTCCTCCCATATTTCTCTTTTCTAAAAGATTCATAATATCTTTTCTCCGTTTCTGCAGAGGCGAACCTTCTGCGAATTCTGTTGTGTGTGGGAGTAGAGACTGTCGCGGCAGATGTGGAGGCAACACTTCTTCGGGTTGATCTCATTGTTATCGTAAGGGTACTGTAGAAACAAAAGGAAAGAAAATACTAAAAGCTAAAAATATTCTGAAACAGAGTAGAGAGAGTAAAATGAAGGTACAAAATGAAATGGGAGTGAATGTTTATATAGAACGAGATTTTTGCCCGTTGAAGCTGTAACGGTAGGCGTGAAAAACGGAGCCAGCTGTCACGCGTTTTCAGGTTGCGTCTGTTACGCGTTTCCGTGTTTTCCCGCGTCCACTGCGTGTATGTCGCGACAGCGGGGTGACATGCTATCTTTGAACGTCTTCCGCGACAGCTAGTGATAGTCTGTCGCGATAGCCTTGTTACCATTGAGCTCTCTCTCTTGGGCTTCTTGGGCTGAGATGAGTGTGATGGGCTGGTTCATTCCTTCTCCTTCCTCAGTTTCTTTTATTTTCCTGAAAACTAAAATAAACTAATATTAAATTCCTACTTCCTAAAGCAATAAAAACAAAGAAATAAAATAAAATAAAATTTAACTAAGTTAAATTAGGGGTTCCTTGAGGGGCATCTCCTAAAGTAACCACTTCCTGTTCTCTTGGGGCTTCAGTCCCTTGATAGTGCTTGAGTCTATGTCCATTGACTTTGAACTGGGGCCTGTCCTTGATAGATCTTATTGTGATGACACCATGAGGAAAAACCTGAACTACCTGAAAGGGTCCAGACCATCTAGACTTTAGCTTCCCTGGGAAGAGCTTCAACCTGGAGTTGAACAACAACACCTTTTGGCCTGGTGTGAACTGTCGTGGCAGAAGTTTCATGTCGTGCCACTTTTTTTTTTTGTCCTTATAGATTCTGGCGTTGTCGTAGGCCATGGCTCGGATTTCTTCAATTTCATTTAAATCCAATAGCCTTTCTGCCCTGCTCTATCCCAATCCATGTTAACTGTCTTAATAGCCTAGTATGCTTTATGTTATATTTCGACAGGTAGGTGACAAGTTTTTCCATAGATGAGTCGGTAAGGTGACATTTCCAATGGTGTTTTGAAAGCAGTTCTGTAGGCCCATAATGCATCATTCAAGTGAAGAGACCAGTCCTTCCTAGTTGGCTTAACCATCTTTTCCAGAATGTTCTTCACTTCTCTATTGGAGATCTCAGCCTGACCATTGGTTTAAGGGTGATATGCTGTTGCGATTCTGTGTTTCACTCCATACTTCTTCAATACATTATCAATCACCCTATTGTCGAAATGCTTACCCTCATCACTAATGATTGCCCTTGGGATGCCAAACCTGGTGAAGATGTGTTTGTGTAGAAATCTTTGAACGATTTTGGCATCATTTTTTTGTGTAGCGATGACTTCTACCCACTTGGACACTTAATCCACTGCCAGCAGTATATACAGGTTCCTACAAGAAGCTGGGAATGGTCCTATGAAGCCGATTCCCCAAACATAAAAAATTTCGACTTCGAGAATGTTTTGCAGGGGCATCTCATGCCTTCTCGAGATGTTTCCTGTCCTTTGGCACTTGTCACAACGCTTGTAAAAGGCTTGTGCATCTTTGAACAATGTAGGCCAAAATAAACCAGACTGTAGAACCTTGGCAACAATTTTGTTTCCTCTAAAATGTCCTCCATAAGGAGCAACATGGCAATGGTGGAGTACTTCTTCCTTCGGTATGCATCTCCTGATAATCTGATATGCACAGTGCTTAAATAGAAGAGGTTCGTCCCAATAATAATGTTTTGCATCATTTTGGAACCTCTTCCTTTCTTGGTAGTTAAGTTCAGGAGGTAATAGACCACTAACAAGATAGTTTACTATGTCAGCATACCAAGGAACTTCAGAAAGCTTAATTGTCGCCATGGCTGTCGCGACAGTGCTTGTGGCAGTGAATAACTGCTCGTCAGGGAAAGTCTCCTGTATGTTAACTTTATCTTGATCATTTCCCATCTCCAGTCTTGACAAGTGATCAACTACTTGGTTTTCTGTTCCCTTTCTATCTTTGATTTCTATATCAAACTCTTGCAGTAGCAGAATCCATCGTATCAATCGTGGTCGTGCATCCTTTTTGGTGAACATGTATTTTATTGCTGAGTGATCCGTGTGAACCACCACTTTTGTTCCAAGTATGTATGGTCTGAACTTGCCGAAGGCGAATACCACAGCTAGCAGCTCCTTCTCTATTGTGGTGTAGTTTATCTGGGCATCGTTTAAGGTCTTGCTGGCGTAGTATATTACGTGGAAGATTTTCTTCTTCCGCTGCCCTAGTGTTGCCCCTACAACATAGTCACTGGCATCACACATTATCTCGAACGGTAAACTTTAGTCTGGTGGCTGTACTATTGGAGCTGTTACCAGCTTCTCTTTCAGTGTCTTGAATGCTTCAGTACATTCGATATTGAAATCAAAGGCCTTATTCTGTTCCAACAAAAGACACAAAGGTTTAGTGATCTTAGAAAAATTATCAATAAACCTACGATAAAAACCTGCGTGTCCTAAAAAATTCCTAATGCCCTTGACTGTGGTAGGTGGCGGCAGTTTTTCGATGACTTTGATTTTGGGTCTGTCCACTTCTATGCCACGGTATGAGACTTTGTTTCCCAACACTATGCCCTCATCTACCATAAAATGACATTTTCCCCAGTTCAGTACAAGATTTGCCTCTTCACATATTTCAAGCACCTTCTTCAAATTGCCTAGGCAGTTGTTGAAACTATCTCCAAAGATGGAAAAGTCATCCATGAAGATCTCTAGGAAATCTTCCACCATGTCAGAGAATATTGCCATCATACACCGCTGAAAAGTTGTTGGTGCATTACACAGTCCAAATGGCATTCTCTTAAAAGCGTATGTTCAATAGGGGCATGTGAAGGTTGTCTTCTCCTGGTCTTCCGGTGCAATGGCAATCTGATTGTAACCTGAATAACCATCAAGGAAATAATAGTAAGGTTTTCCCGCTATTCGATCTAGCATTTGGTCAGTAAAAGGTAAGGAGAAGTGGTCCTTCCAGGTAGCTTTGTTAAGCTTCCAGTAGTCCATACAAACCCTCCAACCGGTCACAGTCATGGTTGGGATTAACTCATTATCCTTGTTGGTTACTTTAACTATTCTTCCCTTCTTGGGTACGCATTGCACAAGGCTCACCCACTTGCTATCGGAGATGGCATAAATAATTCCAGCGTCAAGCCACTTGATAGTTTCCTTTCGCACCACCTTTCGCATAGCTTCGTTTAGTCGTCTCTGAGCATATATTGTCGGCTTATGATCATCCTCCAAGAGGATCTTATGTATACAAATGGCCGGACTGATGCCCTGGATAACGACAATGGTCCATCCAATTGCCTTCTTATGCTGCTGTAGCATCCCGATCAGCTGCTGTTCCTGTTCCTACATCAACTTAGAAGAGATGATTACGGGCAACGTATCATTGAGACCAAGAAAAACATATTTAAGCTGCCCTGGCAGGGGTTTAAGATCTAAAGCAGGTGGCTGATATATTGAAGGCTTTTGAATCATATGTTCGTTAGAGGTATAGTTCAAAGGTTCAAAGAACTTACATGGGCGCATGCCTATCCAATTTACCTTCTCAAGACCTTCGGTGTCAGAGGTGTCATTGTTCGAGGAGTTGTTGTCACCAGTGCTGTCGTGGCAGTCTTCTAGGTGGCTGTGGCGACAGTGACCAATTTGTCTGTTGTGACAGCTTGATCTGATGCAGGGTTGGTCTAAAATTACCTCTGATATTAACTTACACTCTTCCTGTACATCAACTTGTTTCATGGCCTGGAGAACATTTAGTTTTATCTACTGGTCATTGACTCTCATAGTCAGTTCTCCCTTCTCTACATCGATCACTGTTCTACCTGTGGCTAGGAAGGGTCGCCCTAGAATGATCGGTGCATTCTCGTTTGCTTCACAGTCTAAAACAAGGAAGTCAGCAGGAAATATAAATTTATCCACTTTTACCAGAATGTCTTCAATTTTTCATTTCGGCTGCACGTAAGAGCAGTTTGCCAATTGCAGCATGACTGTTGTGGGTCTTGCTTGTCCAATACCTAATTTCTGAAAAAAAACAGATTTGGGCATTAGATTTATACTAGCTCTAAGATCACAAAGTGCCTTACCCACATACTGATAACAGATTATGCATGGTATAATGAAACTCCCAGGATCCTTCTTTTTTGGGGGTGTACGGTTATGTAGGATTGCCATGCAACCTTATGTTATGACTACAGTTTCAAACTCCCCAATTCTGGATCTCCTGGACATTGCATCTTTAAGGAACTTTGCATAACCAGGCATCTGCTTGATGGGCTCCAACAACAGAATATTGATATGTACTTGCTTAAAAACATCACAGATCTTCTTAAGCTGGTACTCATGTTTCTGTTTTTTCAACCGTTGTGGAAAAGGGGGTGGGGGACGGCAATCTTCGAGACGTCCTTCACATGGAATTCGGATCTGAGGAGGCTCACATTCTTCAATTCTTCTGTCGCCTCCTCCAATTCTTCTATTGTCGTGGCAGGGGTGGCGACAACAGGTTGCTTCAAGTCTGCCGGGGCGGTGTCGTCGGCAAGTGTCTATAGGTTCGGTTCCTTACTAGGTGTTTCTTTAATTTTCAGCACTTGTAGCTGTTTCCCACTTCTCGTTGTTATAGCTTTACACTGCTCGTGTATGGGTTTTCTAGTGACCTCAGTATCACTAGGGAATCCTCCATTTTGTCTGGTGTTGATGAACTGGGCTACCTGACCCATCTGTGTTTCTAGAGACTTCAAAGTGGCCTCATGGTTTGTCATTCTCATCTCTGATTTATCCATGAATGTTTCAGTCTTCTTGACAAAGTGATCCATGTTGGCCATATATGCTCTAGTTTGGGACATGAAAGCTGCTAGGGTCTATTCTAATGTACTTGTGGATGATGTCGGTTGCTGTTGTGACAGTATTCTGGGCATTCCTTGGTTCTGATTATTCTGGACAGAAGGATTCAAGGCATTTTCAGGGTTACTCTAGGAAAATTTAAGGTTCTTCCTCTAATTCGGGTTGTAATTGTTAGAGTCGTAGCCTCTATTCTTGTTGAAGTTTCCAACATACATTTCTGTTTCTAGTTTTAAGGGACACTCCTCTATACTATGGTTTCCACCGCAAGTTTCACACGTCTTCTCGGCAAAAAACACCGCCTTAGATTCATTCTTTCATTGTAGGTTTTCCACTTCCTTGGTGATGTATGCTAATTGGGTTCTCACCGAGTTGTCAGATTCGTGTTCCTTGACAGATACTCCTCGTATTCCTCCTCTTCATTCCGTAGGGAACTATTCGTCATTCTTTGCCAACCTTTTCAACACAAGCATTGCATCATCTGGCTCTTTATCCAGTAACAAACCATTGGCTTCCAAATCTATTCTCAATCGGGTGGGTACATTGGCAGCATTGTAGAATTTGACGACCTGGTTCCATATAGGGAATCCGTGCATCGGGCAGTTTCGTAAGAGAGTTGTAAAACGGTCCCACGCCTCATGCATTTGTTCGTCATCTTCCTGTTGAAAAGTAGCAATTTCGTTACGCAATCTTTCAGTTAAAAGAGAATGATTAAAACGAGAGAGGAATTCTCGACAAAGATCTGCCCAAGTTCTTATTGAAACTGGCGTTAACTTATTCCACCAGGTTTTTGCTCTATCCCTCAATGAATGAGGAAATAGTCGGAGTCTCAGCACTTCCGGGCTTATTCCTGGTTGTCTGAATGATCCATAAATCTCCTGGAAGGTTTTCAAATGTTCACGTGCATCCTCTGTAGCAGAACCACCAGATTGTCCGACCGAATTTATCATGCTGAACATCATATGCTTAAGTTCAAAGTGTTCAACTTCCACATATGGCAGTGTAGTTTGCAGTTCAACTTGATTATTATCCATATATTCTCGGTAAGTCTGTCGTGCTACCGGGGCAGCAGGAGGTTGCCGGTTGTCTCGGGGATAAGCAGGAGGATTAACATCAACCCTGGGGTTGTTGTTATTATTTGCCCCATTGCCTTATCCTTCGTTCTCCATTGCTTCAAGTCTTTCCTCAAGATAGCGGTTTCTTTCTATCAAGAGTCGGGCTTGGTTCCTGAGATGGTACGTATGATCGATTTCAGGGTCTAGTTTGTATTCAGGATCTATACCGCGTCTCGATCTGCGCATAAGCAAGAGAAGAAAACCTTGTGAAAAGAACATGGAATATAACAACTAGAAACAGAAAAGAAATAAAAAAAGTGCAGTAATTAAAGGTAAAGGTATGTTGCCAGTCCCCGACAATGGCGCCAAAAACTTGTTGCGTGTAAATAAGACTATCGCAATTGAGTGCAAGTATACACAACGCAAGTAATATAGTGATATGAAGTATCAGATATTGTCTCCATGGGGACTGGAAATACTTCTAACTTTAAAAGCCTACACAAGAAAATAGATAAATTTAATAAAGAGTTTTGAATAATCTTGAAGATAAACTAAAATAGATGAAGAAATCAGATTGAGAAAGTAGGCTAGTATTGATTTGTTTAGTAGTGCAGGTGTTGCACTGTTCAGAAGACTTCTGTTGTGTATGTCGTCGAGACTGTCGCGGCAGAGGTCTGTTGATGTCACGGTAGCGAACAACAACTCTGTTACTTCATGTTCGACAAGAACCCCTGTTGTGACTCGTCCTATCCCTAGGCCCGAGTTCTGTCGATGAACACGTCTTGGATGATACCTCCCGGCGTGAATCGAAGGATGAACACCGATATTTGTGGATTCTTCTTTAGCCGCTTAACCTTGTACCTATCCCTAGGCCAAGATAGTTTAACCATAAACTGGAAAACTTGTATTTACTCCTTTCGTATACTTAACTCTCCCGATATTAAGTAAATAGATAACCTCACAATGCTCTCCCGATACTCTTATGAGATATGAAAACCAGAGTAAATAAACTTGAAGTTTTATTGAATTGAACAGAAAATCCTAAGAAACAGTTTAACCCTTACAACTAATTTACAAGATCAACCCTTAGCCCTTGGGGAAAATTTAGAACATGATGGAGAAGGGAAAAGCTAGGGTTTATGACGGATGACGACTAGGAACTAGGTTCTCCTTCTCTAGGTCGAAATAAAAGCATATATATAGGCCTTGAGTGTAAGTTTTCTTAATGGCAAAAACTACTAGTTCGAATTAAAGTACAATTTATTTAAAGACTAAATCTCTAAGTAGACTTCCTTTAATTCGCCCTATCTTCTTGCTTTGACTTTTCTCCTCAAACTTTGGGTAAGACCATCTTTGTGCTTCTGGACTCCAAAAATAATGCAAGTGGTCTACAAAAGTCAGGCTTGAAATCCTTTATCAGTCGAATTCCACTTCGCATTTTCCATCTCTTCGTCTTCACTATCGCCACTTCTGTCACGACAGATGTCATGACAACGAGTTATAAGGCAGTTTGCTTCAACCCTTTACTCCAGCTCTGCAGTTATCTTCTGTTCCTCTGCTGCCCTAGATGCTGCCACGACAAGTACCTGCAAGAGTTAACCAAAACCAGCAACATCTGTGCAAAATTATCCATCTATGATGTTTATGCAAATTCTATCCTAAAATGCAACTAAACATGCTTGAGTGCATCAATAGTATGGGTAAATAAGGGTTAAAATATAGAACATTTATGCACACAACAATTATTTATGCTTTTAATTTGCTTTCTATTTTAATTCATATTTTTAGCCATAACAGTTTTGCTACAGAAAGCGACATGCCCTGGGAATATAACTATCCGCAAGAATAACCAAAATCTTTGGAGGACACACTTCGATCCTTCCTTGCGCTCACGGATAAAGCGACAACTGCTATGGATGCCAACATCGATAAGATGGATGCACGACTGAACAATTCAGTCCTTATTAATGCCATAAATGAACCGGAACAATTATGTATGAGGGATACTGATGTTCGAGGACAAGAGGACGAAGAACAATGCGAGGAAAGATCTCTGATGTGTGAGGAGCAATTAGAAACTCCAAGCTAAAAGGATGTAGAACACTGCCCGAGCAGCAAGATTGACAGTTGTTCCGGCAGCTACCTAGAACCCTGCCCTGAGGACAAACTGACAATACCTGAGCAAAGCTATGCCTCAGCAGAGAGGTCTGCCATGACAAAAGCCTCCATAATGACGCCCACCTCGGCAGACACCTGGACACCTATGGATTATATATATCTTGAGGAGCCGATACATGTAGATTTACATCCATCAAAATCTTTACTGATAGAGATTTTCGAGGAGCCTAAAGAGTTTTCCCTTGACCGGCACAACACTATGACAGAAGACTACCACAACAGCTAGTTGCCGCAGTAGTTGCCTCGACAACAAAAGAAACTTTCCCCTATGACGAACTTCGACAAAGAGGATGTAAGTACATGATTAGGGAGTAATATATTTCTCCTAATCATATGTTCATGCCTTCGAGAATAGGAACAAGAAGGAAGGTTCACATGGATTATAAGGGAACGAGGAAGAATGACCCCTCCACCATGATGATAATCACTAAATGGAGGGTGCGAATGGATTACAAGAAGTATAAAAAACGACCCTCTTGAGCTAAACCGATAAGGGAGTAGTTACTTTAGGAGATGCATATCAATGCACTCTTAGAGTAACAAAAAATTTGTATAAGTTTTATTTTTCCACATCTTTATTGTTTTATTTAGGAGTAGATTTTACCTACTTAGGACCAGATTCTATTTGCGTTTTATTCCCGTCTCACAACTACTTACCCAAATTCAGACCCTAAGGGATCGAGCCGCCGAGCACAACAGGGGCATCATTGTCGCAACCCACAACTTGCAGAAGAGCATATAACTCCTCCACATCTTCTCCACCACCTGACATCAACTAAGCCTGAGTTTTATTTCCCTTTCTCATATTTATTTTTCAATTTTAGTTTTATTTTGTGCATTGAGGGCAATCTCGTCTTGAGTTTGGGGGGTATAGTTCTTATATTTTTGTTTAGGCATACTTAGTAGCATGTACTTTGCATATTGTACTTGCCTTCATATTAATCGAAAAAGATTTTTTTTATAACTTGTGCCTATGATATGACAACCGATTAATTTTTCGCACCAATTAAAAATTGAACTTAAATAAGGAAAAGCATGAACAACTTAGAATTTTCTATAATAGCCACAAAAAATTAAACACTACTATTACTTGCTGTAGGGCGTGTAGGTGTTCCCTTTTTGTGAGAGCGCAAGTGCACACTCCTGCCAAGTTATAGTATAAAAGATGTCGAATACCACGAGGATTGGACAGCTAGGTTCGTTCTGTAGTCCTTGCACAAGGTAAAATAAAAACACAAGTGAATTGATTGTTGAGATGAAAGGTAAATGAAAACACAAGTAATAAAGGAGGTAATTTAGGTTGATAAAGCATGCAGGGTTATGATGCCACTTAGTGTGAAACTGCGTTGTAAAAGGCTACGTTGTTTCGTGCTACCACGATACACTGCCTCGGGGGGTATGGCGGGCGGTAGGCTATGACCCTGTCACGCGGCCGCAACGGGTTACTGCTTTTGCAACTTTCGCTGGCTTGGCAGGTAAAATGGAAATAAGTCTAGGCGGCAAATCTGGAAGATACTCCAAGTTCGACATTATAGTCGACATTGATCCTCCCTATTTCTAGGCAAGGATGCTCGAAACCTAGCGTGATGTAGGCAATACCTAGCAATCTCAGCGTAAACCTAACAGAGGCTAGTAAATTCGGTTGGTGATCCCTTTTAGCCGCTAAAACTTGTGATCTTTGTAGGAATCAAGTTAGTCACGCCTCAGCATGTTGTGACCATGCTTAACCCTTTCGTGAGCCTTACACTTTCGTGCCCGACAAATGGATTGTTGCGTGTAAAAGAGTCTATCGCAATAGAGTGCAAGTGTACACGACGCAAGTAGTAAAGAGATACACGAAGTATCGGATGTCGAATCCACAGGGACTGGAAATAGCCTTAACCTTGAATTGTTGCACAAGAAAGAAGACAATTTTAATTGATTGTAAGGGAATACTAAAGAATACTGAAGATAAAGGATTAAAGAAATCAGGATAGAGAGAATAGGCCGGTATTGAATTGCTCAGTAGTGTAGGTGTTGCAATGTCTAGGACTTCCTGTTCTGCCGTTGCTCCTATCGCGGCAGCACCTGCGGTGGCAGAGGTCTATTGATGTCGCAGAAGCGATCACACAACTCTGTACTTCAAGCTTGGCAAGAATCGTTGCTGTGCCTTGTCCTATACCTAGGTTCAAGTCTGTCGATGAACACATCTTTGATGATACCTCCCAGCATGAATCGAAGGATGAACACCGATGTTGTTGAATTCTTCTTTAGCCACTTAACCTCGTCCTATCCCTCGGTCCGAGATAGTTCAACCATAAACTGGAGAACCCGTACTTATTCCTTTCATATACTTAACTCTCCCGATATTAAGTAAATGTATAATCTCACAATGCTCTCCCGATACTTTTGCAAGATGTTGAAAACCAGAATAAGCAAACTTGAAGTCTATTTTATTGAACAGAAAAAAATCCTAAACAATGCAATCCTTGCAACTACTTTACAGAATCAACCCTTAGCCCTAAAAGAAGTTTAGAACATGATGAGAAGGGGGAAAATGACTAGGGTTTAGGGGAAGATGGCTAGAGAATAAGATCTCCCCCCCTAAGCTGAATTACATGCCTTTATATAGGCCTTGGGTTCAAGTTTTCTAATATGGCAAGAATACATGTTTAAACTAAAGTACAACTCTATTAAAGACTAAATCTTCAGAGTAGATGTCTTTAATTCGTCCTCTTTTCTTGCTTGGAGTTTCTTCCTTGAACTTTGGGCTTGACCTTCATTCTGATCTAGGACTCGGAAAAATATATGAGTGCTCCACGACAGACCGGCTTAATTTCCTCTTTCTGTCGAGCTCCATTTCACTTTTTCCCTTCACCATTGCTGTCGTTCTTAGCTACCACGGCAGCGGCCTCGGCAGTATCGTCCTTCTCGACTTCAGTCCTGTGTTCCAGCTCTGCTTCTCCACTGCCCTGAGTCTGCTACAGTAGCTACCTGTAAAAGTAACCAAAATCAGTAGCAACTGTGCCTTTTTATATAATTGTGATGTATAATTGAAATCTATCCTAAATGCAATGAGATATGCTTGAATGCAACAAGAATATGGGGTAAATAAGGGGGTAAAAAGTAGAACTTTTGCACACTCAACACACCCCCAAACTCGAATCCTTGCTTGTCCTCAAGCAAATGCAACCTAATTAACATGTATGTATGCATATATATATATATATATATATATATATATATATATATTCTTGGCTTAAGTTAGTGAACAATCTTTATCCACAATACCATCCCTATCATGTTTAGCACCTGTTCAAATATTTAAGGATCTACTTAGAGCAAAAGTATAGTTCTTGTGCATGTGTGTGCAATTATTGTGAACATACCTGAATATAGACTTCCCTAGCAACTAGAATATTATACTTAGCTTGATTAGAGTTTTCCTTCGAGACTTAATTCATTTTTTCACAAGAGCCAGTAACGGGCACCTCTAGTTGTTTTCCTTCTTTGTCGGAATTTTTCTCTTCTTTACTAGAGCAAATATTTCAGGCACCTCTAGTTAACTATCTAGAGCCGGTGATAGGCACCTCTAGAAGTTTTACTCTGGTTATTTTCCTAGAGCCAGTGTTAGGCACCTCCAGGTTTCCTGAGTTTCTAGTCTCTTTCTACTATAACTTCTAAGTTTTCTATTCTAAGTATGCTAGAAGAAAGTCTTTTATCAAGTAAGTCACAAAGTGTTTCAGTTTTTTTCAGAACTACACTAAGGCTCTACTTACTTCCTAAAATATTTTTAAGGGGCTGTCACGACAGAGATGGCAGCAGCAGATAATAAAAGTTCAAAAAATTAAGCCAAAGATTTTTTTTGTAAGCAAAACTAAACTTAAATAGTGATTAACACTTAGACACGATTTTGAACCTAAAAACATTTCATATAACTGGAGGGATGCCACCCCCAAACTCAAGGGTTGCATTGCCCTCAAATGCATGATGACAGAAAAATAAAAACATCACAATTATAACAAAATAGCAGACACCAAAGATAAGATAAAAACTTAAATTTAAGTGCTGTTGTCGCTGCTGCTGCTGCTGTTGATCTGTATCTGCCGGCGGCCAGTGACCTTCATCGTCGATGCCGGCAGATGGCTTGGAGAGGTGGAGGCAGTCTTTTTCTTGGCTTCCCTCGGGGGATAGATGTGAGTAGGTGAGATCTGAGGTAGTCTCTCCAGCACTTTAACCTCCTCGAAAGAGCTGCTGCTGCTGCTGCCATTGCCGTCGCTTCTGCTGCCAGTCTTTCCCTGGCCGAATGGTCCGTCACCGGTGTTGGGTTTCTGCCGCTTCATCGGAGTGAATTCTTTGGAAAGGTTCCTCTTGACAGAGGGATCGCCATCGGATTCCTCCCAAATTAAGGAGGAGGAGAAACCAACATTAAATTCGTCGAGGTCGGACGGTGGCTCCTTTCGATTTTCTCCCCTGGCAGAGGCAGTTGCGGTGTGGCTGCCACCTGCAGCTGTCGTGGCCGGCGTTGGAGTGGACGCAACAGAAGGTGTTTGTGGTGTGGCAGCAAGGGTAGGGGTATGGGCAGGTGTGGGTGCAGCAAAGTAGTGATCGGGGAAGACATGGAATTGTACATTTGTAAAATTTAAATTGCTTTTAATGAAATGTACCGTTGCTGTTGTGAAGTCGCGGACGAAGCTCATCAGATCCAGCTGCCGTTCCTCTATTTTCTGCAGGGTGGTTAGGATTTGAGTAGAGGGGTCTGCTGGGGGAGCTGCTGCTGTGGGCTGCTGCTGTTCTGCGGCGACAGCCTCTGTCTGGGTAGGCTTTGCTGGCTCCTCTGCCGCGGCAGACAAATTGAAACAGGAGATTAGTGTTGCAGCTTTCAGCTCCATCAAACTGAAGATATTTTTCTCCGTCCATCCTTTACCTCGAACCTTGAGATCTTCAACAATTTGAGGGACGTTGTGGCCACGACAGATTTTTGTGATGAGGTAGGGGAAGACAAGGGGTCCCGATGGCCAAAGTGCACAGTCCTAAATCCCCTCCCGAATATAGCGGCCAACATTAATGGGTCTCTCGTTTAGAATGGAATGAATGAGAGCTAACCTGGGTTGATCCACTGTGCTGTTGTGTGAGGAAGGCATAATCCTCTTTTTCACAATGGTGTTCCACAGTTTTGCCTCGGGGGTGAGTTGAGCTCGTTTCACCGTCCGTGGGTGTTTTGGGTCTGTATTCCACTGGGTCCCTTCCTCTGTCAGTTCTGCCATGACATCATCGTAATCTGCTGCCGACAGGCTCTCCACGAACCTCTTATGCCTATCTTCCTTTCTGCCGACGTAGAGTCTGTAGAGGGTATTAATGTACTCCGGCTCAAGAGGGACTTCCTTACCACGTACTGTCACGACCGTCGTGTCTTTACTATCGACGGCAGCGTAGAATTCTCTGACCAGAGTGACATTCATTTACTCAGGTTGGGCAGCAAACATCTGCCATTGAAGTGCTCTGATCTTGCAGGCGATGAATGGTTCGAGCCCTAGGTTCTCCGTTCGTTTGGTGTAGATGAACCCTTTCTCTTCCCACATCTCTCTTTTCTGGAAGGAGGTGTAGTATCGGTCATTGGAATCTGCGGTGGCAAAACGGTTTGGGATTCTATCATGGCTGGGAGTGTCTGCTGCTGCAGCAGAGCTTGAGACAACACTTCTCCTTGTGTTTCTGGTACTCATAGTTGCAAGACTGTAAAAATGAAAGAAAATGTAATTCTAGAGAGAAAGCAAGTAGAGAGAGTAAAAGTGAGGTGAAAAATGAATAGTAAAACGGGGTTTATATAGATGAAGAGGTTGCTGCCCGTTGGAGCTGTAACGATAGGCGCGAATAACGGGGTCAGCTGTTACGCGGTTTCTGATGCGTCTGTCACGCGTTTCCGTTTCTGCTGCACGTCTGTTACGTGTTTGCGTGTCTGTCGCGATAGCGTGTTTATAGGCTATATTTTCTGCGTCTGTCGCGACAACTGTGACGACAGACTCCTCCTTTGGGCTTTTTAGGCTGCTGGTGAGATGGTGAGCTGGTTCACTTCTTCTCCTCTCCTTGTTTTCCTTTATTTCCTAAAAATAATTAAAATAAAAACTTAGTTCTTAAAAATAAAATAATTCTAATTCCCTAATATATATAAATATAAATAATAAAAATAAAATTCAAGTTAAATTAGGGATGCCAGGAGGGGCATCTTCTAAAGTAACCACTTCCTGCATTCTTGGGGCTTCAGTCTCTGTCCGTTGACTTTAAATTGGTGCCCGTCTTTTAATGATTTGATCGTGATGGCACCATGAGAAAAAAACTTGCACGACTTGGAATGGGCCGGACCATCTAGATTTCAGCTTCCCTGGGAAGAGTTTCAACCTAGAGTTAAATAACAACACAAGCTGCCCTGGGCAGAACTGTCGTGGCAACAGCTTCTTGTCATGCCACTTCTTTGTCTTGTCCTTGTAAATCCTTGCGTTGTCATAGGCCATTGCTCAAATTTCTTCAATCTCATTCAAGTCAAGTAGCCTTTTCTGTCCTGCCTTTTCCAAGTCCATGTTCACTACTTTGATGGCCCAGTATGCTCTGTGCTCTATCTCAATAGGTAGATGGCATGTTTTTCCATATGTCAGCCAGTAGGGTGACATTCCCAATGGAGTCTTAAATACTGTTCTGTAGGCCCAGAGTGCATTATTGAGGTGTAAGGACCAGTCCTTTCGAGTTGGTTTAACCATCTTCTCAAGAATGTTGTTTACCTCTTTGTTGGATATTTCAGCCTATCCATTGGTCTGAGGGTGATAAGTTGTTGCGATCCGATGCTTAACGCCATATTTCCTTAAGGCAGCAGCTATTACCCTATTGTCAAAATGTCTCCCTTCATCACTGATGATCGCCTTAGGAATGCTAAATCTAGAAAAAATGTTCTTATGTAGAAATCTCTGAATAGTCTTGGCATCGTTTTTCTGTGTGGCGATCGCTTCAACCCATTTGGACACGTAGTCTACTGCAGGAGGATATACAGATTCCCACATGATGCTGTGAATGGTCCCATGAAATCAATCCCCCAAACGTCGAAGATTTCGACTTCAAGGATGTTTTGCAGCTACATCTCATGTCTCCTTGAGATGTTTCCAGTCCGTTGACACTTGTCACAACTTTTGTAGAATGCTTGGGCATCCTTGAACAGTGAAGGCCAATAAAAACCAGACTGCAAAACCTTGGCAGCAGTTTTGTTACCACCTAAGTGTCCTCCATATTGTGAAGCATGGCAGTGATGAAGCACAGCTTCCTGCTCATCCTGTGGTACACACCTCCTGATAATCTGATCTGCACAGTTTTTGAAAAGAAGAGGTTCGTCCCAATAATAATGCTTAACATCATTTTGGAACCTCTTCCTAGCTTGGTAGTTAAGTTCAGGAGGAAATATTCCGCTAACTAAATAATTAACGAAATCAGCATGCTAGGGGAGTTCAGAAAACTTACCTGCCGCCATGGCTGTCGCGGTAGTGCTCGTGGCAGCGAACAGCTGCTCGTCAGGGAAGGTCTCCAGTATGTCCCTCTCTAATCTTGACAAGTGATCTGCAACTTGGTTTTCTGTCCCCTTTTTATCCTTGATTTCAATGTCGAACTCTTGCAACAGCAGAATCCAACGAATCAGTCTGGGCTTTGCGTCTTTTTTAGCAAACAGATACTTCACTGCAGAGTGGTCTGTGTGGACCACCACCTTTGTTCCAAGTATGTAGGATCGGAACTTGTCAATTGAAAACACCACTGCTAAGAGTTCCTTCTCTGTTGTGGTGTAATTCACTTGGACATCATTGAGTGTTTTGCTGGCGTAATAAATTACGTGGAACAGCTTGTCCTTCCTCTGCCCAAGTGCTGCCCCTACAGCGTAGTCACTGGCATCACACATAATTTCGAATGGCAACTTCCAGTCCGGTGGCTGTACGATTGGGGCTGTTATTAGCTTCTCTTTCAGAACTCTGAATGCTTAAGTACATCCAGTATTGAAGTCGAAGGGACGATTCTGCTCTAGTAGGTGGCATAACGACTTGGTGATCTTCGAAAAATTTGCTATAAACCTTCGATAGAACCCAACATGCCCTAAAAAACTCCGAATTTCCTTGACTGTGGTGGGCGACGACATCTTTTCAATTACTTCAATCTTTGCTCTATCGACTTCTATGCCGCGGCAGCTTACCTTATGGCCTAGGACTATCCCTTCATCCACCATGAAGTGACATTTCTCCCAGTTTAATACCAAGTTCGCTTTCTTGCATCTTTCGAGCACTTTCTGTAGGTTGCCTAGGCACCTTTCAAAATTGTCTCCAAAGACAGAAAAATCATCCATAAATATCTCCAGGAAATCCTCCACCATATCGAAAAATATAGCCATCATACACCTCTGGAAGGTTGCTGCTGTGTTGCAAAGTCCAAATGGCATTCTCTGAAAAGCATAAGTATCATATGGGCAAGTGAAAGTCGTTTTCTCTTGATCCTCCGGTGCGATGGCTATTTGGTTATAACCCGAGTAACCATCAAGAAAACAATAATAAGGCTTTCCCGCTAATCTATCAAGCATTTGATCAATAAAAGGCAGGGGAAAGTGGTCCTTCCGGGTAGCTTTGTTAAGCTTCCGGTAGTCCATACAAACCCTCCAACCGGTCACAGTCCTGGTTGGGATTAATTCATTTTCTTCATTTGTCACCACGGTTATTCCTCCCTTTTTAGGAACACACTACACCGGGCTCACCCACTTACTATCCGAGATGGCATAAATTATCCCAGCGTCTAGCCATTTGATAATTTCTTTTCAAACCACTTCTCACATAGCATCATTCAAACGTCTCTGGGCATCAATGGTCGGCTTATGATCATCCTTGAGGAGAATTTTGTGCATGCATAATGCCGAACTGATGCCTTGGATATCAGCCATCGTCCATCCAATAGCCTTTTTGTGCTGCTGCAGCATCCCTATCAGCTGTTGTTCCTGTTCCTGCATCAACTTGGAAGAGATGATTACGTGCAACGTATCATTTAATCCAAGATAAACATATTTGAGCTACCCTTGCAGGGGCTTAAGGTCTAGAACAGGTGGTTCTACAGTTGATGGCTTCTGGATGATATGTTCATTCGAGGTATAGTTTAAGGGCTCGAATAACTTATCTAGACGATTGCCTATCCAGTTTACCTCCTCATGACCTTCAGTGTCAGATATGTCAGAATCTGAGGAGCTGCTGTCGTCGTCGTTGCCGTGTCAGTCTTCCAGGTGGCTGCTAGGACAGTGGCCAAATTTGATGTCATGGAAGTCCGACCTGATGCAGGGTTGGTCAAGGGTTACTTCAGTGATAGCCTTGCATTCTTCTTCTGCATCAGCGTGTTTTATTGCTTGGAGAACATTTAGCTTGATCTCTTGATCATTCACTCTCATTGTGAGTTCTCCATTTTCTACATCAATCAGTGATCTGCCTGTGGCTAAGAAGGGTCGCCCAGGATGATTGGTGCATTCTCATCTGCTTCACAATCTAAAACAAGAAAGTCAGCAGGAAAAATAAATTTATCCACTCTTACTAGAATATCTTCAATCTTCCCTTCTGGTTGCACGTAAGAGCGGTATGCCAGCTGCAGCATAACTGTCGTGGGCCGTGCTCGTCCAATACCTAGTTTCTGGAATACAGATTTTGGAATTAAATTAATACTAGCACCTAGATCACAAAGTGCCTTACCCACAAATTTATCACCAATTAATCACGGTATTATGAAGCTCCCAGGATCCTTCTTTTTCTGGGGTGGATGCTTGTGCAGAATAGTCATGCATCCTTCTGTCAATTTAACCGTCTCAAATTCCCCAAGTCTGGATTTCTTCGACATGGCATCCTTGAGAAATTTGGCATAACCGAGCATCTCCTTGATGTCATCTAACATCGGAATATTGATGTGGACCTGCTTAAAAATATCATAGATCTTCTTAAGCTGGAACTCATGTTTCTGCTTCTGTAGCCGCTGTGGAAAAGGAGGTGGAGGACGATAATCTTCAATGCGTCCTTCCCATGGTATTCGGATCTGAGGAGGCTTAGGTTCTTCATCCTTCTCCTCTGTCCCTTTGGCTGTCGTAATAGGTTTGGTGCCGGGGCAGCGTTCGCGGCAGTCGATTCTAGGGCTGGTTCCTTAACTGGTTCAGCTTTCTTCTCTGGCCCTGGTAATTGCTTCCCACTCCTAGTTGTGATAGCTTTGCACTTCTCATATGTGGGTTGTCTAGCGACCTCAGTATCGCTAGGGAATCCTCTGTTCTGCCTTGGCTTAATATGCTGGGAAACCTGACCCATCTGTGTCTCCAATGATTTCAGAGTAGCTTCATGGTTAGTCATTCGCATCTTTGTTTTATCCATGAACGACCCAGTCTTCTTGACGAAGTGATCCATGTTTGCGATGTAAGTTCCTGTTAGTGACATAAACGTGGCCAAGGTCTGCTCCAGTATACTAGGTGTGGCTGCTGGTGGCTGTTGCGGCTGCTGTTGCGGTTGCTGCTGAGTCAGAATTCTAGGTGCCCACTGATTTTGAGTGTTCTGTACTTGAGGAATTAGGGCATTGTTTGGGTTGCTCCAAGAGAACTTGGGGTCTTTCCTCCAGTTGGGATTGTAGTTGTTGGAGTCATAGTTCCTTTGCTTGTTGAAGTTTCCAACATACATCCCTTCCTCTAGCTGTAGCGGGCAGTCTTCCGAACTGTGATTCCCACTGCAAGTTTCACATACCTCTTCTACAGAGTAGACAGGTTTTGAATCCTTCTTCAGCAAATTCTCTACTACCTTTGTGAGGTACGCTACCTGTGTCTTTAAGGAGTTATCGACCTCATAATCCTTTACAGCTAGTACTCGTTTACCTCTCCTTGCTGTGGGAAATTGCTCTTCATTCTTCGCCAAATTCTTTAATACTACCATGGCTTCATCCGGATCTTTATCCAACAGTAACCCATTGGCTGCTGAATCGATTCTCATGCGAGTCTGTAGGTTGGCAGCATTGTAGAATTTGATGACTTGATTCCAAACAGGGAATCCGTGCACCGGGCAATTCCTCAGAAGAGTAGTAAACCTATCCCATGCCTCGTGCATTGGCTCATCGTCTTCCTGTTGAAAAGTAGCAATTTCGTTACGTAATCGCTCAGATAAATGGGGAGTTAAAACGAGATAAAAATTCACGAGTTAAATCTGTCCAAGTTCGTATTGAACCCGACGTTAGTTTGTTCCACCAAGTTTTAGCTCTGTCCCTCAATGAATGAGGAAATAACTGAAGCCTGAGTATCTCCAGATTTACTCCTGGTAGTCTAAACGAACCACAGATTTCTTGGAAAGTTTTCAGATGTTCCCTAGCATCCTTTGTAGCGGCACCACTAAATTGGCCAGCGGAATTAATCACGCTGAACATGACAGATTTCAGCTCAAAATTTTCAGCTTCCACATCTGGCAGGGTGGTCTCTAGTTCCATATGATCATTGATCATGTAATCACGGCATGACCGGCGTGCGGCCCCAGCAGCAGGAGGAGCGGCAAGCTGTCCGTTTCTTCCATCTCCGATAGGATCATTAGGATCTTAGGGATTCCCTTGGTTGTTCCTCATGTCTTCGTGTCTTCCGTACACCATTGCTTCTAACTATTCCTCCAGATATTTGTTTCTTTCTAGTAGGAGGCAGACTCGTTTCCTGAGGTTGCACGTTCGTTCGATTTTAGGGTCTAATTTGTGCCCAGGTTCTTTTCCTCGTTGAGATCTACGCATAAGCAAACGAAAGACCTTGTGAAAAGCACAGGGTGAACAATCCAAATAAAACAGAAAAATTAAAAAGAATGTGCAGTAAAAGTAGGGTAAAGATATGTTGCCAGTCCCTGGCAACGACGCCAAAAACTTGTTGCGTGTAAAAGAGTCTATCACAATAGAGTGCAAGTGTACACGACACAAGTAGTAAAGTGATACACGAAGTATCGGATGTCGAATCCAAAGGGACTGGAAATAGCCTTAACCTTTAATTGTTGCACAAGAAAGAAGATAATTATAATTGTTTGTAAAGGAATACTAAAGAATACTGAAGATAAAGGATTAAATAAATTAGGATACAGAGAATAGGCCGAAATATGGAATTGCTCAGTAGTGTAGGTGTTGCAATGTCTAGGACTTCCTATTCTGTCGTTGCTCCTGTCGCGGCAGCACCTGCGGCGGTAGCGGTCTGTTGATGTCGCGGCAGCGATCACAACACTCTGTACTTCAAGCTTGGCGAGAATCCTTGCTGTGCCTTGTCCTATCAATAGGTCCAAGTCTGTCGATGAACACGTCTTTGATGATACCTCTCGGTATGAATCGAAGGATGAACACCGATGTTATTGAATTCTTCCTTAGCCACTTAACCTCGTCCTATCCCTAGGTCCGAGATAGTTCAACCATAAACTGGAGAACCCGTACTTATTCCTTTCGTATACTTAACTCTCCCGATATTAAGTAAATGTATAATCTCACAATGCTCTCCCGATACTCTTGCAAGATGTTGAAAACCAGAATAAGCAAACTTGAAGTCTATTTTATTGAACAAAAAACATCCTAAACAATGCAATCCTTGCAACTACTTTACAGAATCAACCCTTAGCCCTATGGGAAGTTTAGAACATGACGAGAAGGGGAAAACGACTAGGGTTTAGGGGAAGATGGCTAGAGAATAAGATCTCCATCCCTAGGTCGAATTACATGCCTTTATATAGGCATTGGGTTCAAGTTTTCTAATATGGCAAGAATACAAGTTTAAACTAAAGTACAACTCTATTAAAGACTAAATCTTCAGAGTAGATGTCTTTAATTCATCATCTTTTCTTGCTTGGAGTTTCTTCCTTGAACTTTGGGCTTGACCTTCATTCTGATCTAGGGCTCGGAAAAATATATGACTGCTCCACGACAGACCGACTTAATTTCCTCTTTCTGTCGAGCTCCATTTCACTTTTTGCCTTCACCATTGATGTCATTCTTAGCTGCCACGACAGCGGCCTCGGCAACATCGTCCTTCTCGACTTCAGTCCTGTGTTCCAGCTCTGCTTCTCGACTGCCCTGAGTCCGCTACAACAGCTACCTATAAAAGTAACCAAAATCAGTAGCAACTGTGCTTTTTTATATAATTGTGATGT
Organism: Hibiscus tridactylites; assembly: GCA_958450335.1. NCBI lineage: Eukaryota > Viridiplantae > Streptophyta > Magnoliopsida > Malvales > Malvaceae > Hibiscus > Hibiscus tridactylites. The sequence goes on from OY288282.1 coordinate 60,998,393, forward strand.
ATAATTGAAATCTATCCTAAATGCAATGAAATATGCTTGAATGCAGCAGTAATATGGGGTAAATAAGGGGTAAAAAGTAGAACTTTTGCACACTCAACATGGATTCTCTCAACTGACTGGTTAGGACTAATTGAAAGAATGAAGTGCATAGATTAAGCAAACTTGGAATATTTTATTGAAAAACAACTCAAAACCTAATACAACCGTTTCACAACTAATTTACAAAATAACCCTAACCCAAATGGAGTTTAGAACATGGCGGCGACAGAGAACTCTAGCTATGTCTATCGAAAACCTAAGATGAATTGAACTAGGAGTACAATGAGTATTTATAGACAAATAACTAGGCTAAGCCCTTTTTAAAGTATAAGTCTTCAAAAGTAGCTTTCCACATTTAATGTGACTTTAAACTCTGACTTCTTTGCGTTGAATGTGGACTTTATCTTGTTTGCCTTAGCCCGCAAGTAACCTTGAGATCTCACTTCGGTGGCTCTGGCTGCTTCTATAGACGTTGGAAAATTACGTGGATGGCGGTGATAGACTTAGGATTTTAATCTCTTCAAATCGCACTCCGGTTCTCCAACTCCATAGTCAGCTACCGTGGGCAGCAAGGCCGGCAGCAACATTACTCGGCAGCTACTCTGCATCAACTGTCTTTTGCTGGAACTGCATCAGTACAACTCCTAGGTTTGCTGCCTCAACATTGCATCCTCAACTCCTCGGTTCCCTTTTTCAGCCTTTAGTGCCTAAATACAAAAATACACTAAAAACAATATCTCTTGTTTACCAAATAAACGATAATCTATAAAATCAAGGTAAAACGTAGAAATACTGTAAAATGCAATGCATGATCCTACTTATGCCTAAAATGAGCTTAAAACAGTAATAATAAGAGGTGGAATGTGCAGGAAATATAGGACTTGTGGATACTTTACACCCCCAAACTCGAACTATTGCTTGCCCTCAAGCAATGCAACCTAAAATACTTGCTCTAATAATAATCAGAAAGAAGAACTTGTTTTTTTGACTTGATTTTATGCCTCAAGGCCGTGGCACCTATATTAAATTAGTGAAGGGAAATAAGTAAGAAAATAACTCAGAATTAAATTTCTCATGCAGTGTGGTGTGTGCATGTCTGTAAACAGGCTGAATATGTAGAATAAATGATTAAACAAAGATGATCTTGAGATTTAAAGGTTGCTGCCGAGGCAGCACAATTAAGCACATTATTTTCAATCATGGCAATGAGGGCTTCAGCTTATCACAACTACTCTTCTAGGTCTGAAGTTAAGATAGGAGCAAACTACAAAACCCCGAACCCTTGGAGTAGAGTCATCCAGTGAAGGCTTTCACTCACTCATGCTAATTTGTCCGTCACTTCAAGGCTTTCAATTTCATGGACTTTGATAGCAGCGGAGTGTCCTCGCACATGATTCTTCCTAGAGCATGTTGTGGGCACCTCTAGGGTAAAACATCATTGTTCTTTATTTTTGATTCTGCTACCGTGGCAGTGCTGTATTTTTCTGTTTCTTGTGCCTACCTCGGCGACGACCTGCAATCATCGTTAGAATTTTGCAAAGAATTCTAAAAACAAACATGCAATGTTCATCAAATATTCTACCACATTTAGCAAGTAACAGAGGTGTTTTAACCTTTTTAGGCAAGAAGAAAAAAATTCTATGTCATATTTCATGCTTTTCCCAAGTTTAAGTTCAATTTTTATTAGGTGCGAAAATAAATTAGACGACTATACTATCATAGGCACAAGTCATAACAAAATTTTCTTTTTCGATTATTACTAAGGCAAGTACAATGAAACCTATATGCAACTAAAGATGCCTAGACAAATGATGTGAGAGCTATCCCCCCAAACTCGAGATGGGCATTGTCCTCAATGCACAAAACAGAAAAAATAAATTAAAGAAAGAAAAAGGGAAGAAGACTTAGGTTGCTGTTATTCACAGGTTATGGCAGCGGGCTCGACATTGCTGCCTCGTGCTTTGTAGTTCATGGGTTTGGACATGCAGAATTAATTGTGAGACGGTGATAAAGAAAAATGAAAATAAATGAAACCTAATCCTAAAAACTACTCCTACTAAAACAGTAAATAGAGGCCAAGATAAGGTTATGTCACATTGGGGTGGGCATCCCCGAATGTGAATACTTCATGTTCTTTTATGGTGGAGTCCCCTGTGTAGTGCTTTAGTCCCTGCCCATTGACCTTGAACTATGTCCCTCCATTGATAGATTTTATCGTCATGGCGCCATGTGGGAAGGCTTGGACTACTTCATAGGGTCCTAACCATCTGGATTTTAGCTTTCCAGGAAACAGTCTGAGATGGGAATTGAACATCAGCACTTGCTGCCCTGGCAGGAACTACCGCTGTTGAATCTTTATGTCGTGCTATTTTTTAATTTTCTCCTTGTACATCTTGGAGTTCTCGTATGCCTCCCGCCAGAATTCTTCCATTTCTGTCAGATTGAGTAGTCTATTTTCTCCAGCCTGTTTCCAGTCCATGTTAACAGCCTTGACTGCCAAATACGCCTTGTGTTCTATTTTGACAGGGAGATGACAAGCCTTTCCGTATACTAGACGATATGGAGACATTCCTAATGGTGTTTTATAGACTGTTCGATATGCCTAAAGAGTATCGTCTAGTTTCAATGACCAATCTTTTCTATTAGGGTTTACAACTTTTTCCAAGATGGTCTTGACTTCTATGTTTGAAATTTCTACCTGCCCATTTGTTTGTGGATGATAGGCCGCGAAAATCTTGTGCTTGACCCCCACTTTCTAGAGTACCTTCGCAATTAATCTGTTATCGAAAAGGGTGCCTTCATCACTAATGATTGCTCTTGGTACTCCAAACCTTGTGAAGATGTTCTTTCGTAGGAACCTATGAACGATCTTTGCATCATTGTGAGGGGTGGCAATGGCTTCTACGCACTTAGAAACATAATCAACTGCTAGAAGGATATACATGTTTCCGAACGAAGATGGGAATGGTCCCATAAAATCTATCCCCCAAACATCGAATAACTCGACCTCCGAGATTGTTTGAAGGGACATTTCATTCCTTCTCGATATGTTTCCTGTTATTTGGCAGCTGTCACTCTATTTGTAGAATGTCTGAGCGTCTTTATGCAATGTCGGCCAAAAGAACCCTGATTGCATTACCTTTGTTGCTGTGCGCTGCCCTCCAAAATGGCATCCATAAGGTGCTGCGTGGCATTGTGAGAGTATGGCCTGCTGTTCATCCTCTGGTACACACCGTCTGATAACCTGGTCTGCACAATTTTTAAACAAGAAAGGCTCGTCCCAAAAATAATGCTTAGCATCATGTTGGAATCGTTTCTTTCCTTGAAAGTTAAGTTCATAAGGCAAAACACCAGATACTAAATAATTTACAATATCTGCATACCATGGTGTGTCTATTGATGTTGCTGTCGTGGCTTCTGCGTGGGCGGCTACCAGGGCAGAGGCTAATAGCAGTTGTTCGTCAGGGAATTCATCCTGAATTTCGTTGTGAGAGGTTTTCTCTTGTCTATTCTCAATCCGAGAGAGATGGCCCGCCACTTGATTTTCAGTGCCCTTTCTATCTCAGATTTCTACATCAAACTCTTGCAGCAGTAGGATCCACCGGATTAGATGGGGTTTTGCATCTTTTTTTGCGAACAGGTACCTTAAGGCAGAATGGTCTGTGTGAACTATCACCTTTGTACCAATCAGGTAGGACTGAAACTTATCGAAGGGGAATACTACTACAACTAGTTCTTTCTCTGTAGTGGTGTAGTTCGTCTGGGCATGATTTAGTGTTTTGCTGGCGTAGTATATAACGTGAACGATCTTATCTCCACACTGTTCTAGGGCAGCGCCAACGACAGTGTCACTAGCATCACACATGAGTTCGAAGGGTTGACTCCAGTCATGGGGAACTACCACAAGTGATGTGACTAGCTTTTCCTTTAAGCTTTTGAATGCCTCCTGGCATGCCTTGTCGAAGATGAATGGCTTATCCTGTTCCAGCAAAATATACAACGGTTTAGAAATTTTAGAAAATTTTTCAATGAATCTGCGATAGAAACCTGCGTGTCCCAGAAAACTTCGAATGCCCTTGACATCGGTCGGTGGCGGTAAGTTAGCTATTACTTCATTCTTTGCTTTATCTACTTCTATTCCCTGTGTGGAAATTTTATGCCCCAAGACTATGCATTCGTCGACAATAAAGTGATATTTTTCCCAGTTCAGCACCAGGTCTGTTTCCTCACATCTGGTCAACACTTTTTCAAGGTTGCCGAGGCAGCTGTCGAAGCTGCTGCCAAAGATAGAGAAGTCATCCATGAAGATTTCCATGAAATCTTCTATCATGTCGAATAAGATACCCATCATGCATCGCTGGAATATGGCTGGGGCGTTGCACAAACCGAATGGCATTCTTTGAAAAGCATATATGCCATATGGGCAAGTGAAGGTTATTTTGGCCTGGTCCTCTGGTGCGATGGCAATTTGGTTGTACCCTGAATATCCATCCAAAAAGCAATATAAGGGTTTGCCAGCAAGGCACTCAAGCCTTTGATCAATGAAAGGTAATTGATAATGATCTTTTTTGTTGCTTTATTTAACTTGCAGTAATCCATGCATATTCGCCAACCAGTTACTGTTCGAGTTGGGATTAATTCGTTATTCTCATTGCTTACCACAGTTATGCCACCTTTTTTGGTACACATTGTACCGGGCTTACCCATTCGCTGTTTGAGATTGGATATATGATGCCAACATCTAACCACTTGATGATTTCCTTTTTGACAACTTCTCTCATGGCCTCATTTAGTCTCCTCTGGGCATCCACAATTGGTTTTTGGTCTTGCTCAAGCTGGATTTTATGCATGCAAATGGCAGGGTTGAATCCCTTTATATCTGCAATGGTCCAGCCCATTGTCTTCTTAAGTCACCGCAGCATCGCAATCAATTGTTGTTCCTATTTAGGCCGCAACTTGGAAGAAATTATAACTAGCAGTGTATCATTAGGTCCCATGAAAACATATTTAAGCTGTACATGTATGGCTTTTAACTCAAGAGTAGGAGGTTGTTCGGTGGATGGTTTGAAAATCTTGCCCCCTTTTCTATGTAATTCAAAGGTTCAAAGTACTTACCTGGTTTTTTTGTTATCCAGTATGGCTCTTCCTGTTCTTATGTTTCCTGCTCCGTCCACTCATCGCATTGTTCATCTTCTGGGCAGCTTTCTAAGTGGCTGCCGAGGCAGCTACTGTGGTTGCTGCCTGGGCAGTCTTGTTGTAGGCAGGGTCTGTTGTCTTCAAGGTTGAACTCTAAGATGGCATCCAATAGCTGGCATTCTTCTGGATCTTCAGCCTGTCTCATGGATTGGAAAACGTTAAGTTTTACTTGTTGATCGTCTATCCTTGTAACACCCCTTCCCGGTATGGTAGAGAACCGGTCAGAGCGTATTACTAGAGGACTATACGATGATCGGTGCTATAAAATTTCATCTTAATCACATTCTTAATCAATATTAGTCATACAGAATGTTACCAATACATTTATTAGTCCAATTCAATCATAAGAAATCCACAAATAACCATTTAGGATCATTTTATAACTTTAATAGGTTTAGGGACTAATCTGTAAAAAGGGACAATAACATGTCTTTTCAAGAAACAAACAATAGAACAATGTAATTCAATGCATGGATAACTAACCTACAAACTTTCATACAATTTGGAGCTCATTATCATAATCAATTTATCTTTAAGAAATTCAGTGGCTAAATTGTAACATTAGCAATCTGTCAAAAAAGCCTTTAACCAATTTACCTAACCCCGTATCGAAACACCCTAGACTGTTTAGAAACAGGTGCACGAGAGTCAACTCTTGTTGACCTTTCCTTTTAGACCGTTTCAATACAGGCTTGACCAATATCGGAACGGATTGACCACCTTTGACTTTGACTCGTTTCAGTACGGTATGAACCCGTACCGAAACATTGGTCTCCAGTGACAAAATGTTCCGAAACGACACTATTCCGTTTTGGTACACCCATACTCTTAGGTTCAATTTTGTACACCTGTACCGAAACGTCATCACCCGTTTCAATACGGCCTGGCCTGTAATGACAAATTTTTACTGGTTTTTGTTCAATTTACCCCGTCGAACGATGTCCAAATGCAACAAAACTTTATACGCAATATTTCAATGGTATAAACTACTAGCATGCCAAATTTCAAGACTATATGAATACGTTTACCATGTTTTTACCGTTTTGAGCTATGTATGCATTTTCCATCCATTTTCAACTTTACCAAAAGGGGAATTTTAAGCTATATAACTTATTACAACCTTTACAAGGCACCAACACAACAAAATAGGCACAAATGACTAGTTCAACTACTTTGCCACCTTCCTAGGAGTTTATAAAACAAAAACACATTACTTGGGGTTGGTAGTGACTTGTCTTGCTTGCCGATTTGATCTTCCGGCACACAAACCTTCTTAACTTGAAAATGCATGAGATGAGACACGTTAGGCGTACATTGCCTAGTGAGGTAGTCACAAACAATGTAAGTAACAATAATGCCATGGTTATACTTATGTATAATCCCAAGCTAACAATGTCAATACTATGCATCAATACACAATGTGTAAACATGTTTCATCTTCTTTCTTAGTCCTTGGATTGAATCAAGATCGTGGATATGCGAATTCCTACGCCTCGCCAAATCAATAAATGGTCTAGTCCCCCTGGCTCGCCCATATGACCAATAACAATACACATCCCTTCGCCTTGCCAAATCAATATAGGTTGTAGCCTTAGGATCGTAGTCTACCCGTACACTGAGCTCATGAATTCTATGCCATGCCAATTGTATCCAAAGTTCATTCCAATCCAAGGTTGCAATATTCATATTCATTTCAATAATCAATAATGTACCAATGTCCGATGAATTCCATATTATCGATGACCAATATATGTATCTCTTCATCAATAACTCATGGTTTGATATCAATATCAATTTTCGATGATCTCTATGCAATAATCCAATGATAATGCTTATATAAATGACAATACACAATGACAATATCAATGACAATAACCAATGTTCAATAACAACTTACCGAAACTTACCAAAGTGTCCGTGTAACACCCCTCTCCCGGGTTAGGAGCAAGGGGCATTATCGGAAGCAGATACCAGAAAATAGAATAGAACATTCAGAAGACCGAACAAGATATCAAAACAAGAATCCATTCTCAGATATGCAAACCATATTAATGCACATGCGGAAAATGGGCCAACAAAAAAATTTCTAAACATATAAAGCTAATTAGACTTCCATATAATATAACTTATCAATTTTCAAGCCAATTTAATTATCTTATTATCATTATCAAGATTCAATTTTAAACCACCATTCCTTATTTCATTCGAACACTAGGCTGTCTATGTGGTTAATTTACTCTAACCATTAACTAATAATTTACCGATTAATTCATTGATAAGAATTAAAATCAAACATACCGATACACTTAAGAAACTCATTACCATGCCATTCGAACCCTTGTTAAAATTAGTCTAGGTGGTTTTCGAATCACACCAACATTACCAATAATTAAAACCTCAATATTAACATACAAGACATGTTCGATTTCATAGGCCATGATATCAACTTTTCATTAGTAATTTCATTACAAAACATTATGATTCTAGATGCTCCTTAACCAAATGCCAAGCTATCTTACTATATACAACAAAAAGAATAATGTAAGACCACTAGCTGAATTACATATTTACAACAAAAAGAATGAAGTTAACTAAAAATAAAACACGATTTTAGCCTCATAATTAAACATCAAGGGGCATATAACTTCAAACACCAACGTAAACTTAAGTTTCGACCAAACAAAATGAAACGAGCCTTTAAACAAACTTCGAAGTCACCATCTAGGAGTCTAAAGATAAGACTAAGATCATACATTTCTGGTCTTGTAATTTGTCCCGATCGGATGCTAGCTTTAGTCCAAGCTACCCTGCTAATTGGGAAGAAGGAAATAGAGGAGCGATAAGTACAAAATTGTACTTAGCGAGGTAATGCTAAAAACTAACCATTCTTTTAAATCAATTTGTGATCAAACAATGAATTACTTAGCTAGGTTGGACAACATACGATTAGCACCTAACTAAGCTTAGCATAACCGAAACTCAAGTGGTTCCATACATCTCATATACATCAAGCATTGCATCATACTCAATCACATTTTGATTAGCATTAATTTATCATCATACCTCATATTTGATCAAGCCAAAACCATACAACACATCAATTCCCAACATGCTTATACTCATGCTTATAATCGAAACCACCAATATCATAATAAAACATAGCATTGCATTATCAATTATTCAAGCGCAAGATTCATAATGCATCATAGGCATATCATTCGAATGGATCTCCAATCATTGACCATGAGTTTAGCATATCAACATATCATATGTCATTTCCATTTCATTTGAAAAGGGTCATTGCCCATATTGCATATAATTGAATTTTTCGAGCATCACACATGAATTTTAATCACATTCGAAAAGGACCAATGTCCATAAAACTCATCTATCACATGTGAATCATGTCACACAATTTCAAATATCATGTTACTTATCCACTTCATAAGCTTCTATTAATTACATTTTTCATTTAATTTAGTTGAGATGCCTTGGGTAGAATAGAAGGATTAGATAATCAAGTCATCAAGAGGGTACTAAGTACCAAACAGGGGTTGCCTAAGCAACAAGTCAAGGGATTCTTAATAACATCAATGTGTCTTGAACACAAAGCAAGATCACATTCGATCATCAAGTTCAGGGAGTACACTAGGTACTGAACAGGGGTTGCACTAAGCAACAAATCAGGGGTTGCACTAAGCAACAAAACAAGAGAGCTCAGACTCTAGGCATGTCGTACTATCTAAGACCTCTAATCGACCAAGGGCTTATTAATCATATTAATTTATCATACATCTTTCAACGATATCATTCATACTTAATTTAGCACATACATATTGCATAACTTGATTTGCATGCTCATTCTATCATATAATTGTACCAAATCATATAAACCATACTGATTAATTTCATGCTACATTCGAACATCATCAAAACATACATAGGCAACAACATCACATGATATTACATGCATACACAACATAGCAAATAGATTACATAAGGCCAGTCCACATTTTAATAATTTCAAGCATTAACAAAGATCCATTTCATGCATCATTTTTCCATTTAACGTCCTTCCCTTACTAAACATGTTACCAATCATAAATTAGGTCCATTTCATGCATATGATCATAAATTTCATAAATAAACAAAGTGGTTAGAACACTAGTCCCAACCCTAATATAATTACACTCACAAACTTCTTAAGCTTGATTTTTGATTAGTTTGCCCTTGTTCCTCTTCCTTGATTGATCGATCTTAGCCTCGTCCAAAGACTCCTCACAATTTTGATCTTAACACTCAACACAAAATAAATACAAATCATATCAAAGAGTAATTTAATTTCATTCACTCCTTTAACACAATTATAAACATTAATCCTCAAATCTGTTTTTCTATTAAATTAGTTGGAGAGCCAGTTACTATTTTAATCATAACTTCTTGATTTATAAACCAAAATCCACTTAGCATACACCATTATAAAGCTATTAAACTCATCTTTACAAGCATATAAACCTTATATTTTTCTCTATTCTGAGTTAATACAGTTTATTACTTTAACATGACCCTTTTAACAATCCTGGACAGCTTGTACTGCCAAACTCCTTTAATCCATAACTTCTAATTCACATACTGGAATTCAATTTCGTTTTCTCTCAGTGATACTAGACATTTCAAAGTTTATACCCTAAAACATTCAGCTCAAAATACATTATATCCTATTTTTGGTGAATTTTCAAAGTTACTGCTCAAGGTTTAAGTTTTCTGGACAATTTACTCATTGAACACATTTAGCTTTAAATTCCACCTAATTACCTTACTTTAATTCTAAATTCACTTAATACATGATTTTTACTATCTATTTACATCATTTTTAAGTCCTTAATATTTCTTATTATCTACAGGAAAGTCCTCAATTTTACTAAATTTCCAGATCACTCCTATTCTTATGTTTCGAGTAACTAACTTCCTTAATTCACCAATTTAGGCCATTTCGAATTCAATCCAAGAGTCTAAATTTATTCTTACATAATCCCCTAATTCTAAATTCTGAGTTAAGTGTTAAATTTCATATAATTCAGGTCCTTGCAATTATTGATTTTATTCAAAACAGTCCCTAATTTCATTATATTCGAGTACATGTCCAATGTTGATTCTAATCAAAATTTCCTCATTCGAATTCATTTTTCCAGCAATATAAGGCTTGTTCCTTATATTATTTTCATTTCCCTTCAACTTTGTCCTAATAGAAATTTTCCAGTTTGGTCCCTAACTATCTCAATTTTTCGTTCAAATCATGAATTTCTAATCTTTCCTCAAAACAATCCCCTTTTTAATCGATTCACCATTTCACAAATAGTTATTCAAAAATTTCATTATTTCAATTTAACACAATCGCCATAACTCTACCAATTTCATGTTTAAATCAACTTTAAACTTGCATGCATGATTTTGCTCTTATTCGAACAAAAATAAGAAGAAATGAGAACTTACTTCTTGGCTTTGCTACCACTAGTTAATCCTTCTTAATCATAGCTTAAATCTTTCAACATGCATGCAAATCCTTTCTCTTTTAGAGCTCAATTTTCAGAATTTTCAAGCTTTCTTCCTCTTCCTTCTTTCTCTACTCTCACGGCAACAAAGGGGAAATTGATGGAGAATAAAACATTTTCCTTAATTTGGGGGATATGTTGGGATTTTGGTTTTACTTAATTACCCTTCTTAACATATTTAATCTAACCTTTTTACTAAGGGCAGCCCAAAGAATTATAAATTTTAACATGAAAATTATGAGTTTTATTTTCTCTTTAATTTAGTCATCAATTTCCTCCACAAATTCTTTCTTTCTTTCTTCAATTTGATCCGATTTCCACTAGGGAAATGTACCCCCTCTAATTAATTTTAATTCTCTAATCTTATTACTCTGATCAAGTTACTATCAATTTATGTTCAACTAAATTATCAACTCGACTCAATTCTTTAATTCGAATGCCTAGTTCTCTTTTATTCGAGTTGATGCAATAATTGCCTAATTAAAGGAAATTCAAGGACTAAATTGAATAAATTACTTAATTATGAACTTAATTGCTTTCAAAGAATAAATTAATATTCTAATTCAATGAATTAAATTCTAGGATGGAAAAGTGGATATTACAATTCTCTCATCCTTAAAGAAAGAATTCGTCCTCGAATTCTTACCTGAACTGAATAAATGAGGATATTACTTTCGCATCGTATCCTCGGGTTCCCACGGTCCTTCTTTAAAGTGACGATTCTTCCAGAGAATTTTAACAAGAGGCACGTTCTTATTACGAAGCCTTTTAACTTCCCGATTAAGAATCTGAATAGGTTCCTCTTCATAAGAAAGGTCGAGATTGAGTTCAACTTCTTCTGGTTCGAGGATGTGAGACGGATTAGATCGATAACGTCTTAACATAGATACATGAAAGACATTATGAATCTTATCGAATTCAGGAGGAAGAGCGAGTCGATAAGCTACATAACCAATTCTCTTAGTTACTTCGAACGGTCCAATGAAACGAGGACTAAGCTTTCCCTTTTTGCCGAAGCGGAAAAATTTCTTACACGAAGAAACTTTGAGAAATAATTTATCTCCGATCTCATATTGAATGTCCCTACGCTTCAGATTAGCGTACGACTTTTGCCTATCAAAAGCTTGTTTTAACCGAGAATGAATAATTTGAACATGTTTTTCAGTTTCCTGAAGCAGTTGAGGTCCTAACACTTTGTTATCTCCGAGTTCAGACCATCACAAAGGCGTTCGACATTTTCTTCCATACAATGCTTCAAAAGGAGCCATCTGAATAGAAGATTGGCAGCTGTTGTTATATGCAAACTCTATTAATTGTAGCAATTTTCCCAGTTCTTTCCGAAGTCGATAATGCAAGCTCTAAGCATATCTTCAAGAACTTGAATTAGTCGTTCAGATTGTCCATCGCTTTGAGGATGAAAAGCTGTGCTAACATTCAGTTTAGTTCCAAGAGCCTTGTGTAGTGTTTTCCAGAATCGAGCTGTAAATTGAGGATCTCGATCTGAAACTATAGAAGTCGAAACTCCGTGTAAATGGATAACTTCCCGAATATACAAATCTGCCAAGGCCTCAAGACTAAAATTCATCCGCATCGAAATGAAATGTGCTAATTTTGTGAAACGATCAATGATCACCCAAATAGCATCACACTTTCTTGGAGAGCAAGGAAGACCGATCACGAAATCCATCGTAATCCGTTCCCATATCCATTGCGGAAATTCAAGAGGTTGAAGTAATCCAGTAGGAGCACGATGTTCGGCTTTGACACGTTGACAGTTCAGACACCTCGATACAAAGTCATTGATAGCCGATTTCATTCCAGGCCACCAATACAAGGGCCTGAGATCCTTGTACATCTTAATAGATCCAGGGTGGATTGAAAAAGAACTTTGTTGTGCTTCTTGCAGAATTTCATCTTGCAATTCCTTGTTATTAGGTACGCAAATCCGATCTCTGAAATATAGAAGACCGTTTGACTTGACAAAGAAGTCAAGATTAGACTAAGCTTAGACAAGATTTTCTGAAGTTCTGGATCAACTTGTTGGAGCTCTTTGATTCTAGAAATCAGAACAGATTGAACTTGGAGTTCGTTCAGATAATTCCGAGCTTTATATAGTCGAAAATGAGCATTGATGGCCAAAGAAGCTACGAACAAACAAATCAAATACATTACTTGGAAAGCAATGTACTATTTGAATGATTTAGTGAATTTTCAAGATTGAATATTTTCAAATTTCTAGAATTTCGAAAGACTTACCAAGGTTCAGTTTCCGACTCAGAGCATTGGCAACCACCTAGCCTTTCTAGGATGATAATTGATCGTCAGATCATAATCCTTGAGTTATTCCAACCACCTTATTTGTCTAAGGTTTAGCTCTTTCTGAGTGAGCAAGTACTTCAGACTTTTGTGATCGGTGAATAGCTTACACTTCTCACCGTACAGATAATGCCGCCATATTTTAAGTGCAAATACGATGACCGCTAACTCAAGATCATGCGTTGGATAATTTACCTCGCGAGGCTTAAGTTGTCGAGAAGCGTATACAATTACATTACCTTCCTGCATCAGAATGCATCCAAGGCCAGAATGTGATGCATCACTGTAAACGACAAATTCTTTTCACGACTCTGGCTGAATAAGAACAGGGGCACAAGTCAAGGCTTGTTTAAGCTGATAAAAAACTTCTTTGTTGTCCTTTGGACCACTTATATAGTTCATTCTTTCTAAGCAATTTGGTTAGTGGTGCAGCAATTACCGAAAATCCTTTCACAAATCTTCGGTAATACCCAACTAAACCAAGGAAACTTCGGACCTCTCTTACATTGCTTGGAGGACGCCACTCAAGAATAGTTTGAATTTTCTTAGAATCAACATTGATTCCTTCGGCTGAAATAACATGTCCGAGGAATGACACTTCTGACATCCAAAATTCGAATTTAGTGAACTTAGCAAACAACTGATGTTCTCGAAGTGTCTAGAGTACAATCTGAAGATGTTGAGCATGTTCTTCCCTGTTACGAGAGTATACCAGAATATCATCGATGAAAACGAAAACAAACTTGTCAAGATGAGACTTGAACACTCGATTCGTCAGATCCATGAATGCAGTAGGGGCATTCGTTAACCTGAATGGCATCACCAGAAATTCGTAATGACCATAACGAGTTCTGAAAGCAGTTTTGGGTATATCTTCATCTTTCACCCTCATTTGATAATAACCAGAACAAAGGTCAATTTTAGAAAACACTCCAGCACCCTTCAACTGATCAAACAAATCTTCAATTCGGGGCAGTGGATACTTGTTTTTAATGGTGACTCTGTTCAATTGCCGGTAATCAATGCAAAGTTGCATTGTCCCGTCTTTCTTCTTCACAAATAAAACTGGAGCACCCCAGGGAGAAGTGTTGGGTCGAATGAAACCCTTATCTTCTAATTCTTCAATCTACTTCTTTAATTCTTGCAATTCAGTAGGTGTCATACGATAGGGCGTAATGGACACCGGATTTGTTCCAAGCTTAACTTCAATCTTGAACTCAACTTCTCGAATCAGAGGGAGTCTAGGGAGTTTTTCAGGAAACACATCAACAAATTCAGATACGCCAGGCATTTCAGTTAAACCAAAATCTACTTTATCTTGTAAAGCCATAGCAGCAAAAATAGATGACAGTTTCTTGTCAATCAACAAAATCGACTATTTCCCTAAACCCCTTAAGTACAATCTTTTATTCTGACAATCAATCTAGGTTTCATGTCTACCCAACCAGTCTAAACCTAATACTAGGTCAAACTCGCATTTAGGTAGAACATACAGGTCATAGAGAAAAGGTACATTTCGAATGGATACAAGGCTATTCTTACAGATCAAGTTGATAGGTAAATCACCTCCTATAGGGTTTGAGACAATTAACCCAGTTTTAACAATTTCAGGCTCTAGTTGTAACTTTTCAATCAAGTAACAACACACAAAAGAATGAGTTGATCCCGAATCAATTAAATCATAGACATGAGTAAGGTTCAGTTCAACCGTACCCGCAATAACATCTGGAGATTCTTCCTCATCTTTGCCACGGATATGATAAAATCGAGCTGGAGCTCATGATTCCTAATGAGTGATGGCTTTTGACTGAAGGCTTCTGCCTCTACCCTGATTCCCAGACTGTGCTTGTCTAGTGTTTTTGTTCCGATTGGATTACACATGACTCGGATTAGTAGAATTTTGAGTAGGAGCTTGATCCGGTCTTTTCGGACAGTCTCTGATATAGTGGCCACTTCCGCCAAAAGAAAAAACATAAGTTGGATTGCTTTCGGCACTGACTGAAATGTGGTTTCTAACAATGCTGACAGATTGTAGCCCTTTTTGAATTTCCCGTGCTATTAATAGATATAACCGGGACAACAAGTCTATTCACTAACTGAGGCTTCGGTGTGAAATTACTACGAGGAGCTAGATTATATGAAGAAGACCCTTCTCTCTAACTTTTAGACTTCTTCGACTTCCAGTGGGACTTGTCATCACCCTTGCGCTTCTTATCATGTCGGTAACTGCTTTTTCGCTTTTCTGTGGCCCGAAACTTGGCTTCCGTAACAATAGCTCGGTTCACTAGAGTTTGGAAGTCCACGATATCCAGAGCGGTAAACATTGGACTCAGCTTATCATTCAGACTGTCAATGAACATACGACATTTTTCCTTATCTGTCTTGATGTACTCAGAACCATAATTGCAATACTTACAAAAATCTGCCATGTACTGCTCTATCAGTCGACCCGCTTGCTTCAGATACAAGAAACGTTTTCTCTGATCGGCCAAGTATTGTTCACTGATATACTTCTTAAATTCTTCCACGAAGAACTTCCAGTTTACAGACTCTGTTAGAGCGGTTAGTGTCGTAGTCTCCAACCAGCTCAAAGCTTCATCAGCAAGTAAGGCAACAACGCATTCGAGCTTATACTATCTGAGCACTGAATTTGTTTGGTCAAAATCTGAGTAGTTCTTTCTAACCAATACTCAGCTTCTTCAGGTTTCTCTTCACTAGTGCCAGCGAACGTGTAGGCTCGGTGCTGAGCAAGCTTTTCAATAGGAGCTCTGCTAGGGGAAGCAACTACCAGAGCAGGTTGTTCTTGTCTCATGTTCGTCAAAAGCCGGTCGAACATTTCTTTCATACTCAAGAGATAGCCACTTTGAGCATTTTGAATAGTCAGATTATTAGTGTTCGTCTGAGGTTGTACAGGAGGTTGTGGTCGAGAACTATCCTGTATAGGAGGATTCTCTCTCTCATATGGGCACTACCCCCCTTCACTTGAGGATACTTGAGAACTTTCATCGTCTCGAGCTAACCGTGTCTCAGTCATTCTAATTAAGATCCAACAAAATCAGAGTTAGGAGCATAATTACAAGAAATCCAATGTACGATTCCTAGGTGGCTTGACTCAACCTAAATGATGCACATAAAACTTATTCGAGGTTTTTAGGACCTGTAACCTAAAAAGCTCTGATGCCACAAAATGTAACACCCACGCCGAGGTTAGGAGCGAGGAGCGTTACTGGAAGCGAAAACCGGAAAACAGAGCAAAACATTCAGAAGACCGAACAAGATATCGAAACAAGAATCCATTCTCAGATAAGCAAACCATATTAATGCGTATGCGGAAAATGGGCTAACAAAAAAAATTCTAAACATATAAAGCTAATTAGACTTCCATATAATATAACTTATCAATTTTCAAGCCAATTTAATTCTCTTATTATCATTATCAAGATTCAATTTTAAATCACCATTCCTTATTTCATTCGAACACTAGGCTGTCTATGTGGTTAGTTTGCTCTAACCATTAACTAATAATTTACCGATTAATTCATTGATAAGAATTAAAATCAAACATGCCGATACACTTAACCAACTCATTACCATGCCATTCAAACCCTTGTTAAAATTAGTCTAGGCGGTTTTCGAATCACACCAACATTACCAATAATTAAAACCTCAATATTAACATACAAGACATGTTCGATTTCATTGGCCATGACATCAACTTTTCATTAGTAATTTCATTACAAAACATTATGATTCTAGATGCTCCTTAACCAAATGCCAAGCTATCTTACTATATACAACAAAAAGAATAATGCAAGACCACTAGCTTGACTTACATATTTACAACAAAAAGAATGAGGCTTAACTAAAAACAAAACATGATTTTAGCCTTCTAATTAAACATCAAGGAGCATATAACTTCAAACACCAACGTAAATTTAAGTTTCGACCAAACAAAATGAAACGAGCCTTTAAACAAACTTCGAAGCCACCATCTAGGAGTCTAAAGATAAGACTAAGATCATACATTTCTGGTCTTGAATTTGTCCCGATCGGATGCTAGCTTTAGTCCAAGCTACCATGCTAATTGGGAAGAAGGAAACAAAGGAGCGATAAGTACAAAATTGTACTTAGCGAGGTAATGCTAAAACTAAACCATTCTTTTAAATCAATTTGTGATCAAACGATGAATTACTTGGCTAGGTTGGACAACATACGATTAGCACCTAACTAAGCTTAGCATAACCGAAACTCAAGTGGTTCCATGCATCTCATATACATCAAGCATTATATCATACTCAATCACATTTCGATTAGCATTAATTTATCACCATACCTCATATTTGATCAAGCCGAAACCATACAACAAATCAATTCCCAACATGCTTATACATGCTTATAATCGAAACCACCAATATCATAACAAAACATAGCATTGCATTATCAATTATTCAAGAGCAAGATTCATAATTCATCATAGGCATATCATTCGAATGGATCTCCAATCATTGACCATGAGTTTAGCATATCAACATATCATATGTCATTTCCATTTCATTCGAAAAGGGCCATTTCCCATATTGCATATAATCAAATTTTTCGAGCATCACACATGCATTTTAATCACATTCGAAATGGACCAATGTCCATAAAACTCATTTATCACATGTGAATCATGTCATACCATTTCAAATATCATGTTACTTTTCCATTTCATAAGCTTCTATTAATTACATTTTTCATTTAATTTAGTTGAGATGCTTTGGGTAGAATAGAAGGATTAGATAATCAAGTCATCAAGAGGGTACTAAGTACCAAACAGGGGTTGCCTAAGAAACAAGTCAGGGGATGCTCAATAGCATCAATGTGTCTTGAACACCAAGCAAGATCACATTCGATCATGAAGTTCAGGGAGTACACTAGGTACTAAACAGGGGTTGCACTAAGCAACAAATTAGGGGATGCACTAAGCAACAAAACAAGAGAGCTCGGACTCTAGGTATGCCGTACTATCTAAGACCTCTAATCGACCAAGGGCTTTTTAATCTTATTAATTTATCATACATCTTTCAACGATATCATTCATACTTAATTTAGCACATACATATTGCATAACTCGATTTGCATGCTCATTCTATCATATAATTGTACCAAATCATATAAACCTTACTGATTAATTTCATGCTACATTCGAACATCATCAAAACATACATAGGCAACAACATCACATGACATTACATGCATACACAACATAGCAAATATATTACATAAGGGCAATCCACATTTTCATAATTTCAAGCATTAACAAAGATCCATTTCATGCATCCATTTTCCATTTAACCTCCTTCCCTTACTAAACATGTCACCAATCATAAATTAGGTCCATTTCATGCATAAGATCATAAATTTTATAAATAAACAAAGTGGTTAGAACACTAGTCCCAACCCTAATATAATTACACTCACAAAATCCTTAAGCTTGATCTTTGATTATGATGCCCTTGTCCCTCTTCCTTGATTGATCGATCTTAGCCTTCTCCAAAGACTCCTCACAATTTTGATCTGAACACTCAACACAAAATAAATACAAACTATATCAGAGAGTAATTTAATTTCATTCACTCCTTTAACACAATTATAAACATTAATCCTCAAATCTGTTTTTCTATTGAATTAGTTGGAGGGCCAGTTACTATTTTAATCATAACTTCTTGATTTCTAAACCAAAATCCACTTATCATACACCATTAGAAAGGTATTAAACTCATCCTTCCAACCATATAAACCTTATATTTTTCTCTATTCTGAGTTAATACAATTTATTACTTGAACATGACCCTTTTAACAATCCTGGACAGCTTGTACTGCCAAACTTCTTTAATCCATAACTTCTAATTCACATACTTGAATTCAATTTCGTTTTCTCTCAGGGATACTAGACATTTCAAAGTTTATACTCTAAAAACTTCAGCTCAAAATACATTATATCCTATTTTTGGTGAATTTTTAAAGTTACAGCTCAAGGTTTAAGTTTTCTGGACAGTTTACTCATTGAACACATTTAGCTTTAAATTCCACCTAATTACCTTACTTTAATTCTAAATTCACTTAATACATGATTTGTACTATCTATTTACATCATTTTTAAGTCCTTAACATTTCTTATTATCTACAGGAAAGTCCTCAATTTTACTAAATTTCCAGATCAATCCTATTCTTATGTTTCGAGTAACTAACTTCCTTAATCCACCAATTTAGGCCATTTCGAATTCAATCCAAGAGTCTAAATTTATTCTTACAAAATCCCCTGATTCTAAATTCTTAGTTAAGTGTTAAATTTCATATAATTCAGGTCCTTGCAATTAATGATTTTATTCAAAACACTCCCTAATTCCATTATATTCGAGTACATGTCCAATGTTGATTCTAATCAAAATTTCCTCATTCGAATTCCTTTTTCCAGCAATCTAAGGCTTGTTCTTTATAGTATTTTCATTTCCCTTCAACTTTGTCCTAATAGAAAATTTCCAGTTTGGTCCCTAACAATTTCAAATTTTCGTTCAAATCATGAATTTCTATTATTTCCTCAAAACAATCCCCTTTTTAATCGATTCACCATTTCACAAATAGTTATTCAAAAATTTCATTATTTCAACTTAACACAATCGCCATAACTCTACCAATTTCATGTTTAAATCAACTTTAAACTTGCATGCATGATTTTGCACTTATTCGAACAAAAATAAGTAGAAATGAGAACTTACTTCTTGGATTTGCTACCACTAGTTAACCCTTCTTAATCATAGCTTAAATCCTTCAATATGCATGCAAATCCTTTCTCCATTAGAGCTCTATTTTCAGAATTTTCAACCTTTCTTCCTCTCCCTTCTTTCTCTACTCTCACGGCAACAAAAGGGAAAATGATGGAGAAGAAAACATTTTCCTTAATTTGGGGATATGTTGAGATTTTGGTTTTACTTAATTACCCTTCTCACCATATCTAATCTAACCTTTTTACTAAAGGCAGTCCAAAGAATAACAAATTTTAACATGCAAATTATGAGTTTTATTTTCTCTTTAATTTACTCATCAATTTCCTCTACAAATTCTTTCTTTCTTTCTTTCTTCAATTTGGTCCGATTTCCACTAGGGAAATGTACCCCCTCTAATTATTTTTAATTCTCTAATCTTATTACTCTGATCATGTTACTATCAATTTACGTTCAACTAAATTATCAACTCGACAAAATTCTTTAATTCGAATGCTTAGTTCCCTTTTATTCGAGTTGATGCAATAATTGCCTAATTAAAGGAAATTCAAGGACTAAATTGAATAAATTACTTAATTATGAACTTAATTGCTTTCAAAGAATAAATTAATATTCTAATTCAATGAATTAAATTCTAGGACGGAAAAGTGGATGTTAAAGTCCGATTAACCATCCAATGCAATTTCTTCAATAACAATGTTAGCGATGAAATCTAAAAATATCAAATAATGATCTGGTAAGGCCTTTCGCCTAAACCCGAGACTCCGACTACACTCACCTTAACAATCAGTAGCTTCAAGGCTCTCAAATAGAAATCCCTTTGTTCCTAGCTTGTTATGAAGATGATGAAACCTCTTTCTCCACTTCTTGAGCTAGAAAAATTAATATAAAAACTATTAGGATCGATATTTCGATATCAAAATCAATATAACTATATCAAAATCGATATCCGACTTCAATAGAGATGACAACGATGGGATATCCATGGATAGTCAAAACCCTAGCTTAGATTACACTCAATATATCCATGGAATCCAATAACCGATTGAGGAATATAGCTTACCCGATCGATAGCAACGATTCGATGTCGATAAAACGAAAAAATAGCAAAGCTTGAAATTCCTCCAATGGAGGTGTGTGCTTAGTTGAAGAAGATGATGAAAAAGAGGTGCTAGCTTAAGAGTTTTCTCTCGGTAAGTCTTTTTCCTTTATTTCTTTAAGCTTTCCAATATAAATCTTAAGCTTTTTAGCTTTCCTTCTCTTGAAGGAAAGCTTTCAGACAAGTCCACGTGCATAATCTTTTAATTGAGGAGGGTCTAATCGCAAGATTAGTCCCTCAACTCTTTCCATACCAAGATTTTTCTCCCCAACTTACATTTATTTCATTTTAGCCACTAATAAGCTCGATATTATTTAATAGAGTTCAATTACAATGTTTTAAGCCCATTTAGGGTTCGATAACGATAATTAACTAGTCGATACAATATTTAGGCTTCATCAATCTAGGGTTTCCGATCATCGGAACTTAATTCCGACTAGACTGGATTTCGGGGTGTTACAACTCTCCATCCCTTAAGAAAAATTCATCCTCGAATTTTTACCTAAACTGAGGAGATGCATATATTGTTGTCTCATAGTCTCTTCAAGCTCCTAAGTGGCTTACTCAACAGTGCGACTTTTCCAGAGCACTTTAGCTAACGGTACAGTTTTGTTGCGAAGCCTCTTGACTTCCCTAGCAAGAATCTGAACTGGTTCTTCCTCGTAGGATAGATTTGGTCGAAGTTCTACAAATTCGAGTTCCACAATGTGTGAGGGGCCAGATCGATACTTCCAAAGCATCAATACATGAAAGACATCATGGATTTTACTCAATTCTGAGGGTAGCAATAGCCGATATGCTACTGGGCCAATCTTTTCAATGATATCAAAGGGTCCAATGAACCGGGGACTCAATTTTCCCTTCTTTCCAAATCTCAAGACTTTCTTCCACGGTGACACTTTAAGAAAGGCTTTTTCACCAACTTCATATTCGATGTCTCTCCTTTTAAGATCAGCATAAGCTTTTTGTCGATCAAAGGCATCTTTTAAACGATCATGGATAATGGTGACTCGTTCTTCAGTCTCACGAAGCAAGTCAGGGTCTAACATCTTGCCCTCACCAAGATCCGACCAACACAATGGAGTTCTACATCATCTACCACACAATGCTTCATACGGAGCCATTTGGATGGAGGTTTGGTAACTATTGTTATAGGAAAACTCGACAAGAGGTAGGGATCTCTCCCAAGTTCTGCCAAAATCGATAATACATGCCCAAAGCATGTCTTCCAATATCTGCATAGGGAGATTCAATAACAATGCAAATTTCTAGGATTTCAAAAGACATATTGTTCGATGATTTACCTGCATTACCCTTTCTGACTGACCGTCAGATTGAGGGTGAAAAGCTGTGCTAAGATTAACTTTGGTGCCCAGAGCTCCCTGTAAGGTTCTCCAAAATCGAGATACCAATCGAAGATCTCGATCAGAGATGATAGACTTAGGTACTCCGTGGAGTCGGATTACTTCCTTGATGTATAAGTCAACTAACTTAGGAAGACTGTAGTCCATTCTAACTGGTATAAAATGAGCCGACTTTGTGAAACGATCCACGATGATCCATATAGCATCATGCTTTGTAGGGGTCAACGGTAAACCATTAACAAAGTCCATAGTTATCTTTTCCTATTTCCATTTTGGTGGATTAATAGGTTACAGTAGTCTAGTAGGGATACAATGTTCTGCCTTAACACGTTGACACGTGAGACACTTGGAAATGTAATCAATTATGGCTTGCTTCATGCCTGGCCACCAATAGAGCTCACGTAGGTCATTATACATTTTCACAGATCTGAGGTGAACATAAAAAGAACTCGAATGAGCTTCGGAAAGGATGTCGGTGCGAAGAGTTTCATCGTTAGGTACATAAATTCGATCATGGAAACATAAGAGTCCTTCAAAATTAATTCTGAAGTCAGGGTTATCCGATAGCTTAGAGACAATGGCTTGGAGCTCAGGATCTTGCTCTTGCAAATCCTTGATTCGCGTAACGATGGTAGACTGAACTTGAAGTTCAGCTACAAGACAATGATGCTTACGAAGTCGGAAGTGGGCGTTAATTGCTCGAGGGGCTATAATATAACAATATTACGATGAGTTAACGTACTTCACAATACATATAACTTCAAGTCTATTATCAGCTACAACATTGGCCTCGCCTGGATGGTAATCAATGACCATATCATAATCTTTAAGGAGTTCTATCCACCTCAGTTGTTGAAGATTCAACTCCTTTTGAGTCAATAAATATTTGAGGCTTTTATGGTCGGTGAGAAGATAGCATTTCTCCCCGTAGAGATAATGTCTCCAGATTTTCAATGCAAAGACAACTGCAACCAATTCAAGGTCATGGGTGGGATAATTCATCTCGTGTGGCTTAAGTTTCCTCAAAGCATACGCAATAACCTTGCCTTCTTGCATCAATACACATCCTAACCCAAGATGCGATGCATCACTATAAACTGTATAGTCTTTTCCAGACTCGGGCTGGGTCAAGACAGGTTCATGGGTCAAAGCTTGTTTTAACTAATCAAAGCTTCATTGTTGAGCCTTGAACCAAACAAAAGGGGCTTCCTTCCTCAATAATTTGGTTAAAGGAGCGGCTAACATAGAAAATCCCTTCACGAATCTACGGTAATAGCCAGCAAGCCCAAGGAAGCTTCTGACTTCACCAATATTCTTCGATGGATGCCAATCTACAATAGCTTGGATTTTCTTCGGGTCCACCTGAATGCCTGAAGCCGATACGATATGCCCCAAAAAGGAAACTTCGGTGAGCCAGAACTCACACTTGAAAAACTTTGCATACAATTGTTTCTCTCTCAGAGTCTAAAGTACAATACGAAGATGATCTCGATGCTCCGTTTCATTCTTGGAATAGATCAAGATGTCATCTATAAACACCATTACGAATTTACCAAGATATGGTCTAAATACCCGATTCATTAAATCCATAAAAGCTGCCGGTGCATTAGTTAGCCCGGAATTCGTAGTGTCCATATATTGTACAGAAGGCAGTCTTGGGCACATCACACTCCTTGACTCTCATTTGATAATAGTCCGACCTTAAATCGATCTTGGAAAACATAAAGGTATCTTTTAATTGGTCGAACAGGTCGTCTATCTTGGGCAATGGATATTTATTCTTGATGGTTACTTTATTTAATTGTCTATAATCAATGCATAATCGCATAGAACCATCCTTCTTCTTGACAAAAAGATCTGGTGCTCCCCAAGGTGAAGAGCTTGGTTGAATAAAAACCTTATTCATAAGGTCCTGAATTTGAGCTTTTAATTCTTTCAATTCCACAACTGCCATCCGATAGTGCAATGGAAACTGGAGCAGTCCCAGGCTGCACCTCGATGCCAAATTCCACTTCACGGGTTGGGGGCAATCCCGAAAGTTTGTCAGGAAAAACATATGGGAATTCACTTACTGTGTCAATATCATGTATCTGAGGTTCATTCCTGGATTCTGTGGACAATGCACACAACATGGAGTTCCGAGATTCCATCAACATTACTCTTTCCTTGCCATGGCCTCGGAGATACAATTTTTGCTTACTGCAGTCTACCCACGCTTGGTGTTTACTAAGCCAATCCATGCCTAGAATCGCATCAAACTCGTGGATTGGTAAAACTAGGAGATCCACGGGGAACAGAATTCCTTGAATCAAGATCAGGCAATTCTTGCATACAAGGTTTAGAGTAACACAATCGCCTAACGGATTTGTCACAGAGATTTTTGTTGCCATAGGTTCGCTAGACATCCTATGTCTTTTAACCAATTCCAGGCTTATAAAAGAATGTGTAGATCCAGGATCAATCAATACATACAATGAGTGTGCATATAACATAACGGTACAAGCTAATAACATCAGGCTCGTCATCCTCCTCACGGCCTCTCACATGATACATCTGGGCAAAGGCCTTCGATTCCTGCTTGTTACCTTGCTTCCCGGATCTGCCTAGTCTGCCTGAGGTTCCTGATGGTTCTTGTCTTGGCCCTTTTCCTCGGAAGGATTGGGCGGGTGAGGTGGTGTTTCTGTGCACAACCACTGACTTAGAGGGATTCTGAGGACAATCCCTGATAAAATGTCCTTATTCCCCACAAAAGAAACATGCTCCCGTCTACTTACGAAACTGGCCTGCTGGGTGTCGTTTCTGACAAAAAATACAAATTGGATGCTGAACACTCCAGTTCAAACCTCCAGTAATCTCAACTGAAGCTGCCTTAGACCATGACTGGGTGATAGTCCGTGGTCTCTCATTGTTCCTAGTACGGGAAGGCTGTGAATATGAAGCTTGCCTCGAGCCTTGATACTTGCTCTTCTTGTTCCATTTGGGAGGTCGAGAATCGCCCCATGCCCTTTTCTCAGATCTACTAGACATATTTCCTCTATGAGCTTTCTACGCAGCCTCTGTTGCTTTAACTCGGTTCACTAAATTCTGGAAGTTGGTGATACCCAAGGCCGTAAACATAGGTCGCAGCTCATCTCTCAACCCAACAATAAACATTATGCACTTGTCTTCCTCTTTCTTTATAAACTCAGCTCCATATTTGCAATACTTGCAGAAATCATGGATGTACTACTCGATAGGCCGCCCGTCTTGCTTCAAATGAAGAAAGGTGCTCCGTCTCTCTGCGAGATAGTACTCGCTGATGTACTTGTTCCGAAATTCCTTAAGAAAGAATTCCCAAGTGACTGACTCTTCAGAAATAGTAAGAATAGTGGTCTCCCACCACATAAAGGGCTCGTCGGAACACTACAACTATTTATTTAGGATACGTAGGGTGTTATCCAGCCAATATTCAGCAATCTCGGGATTATCATCGTCTTGTCCAGTAAAAGAGTAGACTCGAAGCGAAGCCAACTTATCCACATGAGCACGAGTATACTGAACAACCGGAGGAGTAGGCTGAGATGAGGATGTTGCTTGCATCGCAGTCATAAACTGCTTAAACATGTTAGCCATGTTCTGATAGCATTCAGCCTGAGCAGTAGGTGCTGCAGGCTCAGTACCCTGAACAAGAGGGTGTTGTGGTTGTGGTGGATTCAGAGGATTCCCTCCTCTAATCTTCTCACCATGAGTCGAGGAGCCGGTAGCAAGCTCGTCAATATGAGCTTTATTTGTCTCAGACATATCTTTATGAAAGATCGAATTAGTCGACAAGTCACAATATACACAATATAAAACTCCTAGGTGGCAAAGTAACACAATAACAATGTAATAGACTTCGATTTAGTCCTAGAATCGATTAAACTCTAGCTTTGATACCACAAATGTAACACCCTCTTCCCGGTCTGGTAGAGAACTAGGTTGGAGCGTATTAACGGAGGACTATACGATGATCGGTGCTATACAATTTCATCTTAATCACATTCTTAATCAATATTAGTCATACAGAATGTTACCAATACGTTTATTAGTCCAATTCAATCATAAGAAATCCACAAATAACCATTTAAGATCATTTTATAACTTTAATAGGTTTAGGGACTAATCTGAAAAAAGTGACAATAACAAGTCTTTTCAAGCAACTGACAGTAGAAAAATGTAATTCAATGCATGGATAACTAGCCTACAAACTTTTATACAATTTGGAGCTCATTATCATAATCAATTTATCTTTAAGAAATTAAGTGGCTAAATTGTAACATTAGCAATCTGTCCAAAAAGCCTTTAAACAATTTACCTAACCCCGTATCGAAACACCCTAGACTGTTTCGAAACAAGTGCACGAGAGTCAACTCTTGTTGACCTTTCCTTTTAGATCGTTTCGATACAGGCTTGACCAGTATTGGAACGGATTGACCACCTTTGACTTTGACTCGTTTCGGTACGCAATGAACCTGTACCGAAACATCGGTCTCTAGTGACAAAATGTTTCGAAACGACACTATTCCATTTCGGTACACCCATACTCTTAGGTTCAATATTGTACAACCGTACCGAAACGTCATCACCCGTTTCGATACGACATGGCCTGTAATGACAGATTTTTGCTGGTTTTTATTCGATTTACCATGTCAAACGATGTCCAAATGCAACGAAACTTTATACGCAATATTTCAATGGTATAAACTACTAGCATGCCAAATTTCATGACTATATGAATATGTTTACAATGTTTTTACTTTTTTGCGCTATGTATGAATTTTCCATCCATTTTCAACTTTACCAAAAGGGGTATTTTAAGCTATATAACTTATTACAACCTTAACAACGCACCGACACAACAAAATAGGCACAAATGACTAGTTCAACTACTTTGCCACCTTTCTAGGAGTTTATAAGACAAAAACACATTACTTGGGGCTGGTAGTGACTTGTCTTGCTTGCCGATCCGATCTTCCGACACACAAACCTTCTTAACCTGAAAATGCATGAGATGAGACACGTTAGGCATACTTTTCCTAGTGAGGTAGTCACAAACAATGTAAGTAACAAAAATGCCAGGGTTATACTTATGCATAATCTCAAGCTAACTATGTCAATGCTATGCATCAATACACAATGTGTAAACATGTTTCATCTTTATTCTTAGTCCTTGGATTGAATCAAGATCATGGATACGCGAATTCTTACGCCTTGTCAAATCAATAAATGGTCTAGTACCTCCGCCTCGCCCATATGACCAATAACAATACACATCTCTCCGCCTCGCCAAATCAATGTAGGTCGTAGCCTTAGGACCGTAGTCCACCCGTACACTGAGCTCATGAATTCTATGGCATGCCAATTGTATCCAAATTTCATTCTAATCCAAGGTTGTAATATTCATATTCATTTCAATAATCAATAATGTACCAATGTCCGATGAATTCCATATTGTCGATGACCAATATATGTATCTCATCATCAATAACTCATGGTTTGATATCAATATCAATGTGCAATGATCTCTATGAAATAATCCAATAACAATGCTTATATCAATGACAATATCAATGACAATAACCAATGTTCAATAACAACTTACTAACACTTACCAAAGTGTCCGATTAATCATCCAATGCAATTTCTTCAATAACAATGTTAGCGATGAAATCTAAAAATATGAAATAATGATCCATGAAGGCCTTTCGCCTAAGCCCGAGACTTCGACTACACTCACCTTAACAATCTGAAGCTTCAAGGCTCTCGAATAGAAATCCCTTTGTTTATAGCTTGTTATGGAGATGGTGAAACCTCTTTCTCCACTTCTTGAGCTAGAAAATTAATAGAAAACTATTAGGATCGATATTCCGATATAAAAATCGATATCCGACTTCAATAGAGATGACAACAATGAGATATCCATGGATAGTCATAACCCTAGCTTAGATTACACTCAACATATCCATGGAATCCAATAACCGATTGAGGAATATAGCTTACCCGATCGATAGCAACGATTCGATTTCGATAAAACGAAGAAATAGCAAAGCTTGAAATTCCTCCAATGGAGGTGTGTGCTTAGTTGAAAAAGATGATGAAAGAGAGGTGCTCGCTTAAGAGTTTTCTCTCGATAAGTCTTTTTCCTTTATTTCTTTAAGCTTTCCAATATAAATCTTAAGATTTTTAGCTTTCCTTCTCTTGAATGAAAGCTTTCAGACAAGTCCACGTACACAATCTTTTAATTGAGGAGGGGCTAATCGCGAGATTAGTCCCTCAACTCTATCCATTCCAAGATTTTGCTGCCCAACTTACATTTCTTTCATTTTAGCCACTAATAAGCTCGATATTATTTAATAGAGTTCAATTACAATGTTTTAAGCCCATTTAGGGTTCGATAATAATAATTAACTAGTCGATACAATATTTAGGCTTCATCAATGTAGGATTTCCGATCATTAGAACTTAATTATGACTAGACTGGATTTCAGGGTGTTACAATCCTTATCGTAAGTTTGCCTTTTTCCACATCGATCAGTGTTCTGCCCGTAGCAAGGAAAGGTCGCCCCATGATTATTGGTACTTTTTCATCTGCTTCACAATCTAGTACCAAGAAATCGGCAGGAAAAATAAATTTATCCACCTTTACCAGGATGTCCACAATTTTTCCTTCCGGTTGTACATATGTTTTATCAGCCAGTTGAAGCATCACCGTTGTTGGGCGGGCGTCACCTATTCCTAGTTTTTGGAAAACAGATTTGGGCATTAAGTTTATGCTTGCTCCCAAGTCACATAATGCTCATACGAAGTGGTTGCTGCCTATCTTGCAGAAGATTATAAAGCTGCATGGATCTTTCTGTTTGGGCGACGCTTTATTGTGCAACATAGCCATGCATCCTTCCGTTACTGCTACTGTTTCAAATTCCCCAATCCTTTTTCTCTTGGATACCATATATTTTAAGAACTTGACATAGTTGGGCATTTGTTCAATCAACTGTATCAATGGAAGGTTGCTTTTGACTTGCTTTAGTACATCCAGAAACCTTTTATACTGCATCTCTTGCTTCTGTTTCTTCAGTCTCTGGGGAAATGGTGGTGGGGGCACAAGGTTGACAGGTTTTTCTTTGTTGGGCATCCTATGCTGGATAGGAGTGGCTGGTTCAGGATCTGATTGTTCTTTCCTAGTGTTATCTGCCGATTCTTGCTCTGGTGCTGTCGCGGCAGATTGTTCAACAGGTCAAACTGGGTCCTGTAGTGTTATACCACTTTTGGTTGTTACATCCTTGTACTGTTCATGGGATATTCCTTTTGCTAATTCAGTGTCACTAGGTAATCCACCCATTGGCCTAGTACTGATGATCTGAGCAAATATCCCGAACTGCGTCTCCAGATTTTTTATGGCTGCCTCTTGGTTGTTCATCCTACTTTCTGTCATGTACATGAAAGATTCGGTTTTATCAATGAATTTATTTGTATTAAGGATGAAATCATTAGTACGGGACATGAAAGTATGTACGGTAGGTTCTAAGGAAGAAGTGTTTGTATCCTGTTGTGGTGGCAGCTATCGTGGCAGGTTATGTTGATAATCCCCTCATTATTGTAATGGGTTTGCATCAATTCTGGGGTTGCTCCAAGAGTAGTTAGGATGGTTCTTCCATCCTAGGTTGTAGGTATTCTGAGCAGGTCTTCTATTCCTCTCATATCCTCCCATATAATTGGCGGATGTAGCGCAGTTAGAGGAATCATGGTCGCCACCACATTCTTCACAAAATGGCTTTACAGCCTTTACTTCATAGACCTTCCCAGTAGGTTGCACAATCTTCATTACCAGCTCCGTCAGTGTATCGAGGCGAGCATTAACAGATTCTGAGGCTTCTACCTCATTTGCAATGGTTGGCCGCCTAGTGCCGCCTCGGCGAGCTTTCGGGTACTTGTAGTCATTTTTAGCGGCTTGGTTCAACAGCTACAATGCTTCTCTGGAGGTCTGTCTAAAACGATCCCATTGGCCGAGGCATCTATCATCATCCGAGTTGGGTAGTTCGCCCCGTTAGAGAATATGGATACCTACGTCCAAGCCGGAAGACCATGTAGTGGGCAGTTATTCAACATATGTTGATACCGCTCCCATGCTTCGTACATTGGCTCATCATCCTGTTGTCTAAAGACTGTAATCCCATTCCGCAGCCTATCAGTGACATTGGACAGGCTGAAACGACCTAGAAAATCTTTGTAGAGCTCTGTCCATGTGTTGAAAGATCCGGCTGGCTGGTTATTTAACCATTATTTGTCCCTATCCTGGTGAACCCTGTGTATCTTAAATGCTCTGCAGATGTCTAGGAATCCTCAGCTTCAGTACATCCTGGTGAACCCCGTGTATCTTAAATGCTCTGCAGATGTCCAGGAATCCTCGTAAATGCTGCCGTGCATCTTCTATGGCAGTCCCTCCAAAGTGCCCTAGTGTATTTATCATGATGAACATGACGGACTTTAGCTCAAAATGGTCCACCCCTATATCAGGTTCCGTCACTATTGGTTCGAACCCTTGGAAGTCATGTTCTAGATAATACCTAGTTGTTCAAATCTGGGGCGACCTAGGCGAAAGTGGGGGATCCTGCCGTGGTGGATCTTTCGGACCTCTGGGCGACAAGTCGTGCTGCCTGCCTCCGCCGTGTGTGGCACCATTAGGTGGGTCCATATTTACCTTTGCTTCTTCCTTTTTTTCGTTGTTTCCCTTTAGGACTTCCCTAAATTCCTTCTTAATTGCTCTTGTATATCGTTCAAGATCATCGTAAAAGAGGAGATTTCCTTTAGGGTTTGCCGTAGTCATACACTCGCAAAGGACACGATAAATTCTTTTAAATTTTTTGTTTTTTTTCGATTAAAAACAAAGATAAAAGGTGCAGAAATTGAAAAACGAAATTCGCTGTTACCAATCCCCGGCAACGGGGCCAAAAACTTGTAGGGCGTGTAGGTGTTCCCTTTTTGTGAGAGTGCAAGTGCACACTCATGCCAAGTTATAGTATAAAAGATGTCAAATCCCATGAGGATTGGACAACTAGGTTCGTTCGGTAGTCCCTGCACAAGGTAAAATAAAAACACAAGTGAAATGATTGTTGAGATGAAAAGTAAATGAAAACACAAGTAATAAAGGAGGTAATTCAGGTTGATAAAGCAGGCAGGGTTATGCTGCCACTTATTGTGAAACTGCATTGTAAAAGACTAAGTTGTTTCGTGCTGCCACGATACACTGCCTCGGCGGGTATGGTAGGCGGCAGGCTACGGCCCTATCACGCGGCCGCAACGAGTCACTACTTTTGCAACTTTCGCTGTCTCGGCAGGTGAAATGGAAATAAGCCTCGGCGGCAAATCTGGCAGATACTCCAAGTTCGGCGGGATAGTCGACAGTGATCCTCCCTATTTCTTGGCAAGGATACTCGAAACCTAGCCTGACGTAGGCACTACCTAGCAATCTCAGAGTAAACCTAACATAGGCTAGTAAACTCAGTTGGTGATCCCTTTTAGCCATTGAAACTTGTGATCTTTTTAGGAACCAAGTTAGTCACGCCTCAGCATGTTGTGACCGTGCTTAACCCTTCCGTGAGCCTTACACTTTCGTGCCCGAAAAATGGATTCTCTCAACTGACTGGTTAGGACTAATTGAAAGAATGAAGTGTATAGATTAAGCAAACTTGGAATATTTTATTGAAAAACAACTCAAAACCTAATACAACCATTTCACAACATAACCCTAACCCGAATGGAGTTTAGAACATGGCGATGACAGAGAACTCCAGCTATGTCTATCGAAAACCTAAGATGATTTGAACTAGGAGTACAATGAGTATTTATAGACAAATAACTAGGCTAAGCCCTGCTTAAACTAGAAGTCCTCAAAAGTAGCTTTCCACATTTAATGTGACTTTAAACTCTGACTTATTTGCATTCAATGTGGACTTTATCTCATTTGCCTTAGCCCGAAAGTAACCTTTAGATCTCACTTCGGCGGCTCTGGCTGCTGCTACAGACGTCGGAAAATTACGTGGATGGCGGCGATAGACTCATGATTTTAAGTTCTACAAATCACACTCCGATTCTCCAACTCCATAGTCAGCTGCCGTGGGCAGTAAGGTCGGCAACAACATTACTCGGCAGCTACTAGGCAGCAATTGTCTTCTGCTGGAACTGCATCAGTACAGCTTCTAGGTTTGCTGCCTCAGCATTGCATCCTCAGCTCCTCGGTTCCCTCTTTCATCCCTTAGTACCTAAATACAAAAATACACTAAAACAATATCTCTTGTTTACCAAATAAACGATAATCTAAAAAAGCAAGGTAAAACGTAGAAATACTGTAAAATGCAATGCATGATCCTACTTATGCCTAAAATGAGCTTAAAATAGTAATAATAAGAGGTGGAATGTGCAAGAAATATAGGACTTGTGGACACTTTACACTTGCTAAGTTTGATAGAATATCTGATAAACACTGCCTGCTTTGTTTTTAGAATTCTTTGTAAAGTTCTAACAATGGTTACAGGTAGCCGCCGAGGCAGGCAACAGAGACAGAAAAATCAAAGCACTGCCACGGTAGAGAAAAACAAAGAAAATTTGTTGTTTTACCCTAGAGGTGCCCGAAACAGGCTCTAGGAAGAATCATGTACGAGGACACTCCGATGCTATCAAAGTCCATGAATCTGAAAGTTTTGCAGTGACGAAAAAATTAGCATGAGTGAATAAAAGTCTTTACAGGATGACTCTACTCCATGGGTTTGGGGTTCTGTAGTTTGCTCCTATCTTAATTTCAGACCTAGAAGAGTAGTTGTGATGAGCTGAAGCCCTCATTGCCATGATTAAATAATTGTGCTGCCTTGGCAGCAACCTTATATATCATAACAATATCTTTGTTTATCTAGTTATTCTTCATATTCAGCCTGTACACAGTCATGCACACACTGCACTGGCATTATAGATTAATTCTGAGTTATTTCTTGCTATTTTTCCTTCACTAATCTAATGTAGGTGCCACGGCCTTGAGGTGTAGAATCAAGTTGAAAACATGTTTTTCTTTCTAATTAATATAAGGGCAAGTATGTTAGGTTGCATTGCTTGAGAACAAGCAATAGTTCGAGTTTGGGGGTGTGTAAAGTGTCCACGAGTTTTATATTTCTTGCACATTCCATCTCATAGATTAGGACCATGCATTGCATTTTACAGTATTTCTTTACTTTACCATGTTTTTATAGATTATCTTTTATTTGGTGAAGAAAAGGTATTGTTTTAGTGTACTTTTGGTTTTAGGTACTAGAGGCTGACAGTGGGAAGGAGAAGATGAGGATGTGATGCTGAGGCATCGAACTAGGGAGTTGTACTAATGTAGTCCCAGAGAGAGACAACAGTTGTCGAGTAGCCCAGGATAGCAAAGTGAGTCTGCCGCCCAGGATAGCAAAGTGAGCCTGCCGCCCAGGGCAGCAAAGTGATCCTGCCGCCCAGGGCAGCAAAGTGAGGAGTTGGTAAATTGGAGTGCGACCGACAGAGCAGAAAATCCTAATTCTAACGATGCCGTCCACTCAATTTTCTGACGCCTAGAGCAGCAGACAGAGCCGCCAAAGCAGAAGAATGAGCTTACTTGTGGAGCAAGGCAACGGGAAAAGAAGTCCAAATTCAACTCAAAGAAGTCAGAATTTAAAGTTGCATTTAATGCAAAAGCTCTTTGAAGACTTCTACTCCAAGGAGGACTTAACCTAGACTATGGCCTATATATACTTCACATATTTTTGTATTTCGATACACATAGTTTTAGGTTTTCCTTAGGCATAGTTTAAGTTTTCTTGCTGCCGACATGTTCTAAATTTCTCTTGGGTTTGGGTTATGTTGTAGTTAGTTGTGAGAACGATTGTTTAGGTTTTCAAGTTTGTTTTTGCAATAAAATACTCTTAGTTTGCTTAATTCATGTGCTTCATTTCCTTCAGTTAGTTCCAAAAGTCCAGTTGAAGAATCCATTTGTCGGGCACGACAGTGTCAAACTCACGAAAGAATTAAGTACGGTCTCATCATGAAGAGGTGTTGACTAATTTATCTTAGACATAAGTTAGAATTTCAGCGGCTAAAAGGAGCAACCAAACATTGATTGTCTGTGTTAGGTTTACGCTGAGATTTCTAGGTATTGCCTACATCATGCGACAACAGAATCCTAGCCTATACATAGGTAGGATCACTTCAAAATTGCTTCGCCGAACTTAGAGTATCTGCCAGACTTGCCGCCGGGACTTCTCTCTATTTCAGCTGCCGAGACAACGAAAGTTGCAAGAGCAGAGTGCCGTCGTGGCAGTGAAAGTTGTCGCCGCCTCAATCCGCCATTACCCGCTAAGGCAGCAGAATGTGGCAGCGCAAAGCAACTTGACCTATTCAACGCAGTTTCACACTAAGCAGCAGCATAACCCTGCCCTCTCTATTAATCTGATCACTTTCTTTTTAATTACTTGAGTTTTTGTTTTACTTTTCTTCTCAGCAACCATCTTACTTGTGCATTTACTTTCCTTGTGAAGGAACAACAATTCGAATAAAGCTATCCAATCCATGTGGGAGACGATATTATATATACTATAACTTGACAGGAGTGTGCACTTGCGCTCATAAATAGAGAACACCCAAATGCTCTACAGTAGAGTTCATTTAGGAACTTGAACCACTATAATTTCCTTGTGTCAAATTTTCATTCATGTAATTTCCACCCTCAATTTTTTTAATTGCCAATTCACCCCCTCTTGGCCATTTGCAATCGTTTGATCAACTCAACAATTGGTATCATAGCTACACTCATTGGAAGAATTACAACCCTCTTGGGTCAATTCTAGGAGAGTTTGATCAACAACAACTTCAAGCAATGGCATCCATCTCTAGCCCCAACCTCTATGAGTCTCAATACACCACTAAACCACCATTCTTCAATGGGGATAACTACCCATATTGGAAGAATCGGATGCGTCTCTTCATCAAATCCAACGATTACATGGTGTGGAACATTGTAGAAGACGTACGAAGCATTCCTTTGAAGAGAGATGGTGAAGGAAGATTAGTCCCAAAGGTCAAAGCAGAGATGATCGATGAAGATAGAAGACGGTTGTAAGTCAATGACAAAGCCTTGTATATGATCTTTTATGCTTTCGATCCCGATATCTACTCAAAGATGTCTTCCATTGAAAGTGCTAAGAAAGTTTGGGATACCCTCGAGACGACATATGAGGGAACTAGCGATGTTAAAGAGACAAAGATCGAGTTGCTCAATTTAAGCTATGAGAATTTCAAGATGGATCTCGATGAAAGCGTCTCCAAGATGTTTGATCGGTTCTCGGTCATCGTCAACGATTTAAAGGGTTTCAGTGAAGTCATTCCCGAAGACAAGCTAGTTCGGAAACTTCTATATTCTCTTTCGGAATCATGGGATGGAAAAAGAACGACCATCATTGAAGCTAGAGATTTGAAGACTCTCAAGCTTGATGCGCTTGTTGGATCTCTACTCACTCATGAGATCGTGAAAAAGGAAGGGAAGAAGAGAAGACATTTGAGAAGAAGGAGGTTGAGAAGAAGAAGATCAGAATCAAACTTAAATCTTCATACAATGATACTGATTCGAGTGAAGAGGAAGATGAGGAGATGCCATGTTGGCCAAAAGATTCACACGTTTCATGAAGTCAAACCGGGGAAGAAAATTCAATAGAAAGGGGGACTTTAAGAA
Organism: Hibiscus tridactylites; assembly: GCA_958450335.1. Classification (NCBI taxonomy): domain Eukaryota; kingdom Viridiplantae; phylum Streptophyta; class Magnoliopsida; order Malvales; family Malvaceae; genus Hibiscus; species Hibiscus tridactylites. The sequence continues at coordinate 61,034,473 of OY288282.1, forward strand.
TAGAAGTAAAGAAGAAGAGAAATAACAAATCACTTGCTATGAGTGCAAGAAAACCAACCATATCCGATCCGAGTGCCCTCAATTGAGAAAGAAAAACTTTGGGAAGAAGAACAAGCTCAAAGCTCAAGTGGCAACTTGGAGTGACGAGGAGTCATCCGAAGAGGAGGAGGAAGTGGCCAATCTTTGTCTCATGTCATTTGAGGAGGAACCAATGGTAAACTCTAACTCATCATATTTTACTTACAATGAATTATATGATGCTTATGATGAGTTACAAGATGTTTATGATGAGTTGGTTGAAAAGTATAAAGAGTCTATTTTGAAAAATCAGAAAAACATTTCTGATTTGAAAAAATCAAAATGAGTCTCTTTCAAAAACCAATTCGAAATTGGAAAAGAAGGTTTTATATTTGATGAATCTTTCGAATGATCTCAAAAAGAAAAATGTTGATTTAGAAAAACTTCTTTCCGATTTTCAAGATTATCACACCAAGGAGGTGGATAATCTTAAAACCTCTATTACTATTGGGAGAAATAATTTTGAGAAAGGAAATTCTTCTAAAACCCAATATGTAAAAAGAAAACCTTTTTATCCTAAATAAAGAAATTTTTCAAAGCAATCTAAAAATAAAAGAATTAGGAGTGTTTGGGTTCCTAAGGAACTAGTAACTTCTAAGAATTATGATGCTATGTCTCTTTGGATTCCTAAGGGAACAAAGATTTTGGAGGCTAACACGCATGGACCCAAAATGTTTTGGGTACCAAAAACCAAAGCCTAATTTCTTTGTTTGTAGGGGAAGCATTGCTACGAGGCCAAAGCTTCAAGTCAAAACACATGGTACCTTGATAGTGGATGCTCAAGACATATGACCGGTGACAAGAGTATATTCAAGGAGCTTAAGCCAAAGCATGATGGAGTAGTGACATTTGGTGACAACTCCAAAGGCCATATTGAGCGTATTGGCTCCATTGGTAACCACTCTTCCATATTCATTGAAAATGTCTTATATGTCAATGGTCTTAAGCATAATTTATTGAGCATTAGTCAATTATGTGATAAAGGTTTTAATGTTCTCTTTGATAAAAAATGGTTGCAAAATAATGAACATTAAAACAAATCAATTGATGCTCATAGGGCATAGGATAGAAAATATCTACATGGTGCATTTAGATGACATTCACACATCTCATGCATGTTTAGTAGCATATGATGAACATGACTCATGGCTTTGGCATAGAAAATTAGGACATGCTAGCATGAATGTTTTATAGAAATTAGTTTCCCTTAATCTAGTTAGAGGTTTACCCAAACTTAAGTTCTCTAATGATAAAATATGTGATGCATGCTCTAAGGGTAAACAACGTAGAACATCATTTAAATCCATTAATGATGTCTCTACTAGTAGATTCTTACAATTGATTCATATGGATCTTTTTGGGCCAATTAGGACTATGAGTTTGGGTGGTAAATCATATGCTTTTGTACTTGTTGATGACTATTCTAGGTTTACTTGGGTTCTATTCTTAAGTACATAAGATGAGGTTTTAGAAAAATTCATCACATTTTCAAAAATAACTCAAAATGATCTTGAGCTTAAAATCACTCACATTAGAAGTGATCATGGAACCGAGTTTCAAAATTTGGGTTTTGAAGAGTTTTTAAATGAAAATGGGATTAGCCACAATTTTTTCACACCTCGCACTCCTCAACAAAATGGGGTAGTTGAGAGGAAAAATCAAACTTTAGAAGTAATAGCTAGAACCATGCTTTGTGAAAATAATTTACCTAAATATTTTTAGGCGGAAGCCACAAATATCGCTTGTTGCATCATAAATCGAGTAATGATTAGGCCAATTTTGAAGAAAACACCATATGGGATTTTAAAATCTAAGAAGCCCAACATTAGCTATTTTCATCCATTTGGTTGCAAGTGTTTAGTTTTAAACAATGGAAAAGACAACATAGGTAAATTTGATGTTAAAAGTGATGAAGCTATTTTCTTAGGGTATTCTTTAAACTTTAAAGCCTACCGTGTATTTAATAAGAGAACTTTAGTAATAGAAGAGTCTATACATGTTGTTTTCGATGATAACCCCATTTTGAGGAAGGATTCTTGTGATGATGATGATGCAGGGATCATTGAAGCCATTGATGGAGAACAAACATCAAAGGTGGATGAGATTCCAACCAAAGAAGAAAATGCACAAGATCCACCTCTTGAAGCCTTGAAGAACTTGACTCTTGAAGAAAAGGAGGTGACATACCCAAGGGAGTTCAACTATGTCAAATGTGGTGAAATCTTGGGTGATCCATCCAAGGGGGTAACTACTAGATCCTCTCTCAAATTAATAAACCATGTTGCATTTATTTCATGCATTGAGCCTAAAAATATCAAAGAAGCATTAAAAGATGATTTTTGGATTTTGGCTATGCAAGAAGAACTTAATCAATTTGAAAGAAGTAAAGTATGGATATTAGTTGAAAGTCCTAAAAATATCAATCTACATAGTGAGAAATAAAGCTAGGCTTGTTGATCAAGGTTACACTCAAGAAGAGAGAATTGATTTTGATGAAACATATGCACCTGTAGCTATAATGGAAGCTATTAGGATGCTTCTAGCATTTGCATGTTACCATGATTTCAAGATTTTTCAAATGGATGTAAAAAATGCTTTTCTAAATGCTTTTATAAATGAAGAAGTGTATGTTAAACAACCACCGAGTTTTGAGGATCCTAAATTTTCAAATCATGTTTTTAAATTAACCAAAGCTCTTTATGGTTTAAAACAAGCTCCTAGAGCTTGGTATGAAATGATTTCAAATTTTTTAATTGAAAAAGGTTTTGAAAAAGACAAGGTGGACACTACACTCTTTATAAAAAGATATTGTAATGACATCTTAGTAGTGAAAATTTATGTTGATGATGTCATTTTTTGTTATACTAATGAATGTTATTGCAAAGAATTTTCTAAGCTAATGCAATGTGAGCTCAAGATGAGCATGATAGGGGAGCTCTCATTCTTTTTGGGGCTCCAAATCAAACAAAGGAAGGATGACACCTTCATCAATCAAGCAAAGTATCTGAACGAAATGCTCAAGAAGTTCGGCTTGGAGAATGTGAAGCCTCAAGCCACTCCTATGAGTTCTTCTATAAAGCTTGACAAAGATGAAGGAGGTAAGTGTGTCGATTCTAAGCTTTATAGATCTATGATAGGTTCTTTGCTTTACCTTACAGCAAGTAGACCATATATTATCTTTAGTGTTTGCTTGTGTGCTAGGTCCCAAGCTAGTCCTAGAGAATCACACTTAGTATCCATTAAGAGAATTTTTAGATACCTTAGAGACACATCTAACTTAGGTCTTTGGTATCCTAAGGATTCTTCCTTTAGCCTTCATGCTTACTCGGGTACGAATTATGGTGGATACAAGATAGATAGGAAAAGTACCTCTGGAACATGCCAATTGTTAGGTAGTATGCTCGTATCTTAGTTTTTTAAGAAACAAAATAGCGTAGCTTTATATACCATCGAAGCAGAGTACATATCCTTAGGGAGTTGTTGTGCTCAAGTCCTTTGGATGAAGCAACAACTATTAGATTATGGTGTTCAAGTAGATGCTATACCCCTTAAGCGTGACAACAGTAGTGCCATTTGTCTCACTAAAAATTCTATCCAACACTCTAGAACCAAACATATAGAAATTAGGCATCATTTTATTAGAGACCATGTGTTGAAAAATGTTGTTGTTCTAGAATATGTTGATACCTTAAACCAATTAGCGGATATATTTACCAAACCTTTAGATAAAGAGAATTTTTAGACCCTTAGGAGAGAGTTAGGGATAACTAGACTTTCTTGACCCTTTTAGGTCCTAAATGGTCCAAATTTCGCTTGAAATTGGTTGATATTCATGCTTGTGTTATTTTGTCTCTTTTTGCTTCTATGCATGTTGCTAGGGGGAGTATGCATTAAGTTTAGTCATTAAATCTTGTTCATATGTCATTCACATGCATTTAGGGACATTTAAAGTTGAATTTTTGGACTTGAAACTGTCAAAATTGCACTATCTGGTAAAGGCGTATCGATACGGCTAAAAGTGTATCAATACGGGTTCGTCAAGGGAAGTGATATAGGTCAAACTGTATCGATACGGTCACGTGTATTGATACAATATTGAAATCAAATTTAAAATTAGGGCAAGGCGTATCGATACGCTCTACAAGCGTACCGATACGGTTTTGACGGAGAGTTAAATTAGGGTTGTTTAATGAAAAATCACTTTTACACAAACTATTCCCCTCTTTTTCTCTAAAAACCCTAGCTGCAAATACCTATAACCCCCCTCAATCTCTCAAAATTTTCACATCAAACTTCAAATTACTTGAGGGTTTTTCATCGACACATCAAAGCCAAGCTTTGTTAGCAATCTTGTGCATTCACATCACCCCATTCATTCATTCTCATAAATCAAGATAAAAACTTTTTCCTTTTTCTTTTTAATTTTCGTTTGATTTTATTAGTTGCTTTCACTTAATTTTTGTATAAAACATATATATGTGATATGGGTTTTCAAGTTTTTACAAAAACTATACAAAATCCAAAATTTTTTCATTCGAATATAATATTATATCGTATATTTTTATAAACTGTTTTTCGAAGAAAAAAAATCACCAATCTTTTCTTTTATACATGTATATATTTTTAACATTAAAATTGTTTTTCAATACCTTGAATGATTGGAATTTATTGTTGGATTGAATGAGACGATAATTGCATACATATTTGAATTGTTTTGATGTTTTCAGGATTATGGCACCCAAAAGGAGAGCGAGACGATACTTAGCCTCTACTTCCGATCCTATCGAGGACGATGAGGGTAATCCTAAACCTAACCTCCCTTACATAATCCAAAATAGTTTTACACACCCTTCAGATATGTCACGTGATAAACTATTCCAAGGTTTTACTCGCTGGGAAGAACGTGTCGTGTTAATCCCTTTTTTAAACTCTGAACGTTTTAAATTTGAATACCTTCCTTTGATTCGAAGATGGAAATTTATAAAATTCTTGAACCTTCCTCCTATTTTTATCAAAATTTGGTCATAATTTTATTTTCCAATGCCAAATGCATTCATGATGAAAAGAGGGAACATGTTGTTGCTATAGAGTCTCATCTTATGGGCACAACTTTTCGAGACGATCAAGATGTTCTTTGTAAAGCTTTTGGTTTTGAAAATGTCGGGATTGATGATGAGAATTCCTTAGGTCATGGTCCTCTTGGTTCAGTCAATGTTTTAAATGCTCATGATTGTATTCTTCATCTCATTATTTCATGGTTTTTTCATCCCTCATGTGGAAAATTTTCAAATATTCGTCAAGTTGACAATTTTTGTCTTAGATTTTTTCGTGAGGGTAAGCGCCCTAATCTTTGTCAAATAATGTTTGCCGACCTTGTTTACCTTGTTCAACACAGTCACACCGATCAAGTTAAGTCTTTTTACTATTCTACGACGTTGAGTCATTTGTTCCACTCCCTTAAGATAGATTGTACCCATGACTATCCTAAACCCCTTGGCCTACCTATAGATGAGTGTTCCCTCACTCGTGCTCACTTTGTCTATGTCAACAATGAATGGGTTCGTGTCCCTCGAGATCTCGACAAGATGCTCAAGTTGATGCTCCACAAGCTTCTCAAGGCTCTTAAGGTGCCCCTATTGCTTCGTCCTCCATGGACACTCTCATGATGTTCCTTTATGAGAAATTCACAAACATGGAAGCCGAGTTTGCAGCCATTGACACTCGATTCACATCATTGGAAGATCAAGTTAAGGGTCTTGATACTCGCTTCACATCTTTGGAGGATCAAGTCAAATCTGTTTCTCTTCAACAAAATTCCATGGATGTCTCTCTCACTGCTTTCTATGGTGCTTGGCCCAATCAATCTAGGAGACCTCAACCGAATCAAGATGATGAGGATGAAGAGGACGAATATGACGATGATGGTGGGAACGAGTAGTTATGCATATCATCACATATCATTTAGTTTTATTGTTTATGCACCTATCTCTTAGAACTCTATGTTTTTTTATGTTGTTAGGATTTGAGTTTGGATTTATGTTTTTTAACTTCTGGTTGCTTTAAATTCTTAAGCTTGCAATTGAATTTAATAATATTATGTCGCTATTATCCTACCTTGTGCTTTTATGTTTGATCTAACAAAAAGGGGAGAAGTACTATAAAGAGCTAATTTTGAAAAGTTGAAACTTAATTTTGAAAACCTATCCTAAATTTAGGGGGAGTAAGTTTTTTAAAGGTTTCAAAAACTTATAAATTTATAGTTGGTTTTGTTATATAAAAAAGAAGGAGATTGTGAAAACAAAATTTATTTTGATATAACAATTTAACTTATGGACTAAATTCTAAAACGATAAATTTTTAAGTATTTTCAAAGACTCATATTTTGACAAGCTATTTTGAACCAAACACTATTTCAAGTCAAAACATATTTAAAGGTTCGATTTTTACCAAGTCTTTTCATGTGTTTTTAAGCCAAACTTCAACAAAACACCCAGATGCATCGATACCCTTATGCGTATCGATACTATTTTTCAACATTGGAATTTTAATCGTTCTTAGCGTACCGATATGGTCTAACCTCGTATCGATACGATATTCATCTGGGCAAGACTTTAGGCTATAGCGTATCGATACGCATCGAAATCGTATAAATACGGTTTTCATATAAAAATATTCTTTTGATATAACGTACCGATACGGAATGTCACCGTATCGATACGATATGCTGACCTTTGCACAATCTTTGACTTTAATATTCGAACGTTAACTTGTCAGTTAATTGGAATCCAAAATTTTAAATGATCGTTGAACGATATTGATACGCTAAGGTCGCATACCGATACGCTTTTCATCAAAACCCAATTCAGGATTCCAGTGAGGAAAATCCGTATCGATACGGCTAACCGTATCGATACACCCATTAATATCGTACCGATACGCCCTTTAAGTGTATCGATATGCCCTGTTTTTCAGTCACAACGACTCTTTCTTCTTTAAGACAGGTATTGATACGCCCACGAGTCGTACCGATACGGTAGGTTGTTAGGATCATTTATTGCAAGAAATTGCAGCCCAACAGCTCTATTGATGATTTCAACCACCCAAATGGCTAGAAATCAATGCAATGGTATAAAAACAAGTCTCAAATGCTACAACAATAACTATAGAGCCTTAAAGCAACAACAAAGCATTCAAATCCAAACCTTGTTCATTTTAGAGTCAAATCTTTGTACCAAACTCAAGTGTGTTTTCATTGTAATTTTTATTGAGAGTTTGGGGAGTGTTTGATTGTATATGGGTAAACATCAACCTTTGAGAGGTACTATTAAGGTTTACCAAATTCCTTCGTTGTAAAGAGTGTGTTGGATTAAGCTTTGGGTAGAAAGCTTAATCGGTATTGTAAGGTTTCCTCCTCATCCAAGAAAAGGGGAAGAATCAATAGTGAATTGGCTGAAAATCCTTAGTGGGAGCTAAGGTAGTGGAGGTAGAGTTCATTTGGAAACTTTAACCACTATAATTTCCTTGTGTCAAATTTTCATTCATCCAATTTCCACCCTCAATTTTTTTTAACCGCCAATTCACCCCTATTGGCCATTTGCAATCGTTTGATCAACTCAACATTTTTAAACATTCTAATTTCATCCTCATACTATGACCTTTATTCTAAATTGATCCTGAAACATTTAAGCATTTTAGTTTCACCCTCAAACTTTTTGAGTGATCTAATTTCATCCCTAAATTATCGATATATGTTAATAATATTTTATGTTAATAAAACCGTTATAAAAATCGTTAATTGTCACGAAACACCGATGTGTATTATGTAATATAAACAATAACATGCAGATGAAATTGAAATATTCATGAATTTTGGGTCCTATTTAGAATGAGGGTCATAGTTTGGGAATGAAAATGGAACATTCAAAAGTTTAAGGACTAATTTAAAATAAGGGTCATAGTTTGAGGATGAAATTGAAATATTTAAAAGTTTAGGAGACCAAATTAAAACGATCATCATTGTTTGTGGATGTGTAGTGCGATTAGCTCTTATATTTTTAGTATCACTTTTAATACTCCCTCTGTCCCACTAAAACTATCACATGTTGACAATTTTTGGGTCAAATTTTTTAAACTTTGACCTTGAATTCTAACCATTGTCCCTAAATTCTAAATTCTTACACCTAAACTCCTAAATCCTAAAACTGAGGCACTTGTCGCCGGTATATTAGATATAAATCCAAGAAAAAAAGGTCTAGTCACAATGTCACACAGTTCGACTACCCTTATAACATTGAGATAGCAACTTAAGAATAATAGAATTTATGTTGCTTGATGTAGCAACTATAATTATTAATTGTTAAATATAAAAAATATTTTATTTACATAATTTTGATGAACTAGCTTAAGAATAATGGGATTTATGTTGTTTGATATAGCCACTTTTCTCCGCTTATCCTTGAGAGTTTCGGCGCTTATATTATCATAATATGGATTCTAATGAAATTTAGATTTTAAATATTTTTTTAGCTTATTTTATTATAATAGAAACCCTAGTGAGCTTAGAATGTACACCTTTCTTATGCTCCAAGTTTCATTTTTTCAGTTTACCGTTTCTCCTATAAATTAAAACAGGAAGCTATTAGGTCATAACCCACACTCACTACTATAAACCTAAATCCTCTGAAAATCCACTAATGACTTTACGATTCCTCTAAAAGTTTCTCAGATAATTTTTTTTTCAAAAGCATCCATGTGGAGTTCCAAGAATTCTGGAATTTTGTACGTTTCAACTTCCACTTCATGTAGCTATAAATCCAAGACCGGAAAGATGGCGCATGAACTTCATTGTCCATTGTGTACGACAATAACAAAAAACGGTGTTTCTATTTTAGTTCCTCCGATCACCGCACCAATTAAATGGTGTTTTTGGAAGAAGCCGCTACCAGGGTGTATAAAACTAAATACGGACGGGTCTATAATTCCCGGAAGTTCAGCTTTTTAAGGTTTACTTCGAGACGATAGGGGTAATTCAATATGATCCTTTGTCACTAAATCTTTTGAAGACAATGTTTTCTTGGTTGAATTAATGGTTGTTTGGAGGGGTCGTATGCTAGCTTCAGATTTAGGCATAAGCACAATATGGGTCGAATCCGTTTCAAGCAATGTTGTAAAAGCCATTAATAGAGAGCTGAAGTATGGTCCGGAGATTGGTTGCTATTTAAGTCAAATCTGGGAACTGTTGGATAGCTTTGAGAACCATCTTGTGACGCATTCATGGCGCGAAGCTAATAAAGCGGCTGACTATCTTTCAAAGATGCGTGTTGGTGAAGATGATGATTTACTGTTGTGGCCGATTAATTTTCCTGATATGCTTCGTAATATCATCAAGGATGACGCCCAAGGAAAGATTTATTTTAGACCTTGATTTATGTTAGACATGCATATGTTGATAACCGCCTATGCAAATGTATTAAACATGTTTAGTTCTGATATACTTCAATGAGTAAACAATGTTGAATTTTCATTTACTTCAATTTCAACATTATGTGGATTTATTTATGCTTTCTGTATATGTTATTTTCAAACACAATTGTAGTATACACAGTGGGTTCTAAGATATTAGTTGATGGAAAAAGAAACTTTGTTACACTGTGTGAATTTAAACGTCCAACCATTGCTGCTAAGACTTCAGTAGTTACTCTAACTTTAGGCTTGATCAAAGATAAGGCTACGGACTCGGGTCGGGTCTTAAAATGCTTCGTTGATCAGATAATGCAAGAAAACTCAAGGCATTGTCAAAAACAGAGACATGAAATGATGTAAAAAGAAATAAAATTCGCCGAAACTCGAACTCGGCCAATTAGTGGATTTCTTTAAATTTTATCTTGCCTCAAATTAAGTTTGTTTTGATTTGAGGCTTGCAAAGGAAGGTAAATAATGCTAGAGAATGAAAGCATCATAATATGAATTTGTGTTTGGGATAAGAATAAGCCTAACCAATGAAACTTTATCTAGCAAAGGGGATCCAAAACATTATGAATTGATGAAAACAAGCAACTTTTGATTTGGTAGAATAACATGTTTACCTTTTCAACATCTATATATGGAATTCTAGTAGTGTGAGCATGCAATAGGTATCATTGCTACCTTATCCTTTTAAACCAGTTGCACTTGATTTGCTTAAGGGGACTACTGATAAGGTGAAGTTGAATTGTGATCATTTGAAGGCAGCTTCGGATAGGCAGAAGTCCTATGCCGATTTGAAGAGGAAATAAGATGAGTAATCTGTGGGGGATAGAGTGTTCTTGAAAGTCTCTCTGTGGAAGAAACTTATGAGGTTTGGCAGAAAAGGGAAATTGAGTCGGAGGTACATTGGGCCGTATGAGATTGTGAAGCGGGTCGGTCCGGTTGCTTATCAGTTACGTTTGCCATCCAGGTTAGAGAAGATTCACAATGTGTTCTATGTTTCGATGCTTCGTAAGTATAGATCAGATCCGTCGCATGTTATGCATGTGGAAGAGATTGAGTTGAATTCGGATTTGACGTATGATGAGGAACCAGTTGAGATCTTAGCCTAGACAGCAAGATGTTGTGTGGTAGATCAATTGAGTTGGTCAAAGTGAGGTGGCAACGTCGAGGTGTGGACGAGGCCACTTGGGAGAGAAAGGAGGATATGGAAAGGTAGTTTATGTATCTCTTTCAGTCAGGTAATTTCGAGGACGAAATTCCTTAAGTGGGGGGAGTTGTAACAATTAGGTTTAGGGGTCGGAAGTTGAGTGTGCGAATCGGGTTCGAGTCGTGGGCTCGTTTTAAACTAGAATGGGCTTTGCTTTAAAAATTAAAAAAAAAGGCTTGAATTTTACTAATGGAAAAAGTGTAATTTTTAAAATAAGGGCAAAAAGGTACTTTTCAAAATAAAGGAAAAAAAGATGGTGAAAAGGGGGCTTTTGTTTTAAAGTGCTCATCTTATTCCTTGGTTCTTTTTTTCACGACATTGACCCCCCCCCAAACCCCCTAGTTACTATTCCATCAAATTTCTTTACCATTTCAAGTGCTTTCAGCAAGGTAAGATCATTTTCGACTTCTCCTCTGTATTCCAAACGTTTCTATTTGAAGTTTTCATGTTTTCAAAAGTTTAAGAAAAAGGTTAGAGCTTTAATGGGATTTCATGTAGCTTTTGATTTGCCAAGTTTAATTATGTTTTAATCTTGCCCTTAGATGTATTACATTTCAAAATGGTGGGGTTTTGAGTAAAATCCTGAAATGAGTTTTTGTGGGTATTTTAAAAGGTTGAAAATATGGGTTTTTGGCGTAGTTTGGTGTAGGAGAGTGGGGCTGATGATATAGTGATGCTTGAAGGTTGTTTTGAAGGTTTTTTAATGGTGTTTTAAGTGTTGGAATCAATGGTTTTCTGCTGGTTGAGTGTGAGTCCGAAAATGGGGATTTTTGTATTAGTTTTGGCTTGGAAATGTAGAGAAATGGCTTTGTTGTTGTAGTTTGAGTCGCTGCAGTGTTTTGTGGATGATTTGGTTGAATAATATGTTGTTTTTGATTGGTTAGAATCAACGGAAACCGTTGGAGAAGCTTCGAGCTTGATCCCGGAAAGTGTGGAGGCTTGATTCGGCTTTTCTCAGTTTGCTTGAGGGAGTTCGGTGAGTGGATTGTTAAAATGGTTTTTAATTGGTTCAAGTGTGTGTGGTTGTGGGTTGGATTGTGCTTGGTAGGACAATCCAAGGTAGAGATTAAGTACGTAGCTTAATCTCTTGTTTACTTTATGAGTTTTGCTTAATGTGCATAATGTGGACTTGTGAAGTATGTGTTGTTTATGCATGTTGATATACATATTGATGTTGTATAATGATGAGGATATGTTGTGTTGCATGATTTTGATGTCATGGTGTAACTTGTAAAGTATGATTAGCACTAGTTATACCGGGTATAAATGATCGATCATTAGGATGAGTGTGCACACGGTTGAGTCAAATTCGCGCGTGGCCTTGGTGACGTATAGTCATCAAGGGGGAGTACGGTGAGATAATATTCCACCGGAAATTGTTAGCATGTGATGATGAGTGTAATCCCATCCATGAGTGAAAACGGTGATGAGTGTAATCCCACCGGAAGGTAATTGTTGTTGAGTACGTTGAGGGTGAAAATCACAACGAAAGTAATCTACATATCCGAGTAAACTAATAGTTGCCAATATACTTGTTTATGAGTGGTGGTTGTGATAAGATAATTCTTATATCTTGTTTAGCATAACATGAGGTAAGATGCCATGTTCATGCATTCTTGTGACGTTTAGCTTTGTTGTTATGTTGGTGCATATGTATGCCTTGTGAATGTCTTAAGGACAACATGCTTTGAATCCTGCATTGTCGTTGTTTTTTAGAGCTCCCTCACTAAGCTTCTAGCTTACGCTTTCATTTTTCGACAATGCGGATAATTATTGTGGAGTTATCAAGGAGCAAGGAAAGGGCATCCAAGCTTGTGGTAGTTGCTCAAGTATGGTTTTAGTAAATAATGTAGTAGTTTAGCAATGAGGATGCTATGTGTTGTAGGAGCATATGTAGACTCCTATTTTGTTAATGCCTTTATGTAGTGGATTTGTAAACCATGATTATGAGATGTTTGTGTGTTGTTTTGAAGGCATGCAACCTTGTTTTTATGCTATGTGATATGGATGCATGTTTCTCTAAATGAATGGCCTAACATGTATGTTTATGTGCTTGACCATGTTTGTAGTAAGTTGGAATGTAACCCCCTTAACCCGGTCTAGACGGCTGACCCGAATTAAGAAAGTCACACGGGGAAAACCAAAGTCAACCCGAAAGTCAACCTTGATTAACGACCCTTTTTTTTCTTTTTAATCTTGTCTAGATGCACATTAACCTTAATTGTGATCACACAAACAACATACCAAAAGATCACAAACATCAGAGATCAAACAGGGACCCAATTGAACAAATTACAACTTTAGGGACCAAATTGTAAATTCTGATGAATTATGGGACTTAACCCAAAATAAAGTTACCATCTTGAAATTAGTCAGGTTTCATGCTTCTCTGTGAAATTTCAGCTCAAACGGACATTCCAAACTCATTCAATTGAGCAAACATGATTCAGGACCAAAACGAAAACAGAACAAAACATGCAAAGATACTTTTAACTGATTTTAACGGTCTGATATCGATACGCCACGTGTCGCATCGATACTCGGGGAAGGAAGTAACCAAACTCTAGCAACGGTATCGATACCTTTCCCCCAGTATCGATACTTCACTCATAAGGTATCGATACCTGTTCAATGGTATCGATACGCCTGGGCTGAAAAGTGCATATTTGGCTCAGGCGTACCGATACGCAAGCCCGAGTACCGATACCCCTGCCTGGAAACGACTAGAAAACAGCAACATACATGCTTTAAACCTCAAATTAACAACACCAAACCATATCACTTAACCATACAACATACAAGGACCCTAATTGCAACATCAATTCAGCATATAAACAACACATACGAAAAACCCCAATTTGTAAAGCATGCTTCCTATTTAAGCTACCATTCAAGCAATAAACCTTCATAAGCAAGCAATAGGAATCCAAATCAAAAACCAGCAATTCAAACAACATTTAACATCCATAGGGAGTCTCAAACACCTCCCAAAACATACACATTGGTCCCCCATTGCCAAATCAACCAAAAGCTAAAAGAACTTATAAAACCTTCATACATTGAGCTTTACTTGTACTTGTTTGCTTGCCTTCTCTTGCTGCCCTTCAATGTACTCTAATGCTCTGCATTATTGAATCAAGAAAACGAGAGAGCGTAAGCCAAAGCTTAGTGAGGAGAGCTCTTTAAAAACCATTCAATAATGCAATTAAAACCATTTGTAAAACATGCTTATAGACAACCTTTACACATGCTCAAAGCATACTATAAATCAAGCAATTCCCATGCTTCCATATTTCATTTAAACAAGCATCTCATGCTTCAACATAAACATTAAATCATGCATCTCATGCATCTCAATGTACTATACATGTCATATTGGCTCAAGTGATACATTTCATTTATGAAATCAAGTTCAACAACTTTCCCAAGGACTTTTAAACACCTTGGCCCCAAGGACTTTTAAACACCTTGGCCATGGACTTTTAAACACCATGAATGAGGACCACACAAGGACTTTTAACCACCTTTGTGTCCGTAGCTTGAATCACCCCAAGGACTTTTAAACACCTTGGCCCCAAGGACTTTTAAACACCTTGGCCCCATGGACTTTTAAACACCATGGGAAAGGAGCACCTAAGGACTTTTAACCACCTTAGTGTCCGCAACAAGATTCATCCAAGGACTTTTAAACACCTTGATGATCTTAAGTAACAAGGCTCACTCAAGGACTTTTAACCACCTTAGTGACCTTCACTTTTACAAACCATCACTTGCCAATATACACTTTATACATCACATAATCCACTGTTTTAAAGCATTAAACCAAGCCATTTCATCATGCATCTCAAAGCATTAAATCATCATTTAAACAATGCATAAAATCAAGGTACTCTTACCTAGAGTTACCCTCAACACATGGCTTTAAACATCAGCATATATCATGCTAAAACATCAGCAATTATCATGCTAAAACATGCTTTCAAAACAGTAAACAAAACATGCAATTCATCATTTTGCATCACACCAAAACATGGCCACCACTTAGAGAGAAATCCGAAACTTACACTTGAGCTTAGCAAAGTTGTTTAGACTTAAACTAAGCCCCCAAAACCTTGGTTTCAAAGCCAAAAACCATTTTCACAAATCCACTCACCGATTTCCACTTTGCTTCAAGCCAAAGCACCAAATCAAGCCTCCGGATCAACAATTCTTGGATCCAAGGATGCCTCCCCTGTTTCAACACATTAAAGCAGAGGATTAATGCATCATCATGCATTAATTGCTTCAATGAAAGCACCTAAACTCGCTGCCCTCACAAAACCTCCATTTTCGGCCACCAAACACAACCGAAAATGCATCCGAAACACTTCTAAACAAAGCCCAGCCATAAACCAGCAAAACCTCACTTCCATTAACATCATTTAACATCTAAAAACAACCTACAACCATCCTTATACCTCCAGCAACACCAGATCCACAAGATCACCACAAAAGCTACCTTAAAACACAAGCTAAACTTAGGAAACTCAACCTATCCGGGATTGCATCAATCAAGACTCATTTCCACATCAATTTAATGATCATTTAACATCAAAAACACTTCTCAAAACACAGATTTAACAGATCAAACGAAAATCATGTGAAATCATCAAAATCTTGCATAATTAGCCAAGATCCATAAATCAACTTAAAAGCCTTTAATTAAACATCAAATTAGGATTGAAAACTTAGGAATTTCATTAAAGAACTTGAAGTTCAGAGGAGAAGGACGTTCTTACCTCCAAACTTGAGTTTCTCCTCTTTTTGGAATGGAAAACCTTGATGAAACTTGAAGCAATTGAAGAGGTTTTGAAGATACAATGATTTGCAATCAATTGAGAGTTGAAAGGAGGATTTTAGGTGAGAAAAATCAGAATTGAAACTCTGGAAATGAAGTGTTTGGGTTGAGAAAAAAAGAGAGAAAGAAAATGGGAAGTTAGATGAGAAAATGCTTAAAATGAGCTTTCCCTCCTTTTTGTTTTCTTTAAAATCAGAATTATGAGTCAAAATATCTTAGAAAAATCTGGAGAAACTCCCTTTGGGTAAATAGCTCCTTAAAGATTCAAAGTTTCAACCCTTTATAAAATAGCCACCAAACTTTCAAAAATTACATTTTGGTCACTAGCCAAAATGTCACATTTCCGAAACTCATTTTCCAAAATTGATTTCACAGTTCACTTAATTATATTAAAAGATGATTTTAGAACATTTTTCCATATTTTTAACGCAACCCGAACTAGGCTTTCCTAATTTAACCTCTTACGATTCGAACAGCACTTTGACCAACCGGTCAACGCCCAAGACTTCCAAGCCCAAAACCGGGGCATTACATGGAATGCATCTAGATTAAGTGTATGATTGTTGTTTCTTGTTTCTTGTGGTTTTGGGGTATGTTTGGGAACACTAAGAGATGTAGAAATCTGTATTTAGGGTCACACAGAGTGCAGGTGTTTCGAAACGCGTGTAGTGGTTTCGAAACGGGTATAGCTCTAGGGACACTCGTATCGGAACGGGGTGGTGTCGTTTCGATACGATTTGACACTGTGAGCCACCGTTTCGGTACGCGTTTCGATACGGTTTGCCTCTGTGAAGGCCTGTTTCAGAACCTGTTTCGGAATGCTTTGTCACTGGAGACCCCGTACCGGAACGGAGTGGACCGTATCGGTACGGTCTGGTCTGGCTTTTAAACTGGGGCCCGTGTATCGAAACGGGCAAGCCTGTTTTGAAACACATGCCTGTAAATTGGGCTTTTGGCATCTTTAAGGGTTCTAGGATGTTGGGCTTTAGTCCCATTTGTCGTAAGCTTTCTTGTGAGCCTCGTGTGTATTGTTTATGTATGGTTTTGGTTTCGTAAGTGGAGCCTTAACGGGTTTTGCTTCGATTTTCCCCGTGTAACCTGTTCGGACCAGTCTGTCGTCTAGCCCGAGACGAGGGGGTTACATGGAGGTTTACTTCGAGACGATATGGGTAATCCAATTTGTGCCTTTGTCACTAAATCTTTTGAAGACAACATTTTCTTGGTTGAATTAATGACTGTTTGGAGGGGTCTTATGCTAGTTTCAGATTTAGGCATAAGCACAATATGGATCGAATCTGAATCAAGCAATGATGTAAAAGCCATTAATAGAGAGCTGAAGTATGGTCCGAATATTGTTGCTATTTAAGTCAAATCTGGGAACTTCCAGGAATTTTCAAATTTAAGTATGGTCCGAAGTATGGTCTTAAAATGCTTCGTTGATCAGATAATGCAAGAAAACTCAAGGCATTGTCAAAAACAAAGGCATGAAATGATGTAAAAAGAAATAAAATTCGCTCGAACTCGAACTCGGCCAATTAGTCGATATCTTTAAATTTTAGCTTGCCTCAAATTAAGTTTGTTTTGATTTGAGGCTTGCAATGGAAGGTAAATAATTCTAGAGAATGAAAGCATCATAATATGATTTTGTGTTTGGGATAAGAATAAGCCTAACCAATGAATCTATATCTAGCAAAGGGGATCCAAAACATTATGAATTGATGAAAACAAGCAACTTTTGATTTGGTAGAATAACTTGTTTACCTTTTCAACATCTATATATGGCGCCATTTGTCTATATCAATGACACATCTCTCGGCGGCCATACAACTCAGACAAACTATTGCACCTCTCGTGTAAATCAATTCCTATGTAATTTATTTTTTCTAGATGTTTAAGAGTACAATTGATCGCTTGTTTAGGGTAGATTTTGATCGTATACGTGGCGTAACCCAATAATTTTTTTTCATTTTATGTATTTGTTTCAAATTAATAATTTCATCGTGTAATTCGTCAACAAAATTAAGCTTTGGAACCATTTTGACGCCAAAAAATTAGCTTCGCACCATGATTTATATTTACAATTACCGAACGACTAAAATTTTTAACTTCTTATTTTTTTTAATTACAATGCTTTTCAATTACAATTATACGCCTTCGATACTACGCCTCTAAGCTTAAGGATTACGCGAATGCGACACTTAACTTCTCGGTTAAACCCATCAAACATGATTATTCTAATATCAGTCTCAAATGAAAGATAAGTTCCAATACTAGGCCTCTAACTTAAAACATTACGAAGATTATTCTAATAATAACCTGGGAAAACACCTCCAACATGCCTACCAATCCATTTGAACTTCTTATTCTTGGACAAAAACTAGCGTTCGAACCAAAATTACCAATCCATTACGCACTTTTTTTATAGTGTGCAATGTCTCGTACGTGTCAATATCAGCCTCAAATGGAAGATAAGTTCCAATACTTCGTCTCTAAGCTAAAAAATTACCAAAATTATCGGCATAATGGCACGATAAAATGCCTCGAACATGCCTATACACCATTTTATTTCATATTGGGTTACGAGAACCTCATTTTGTGCAAAGCGCAAGGTCCCTATAATTTTTTGTCGCGTTAAATTCAAATTCCCGAGGACCTCGCGTTTTGGATAACACGAGGTCTTATCCATTAATTTTAAATCAAGCAATATGAAAAGTCATCCCACGTCGGGTGGACCACATGTGTAGAACGTGAGGTCATGGTTCGCGTTTCCCAGAATGTGAGGTCATGGGTTGCGTTTCCCAGAACGCGAGTTCGCCTTAGGTGAATGATTTGGGGGTCATTTTCGTAAATAACTATTTAATAGAGGTTTTTATATAATAATGCTCTTTCACAATATAGTAGTACTACTTAGAATCCCACAACAGTTTTGCTTTTTTTCAAGAGATAAATTAGACAGCTTTTATGTACATTTAATTGGGTAAGTTTGGGATCCGGCATGTTTAGACTACAAGTTTTGAAATTTTTCTTCAAACTGAAAATGTTAAACTTTTTGATAACATTTTCGGTTGGTTTTTTATCAAGAAGTCTAACATTTTCAATTCAATGACAAATTTCGAAACTTGTCGTCTTTTAGCCGCACCCTAGACATGCCACACGTTAGACTCGCCACGTTTAATTGCTTTTCTCAAACATAAGTTAAAGCATTTTCACCCACACAAATCTCAATCCATTGATAAATTAAATTAAATTTAAAATATTATATATATAAATTTTAAATCTCAAATTTTCTCTTAATACTAAAAATAATTGTCATACCTAAAAATAAGGTTTTGAGCCCCATTTTTCAAGTTTTCTCAAACTATAATTATACAACTGGTAATATATATAAAGAACCATCCATATTAATTCATCTATATATCTAGATTAGGAGATCAATATAATCATTATTGATCATATTGCTAATAATTAAAAGATTTTGTTTTTACCGACGGGAGTTAGTTTAAGTGGTAAGCAATTTAGTATCGTTTAAGAAGATCTCGAGTTCGAGGCCTTGTATGACCAAAGTCAGGTGTACAACGCAGGTCAATTCATATTAGTCAAGGTAAAGCCCTAGGAATCGAGAGGACAACCGAAAAAATTGTTTTTCTTTACATTGATTATGATAGTATTTTTTTTAATAAAGATTTTGATCAATTTTTAATTAAATGGATTTAGGATATTGTTGCATGATTTTACTTTTTTTTAATAAAGCATAATTTTACTTTTTGTTTCTTTTATCTGTTGTAGTGGGGATGACAATGAATCAGAATTAGATCAGATTATATAAAGTTTAAGTCCAAATTAGATTACACTTGGCTCAGACATTTTTCGAAGTCGAATTCAAATTTTTTTCAAACGAGTTTTGTTCAGATTTTTTTGGATCTGAGTTTTTTAAATCAAATTCGGATTATAATGTCATCCCTAATGTTGTTTGAGTTCGAGGGGTAGATCTGCTAAAAGCAACAACATTTACTTTTTTCTAAAAATTGTACGACAATATTGATGGGAATCACACACTGGAAATATTATCGTGTGCCTGATTAAAAACTTCCCTAAACCTAAATGAAAAGGAAAACAATACACATGATAGTAAATAAAAAAACCTAACACAACTTGAAAAACTCAAATCAATCGAACAAGTTCAAACAATAAAACAAATAAGCTAACTAGAACTACCCCTTGACAGGCAACATCCCATCGGCTAAAAGCAACTCCCACAGCTCATCCGTGGGATACTCAAGTATATGCACATTAAAATCCGAGGAGCATACATAACTAGCAATATGATCCGCCACTTGATTACCATCGCGACAAACATGCTGGAAGCATACCAACTCCACCGTCCTTGCTAAATCCTGGATGTGAATTAATTAGTATTGGTAGATGCCCATGACGACACCGGGATAAGGAAAGAAGCCGAACATCATCATCGCAATCTGCCTCTATCACAATACTCCGAAAACCCTTCTCAAGAGTGCATAATAGTCCAGCATAAACACCCCACAACTTTGCATCTATCACTAAACAAATCCCATTATACTTATAGAAGCTGAGCTTCAGTTGTCTTGTAGAGTCTCTAACGAACCCTCCACACGTAGCATTACTCTCCAACGGGTCACGACTATCATTCGTGTTAATTTTCATCCATCCTAATTTCAGTTTTTGTCGTACACTATTAGCATTACCTTCTAATGTGACATTCATTAATATTTATATTCTTTTATTTCTTCGTTGAGTTAAGTGCACTGCATGTCCCCAAACTATGACACTTATTCTAAATTGGTCCCTAAACTTTTAAACATTTTAATTTCATCCTCATACTATGGCCTTTATTTTAAATTGATCCCGAAACATTTAAGCATTTTAGTTTCACCCTCAAACTATGACTCTCATTCTATATTGGTCCTCAAACTTTTTGAATGTTCTAATTTCATCCCTAAATTATCAGTACATGTTAATAATATTGTATGTTAAAAAAAACCGTTATAAAAAGCGTTAATTGTCACGAAACATTGATGTGTATTATGTAATAATATGATGTGATCTAAACGATAACTTGAGGATGAAATTGAAATATTCAAGAATTTTGGGGACCTGTTTAGAATGAGGATCATAGTTTGGGGATGAAAATAGAATATTCAAAAGTTTAGGGACCAATTTATAATGAGGGTCATAGTTTGAGGATGAAATTGGAATATTTAAATGTTTAGGGACCAAATTAAAATGAGGATCATAGTTTAGGGATGTATAGTGCGATTAACTCATATATTTTTTATTACAAATCCTAAATCCAATCATAATCCTACCTAGAGGGAGGGGAAGGAGGGATTCTAATGAAGGAAAGAAAGTGCTCCTGGTTAGGGGTGGGAATCTGGTGGGGCGGGGACGGTTTTACATTCCTCATTCTGTCCCTAACACTTGCAGATATGGTTTTGAGGAATCCACATTAAATGCTTCGGGGATTTTTTTTCGTCCCCATACCCTCTCTGGGTGGATCCCCACGATTTTCGGGAAATCCCACCCAAAAATGTTAAACAAAATATTATTTTACTGACCAAAATAAATGGCCAATTCAGTTTAAAATATAAAGTTTGGATACTTCGATTGGAAGCAGTTACAAGATGATGAATATTGAAAGGGTGTTGTGTTGGGGAAGTTTTAGACGATGGTTTTAGCTTATATCTAAAAACTAAGATAGAAACATGTTGAGAAACTTGAGTGTGGCTAGGTTTGACAGAAAGTTAATTAAATTTATAATAATATAGTTAGGATTTTTTTATTAAGATATATATATATATATATATATATATATATTAAGTGTATAAAATAAATAAGTATATATCTTTTTTAAAATCTTGTAAAATATCAGGATCTTTGGGATGTTTTTTGGGATCCCCACGGTTCTGATATAGTTAGGATTTTTTTATTAAGATATATATATATATATATATATTATGTGTAATTACACTAAATTTTTTAACAGTTCCGTCAACTTTTTCGTTTTTTTAACGGCGAGTGGCTTAATTGGAACCATTTAAATAGTTAAGTGGTATATTTGACACAATTGAAAATATAGTGGTCAAATCGACACGAACCCCATAGTTCGGTGGTCATTAGTATAGTTTACCCTTTTTTTTATTAAGATATATATATATATATATATATATATATATATATTAAGTGTATAAAATAAATAAGTATATATTTTAAAAAAAAATCTTGTAAAATATCAGGATCTTTGGGATGTTTTTTGTGATCCCCACGGTTCTGATATAGCAATCCCCGTCTCCATTCTCATTTGAGCTTCGGTGATAAAACTTCCCCCGTCCCCATCTTTGTGGGTAAAGATTTTAGTTATTCCCCATACTCGTCGGTTCGAATCCCCACGGTTTTCGGATATTTCTCACCCCTACTCCTAGTGGGTTTAGAACTTATGACCTAAGGGAATATAAGAGAACAAATATGAGCAGCTTGGCCAACCGGCTAAATGTGCTTGCTCTTTTAATATGAATATGAATATGAATATATATATATATATATATATATATATATATATATATATAAGTTTTTTTTTGTTTTTTACCATTATTCCAAGTTACCTAATATATATTTATGTTTCTTTAATGCATTTACATTTTTTTATTGAAAAGGGGGACATTACCATGTATGTTAATTTTTTTACCTTATATATGTTGGTTTATTGTTTTAACGTAAATATTATAAATTGTATTTTGTTTTAAGAATTAAAAGTCATAAATGTTTTAATTTAAACTAAGATATGGATCGTACTCGGATCGTATTTGGATCAGACATAGAATTAGATTGGATTCGAATTTAATCATGACAATATCCATATTTGATTTGTCTCCTAATAGGACTCGGACCCTTTTTACGGATTCAAATTTTTTCTAATCAAGTTTGGATCATATATTTTTTCTTCAAATTTGATAGGATTCGAATCATATTTGGATTAAATTATCATCCTTATATAGTAGATTATTACTTGACATATTTTAATCGTGCTTGTGGAGTTAAAAATTTACATCGCCAATTTATTAAAAATAATCTTTTTTATATTAAAGGAGAAAGGGGTAATTATTTAATAAATTGGTGGTGAATTTTTTTATTTTCCACAAACATCTTAATTTTAGGGTTTATGGTGTCACATAGTTTGACTTCCCTTATAACATAGAGATATCAGAATATAACAAATTCCCTAATGAATCAGGGGGTGGATCAAATCATGAAAAGTAAAGGATGGTTCCATGCCAAATGAGCAAGATGATCTGCTATCAGGTTTGCCGAAAATTTAACCTCCCGTTGCTTCTCCATCATCTCCCGTATGTGGTAAACAATGGAAAACCGCTGGCCCTTTGTATATTGATTCTGAAGTAAACGCATCGCTTCATTGCAATCCGATTCCACGCATAGTCGACGCACACCCAACTCCATCGGAATCCATCAAAAATACCACATAGTTCGGCATGAAACTAGTGATCCATTCGTTACGTAGAACACCCCCACATGTTGCTCTTGCTCCACCAGATTCAGCTCTACGAGATCCATCCGAATTAAACTTCACCCTACCACCCAAAGGAGGCTGCCATCTCCTACTGCTTATCGGTCTTCGGCTAATCCCTGAACTCGGCCAGCTACCATCTCTGCAACTAATCGCCTGCTCCTTTCCAGAATAATCAATCCTTTTTTGTATTTGATATATTAAAGGTGATTTGTTTGGCACAAGCGGCTTTAATCCACCATTATGTTTTCCTAATTGTTTATGGACACACACGTGAATTAAAACCACGTGTAACAAAAAATTTACTCTCAATGTATCAAACAATAATATTTTTAAAATATATTGTAAAGGTTAAAAATATAAAATTTTACTGAGTTTTATTATAATAGAAATTCTAATGAGTTTAGGATTTATACATTTCTTACACTCTAAGTTTCATATTTCTAGTTTACCAGTTCTCCTATAAATTAAAACAGGAAGCTATTAGGTCATAACCCACACTCATTACTATATACTTAAATCCTCTGAAAATACACTAATGGCTTTGGTGTTTTGCGATTGCTCTAAAAGTTTCTCCGATCAAAAATTTTCAAAAGCATCCATGTGGAGTTCCAAGAATTCTGGAATTTTGTACGCTTCAACTTCTACTTCATGTGGTTGTAAATCCAAGACCCGAAAGATGGCGCATGAACTTCATTGTCCATTGTGTACGACAATGACGAAAACGGTGTTTCTATTTTAATTCCTCCGATTACCGCACCAATTAAATGGTGTTTTTGGAAGAAGCCGCTACCAGGGTGTATAAAACTAAATACGGACGGGTCTGTAATTCCCGGAAGTTCGGCTTTTGGAGGTTTACTTCGAGACGATAGGGGTAATCCAATATGTGCCTTTGTCACTAAATCTTTTGAAGACAACGTTTTCTTGGTTGAATTAATGGCTGTTTGGAGGGGTCTTATACTAGCTTCAGATTTAGGCATAAGCACAATATGGGTCGAATCCGACTCAAGCAATGTTGTAAAAGCCATTAATAGAGAGCTGAAGTATGGTCCGGAGATTGGTTGCTATTTAAGTCAAATCTGGGAACTATTGGATAGCTTTGAGAACCATCTTGTGACGCATTCATGGCGCGAAGCTAATAAAGCGGCTGACTATCTTTCGAAGATGCGTGTTGGTGAAGATGATGATTTACTGTTGTGGCCGGTTGATTTTCCTGATATGCTTCGTAATATCATCAAGGATGACGCCCAAGGAAAGATTTATTTTAGACCTTGATTTATGTTAGACATGCATATGTTGATAACCGCCTATGCAAATGTATTAAACACGTTTAGTTCTGATATACTTCAATGAGTAAACAATGTTGAATTTTCATTTACTTCAATCTCAGCATTATGTGGATTTATTTATGCTTTCTGTATATGTTATTTTCAAACACAATTGTAGTATACATAGTGGGTTCTAAGATATTAGTTGATGAAAAAAGAAACTTTGTTACACTGTGTGAATTTAAACGTCCAACCATTGCTGCTAAGACTTCAGTAGTTACTCTAACTTTAGGCTTGATCAAAGATAAGGCTACGAACTCGGGTCGGGTCTTAAAATGCTTCGTTGATCAGATAATGCAAGAAAACTCAAGGCATTGTCAAAAACAGAGGCATGAAATGATGTAAAAAGAAATAAAATTCGCTCAAACTCGAACTCGGCCAATTAGTGGATCTCTTTAAATTTTATCTTGCCTCAAATTAAGTTTGTTTTGATTTGAGGCTTGCAATGGAAGGTAAATAATGCTAGAGAATGAAAGCATCATAATATGATTTTGTGTTTGGGATAAGAATAAGCCTAACCAATGAAACTTTATCTAGCAAAGGGGATCCAAAACATTATGAATTGATGAAAACAAGCAACTTTTGATTTGGTAGAATAACATGTTTACCTTTTCAACATCTATATATGGAATTTTAGTAGTGTGAGCATGCAATAGGTATCATTGCTACCTTGTCCTTTTAAACCAGTTGCACTGTGCACTTTGTCGCAACTTGAAACTCGGCCCGTAACAACCACTGCTAGCATCATCTGCTCGAGCAAGATGATAACCTATAGCTTGGCCATAAAACTATTGCCATGGAACTCCTTACCCACTTGTCTTAGCTTTAGCTTCTGACAGAGATATAGCCATGGCCAGCATCATCTGCTCCTCTTAACTTTCGAGAACAACGGGTCTGGAAAAGATTAGGAAATATACCCCTTTATTTCATCTAGTTGTGATATTATAGAGATCCCATTCCAACCAACATCATTGTAACATTAGAGATTGCATAGATAATCACTCCTCCAGGGGTATTTTAGTCCTCAAGCTCCCACCAAATAACCAATTTAACACATTCGCGAAAAACCACACTCAATTGGTCCCTGAATTCACGAATTGCATTAATTTAGCCTTTTAACAAACACCGGTTATTACTATGTTGAGGTGGTGGTCCACTATATTGATATGGTAGATTATAATTGATGATGTGGCAAAGAGCATAGACGAAGCTAAAATAATCTATATTACGGTGTCAATTATTTTTTAGAGTGATGTTAATATTTTCTGTAAAGAGATGCCGATTTTATTTTTAATATTTTTGGTATTAAATTTTATCAAGGATTATTATATAGATTCTTTTGGGTGTCAATTCTTTTAGGTGGCTCTGCCCCTAGAAAAGGGGGAAAGGGGAAACGTTGATATTTTTAGAAATTTTGAGAGATTAATTAATTTTTACAAAAAAACAAATTGAGGGCTTATCTAATTTTTTAACAATAAGTTATTAAAATATATAAAATACATACAATATTAATATTCAAATAAGAACACTATTATAATTTTCAAAAAAATAAGTCAAAATTAAAAATATCAAAAGCCTTCGAGCTTTATATAAAACTCAATTAAGCTTTCAATTTTTTCTTAAAAAAACTAATATTATCCTCTGTCACGTCATTATCTATCACAGACTGCCAGATCAACGTTGTCAACGGCCACATCAGTCAAAGGACAAAATTGATATAATTCATGAGTTCGGATGTCCAACTGTCTATATTTTACACGTGTGAGTTCAATTAATTATTTAGTTGCGTTCGAGGGCTAAACTACCCGTTTAAGCCTTTTAAAAATTAGCTTTGAAAAAAATGTACATTATTCTGTAATTTACTATGGGTTATATTTTCATACAAAAATTGTTTAAAAAATTACACAATACTTCATATTTAAGCTATAAAATCTAAAGCTTAAATCCCTAACCCTAGCACCCTAAAACGTAAACCTTAAACCTCAAACTCTAAATTCTTATTATAAACCTTAAATTCTACTCCCTACGCACTAAACCCCTAAAACCTAAACAACTTAAATCTTTAGACCGTAAAATTAAAAAGTTTGTGTAAACTAAAATTTACATAAGTTTATGTATCAAAGTATTTTCTATTTGTTATACTGTAGCCAAGGGACCAAGAAAAATCATTAATACTGGTCTTTCACAAGATAATAGTACTACTTAGAATCCCACAACAGTTTTGCTTTTTTTTCAAGAGATAAATTAGACTGCTTTTTTGTACATTTAATCGGGTAAGTTTGGGGAGCACCATGTTTAGGGTGGGCTATAAGAGGACAAGTTTCGAAGTTTGTCCTCAAACAGAAGATGTTAGTCTTTTTGATAACATTTTCAGTTGGTTTTTTGACTTTTTTTTCCAAGCATCAATACTTAGTATATATATAAATTTTTAGTTTGGCACAAAGTATCGAAACTGTAACACCCTCATAATCATGGTGAAAATAATAATAATAAAGGGGGAGAAAAAAAAAGAAAAAAAAAAGAGAAATGTTATTAAAGGGATTTGAACCCATAACCCCTGGAGTGGAGTTTGTGTGGCTTAGCCGTGTGAGCTAAGGTAAATTTTTATTATGGTCTACCTCAGTTCTCTTTTATGTATATTGTTTAGATTATACCAAAATTTAATAAAGGTTTGAAACCTTTCAGCTACCATTTATCCCTTCTTCATCGAGAGAGAGAGATCTAGAATCTCTATAGTCTCTCCACCTTCCCCAGCCCCGATCTCGGCCACCGTCGATTGGTGGTGTGCACGACCACCATCGGCGTGCTCGCCGTCGTGCCGAGAGCCTAACGCCGCCAGCCACTCGCGGCCGTTCACCGTGGTTATCCGGTTAGGCTTCGTCAGGAAACCCTTGCCCCGCCGCCTCTGTTTACCAACGATTCAGCCGCCGTTCGCCGTCCGTGTTGCTCACGGCCACCGCCATCGGGGTCCCCGTCTGTCCGTGTCAAAAACCCAGCTCCCCAATCGCCGGTGCGTCGCGTCGTTCGTCGTTGAGAGCGAGTTGAAGCTTCGTCGAGACCCCCCTTGAACCCGCATCTGTTTTTCCTCCGTTTCGACCGCCTCCGTCGTCGGCAAGGCGCGTCGATCGTGCATGCGTGTTCAGCGCATGAAGGAGAGCAAAACCCACATGTCCGATCGTTATTTCGATGCCGGGAGAGTCCTCATCGGAGCAACGCAATTTTCCGGCCAGATCTTGAATTTAAAGCTTTTTCCGGTAAGATCGAGGCTCGTAATGTGATACTTTTGGGTTTGGTTTGATGCCTTGTGTGATCGGCTTTTGTTTTTCTGCAGAAACAATGTATTTCAGGCCTCCGGCGACCATTCCGGCCACCGTCCGGCCACCTGAAACTTTGGGGGTAAGTGTTGAACCGGCCTAACCGGTTCAAACCGGCCCAGTCAGTTAATTGGTTCAAGCCCAAACCCAGTCAACCCGAGCCCATAGTCCAACCCGACCCGCATGTCCGACCCGTTGACCCGACCCGTATGTCCGACCCATTGACCTGGTTCAAGTCAACCCGTCTACCGAGTCAACTCAGTCCGAGTCAGCACGATGAGTCAGCCGAGTCAACTCAGTGAGTTAACTTGCCGAGTCAACTCAGTTGACCCATATTGACTGCTGACGTCAGCATTGACTTTGACCAGTTGACTCTGACCCCGTTGACCGTTGACCTGTTGACGTCAGCGTTGACCTGCTGACGTCAGCGTTGACTTTGACCGTTGACCAAAAAGTCAAATTTTCCGAAAACTCCCATTTTATGTTTTTCGACGTCCTGAGTCCGATTTTGAAGCCCGTTTCGCAAAATTCTAACCCGAAGGCCTCCGAATCTGACCTTGAACCCGAGAGTGCTTATGTATTTAATTAATTAATTTATAGCTTTGTGAATAAGGTCTGACATTGGAATTTGTGTAATTGAAGGTATTAATAGTCCCTGGAATACGAATTGTTGAGGGATGCTGAATCCGGGTTCATGGGTGTTCGAATGTCATCCACAGATCAACCGTTGTAGCTCGGAACTAAGGTAATACACTACTACCTCTTGTATGCTTTATGTACATGTCGATATCCAGTTAACGCATGCATGTTTATGATGAAATGTTTTGTGAACTCTGTTTAAGCCGAATTCGATACGAAAAATAAGTATGAGAGTCAGTAAGATCAAAATACTCGGATAAGAATATTGATAGACCATGGGTGTCGAAAGTGCTAATAATAATAATACAGTTAAATCTGAAACTCTATCAATGGTGTCTAAGAACCAATGTTCAGAAGGCGGGGTATGAGATGTTGTTTATGAAATTACGAAAATGCCCTTAGGTTATAAAAATGACTAAACTACCCCCCCTCTGGTAAAGAAAATGACATGAAACCTGCATTCGACCTAATGGTGTATTTTACTCTACCTAAGATGTATGTTTTATTGGAAAGACTCCGACATCATTATACAATACGTGTGTTATAAAACTTGGATTTTCCCCTCAAACTCTGTATAACACATGAATGAGATTTCTCTGGAAATATTGTTGAAATCCTAAGTCGATCCTTATGATAGTAATGCGTGAATTAAATAAGAATGATCGTAATGACCAAAAGACGATAATGCCCTCAAGCACCGAAATGTCTGATTAATTTGAATGGCGTTATACCCTCAAGTTTTGTAATGAATGAATCGTCTGTAAAGAGGCGGAGAGTTATGACGACTTAATCTCGTTTGAGTACGTGAATGATGGAGGTACCAAATGGTAATTCAGAAAGAAATGGTGGATTTATCCCAATTTCCAAAATGACTGAAAAGCCCACTTGAGTCAAATATGCAGTTATGCATTTGATGAAATTCTGAGATTTCTAATAAAACCTTAAGGGCTAAAGCGCCCCTAAGTGTTAGGAAGCACACTCATGTATGATAATCACTCCTGATATTAAATTAAGGTTGGAAGTTTTTCCGCACAAAAATATAAGTTCGATTACTCCGCGGCAAGTCTGGTGGTGAAATATGAAAGCAACCGTTCAGATATACGATACATCCGGATACATTAGAAGGGTTGGTTAGTAATGCAAGGTTGGGACATGTTAGTTTGAATGGTTTTGGAGGCTCGATAAACTTATGGAAATCTTAAATATTGTAAATCATAATTTTCTCATGATGGGGCTAAATTTACAAAATCACCCATGATTGTTAAAAGACCAAAATGCCCTCGTTGGCCAAAGTAATCAAAATAGCCCCGAATGTATCTGATATCGTGAAAGATCTTGACGTAGAAACCTCTGAATGCCTGGTTGGATACCTGTTGAGCAAATAGAATTTCTGAGCCACCATTTACGCCTTGATGGTATAATTTATCAAAATGTTCGTGTATGATAAAATGACCATAATGCCCTTGTAAGCTTAAATGGCTGAATCACTCAAGATATGCCAAAGCTCTCAAAGATCTTGATGTATCATCTCCTGAATATCTGGGTTAAACCGTTAGTATGAACCTACGTTTCAGAAATCCGTTCAAATCGTCAAAAGTTTAATTTGTCCCATTCCGTAAATGCCAAGTATCTCCAAGAAATGATCTGTCTCACCTAGTGTGTTCCATGTGTGATATATTCTGTTGAATGGATTGTATAATTATTTATTATGAATAATATTATGTTTGATAAACTTGATATATGATGACATTCTTTGCCTACCTGATATATGTCTGCTCAATTTGTATACTCGGTATGTGATCGTTTGATCTATGATGATACAATCTGTGTACGTGATGAATGCTGAATATGTCTGCTCTGCTTAATAGTATGCCTTTTTATCTGTCAAAAGCATGAACTTCTGTTTCTGATACTCTGAATAGAATATGTCTGTTACATGTATTATGTTACTCATGTCTGAAATCTGATTACCAATTGTCATCTGGGGTATACTGTTGGGTTATGATATGAAGTCTCTATCGGTACAGCCCTGATCAAGCTGGTAAATCCTTATGGACTCAAGGTCTCCCCTTGAGTGGCACCTATGCCCATCGGGCTTAGGGTAAGTCCTTATGGACCTAAGGCATCCCCTTAGGTGGCACCTACGCCCATCGGGCCTAGGGTAAGTCCTTATGGACTCAAGGTCTCCCCTTGAGTGGCACCTACGCCCATCGGGCCTAGGGTAAGTCCTTATGGACCTAAGGCATCCCCTTAGGTGGCACCTATGCCCATCGGGCCTAGGGTAAGTCCTTATGGATGCAGTTCTGGGGGACTGCATATTGGTGTAAGGTTGGAGGGTTGTAACCCCCTCGTCCCGGTCTGGCCGGATGACCGGTCCGAGTGAGCTACACGGGGAAAACCGAGTGAAAACTCCCTAAGGAACTCTCCCTCGGTTAGCAACCCTATTTTTTTTTTCATTTTAATATTGTCTAGATGAGAATTACATCCTAAGTGATCATACAGCGGAACGAAATTTATGAAGAAATCAATCGAACCCAAACTAGCACTTAAAAGCCCATTTTTTAATGTTAAACTGCAGGCGGTATCGATACCCTTAAGAGGGGTATCGATACCCCTGTGACTAGGTCAACAAGGCTTGGTCAACCTGAGGAGACAGTATCGATACCCCAAATGAGGGTATCGATACCCTCCCCTAAAGTTGACTTCCCACGGTCAAAGCCAAGACAACGGTATCGATACCCTTGAGAGGAGTATCGATACCGAAATCGACAGTAGCACTAGTGGCCAAAAAGGTATCGATACCCCCCCTCGAGTATCGATACACGAAGCCTAAAACCACAGGGTAGTATCGATACCAGATCAACGGTATCGATACCCCAGCTACGAAACTGCAGGTTTGAGCTGATTTAGAGCACAAGGAGGCCCCTAAATCCCTCTAACCCTTCAACCAACACACTATCATCAATCCCTAAGGCAAGCCAACCATAAAGCATGCATATTTAAGTCAAGGGAGTCAATCAAACATGGATTTAAGCAATCATACATAGCATTCAATTTAATGAGCGATATAGGCATTAATAAGCATACTTGAAGGCTCAAATGGTCTTAAAAGCACAAGTCAAACTCAAGAGGTTTGCATCCATACATAAGGCAACCTAAACACCCTAAAGCATGCCATCATACACATCAACCATCATCAAGGCATTACATGCATACGATCCATAATCAAACCAAAATCAACATCCATCAAATGAGTCACACATGCTCATACAAAGACACTTGCCACATTGCTAGCTATTACAAAATCGGTAACCATACTTGAGCTACAAACTTGGATGCCCTTCTTGCCTTGCCTCGAGCTAACACCACGCTAATGATCTGCATTGTTGAACATTGAGAGCGTAAGCTATAAGCTTAGTGAGGGTGCTCTAAAACGAAAAACAACAACAATGCAGGGCTCAAGCATGTAATCCTAAACTCCTACATATCAAGCATTGCACATAACCAAGTAGACTTAGCTAGTCTTTCGAGTGGCAAATATGGTCTCTCAATCCTAGCAAGATTAAGCATCATTATATCATCATGCAATACCATATATCAAAACCACATATCACCATCATATATCACATTACTTAAACAAGTTTAATTGGCCACTTTAATTACCCCGATTGTGCGGATTAAAACCTTGACAACACTTTACCTCGGTGGGATTCCACTCATCACCGGACCTTGCATGTGCGGGATTCCACTCATCGCCACATGCCCTACGGATGGGATTCCACTCATCATCCCGTAGAAATATAATAAGCTTCCGGTGGAATGCTACATCACCGTACTCCTCCTTGATGACTTAACGCCATCAAGGCCACGTACGTTTTGACTCAATTTGTGTGCACACTATCCTAATGATCGATCATTTACAACCGGTAATTTTTAGTGCCAATTATTATAACCACAACATGTATCACCAACCACATATCATTAACACATTCATGCTCAACACATATATCCACATCATGATATACATATACATGCACCATCTAATCACAAGCATTTGAGCATAGCCATCAAGCACATAGCATTCAAGGAAATTAGACTAAGTTAACTACTTGGATTAAAAGGAAGTGGCCTACCAAGCACACTTGCACACACACACTACTCATGCTCGAACCAACTTTAAAACAAGTTTAGACCACTCACCGCCCTTCCTTAGCAAATCGAACAATCCTCCTACGCACCCGGATTTGGTCCCAAAGCTCCTTCAACGTTTCCCCTTGCTTCTAGCCAAACAAAATACATTCATCACTTCCCAAATCAATGCTAACTCAATTATCAATCCACATCGCAAAACACAACTCAATTTCCACAAATTTCAAATCACATAGTATCCCAAAACCCAAATTTTCGGACTCCCACAACCAAGGGCTGAAATACCCAATTTCAAGCATCCAAAAGACTTCCAAAACATCCCAAATCACCCTCCTAACATAACTAGACCATCAGCCCTTCAACTCCCACACAAATCCTCTCAAAAACCCAATTTTTCAAACCCTAAAATTGGCCCTAAAGACCCCCCTACGAAAATTCATCCAAAATTGACCAAATTCATATATGTTGTATACTTTAGCATGATTAACAAAAACCCCAACACAATTTCTTAAGACCAATTGAAAAACCCCATTAAAACCCAATTTTCATCATAAACCCTAATTTTTCAAAACCCACATTTTTGAAATTTAAGACAATAAGCAAGTAGAGGATGGAGAGGAGGTTAAGAAAATACAATTACCTCTTAAAATGGTGTGGAAATCGGGTGCTAAAATTGATGGAATAGTAATTCCAAGCTTGGGAGGTTTTAGAAATGGTGGGGGTTTTCAAAATGGGAAAAGGAGGAAGAATGGGGGAGGAAGATAACTTTACCATAAAGTGGTCTTCCTTTTTTTTAAAACTTGGGTAAATAGCCCCATAGGTCCTTCCCAACTTAATAAAATTCATTTAGACCATTATTTGAAATTGAATTGCTTTAATTTAGTTTTATTTAACTCGAACTAATACCCGACTAACTCCTAGGCCCGGAACACGGGTGTTACAACTCTCCCCCACTTAAGGAAATTTCGTCCCCGAAATTACCTGACTGAAAGAGATACGGAAACTGCTTTCCCATATCCTCCTTCCTCTCCCAGGTGGCCTCGTCCACACCTCTACGCTGCCACCGCACCTTTACTAGCTCAATTGATCTACCCCTCAACACCTTACTGTCTGAAGCTAAGATCTCAACAGGCTCTTCTTCATAAGTTAAATCTGGATTCAATTCAATTTCTTCTACGGGCATAACATGTGATGGATCGGACCTATACTTTCGAAGCATGGATACATGGAACACATCGTGTATCTTCTCTAACTCGGATGGCAAACGCAACTGATAAGCAACCGGACCAACTCTCTTCACAATCTCATACGGCCCTATGTACCTCGGACTCAACTTCCCCTTTCGGCCAAATCTCATCACTTTCTTCCACGGAGACACTTTCAAGAACACCTTCTCACCCACTGCGAACTCAACCTCCTTCCTCTTCAAATCGGCATAGGACTTCTGCCTATCCGAAGCAGCCTTCAAGCGATCACAAATCAATTTTACCTTGTCGGTTGTCCCCTTGAGCAAATCCGGCATAGGTAACAGTTTCTGTCCTACCTCGGCCCAACACACTGGAGTTCTACACTTTCGACCATACAAGGCCTCATACGGAGCCATCTGAATGCTCGACTGAAAACTGTTGTTGTAGGCAAACTCTACTAGAGGCAGATGTTTCTCCCAAGTACCCTGAAAGTCAATGATACAACATCGCAACATATCCTCTAAGATCTGAATAACCCTCTCTGACTGACCATCTGACTGAGGATGATAAGAAGTGCTGAAGTTCAAACGGGTACCCAAAGCTGTATGCAGACACTCCCAAAATCTCGAAGTAAACCGTGGATCTCTATCTGACACAATGGACTTCGGCACACCATGTAACCTCACAATCTCACCAATGTACAAATCGGCCAATCTATCTAAGGTGTAAGTAGTGTTGACTGCCAAGAAGTGAGCACACTTCGTAAAACGATCTACTATCACCCAAACTGAGTTCTTCTTCGTAGGAGTCAAAGGCAAACCCGAAACAAAATCCATGGTGATGTTCTCCCATTTCCATTCCGGAATTCTCAACGGCTGTAACAAACCTGAGGGAACCTGATGTTCCGCCTTCACCCTCTGACACACTAAGCACTTACTCACAAAGTCGGCTACATCTCTCTTCAAGCCAACCCAAAAGTACTCATTCTTCAAGTCACGGTACATCTTCGTACTTCCTGGATGCATAGCAAACGGGCTACTGTGAGCTTCAGTCAAGATCGTCCGTCTCAAATCACTGTCTTCAGGCACAACTATTCTGTCCTTGAAACATAAGACCCCATCGGAACTGAAACTGTAGTCTGAAGATCTACCTTCGGCTATATCTTGCACGTGAGGTGCCAAAGATCTATCTAAGAGCTGTTTCTCTCGAATCATCTGACCTAGAGTAGGTCTAACTTGAAGCTCGGCTACTAAGCCACCATCTCCGGACAAACTCAATCTAGCAAACATGGCCCTCAAGTCCACGGCCACCTTCCTACTCAATGCATCGGCCACTACATTGGCCTTACCCGGATGGTACTCAATAGTAAGATCATAGTCCTTTAGCAACTCTAACCATCTACGCTGTCTGAGATTCAAATCTCGCTGAGTCATAATGTACTTCAAACTCTTGTGGTCGGTGTATACTGTGCATTTCTCACCATACAAATAGTGCCTCCAAATCTTCAGAGCAAACACAACTGCAGCTAACTCTATGTCATGGGTCGGATAATTGCGTTCATGTGTCTTCAACTGTCTTGAGGCATAAGCCACTACTCTTCGGTCTTGCATCAGAACACATCCTAACCCTACATACGAGGCATCACTATAAATCACATAGTCCTTCCCGGACTCAGGCCGAATCAAGATCGGTGCTTGGGTCAAAGCTTCTTTCAATTTTTCAAAGGCTCTCTGTCTTGCATCTGTCCACTCAAACTGAACACTCTTCTGAAGTAGCTGTGTCAACGGAGCGGCTAATTTAGAGAAACCTTCCACAAATCTTCTATAGTATCCGGCTAAGCCTAGGAAGCTACGTACTTCTGTCACTGACTTTGGTTGCTTCCACTCAACAATGGCTTCAATCTTCTTCGGATCAACTCTAATGCCTTCAGCTGACACTACATGTCCTAAGAAGACTACTTCCCGGATCCAGAATTCACACTTGCTGAGCTTCGCATACAACTGATGATCTAGCAAAGTCTTCAAAACAAGTCTCAAATGTCGGTCATGGTCTTCTTCAGTTCGCGAATACACCAAAATGTCATCAATAAATACAACCACAAACTGATCTAGATACTGATGAAAAATCCTATTCATCATGTCCATGAAAGCTGTCGGTGCATTAGTCAACCCAAATGGCATGACTAAAAACTCATAGTGTCCATACCTAGTCCTAAAGGCCGTCTTCGGTACATCAACCTCCCTAACCTTTAGCTGGTAGTAACCTGATCTCAAATCAATCTTCGAAAAGACCGATGCTCCCCTCAACTGATCAAACAAGTCATCAATTCTAGGCAACGGATATTTGTTCTTCACTGTCAACTGATTTAACTGTCTGTAATCTATGCACATTCTCATACTTCCATCTTTCTTCTTCACAAACAACACTGGTGCACCCCAAGGTGAAGAACTAGGCCTAATAAAACCTCTATCTGTCAATTCTTGCAACTGAGTCTTCAACTCTTTCAATTCTTTCGGTGCCATACGATACGGAGCAATCGAAACAGGAGCTGAATCAGAATAAGTCTCAATGCTGAACTCTACCTCTCTGTCCGGTGGTAACCCTGGCAATTCTTCCGGAAACACACTAGGAAAATCACATACTGTCCGGATGTCCTGAGGTCTAACCTCACTCATGTTAGGGTTCATCACATACGCTAAGTATGCTTCACACCCTAACTCAACTAATTTCTTGGCCTCTAACACTGAAACCACATTGGATAAGAACTTCACATTCTCACCCACAACAACAATCTCATAATCATCTGTGAGCTTCAAAGAAATCCGCTTAGTTTCAAAATCTATCCTAGCTCTATGTTCCGTGAGCCAATCCATACCCAGAATCACATCAAAACCATAGAAGGGAAGTTCCATCATATCCACTGGAAACAAATGCCCCTGAACCATCAACGGACACCTTCGGTACATCTTCCTAACCACTACCGTGTCCCCAAAGGAACTAGTAACACTAACTCCTACCTTTAACAACTCACAAGGCAAATTCAAAGACTGTGCATGCTCACTCAATATGTAGGAATGTGTAGACCCAGAGTCAACCAAAGAAAGCAAACCCAAAGACTGTATCAAGAAATTACCTGCGATCACATCGGTGTCATGCTGCTCCCCGCACTGAGCGTAAACCCTAGCCTGTCCTCCGCCCTCCGGCTGGACTGCGACTACATGTGCTAAGTTCCTCTGACCATCGTTCCTCGGCTGGAAATTACCTCTACCGCGCCCGCGGCCTCTCTGAAAGTCATTGGCTCTAGTAGGAGTCTGAGCTGGTGCCTGTCCCACCTGATGTGGACAGTCACGCCTAATGTGGTCTCTAGCACCACAACTCCAACAAGAGTGATAATTTCCCCAACACTCACCGGTGTGGTTCCTCCCGCAGGAAGCACATGTGGGCAACTTCCCACCAGCTCTCTGGCCCTGGTGGCCCCTACCGTGGTTACTGCCACCACGCCTATGATCAAACTGATGCCGGTTGTCCCGATGCCTCTTGGCATCTCCTCTATCAAAGTTGCCGGACCTCTTACCTGAACTAGATCCGCCTGACCGCCTGGTCAAACTCAAACTGTGCTCCAAGTCCTTGGCCCTCGAGACCAAGACATCAAAATCAAAGTAACCAGAAGCTAGAGTATAAGTCTTGATCTCCTCATTCAGCCCATATCGGAAGCGGTTACAACGCTCCACCTCAGTAGGTACAAGTTCAGGTGCATACTGACTCAGCCTGACAAATCGAATCTCGTAATCAGTCACAGACATACTCCCCTGAGACAATGCCATAAACTCTCTCTTCCTCTCATCGAGGTATCGCGGACCCAAATACTTCTTCCGGAAAGCTGTCTCAAAGAACTCCCAATTGATCTCGGCCTCATCCATCCCCGAAGTAACGGTGACCCACCAGGTGTAGGCATCACCCTGAAGCAAGGACTCAACACAGCCCAACTTACGATCACCAGTACACCCCATCTGAGCAAGGATACGGACGGTCTTCTCTAACCACATCTCTGACCTCTCCGGAGTAGCACCTCTAAACTCTTCGGCCCCAAGGCCCCGAAGTCTCTCTAATGGCAACCCGGTGCCCTCACCCTGATGATGAGCTGCCTGACCTCCAGCTACTGCAGCCTGGAATGCCCCGGCTA
The DNA here is from genome assembly GCA_958450335.1 of Hibiscus tridactylites. NCBI lineage: Eukaryota > Viridiplantae > Streptophyta > Magnoliopsida > Malvales > Malvaceae > Hibiscus > Hibiscus tridactylites. The sequence continues at coordinate 61,072,421 of OY288282.1, forward strand.
TTGCCTGAACCAACGGAGCTAAGTCAATTCCGGCCGGTCCTTGGCCACCCTGGCCACCTTGGCCTCCTTGTGGTCCCATTCCTTCGGGCCCGGCCTCGCCTCCCACTCCCGGTGGAGGAGGTGGTGGTGGTGGAGGTGGTGGAGGAGCTCCAACTCCAACCACTGGCTCTCCCACTTGAGCCTCAACTCTCACAACTGGCTCAACTCTCGGAGCCTCTGCCCGTGGTTCCGGTCGAACCATCCTAGGCCTCCCACGTGGTCTCATGGTTCAACTAGCAAGGTATAAACTACAACAAGAAACAAATAGGATTACGTTAGCCAAAGCAAGTGTCCAATAGTGCTCAAGTATTCCTCTTTCAAAAATCCTTTTTAAATTAAGTAGTAGTAGCAATGGGCACACACTCACACGAGACACGACCATTCATGCATTCATAACATCATACGATCAATCAATCATCAAGGATTCATGGCAAATCATGCATCGAACAACACAAGCATTTAACACATTAATCTTACCTCACTTACCTGCCCGAGGTCTCGGTAACCTCAGGCTCTGATACCAACAAATGTAACCCCCTCGTCCCGGTCTGGCCGGATGACCGGTCCGAGTGAGCTACACGGGGAAAACCGAGTGAAAACTCCCTAAGGAACTCTCCCTCGGTTAGCAACCCTATTTTTTTTTTCATTTTAATATTGTCTAGATGAGAATTACATCCTAAGTGATCATACAGCGGAACGAAATTTATGAAGAAATCAATCGAACCCAAACTAGCACTTAAAAGCCCATTTTTTAATGTTAAACTGCAGGCGGTATCGATACCCTTAAGAGGGGTATCGATACCCCTGTGACTAGGTCAACAAGGTTTGGTCAACCTGAGGAGACAGTATCGATACCCCAAATGAGGGTATCGATACCCTCCCCTAAAGTTGACTTCCCACGGTCAAAGCCAAGACAACGGTATCGATACCCTTGAGAGGAGTATCGATACCAAAATCGACAGTAGCACCAGTGGCCAAAAAGGTATCGATACCCCCCCTCGAGTATCGATACACGAAGCCTAAAACCACAGGGTAGTATCGATACCAGATCAACGGTATCGATACCCCAGCTACGAAACTGCAGGTTTGAGCTGATTTAGAGCACAAGGAGGCCCCTAAATCCCTCTAACCCTTCAACCAACACACTATCATCAATCCCTAAGGCAAGCCAACCATAAAGCATGCATATTTAAGTCAAGGGAGTCAATCAAACATGGATTTAAGCAATCATACATAGCATTCAATTTAATGAGCGATATAGGCATTAATAAGCATACTTGAAGGCTCAAATGGTCTTAAAAGCACAAGTCAAACTCAAGAGGTTTGCATCCATACATAAGGCAACCTAAACACCCTAAAGCATGCCATCATACACATCAACCATCATCAAGGCATTACATGCATACGATCCATAATCAAACCAAAATCAACATCCATCAAATGAGTCACACATGCTCATACAAAGACACTTGCCACATTGCTAGCTATTACAAAATCGGTAACCATACTTGAGCTACAAACTTGGATGCCCTTCTTGCCTTGCCTCGAGCTAACACCACGCTAATGATCTGCATTGTTGAACATTGAGAGCGTAAGCTATAAGCTTAGTGAGGGTGCTCTAAAACGAAAAACAACAACAATGCAGGGCTCAAGCATGTAATCCTAAACTCCTACATATCAAGCATTGCACATAACCAAGTAGACTTAGCTAGTCTTTCGAGTGGCAAATATGGTCTCTCAATCCTAGCAAGATTAAGCATCATTATATCATCATGCAATACCATATATCAAAACCACATATCACCATCATATATCACATTACTTAAACAAGTTTAATTGGCCACTTTAATTACCCCGATTGTGCGGATTAAAACCTTGACAACACTTTACCTCGGTGGGATTCCACTCATCACCGGACCTTGCATGTGCGGGATTCCACTCATCGCCACATGCCCTACGGATGGGATTCCACTCATCATCCCGTAGAAATATAATAAGCTTCCGGTGGAATGCTACATCACCGTACTCCTCCTTGATGACTTAACGCCATCAAGGCCACGTACGTTTTGACTCAATTTGTGTGCACACTATCCTAATGATCGATCATTTACAACCGGTAATTTTTAGTGCCAATTATTATAACCACAACATGTATCACCAACCACATATCATCAACACATTCATGCTCAACACATATATCCGCATCATGATATACATATACATGCACCATCTAATCACAAGCATTTGAGCATAGCCATCAAGCACATAGCATTCAAGGAAATTAGACTAAGTTAACTACTTGGATTAAAAGGAAGTGGCCTACCAAGCACACTTGCACACACACACTACTCATGCTCGAACCAACTTTAAAACAAGTTTAGACCACTCACCGCCCTTCCTTAGCAAATCGAACAATCCTCCTACGCACCCGGATTTGGTCCCAAAGCTCCTTCAACGTTTCCCCTTGCTTCTAGCCAAACAAAATACATTCATCACTTCCCAAATCAATGCTAACTCAATTATCAATCCACATCGCAAAACACAACTCAATTTCCACAAATTTCAAATCACATAGTATCCCAAAACCCAAATTTTCGGACTCCCACAACCAAGGGCTGAAATACCCAATTTCAAGCATCCAAAAGACTTCCAAAACATCCCAAATCACCCTCCTAACATAACTAGACCATCAGCCCTTCAACTCCCACACAAATCCTCTCAAAAACCCAATTTTTCAAACCCTAAAATTGGCCCTAAAGACCCCCCCTACGAAAATTCATCCAAAATTGACCAAATTCATATATGTTGTATACTTTAGCATGATTAACAAAAACCCCAACACAATTTCTTAAGACCAATTGAAAAACCCCATTAAAACCCAATTTTCATCATAAACCCTAATTTTTCAAAACCCACATTTTTGAAATTTAAGACAATAAGCAAGTAGAGGATGGAGAGGAGGTTAAGAAAATACAATTACCTCTTAAAATGGTGTGGAAATCGGGTGCTAAAATTGATGGAATAGTAATTCCAAGCTTGGGAGGTTTTAGAAATGGTGGGGGTTTTCAAAATGGGAAAAGGAGGAAGAATGGGGGAGGAAGATAACTTTACCATAAAGTGGTCTTCCTTTTTTTTAAAACTTGGGTAAATAGCCCCATAGGTCCTTCCCAACTTAATAAAATTCATTTAGACCATTATTTGAAATTGAATTGCTTTAATTTAGTTTTATTTAACTCGAACTAATACCCGACTAACTCCTAGGCCCGGAACACGGGTGTTACAAGGGTAGTTCTTGTAAACTTCTGTATGATCATTGAACATTTGCACTTAATCTGTTATGTGCTCATATGATATGATGTTAAGTACTTATGTATGTTTATCTGCACTTATTGGAACACACTAGACGCCAAACTCTCTGTTTCCTACCTCGTATGTTACCAGCTTATATAATATCCGTCTAATTCTCAAGGTCTGATTAAAGAACAAATACCATTATTCTTGAGTATGATGAAACCTCGAAATAGTAGAACAGAAATAGAGGTCTATCTCTGCTTGAAACATCATGAAAATGTTATGCCTACCATATATCTGCATGAGCTTATAGCATCTTCTGGTAGTTTTGTATTACTGAGCTTTCCCAAGCTCATGTTGTTTTTACCATCTCAGGATAAAGGATCAGACAAGTTGCACCTATCAACGTCGGTATGAGAGTTTCTTCGGCTCGTCAGGGAATATGGTATCTGTGTAACTAAGGGGCATGTGTGTCGTGTTTGTATTATACAAATGAGTCTGAAACTTATTTCCGCAACTTGTATCATAATTGTTTTATCGTTTTGAACGATTTCTGAAATTGTATTTTAAATCATATATTTGATTTATGGGTTTAAAGGTTTAACTATATGTTTATTTGAAATCTTATTGTGGGTCGCTCTAATGACCCTAATGTGACTTCCTAGGATCCGTTGTAACGCATAGGCGGGTCGAGGGGGTTACAGAAACTTACAAAATAAGTATCGATGCTTGCAAAAAAAATAAAAAAATAACTGAAAACGTTATCAAGAACTCTAACATTTTCAATTCGAGGACAAATTTCAAAACTTGTCTCTTTTAGCCGCACCCTAGACATGTCGCACGCTAGTCTCACCCCATTTAATTGCTTTTTTTCAAACATAAGTAGAAGCATTTTCACCTAGACAAATCCCAATCCATTGATAAATTAAAGTTAAATTTAAAATATCATATATAATTTTTAAATCTCAGATTTTCTCTTAATAATAAAAATAATTGTCTTACCTAAAAATAAAGTTTTGAGCCCCATTTTCAAGTTTTCTCAAACTATAATTATACAAGTTATAATATAAAGAACAATCCATATTAATTAATCAAGATATCTAGATTAGGAGATCAATATAATCATTATTAATCATATTGCTAATAATTATACATTTATATTTTGAGTTAATTGTACCGCATGTCCCCAAACTATGACACCCATTCTAAATCGGTGTTTAAACTTTTAAACATTCTAATTTCATCCTCAAACTATGATTTTTATTCTAAATTGATCCCAAAACATTTAAGCATTTTAGTTTCACCCTCAAACTATGAATCTATTTCTATATTGGTCCTCAAACTTTTTGAATTATATAATTTCATCCCATAACAGTTTTGCTTTCTTCAAGAGATAAATTAGAAAGCTTTTGTATACATTTAATGGGGTAAGTTTGGGGTGCGGCATGTTTAGGGCGCGGCTAAAGGACGACAAGTTTCGAAACTTGTCCTCAAGCAGAAATTATTATACTTTTTTATAACATTTTCGGTTGGTTTTTTGAGTTTTTTTTTTGCAAGTATCAATACTTAGTTTTTTATATATAAATTTTTATTTTGGCACAAAGTATTGAAACTTACAAAATAAGTATCGGTACTTGCAAAAAATACTAAAAAAACAACTGAAAACATTATCAAGAAAGCTAACATTTTCAATTCGAGGACAAATTTCGAAACTTGTCTCTTTTAGCCGCATCCTAGAAATGTCACACATCAGACTCGCCCCATTTAATTTCTTTTTTTTCAAACATAAGCATAAGAATTTTCACCCACACAAATCCCAATCCATTGATAAATTTAATTTAATTTAAGTATAATGTATAAGTTTTAAATCTCAGATTTTCTCTTAAAAGTAAAAATAATTGTCTTACCTAAAAATAAAGTTTTGAGCCCCATTTTCAAGTTTTTTTCAAACTATAATTATACAAGTGATAATATAAAGAACAATCCATATTAATTAATCGAGATATCTAGATTAGGAGATCAATATAATCATTATTGAACATATTGCTAATAATTAAAATATTTTGTTTTTACCGACAGGAGTTAGTTTAAGTGGTAAGCAATCTGGTATCATTTAATTGAATCTTGAGTTCGAGGCCTTGAGTGACCAAAGTCAGGTGTACGACGCGGATCAATTTGGATTAGTTTGGGTAAAGCCCTAGGGTCTGGGAGGACAACCAAAAAAATTGTTTTTATTTACATTGATTTTGATAATATTTTTTAATAAAGATTATGATCAATTTTTAATTAATTGAATTTAGGAGATTGTTGCACGATTTTACTTTTTTTAATAAAGCATGATTTTACTTTTTGTTTCTTTGTATCTATTGTAGTAGGGATGGTAATGGATCGAGCTTGGATCAGATTGCATACAGTTTAAGTCCAAATTCGATTACATTCGGACTCAGATATTTATTCGGATTCAAATTCGAATTTTTTCAAACGAATTTTGAACGAAATTTTTTGGATCGGACATTTTCGGATCAAATTTGGATTATAATGTCATCCCTAGTGTTGGCTGAGTTGGAGGGATAGATCGGCGAATTTTAGCATATTTCGGGTATATTGGGTTTCAGACCACTAATATGTTTATTTTAATGCAAATCAGTCCATAATTTTGTGTATATAATTTCTTACGTTTTTAATTTATTCCATTTAATTATGTATTTATTCATTCTTCGCCCCTTGTTTGTTGTTTGCATTTAAATTTGTGTGTTTATTATTTATGGTTTTAATTTGTTTCCTATTTTAATTCATCTTTTTAACCTAATATATATTTACTTTATCTTGCAATTTCACGTCATTTACTATTTTTTGGTGAAAATGATATGGTTATATTGATGGGAATCATACACCGTGAATATTATCGTGTGCCTCATTAAAAATCTCCCTAGACTTAAATGCAGGAAAAGAGTAACACGATAGTAAATAAAAAATCTAACACAACTTGAAAAACTCAAATCAATCGAACAAGTTCAAACAATAAAACAAATAAGCTAACTAGAACTACCCATGGAAAGGAAACATCCCTCGGCTAAAAGCAACTACCGCAGCTCATGTGTGGGATACTCAAGTATATGCACATTAAAATCTGAGGCGCATACATAACTAGCAATACGATCCACCACTCGATTCCCATTGTGAAAAACATGCTATAAGCATACCAACTCCATCTTCCTTGCTAAATCCTGGATGTGAATTAGAATTGGCAGATGCTCATGACGACACCGAGATAAGGAAAGATGCCAGACAACATCATGGCTATCCAACTCTGCCTCTAGAACTGAACAAATCCCATTATACTTATAGAAGTCGAGCTTACATTGTCTTGTAGAGTCCCGAACGACCCCTCCACTCGTAGCATTACTCTCCAACGGGTCATGGTTGCCATCCATGTTAATTTTCATCCATCTTGGTTCTGGTCTTTGCCATACACTATTAGTTTTCCCTCCAATGGCGACATTCCTTAATATTACATTTATTTATTTATTTCTTCATTGTATTGATTTCTTTTTTTCATATTTGTGTATATGTGCATATGGTATACGTAGATATATTGCACAGTATTAACTAAAAATCATAGTAATATTATTTAACTTGAATTTTTAATACATTTATATTTTGAGTTAATTGCACTGCTTGTCCCCAAAATATGACACTCGTTCTAAATTGGTCTCTAAACTTTTAAACATTCTAATTTCATCCTCAAACTATGACATTTATTCTAAATTGATCCCGAAACATTTAAGCATTTTAGTTTCACCCTCAAACTATGTATCTATTTCTATATTGGTCCTCAAACTTTTTGAATGATATAATTTCATCCCACAACAGTGTTGCTTTTTTCAAGAGAAAAATTAGATAGCTTTTGTGTACATTTAATCAGGTAGATTTGGGGTGCGGCATGTTTAGGGCGCGGCTAAAGGACGACAAGTTTCGAAACTTGTCCTCAAACAGAAATTAATAGACTTTTTTATAACATTTTCGGTTGTTTTTTTAGTTTTATTGCAAGTATCAATACTTAGTTTTTTATATATAAATTTTTAGTTTGGCACAAAGTATCGAAACTTACAAACTAAGTATCGATACTTGCAAAAAAAAATGAGAAAAAAAAACAACCGAAAACGTTATCAAGAAAGCTAACATTTTCAATTCGAGGACAAATTTCGAAACTTGTCTCTTTTAGCAGCATCCTAGAAATGCCACACGCCAGACTCACCCCATTTAATTTCTTTTTTTCAAACATAAGCAGAAGCATTTTCATCCACACAAATCCCAATCCATTGATAAATTAAATTTAATTCAAAATATCATGTATAGTTTTTTAATCTCAGATTTTCTTTTAAAAGTAAAAATAATTGTCTTATCTAAAAATAAATTTTGAGCCCCATTTTCAAGTTCTTACAAACTATAATTATACAAGTGATAATATAAAGAACAATCCATATTAATTAATCAATATATATGGATTAGGAGATCAATATAATCATTATTGAACATATTGCTAATAATTAAAAGATTTTGTTTTTACTGGCGGGAGTTGGTTTAAGTGGTAAGCAATCTGGTATCGTTTAATTGGATCTCGAGTTCGAGGCCTTGAGTGACCAAAGTCAGGTGTACGACGCGGGTCAATTTGGATTAGTTCGGGTAAAGCCCTAGGATCCGGGAGGACAACCAAAAAATTGTTTTTATTTACATTGATTTTGATAATATTTTTTAATAAAGATTATGATCAATTTTTAATTAATTGGATTTAGGAGATTGTTGCATGATTTTACTTTTTTAATAAAGCATGATTTTAATTTTTTGTTTCTTTGTATCTATTTTAGTAGGGATGGCAATGGATCGAACTTGGATCATATTGTATAAAGTTTAAGTCCGAATTCGATTACATTCGGACTAAGACATTTTTTGGATTCAAATTCGAATTTTGTCAAACAAATTTTGATCGAATATTTTGGATCGGACTTTTTCGGATCAAATTTGGATTATAATGCAAATCAGTCCATAATTTTGTGTATTTAATTTCTTACGTTTTTAATTTATTCCATTTAATTCTTTATTGATTCATTTTCGCCCCTTGTTTGTTGATTGCATTTAAATTTGTGTGTTTATTATTTATGATTTTAATTTGTTACCTATTTTAATTCATATTTTTAGCCTAATATATATATATATATTTACTTTATCTGGCAATTTCACGTCATTTACTATTTTTTGGTGAAAATGATATGGTTATATTGATGGGAATCATACACTGTGAATATTATCGTGTTCCTCATCAAAAACCTCCCTAGACTTAAATGGAGGAAAAGAGTAACACGATAGTAAATAAAAAATCTAACACAACTTGAAAAACTCAAATCAATTGAACAAGTTCAAACAATAAAACAAATAAGCTAACTAGAACTACCCATTGACAGGCAACATCCCTCTGCTAAAAGCAACTCTCGCAGCTTATATGTGGGATACTCAAGTATATGCATATTAAAACCCTAGGCGCATACATAACTAGCAATACGATCCTCCACTTGATTCACATTGTGACAAGCATGCTAAAAGCATACAAACTCCATCTTCCTTGCTAAATCCTGGATGTGAATTAGAATTGGCAGATGCTCATGACGACGCCAAGGTAAGGAAAGAAGCCAGACAACATCATTGCAATCCAACTCTGCCTCTAGAACTGAACAAATCCCATTATACTTATAGAAGACGAGCTTCTGTTGTCTTATAGAGTTTCGAACGACCCCTCCACTCGTAGCATTACTCTCTAACGGGTTATGGTTAGGGGTGATAATGAGACTGACAGGCTCGCGATCTACTCGGGTTTCAGCTCGGTCAAAGCTTGGCTCGAGTGAGCTCGACTCGGGCTCGAGCTCAGCTCGAAACCTTAACAAGCCAAGCTGAGCCTACCCAGGCTCGGCTCGAAAAGCTCATGAACGGGCTCGGAATCTACATATGCACTAAAATAAATTATGTGTTTGTATTTTCTTTATTTATTTGGTTGTTGTTTGATTTTGTATTTTCTTTAATTATGCGTTTGTGTTATAAGAATATTTATTGATTATTTAGATTAATCTAATTTTTGGCACTTTTTCCCTTTTCCGGTCATTGAATCTCGTTTTAGTGTTGGTTATGAAATGGATTTTTAATGAATCTTTTATAAAAAAAAAACTATAGCAAAATTTTTCATTTCGAGCCGAGTCGAGCCTGACGAGGTTCGAGCCCGAGCCGAGCCCAATAGTATTGTTTTTTATCCAAGCTCGAGCCTAAAATTCCGAGCTCGGCGAGCCTTGAGCCTGAACCGAGCCCAATTACACAATTTCCAAGCCGAGCAGAGCCTGACCAGGCTCGGGATCGGGCTCAGCTCGACTCGTTATCACCCCTAGTCATGGTTGCCATCCGTGTTAATTTTCATCCATATCGGTTCCGGTCTTTGCCATACACTATTAGTATTCCCTTCTAAGGTGGCATTCATTTATATTTACATTTATTTATTTTTTTTCATTTTATTTATTTCTTTTTTTCATATTTATGTATTTGTGCATGTGGTATACGTAGATATATTGGACTATATTAACTAAAAAATCATAGTAAATATTATTCTTATTATTATTTAACTTGAATTTTTAATAAATTTATAATTTTAGTTAATTGTGTCGCACGTCCCCATGACACTTATTCTAAATTGGTCCCTAAACTTTTAAACATTCTAATTGCATCCTCATACTATGACCTTTATTCTAAATTGATCCTAAAACATTTAAGCATTTTAGTTTCACCCTCAAACTTTTTGAGTGATCTAATTTCATCCCAAATTATCAATATATGTTAATAATATTTTATGTTAATGAAATCGTTATAAAAGTCGTTAATTGTCACGAAACATCGATGTGTATTATGTAATAATATGATGTGATATAAACAATAACTTGTAGATGAAATTGAAATATTCAAGAATTTTGGGGGCCTATTTAGAATGAGGGTCATAGTTTGGGAATGAAAATGGAACATTCAAAAGTTTAGGGACTAATTTAGAATGAGGGTCATAGTTTGAGGATGAAATTGGAACATTTTAAAGTTTAGGGACCAAATTAAAACGATGATCATTGTTTGGGGATGTGTAGTGTGATTAACTCTTATATTTTTATTATCACTTTTAATACTCCCTCTGTCCCACTAAAACTATCACATGTTGACAATTTTTGGGTCAAACTTTCTAAAACTTTGACCTCTTATAATTAAAAATTTATTGTTGATAAAAATATATAAAATATATTTTAAAAACCTTAAATCTAGTAGTTTTAAAATTTAAATTTATCAAGTTTAATTAATTAAAAGTTTTAAATAAATTATAGTCAAAGTTGAAAAAAATTGACCAGAAAAATGTCAACATGTGACAGTTTTAGTGGGACGAAGGGAGTGTGATTTTTTTTTCAAAAATCCCAAATCTAATCATAATCCTACCTAGATGAGAAGGGAAGGAGGGACTCTAGGCAAGGAAAGGAAGTGCTCCGAGTGTGTTTAGAACCTATGACCTAATGGTATATGAGAGAACAAATATGAGCAGCTTGGCCAACAGGCCAAATGTGCTTGCTCTTTTAATATTAATATATATAAGTTAATTTTGTTTTTACCACTATTTCGAGTTACCTAATATATATTTATGTTTCTTTTAATGCATTTAGGTTATTTTTTTTAGTTTATATATGTTGTTTTATTGTTTTAACGTAAATATTATAAATTATAATTTGTTTTAAAGAATTAAAAGTCATAAATGTTTTAATTCGAACTCATATATGGATCAAACTCTGATTGTATTTTGATTTGACATGGAATTGGATCGGATTCGGATCGGGTCATGACAATATCCAAATCTGATATTTCCCATAATAGGACTCGGACCCTTTTTTTCAAATTCGATTTTTTCCAATCAGATTTGGATCAGATATTTTCCTTTCGGATTTGGTGGGATTCGAATCAGATTTGGATTAAAATGTAATCCTTATATAGTATATTATTATATGGTAATACTCTATAAGCACACTTTAAAACATTGTCACATGCCTTTCTTATCTTTTATTTTTATTATATATAAAATAAGGACACATGACATCATTTTAGTCGTGCTTGTGGAGTTAAAAATTTACACCATCGATTAATTAAAGAAGTAATAATTTTATACTAAGGATAAAGAGGTAATTATTTGATACACTAGTGGTGGAAGCTTTTAGTTTCCACAAGTGCCTTAATTTTAGGGTTTAGGGACTTAGTTTATGGTGTTGGGTTTAGGGGTTTATATTTAGTAGTGTAGAATTTAGTGACTATGAATAGAATTTAGGGTTTATAGGTTAAAACATATACCCTCAACATATTACTCTGAACCTAAACCGTAAGCTTAAAACCCTAAATTCTAACCATGAACATAACCCTTGAGAATAATCATTGTTCCTAAATTCTAAACCGTTACACCTAAACCCTTAAACCCTAAAACTGGGGCACTTATCGCTAGTATATTGGATATAAATCCAAGGAAAAAAGGTATAGTCACAGTGTCACACATTTAGACTACCCTTATAACATTGAGATAACAACCTAAGAATAATGGGATTTATGTTGTTTGATGTAGCAAATACTATAATTAATTGTTAAATATAAAAAATATATTATTTACATAATTTTGATGAACTAGCTTAAGAATAATGGGATTTATGTTGTTTGATATATCAACTTTTCCCCGCTTATCCTTGAAAGTTTCGGCGCTTATATTATCATAATATGGATCCTAATGAAATTTAAATTCTAAATATTTTTCCAGCTTATTTTATTAAAATAGAAACCCCAGTGAACTTAGAATTTACACATTTCTTACGTTACAAGTTTCATTTTTTTTAGTTTACCGTTTCTCCTATAAATTAAAACAGGAAGCTTTTAGGTCATAACCCACACTCACTACTATATACCTAAATCCTCTGAAAATCCACTAATGGCTTTGGTGTTTTGCGATTGCTGTAAAAGTTTCTCCGACCAAAAATTTTCAAAAGCATCCATGTGGAGTTCCAAGAATTCTGGAATTTTGTACGCTTCAACTTCTGCTTCATGTGGCTGTAAATCCAAGATCGGAAAGATGGCGCATGAACTTCATTGTCCATTGTGTACGAAAATGACGAAAAACAGTGTTTCTATTTTAGTTCCTCCGATCACTGCACCAATTAAATGGTGTTTTTGGAAGAAGCCGCTACCATGGTGTATAAAACTAAATACGAATGGGTCTGTAATTCCCGGAAGTTCAGCATTATGAGTGTAACACCCAGGTTTAGGGGTCGGAAGTTGAGTGTGAGAATCGGGTTCGAGTCGTGGGCTCGTTTTAAACTAGAATGGCTTTGCTTTAAAAATTAGAAAAAAGGGGGCTTCAATTTTACTAATGGCAAAAGTGTAATTTTTAAAAGGGTAAACTATACTAATGACCACCAAACTATAGGGTTGGTGTCGATTTGACCACTATATTTTTAATTGTGTCAAATATACTACTTAACTATTTAAATGGTTCCAATTAAGCCACTCGCCGTTAAAAAACGAAAAAGTTGACGGAACTGTTAAAAAATTGGTATAATTACACATTCGGTCCTTTATATTTACATAATATATCAATTTAGTCCTAATTTTAATCTAATAAAATAAATTAATTATTCAATAAGATGGTGACACGTGTCCCCACCTTATTGGAAGTCTTTAATTATTTTTATTTAGTTAATTTTCCACCTCCAATCAGGTGGTGACACGTGTCACCCAATTGGAGGTGGAAAAATGAGAGGAACAAAATCCCCCCATAAAGGATCAAACCTGTGAGCTTGGAGCAACCAAGGTGTGCTTGCCACTGAACCAAGCAAGCTTTTGTGCTATAGGGTACAACATTTAATATATGTGTTTAATGATTGTTAATGCCCATAAAAATGAAAGAAAAGAAAATGCACTTGGGTGGAATTGAACCAGGGACCTTTGGATGCAAAACACATATGCTTACCATTGCACCAAGTGTATACTTTGTAATATGTTGTACAACATTTAATATATGTCTTATATAATTTTAAATGCTTGGAAAAAGGAAGGTAATGTAATTTTAAGAAACTCGAACATAATATTCTTATGATGCATAAAAACATTTAAACCAATTAAATAAATCTAATAACTAAATTAAAGTTAAGAATATTTTGTATATATTTTAAATTATAGTTAGTGCACGATTTAAAATAAAAAATTTAATATTATTTTTTAATTTTTTAATAGAAAAATCATTTTAAAATTTTTATATTTTAATCTAAATTTAATATATTTTTTAGTTCCAGATTTATTTTTATAATTTCACGTATATAATAATTTTTAACTTAATTAATAATTTTAATATTTATTAAAAATTAATTAAATTATTATATATATAATTATATTAAAAAAATTAAAAATTATATTAAATTCATTTAGCGAATTCAAACTCACAAACATAATTTAATATTCTTAACTTTAATATAGTTATTAGATTTATTTGATTGGTTTAGATGTTTTTATGCATCATAAGAATATTATGTTCGAGTTTCTTAAAATTACATTTCCTTCCTTTTTCCAAACATTAAAAATTATATAAGACATATATTAAATGTTGTATAACAGATCACATAGTATACACTTGGTGCAGTGGCAAGCACATGTGCTTTGCATCCCAAGGTCCCTGGTTCAATTCCATTGAAGTGCATTTTGTTTTCTTTCATTTTTCTGGGCATTAACAATCATTAAACACATATAATAAATGTTGTACCCTATAGCAATTCAGTGGCAAACACACACCTTGGTTGCTCCAAGGTCACAGGTTTGATCCTTGATTGGTGGATTTTGTTCCTCTCATTTTTCCACCTCCAATTGCGTGACACGTGTCACCACCTGATTGGAGGTGGAAAATTAATTAAATAAAAATAATTAAAGACTTCCAATAAGGTGGTGAAACGTGTCACCATCTTATTGAATAATTAATTTATTTTATTAGATTAAAATTAGGACTAAATTGATATATTGTATAAATATAAAAGACCAAATGTGTAATTATACCAATTTTTTTAACAGTTCCGTCAACTTTTTCGTTTTTTTTAACGGCGAGTGGCTTAATTAGAACCATTTAAATAGTTAAGTGGTATATTTGACACAATTAAAATTACAGTGGTCAAATCGACACCAACCTTATAGTTTGGTGGTCATTAGTATAGTTTACCCTTTTTAAAATAAGGGCAAAAAGGTGCTTTTCAAAATAAAGGAAAAAAGATGGTGAAAAGGGGGCTTTTATTTTAAAGTGCTCATCTTCTTCCTTGGTTCTTTTTTTCACGACATTGAACCCCCAAACCCCCCAAGTTACTATTCCATCAAATTTCTTCACCATTTCAAGTGCTTTCAACAAGGTAAGATTATTTTCAACTTCTCCTCTGTATTCCGAACGTTTCTATGGTTTTATTTTCACATAAACACCATTGTTGAAGTTTTTAAGTTTTTAAAAGTTTAAGAAAAAGGTTGGAGCTTTAATGGGATTTCATGTAGCTTTTGATTTGCCAAGTTTATTTATGTTTTAATCTTGCCCTTAGATGTATTGCATTTCAAAATGGTGGGGTTTTGAGTAAAATCTCGAAATGGGTTTTTGTGGGTATTTAAAAAGGTTGAAAATATGGGTTTTTGTGGGTATTTTAAAAGGTTGAAAATATGGGTTTTTGGGTAGTTTGGTGTAGGAGAGTGGGGCTGATGATATAGTGATTCTTGAAGGTTGTTTTGAAGGTGTTTAATGGTGTTTTAAGTGTTGGAATCAATGGTTTTCTGATGGGTTGAGTGTGAGTCCGAAAATGGGGATTTTTGTATTAGTTTTGTCTTGGAAATGTACAGAAATGGCTTTGTGGTTGTAGTTTGAGTCGCGACAGTGTTTTGTGGATGATTTGGTTGAATAATATGTTGTTTTTTATTGGTTAGAATCAAGGGAAACCGTTGGAGAAGCTTCGGGCTCGATCTCGAAAAGTGCAGAGGATTGATTCGACTTTTCTCGGTTTGCTTAAGGGAGTTCGGTGAGTGGATTGTTAAAATGGGTTTTAATTGGTTCAAGTGTGTGTGGTTGTGGGTTGGATTGTGCTTGGTAGGCCAATCCAAGGTAGAGATTAAGTAGGTAGCTTAATCTCTTGTTTACTTTATGAGTTTTGCTTAATGTGTTTTGCGTGTAAAATAGTCTATCGCAATGGTAGTGCAAGTATACACGACGCAAGTAGTAAAGTGATACGAAGTATCAGATATCGTCTCCACATGGATTGGGCTAATAGCTTCACCTTAATTCACTGCACGAAAGTAAAGGAAATATATGAGAGTTGTCACGAAAATAATAAAGAAAACGTAATTAAAAGAGTAAAGTTATCAAGATAGAGAGAATGGGCTGGTATTGAATTGCTCAGTAGTGCAGGTATTGCAGAGTTTAGGAAATCCAGTTCTGTCGTCGTCACCCGTCGCGGCAGCACCTGTCGCGGCAGCAGTCTGTTGATTGTCGCGGCAGCAAACACTCAACTTAGTACTTTCAAGTTTTGCAAGAATCCCAGATCTGCCTTGGCCCATCCCTAGGTCCAAGTCTGTCGATGATCACGTCTTGATGATACCTCCCGGCGTGAATCGAAGGATGAACACCGATGTGTATGAATTCTTCTTTAGCCACTTAACCTTGCCTTATCCCTAGGCACGAGATAGTTCAACTATAAACTAGAGAACTTGCTCTTATTTCTTTCGTATACTTAACTCTCCCGATGCTAAGTAAATAGATAACCTCACAATGCTCTCCCGATGCTCTTGCAAGATATTAATAACCAAAATAAGAGAACTTGAAGTTTATTTTATTGAACTGAAAATTCCTAAAACAAAACAACCCTTGCAACTACTTTACAAATCAACCCGTAGCCCTAGGGGAATTTAGAACATGTCGAAGGCAGGAAAACGGCTAGGGTTTTTGGTTATCGGTTATGGGGGGTGAGAGATTCCCTAAGTTAAAATACATGCCCTTATATAAGCTTTGGGCTCAAGTTATCTAAATTAGCAAGAATACAACTTTAATTGAAAGTATGATTCTAATAAAGACTAAATCTCCAAGGAATCTACTTTCCAGCCATCATCTTCTTGCTTGGGATTTTCCCGCCTTGAACTTTGGGCTTGACATATCTTTTGATCTGGGGCTTGGAAAAATATGAGGTTTTCACACGACAGATGGGCTGAATTTTCTCTATCTGTCGAGGTCCACTTTGCTTTTTCTCCACAAAAACTGCTGTCGTCCTCTGCTGTCACGGTAGCACCATGGCAGCATCGTCCTCTTTGTCTGCTTGTCCAGTTCAGCTCTTCTGCTTCTCTGCCCAGCGCCTGCCTTCTCCGTCTGCTACGGCGGCAACCTGCAAAAACAGCCATTCTTAGTAGAATCTGTGCCTTTAATATATTTGTGATGTTTTGCTGTAAACTAACCTAAATGCAATGAATAATGCTTGAATGCAGCAGAAATATGGGTTAAAAAGGGTGTAAATAATAGAACTTTTACACACTCAACACACCCCCAAACTCAAGTTTTTGCTTGCCCTCAAGCAACTAAGACCTAAAAGAAAAATGAAATATTTTTGTTTTGGCTTTCAAACAGTGAACTTTCCCTTACCCGCCGTTCGTTCCCTGTGATGGCAGCAACCTATCGGATAATTTAGGATCTGTCTGAAATCTCACTATAGTCTTCGTGCAGTGTGTGCATGCTTGTGAACAGTTATATGCCAAGACTCTCTTAGTTTCACTAGAATATTCAACTCTTAACTCGAATTTTTATGCCAAAGTTTATCTTTTTGAAGGCACATTTTCATGCTTCTTTGATTTTTTTGTTTTGACTCGATTTCTCTAAAGTTTTACTAGAGCCAGTTTTAGGCACCTCTAGTTAACTTCCTAGAGCCAGTTTCGGGCACCTCTAGGATTGTTGAGTCTCTTTTGCTAAACTTCTTTCCTAGAGCCAGTGTTAGGCACCTCTAGGGGCTATTCAAGTGCTAAGCTTCCTATTCTAGTTTGGCTAAAAGAAGTCTAAGCAGTATAACAGTCACAATGGTGTTTAAGTTTTCAGAACTATAGAAAGGCTCTAAACATCTCCTTAAAACTATCCTAAAGTTACTGCCACGACAGAGCTGTCACGACAGGCAAGTTCAATTCACAGTTTTCAGCCAAAATTTTCAATATTTTCATATTTTTTTTTGCAAAAATAAACTAAGTAAAAGACACAAATTTTAACTAAGATGTACTCCATAAATATGGAGGGTTGCCACCCCCAAACTCGAGGGTTGCATTGCCCTCAATGCAAATGACAAAATAAAAATGAAAACATATGAAGGCAGTACATCACAAAATATATAAATGGCAGGCAGCAATGAGAAAATAAGAAACAAATTTTAAGCACTGTCTTCACTGCTGCTGTTGAGGCGGATTTGGCGGCGGATTCTGGCTCTTGGGGCGGGCTGGGGTGGTTGATGTACAACCTGAATATCAGAGTTGCTGCCGCTGCTGTCACTGCTGCTGCTGGCCCTTGGCAGAGTTTTCTTATCTGCCATTCTTTTCTGCCTCTTCACCGGTGTAAATTCTTTTGACAGGTTCCTCTGAATAGAGGGTTCAGCGTCGCTGTCTGCCCAGGCGGAGGAGGAAGAGAACCCAGCAACAAAGGCAGCAAGGTCATCCGAGGTCACTGGTCGCTTTGTTCCTCGAGCGGATGTTTCGGCATGGGTGCTGCCGGCTGCCGTCGGGGCAGGTGATGGTATGGAGGCGGCAGATGGTGTTTGTGGGGTTGCAGCATGTGTAGGTGTGTGGACAGGGGTGAGGACAGTGAAGTAGTAGGCAGGGAAGGTGGGGAAAACAACATCAGGGAAATTTAAAGTAGTTTGAATAAAATTTACCGTGGATGCGGCAAAGTCCTTGATGAATGTCATGAGGCCCAATTGTCTGTCCTCCATCCTTTGAATGGCAGCTAGGATCTGATTGGAGGGGTCTGTCGGAGTAGCTGCTGCGGCAACAGGTTCATGATTTGGCTGCTCTGATGATTCAGCTGGGGCGGCAGTGGGGTTGAAAGATGAGAGAGGGGTTGCCACTGTCAGCTCCATGAGGCTGATGATATTCTTTTCTGTCCAACCCCGTCCTTTCACTATGCAATCGGTGTCGGCTTCCAGCACATTATGACCGCGGCATAGGGACGTGATGAGGTAGGGGAGGAAAAGGAGGCCCGACGGTCGATGTGCACTTTCCAAAATACTCTCTCGCATATAACTTCCCACATTAATGGGTCGTTCATTTAAAATAGAGTGTATTAAGACTAACCTCTGCTGGTCAATGGTGGTATGATGCGACGACAGCAGGATCCTCTTTTTGCTGAAGGCATTCCACAGTTTTGCCTCCGGCAGCAGTTGCCCCCTCTTCACTGTGTGAGGATTTTTTCGGCTTGTATTCCATTCGGTCCCATCTTCCGTCAGTTCTGCCATGACAACGTCATAGGCAGCACCATCCAAGGTGTCGAGGAACTGCTGGTGTGCATCGTCATTGGGGTCTAAGTAGAGGCCATATAAAGAGTTGATGCGCTCGGCTGTGAACGGCACCTCTTTCCCTCTGACAGTCACTGCTGTCGCCGTTTTGCTGCTGATGGCAGCATAAAATTCTCTCACCAGCATTTCGTTCATCTCCTCTGGTTGTTCCGCAAATGATTGCCATAATAGAGCTCTAATCTTCCTGGCGATGAAAGGCTTGAGGCCCAGATTCTTTGCCTTTGGAGTATAAATGAAGCCTCGTTCTTCCCACAGATCTCTGGTTGCAAAGGACTGTGGGGGAGTTGCTCCCGGTGAGGAAGTAGAGGCAGCATTGCGGCGGGTTTTTCTAGAAGACATGTTAGTGCAAGGGTTGTGAAAAGTAAATGAAAGCAAATGAAAACTAAGGGGGGGGGAGCAAGTAAGAAAGGCAGAAGTGAGTGAAAATGATGGGGCGAATGTTTTATAGAAGAGGAATTGCTGCCCCGTTGAAACTGTAACGGCAGGCGCGAATAACGGGACGGCTGTCGAGCTTTAGCGTGTCTGACGCGTCTGACACGCGTTTCCGCGTCTGTTACGCGTCTGTCACACGTTTTCGCGTCTGTCGTGACAGCATGGTGACAGTCTATCTTTTCCATGTCTACCGCGGCAGCTGGAACGACAGGCTTCAATATTGGGCTTTGTTGGGTTGATGGATGGATGGTGGGCTGGGTTCACTTCTCATGTTCTTCTTGACTCCTTTATTTCCTAAAAACAGTAAACATAAAAACATTATTCGAATAAAATAAACCTTATTTCCTAATAAATAATAAATAATAATAATAAAATAAATAATTAAAATTTAGGTTAAATTAGGGCTGCCAGGTGGGGCATCTCCTAAGGTAACCACTTCCTGCATTCCTGGGGCTTCAGTCCCCTGATAATGCTTGAGGCGCTGTCCATTGACTTTGAATTGGTGCCCGTCTTTTAATGATCGGATTGTGATGGCACCATGGGGAAAAACTTGTATGACTTGGAATGGGCCAGACCATCTAGATTTCAGTTTTCCTGGGAAAAGTTTCAATCTAGAATTGAACAGCAATACAAGCTGCCCTGGGCAGAACTGTCGTGGCAGCAACTTCCTGTCATGCCACTTCTTAGTTTTCTCCTTATAAATTATTGCATTGTCGTAGGCCATTGTCCGGATTTCTTCAATTTCGTTCAGATCTAACAGCCTTTTCTATCTTGCCTTGTCCAAGTCCATATTTACTGCCTTGATTGCCCAGTATGCTCTGTGTTCTATCTCGACAGGCAGATGGCATGTTTTCCCATAAATCAATCGGTATGGAGACATGCCCAATGGAGTCTTAAAAGCTGTCCTATATGCCCATAATGCAGCATTGAGGAGTAAAGACCAATCTTTCCTAGTTGGCTTAACCATCTTCTCAAGAATGTTCTTAACTTCCATATTAGATATTTCAGATTGTCCATTGGTCTGTGGGTGATATGTTTTCGCGATCCGATGTTTGACACCATATTTCTTCAAGGCGGCAGCAATAACCCTATTGTCAAAATGTCTCCCTTCATCACTGATAATCGCCTTAGGGATGCCAAACCTAGAAAAAATGTTTTTGGGTAGAAACTTTTGGACTGTCTTGGCATCATTCTTTTGAGTGGCGATAGCTTCAACCCACTTAGAGACATAATCCACTGCTAGGAGGATGTATAGATTCCCACATGAAGATGGAAAAGGTCCCATAAAATCAATCCCCCAAACGTCTAAGATTTCGACTTCTAGAATGTTCTGCAGCAGCATCTCGTTTCTCCTTGAGATGTTTCCTGTCCTTTGGCCCCTGTCACAGCTCTTGTAGAAGATTTGTGCATCTTTATACAGTGACGGCCAGTAGAATCCTGACTGCAGCACCTTGGCAGCAGTTTTGTTACCTTCTAAGTGACCTCCATACTGTGAAGCATGGCAGTGATGAAGAATGTCTTCTTGCTCTTCTTGTGGTACACACCTCCTTATAACCTGATCTTCACAAATTTTGAAAAGAAGAGGTTCGTCCCAATAATAATGCTTAACATCATTTTGGAACCTCTTCCTGGCTTGATAATTAAGATCAGAAGGAATTATTCCGCTAACTAAGAAATTAACGAAATCAGCATACCAGGGGAGTTCAGAAGACTTACCTGCCGCCATGGTTGTCGCGGCAGTGATTGCGGCAACAAAGAGCTGCTCGTCTGGGAAGGTCTCCAGTATGTTTGTCTCATCTGTTGGTAGACTTTGTCCCTTCTCCAACCTTGACAAGTGATCTGCCACCTGATTTTCTGTCCCTTTTTTGTCCTTGATTTCAAGGTCGAATTCTTGCAATAGCAGGATCCACCTTATCAATCGAGGCTTTGCATCCTTTTTCGCGAACAAATACTTTAGGGCAGAATGGTCTGCGTGCACTATTACCTTCGTCCCAAGTATGTAAGAACGAAACTTGTCAATGGAGAACACCACAGCTAGTAACTCCTTTTCTGTGGTGGTGTAGTTCACTTGGGCGTCATTCAGTGTCTTGCTGGCATAATATATGACATGAAATAGCTTGTCTCTCCGCTGCCCAAGTGCTGCCCCGACAGCATAGTCACTAGCATCACACATAATCTCAAATGGATGTGTCCAGTCTGGTGGCTGTACTATTGGGGTTGTTACCAGTTTTTCCTTCAGAACCTTGAATGCTTCAGTACATTCATCATTAAAGTCAAAGGGTCGGTTCTGCTCCAAAAGATGGCATAGGGGTTTGGTGATTTTTGAGAAATTTGCAATGAATCTCCTATAAAAACCAGCATGTCCCAGGAAACTTCGAATACCCTTGACTGTGGTCGGCGGCGGCAGCTTCTCGATCACTTCTATTTTGGCCCTGTCGACTTCTATCCCACGGCAGCTAATCTTATGGCCAAGGACTATCCCTTCATCCACCATAAAGTGGCATTTTTCCCAATTTAAAACTAGATTTGCTTTTTCACATCTTTCAAGTACCTTTTGTAGATTGCCTAGGCAGCTCTCAAAATCGTCCCCAAAGACTGAAAAATCATCCATAAATATTTCAAGGAAGTCCTCCACCATATCAGAGAATATGGCCATCATGAACCTTTGAAAGGTGGCGGGTGCATTGCATAATCCAAACGGCATCCTCCTAAAAGCATATGTTCCGTAGGGGCATGTGAAGGTCGTCTTTTTTTTATCTTCCAGTGCGATAACTATTTGATTATAACCTGAATAACCATCAAGAAAAAATAGTAAGGTTTACCCGCTAATCTATCAAGCATTTGATCAATAAAGGGTAAAGGAAAGCGGTCCTTTCGGGTAGCTTTGTTAAGCTTCCGATAGTCCATACAAACCCTCCAACCGGTCACAGTCCTGGTTGGGATTAATTCATTGTTTTCGTAAATAATACCAGCATCTAAACATTTGATTATCACTTTACGAACCACCTCTTTCATCGCATGGTTTAACCGCCTTTGGGCATCTATAGTCGGCTTATGATCTTCTTCTAAAAGGATTTTGTGCATGCATAACGCCGGACTAATGCCTTGAATATCGGCTATCGTCCATCCAATTGCCTTTTTGTGCTGCCGCAGCATGCCTATTAGCTGTTGTTCCTGATCCTGTGGCAGCTTAGAAGAGATGATTACGGGCAACGTATCATTTGAACCAAGAAAAGCATATTTTAGTTGCTCTGGCAGGGGCTTCAGTTCTAAAACAGGGGGTTCAATAGTAGATGGCTTTTGGATTGCATGGTTATCCGAAGTATAATTTAAAGGTTCGAATAACTTACCTGGACGATCGCCTATCCAGTTTACCTCCTCCTGATCTTCAGTATCAGATGTATCGAATTCAAAGGAGTTTTTGTCGTCGGTGCTGTCGTCAGTGCTGTCGTGACAGTCCTGTAGGTGGCTGCCGCCGCAGTGACCAATTTTTATGTGGTGACAGCCCGACCTGATGCAGGGTTGATCAAAGGTAACTTTAGTGATAACCTTACATTCCTCGTCTGCATCAGCATGCTTCATTGCTTGGAGAACATTCAACTTAATCTCTTGATCGTTCACTCTCATGGTGAGTTCTCCTTTCTCCACATCAATCAGTGATCTTCCCGTGGCTAAGAAGAGTCGCCCAAGGATGATTGGTGCGTTTTCGTCTGCTTCACAATCCAAAACAAGAAAGTCAGCATGAAAAATAAATTTATCCACTCTTACCAGAATATCTTCAATTTTTCCTTCCGAATGAACATAAGAGCGGTCTGCCAGCTGCAGAGTTACTGTCGTGGGCCGCGCCTTCCCAATACCTAATTTCTGAAAAACAGATTTTGGCATTAAATTAACACTAGCCCCAAGATCACAAAGTGCGTTACCCACATATTTATTTCCGATTACACAGGGTATGATGAAGCTCCCCGGATCCTTCTTTTTCTGGGGTGGCTGCCGATGAAGAATACTCATGCAACCTTCTGTCATCTTTACCGTTTCAAATTCCCCAAGTTTAGATTTCTTTGACATGACATCCTTGAGAAATTTAGCAAAACCGGGCATCTCCCTAACGACATCTAACAGCGGAATATTAATGTGAACCTGCTTAAAAATATCATAAATCTTTTTGAGTTGAGATTCTTGCTTAGCTTGCTGTAACCGTTGAGGAAAAGGAGGTGGGCGATAATCAGGAATACGTCCTTCCCACTGCATACGAATCTGAGGAGGTTTAGGTTCATCGTTTTTCTCATCTGTCGCTTCTGCTGTCGTGACAGGCTCATCGGCAGCAGTCTGTTTATTACCTGTCGGGGCAGCTTCCTCGGCAGGTCTGTCCAAGGCTGGTTCCTTTACTATTTCAACTTCCTTTTCCGACCCTGGTAATTTCTTCCCACTCCTAGTAGTAATGGCCTTACATTGCTCATGTGTGGGCTGCCTAGCATTTTCAGTATTACTAGGAAATCCTCCAGTCTGCCTCGGCTTAATATGTTGGGAAACCTGACCCATTTGTGTCTCCAAAGATTTCAGAGTAGCTTCATGATTCGTCATCCTCATCTCTGTTTTATCCATGAATGTCTCTGTTTTCTTAACAAACTGATTCATATTCTCAATATAAGTACCTGTCTGAGACATAAAAGTGGCCAGAGTCTGTTCCAGTATACTGCTCGTGGCAGCTGGTGGCTGTTGTTGCTGCTGCGGCGGCAGTTGCGGCGGCAGTTGTTGTCGCGTTAGCAGTCTAGGTCCTCCCTGATTCTGATTGTATGCTTGAAGATTCAGGGCATTATTAGGATTGCTCCAAGAAAACTTGGGATCCTTCCTCCAATTGGGATTATAGTTGTTGGAATTGTAATTCGGCTTGTAGTTTCCAACATATTTTCCCTCTTCTAACTGTATAGGACACTCATCCGAACTATGATTTCCCTCACAAATTTCACATACCTCCTCAACAGCAAATCCATGTTGTGCATCATCATTCAATAACCTTTTCATTGCTTTAGTAAGGAATGCTACCTGTGATTTCATCGTGTTGTCGGCTTCATAATCCTTGACAGCTAGTACTCGTTTACCCCCTCTTCTTGCTGTTGGAAATTGCTGCTCATTCTTAGCCAGATTTTTCAATACTTGCATTGCCTCGTCCGGGTCTTTATCCAATAATAGTCTATTTGCTGTTGAATCAATTCCAATACGAGTTTGTAAGTTGACAGCATTATAAAACTTTGTTACCTGATTCCAGACGGGGAATCCATGCATTGGGCAGTTCCGTAGAAGAGTAGTAAATCTGTCACAGGCCTCGTGCATCGGCTCGTCATCTTCCTGTTGAAAAGTAGCAATTTCATTACGTAATCGCTCAGATAAATGCGAAGGATTAAAACGAGATAAAAATTCACGAGATAAATCTGCCCAAGTTCTAATTGAACCCGGCGTAAGTTTATTCCACCAAGTTTTTGCTCTGTCCCTCAATGAATGGGGAAATAACCGAAGCCTCAGTATCTCCGGATTAACTCCTGGCAGTCTAAACGAACCACAGATCTCGTAGAACATTTTTAGATGCTCCCTAGCATCCTCTGTAACAGCACCACTGAATTGACCAGCATTGTTGATCATACTAAACATGACAGGTTTCAGCTCGAAGTTGTCAACATCAATATCCGGCAGCGTGGTTTCCAGTTCTACATGGTCGTTTAACATGTAGTCACGACAGGACCGTCGTCCGGCGGCGGCAGTAGGGTTGCCGGCAGGCGGTATAATATCGTCGACAGGCGGGTCGTTACCATTGTGGGCCATCTTCTCTAGCTGTTCCTCAAGGTACTTGTTCCTGGCTAGTAAGTGACGAAGTTGTTTCTTGAGATTGAATGATCGTTCGATTTCCGGATCTAATTGATACTCAGGATCTTTACCTCGATTCGATCTGCGCATAAACAAGAAACCTTGTGAAAAGCAAGAGTTGAATGCACCAAAGGAAAACAGAAAAATAAAAATAAAAATAAAAACAAAAACGAAAAGTGCAATAAAAGAAAAGGTAGAGTTATGTTGCCAAACCCCGGCAACGGCGCCAAAAACTAGTTGCGTGTAAAATAGTCTATCGCAATGGTAGTGCAAGTATACACAACGCAAGTAGTAAAGTGATACGAAGTATCGGATATCGTCTCCACAGGGATTGGGCTAATAGCTTCACCTTAATTCACTGCACGAAAGTAAAGGAAATAATTGAGAGTTGTCACGAAAATAATAAAGAAAACGTAAATAAAAGAGTAAAGTTATCAAGATAGAGAGAATGGGCTGGTATTGAATTGCTCAGTAGTGCAGGTATTGCAGAGTTTAGGAAATCCAGTTCTGTCGTCGTCACCCGTCGCGGCAGCACCTGTCGCAGCAGCAGTCCGTTGATTGTCGCGGCAGCAAACACTCAACTCAGTACTTTCAAGTTTGGAAAGAATCCCAGATTTGCCTTGGCCTATCCCTAGGTCCAAGTCTGTCGATGATCACGTCTTGATGATACCTCCCGGCGTGAATCGGAGGATGAACATCGATGTGTATGAATTCTTCTTTAGCCACTTAACCTCGCCCTATCCCTAGGCACGAGATAGTTCAACTATAAACTAGAGAACTTGCTCTTATTTCTTTCGTATACTTAACTCTCCCGATGCTAAGTAAATAGATAACCTCACAATGCCCTAGGGGGAATTTACAAATCAACTCGTGGCCCTAGGGGGAATTTAGAACATGTCGAAGGCAGGAAAACGGCTAGGGGTTTTGGTTATCGATTATGGGGAGTGAGAGATTCCCTAGGTTAAAATACATGCCCTTATATAAGCTTTGGGCTCAAGTTATCTAAATTAGCAAGAATACAACTTTAATTGAAAGTATGATTCTAATAAAGACTAAATCTCCAAGGAATCTACTTTCCAGTCGTCATCTTCTTGCTTGGGATTTTCCCACCTAGAATTTTGGGCTTGGAAAAATATGAGGTTTTCACACGAAAGATGGGCTGAATTTTCTCTATCTGTCGAGGTCCACTTTGCTTTTTCTCCACAAAAACTGTTGTCGTCCTCTATTGTCACGGCAGCACCATGGCAGCATCGTCCTCTTTGTCTGCTTGTCCAGTTTAGCTCTTCTACTTCTCTGCCCAGCGCCTGCCTTCTCCGTCTGCTACGGCGGCAACCTGCAAAAACAGCCATTCTTAGTAGAATCTGTGCCTTTAATATATTTTTGATGTTTTGCTATAAACTAACCTAAATGCAATGAATAATGCTTGAATGCAGCAGAAATATGGGTTAAAAAGGGTGTAAATAATAGAACTTTTACACACTCAACAATGTGCATAATGTGGACTTGTGAAGTATGTGTTGTTTATGCATGTTGAAAAACATATTGATGTTGTATAATGATGAGGATATGTTGTGTTGCATGATTTTGATGTCATGGTGTGACTTGTAAAGTATGATTGACACTAGTTAATTATCGGGTCTAAATGATCGATCATTAGAATGAGTGTGCACACAGTTGAGTCAAATTCGTGCGTGGCCTTGGTGACGTATAGTCATCAAGGAGGAGTACGGTGAGGTAATATTCCACCGTAAATTATTAGCATGTGAGTGAAAATGGTGATGAGTGTAATCCCACCGGAAGGTAATTGTTGTTGAGTACGTTGAGGGTGAAAATCCCAATGGAAGTAATCAGCATAGCCGAGTAAACTAATAGTTGTCAATATACTTGTTCATAAGTGGTGGTTGTGATAAGATAATTGTTATATCTTGTTTAGCATAACATGAGGTAAGATGCCATGCTCATGCATTCTTGTGATGTTTAGCTTTGTTGCTATGTTGGTGCATATGTATGTGTTGAGTGGATCGATTGAATGATCAAGACCAAGAGGGGGTGAATTGGGATTTTAAAACTTTGTGGGAGTGAATGGACAATTAAAAATGAAGAACAAAGGATTCTAGAGTGTTCTAGTTCCAAATGAACTCTACATCCACTACCATAACTAGCACAAAGGATTTGCAACAATTCATTATTTGTTCTTCCCCTTTTCAAGGCTTAGGAGGTAACCTTTACACAACCGGTCAAATTTTCTACCCAAAATTTGACCAAACCCTCACAAATGAACAAAGAAAAAATTGGACAAGAAGTATATCTCTCAAATACAATTTTGTCCCTTGAAGTACAACACTCAACCCAAATTTGAAGATAGAATAAGAATTGAATACAACTCAATTTGGGTTTACAAGAAATTGGAAAATAGGCACACTTGAGGTTGGATTTTTGCTTGGATGTTTGTCTTTAATGCAATAGTTGTTGCTAGTCTTCAATGAGCTTTAATTTATACATTCTCTATCAATTCTAGCCGTTTGGGTGGTTAGGGAATTGATTATAGCCGTTGGGACCCTCTCTTTCCACCATAAATGCACTTCTGCAGCTATCTATATTGGTACACGGGGAGTCGTATCGATACATGTCTCAAAACAGAAAGAGTCGTTGTACATAATAAATAGGGAGTATCGAAACGCACGTAAGCGTATCGGTACGGGCAGGGACCGTTTCGATACGGAAGAGACTGTATCGATACCTATTTTTCAACTTACTCACTGGAAGTTTCCGTTTCGATACGAGGGTTTACCATATCGATACGGGTCAACTACCACTTTAAATGTTAGTTACCTAACGACTGACACTAACGGTCGAAAACATTTAAAACACTTCGAATTAAAAATTCAATTAAAACCGTATCGATACGGGTTAAGTTGTATCGATACACCATTCAAACTCCTTCAGTTTTGCAGAGGGGCGTATCTATACAGATTGAATCTGTTTCGATACGTTGTTTCGATACGGTTAAGAGCGTATCGAAACACGTCTTTCCTGTAGCCAACTTTGTAAAAAAGGTATCGATACGGCTGGAAGCGTAACGATACACTTGGACGATTTTCAATACTTTTGCCTTGGAACACTTAGAAAATATTTGGAGTTTGAGTTTTTCAAATTAGTTTTAAAGTGTTGGTGATTTATACATTATTAAAGGGACTTAGAAATCAATTTCAAGTTTTCAATTTAATCCTTAACAATTTAATTATATCAAAATCAAGCATAGGTTTTACAATCTCCCCTTTTTTGATATAACAAAACCAGAACTTGAAATTTTTGACACTTTGAAAAACTTTGCAAAATTAACTCCCCCTTAATGTTAGCTAGGTAACTTTTAAGTTGAAAATCAAAATTTTTAAGTGTGAGCTTCTCTCTCCCCCGTTTTGTTAGATCAAAAAATAATAGAGACATAATATCATTAAGTGCATAAATAGGCAATAGGTATAAATAAGCAAGCAACATAATATCATTAAGTTCAAATAAAGGATAACATCAACTTAAAAATCCAAATAACAGAAAATCAAAGCATATGTTTAAAATAATTCAAACTTAATCCTAAAAACATAAAGCAAAAGGTGCATATAATAAATATCCTAGATGATATGAATGGTATGCAAAGATAGGCTACTATGCATCATCATCGCCTTCTTCATCATCTTCATCTTCATCCTCAATTGGATCATCATTCCTCAAGGTTTGACACCACTCGTCATGGAAAGCGGTGAGAGAGATATTCATTGAGTTATGACCGCCTTCAAGAGAAGTGAGTCGAGTCTCCATGTTCGTCATCCGTTCTTCAAAGCTTGTGAAACGAGTATCAATCGTGGTAAACCCCGAAGCCATATCCGTGCGCGATCCTGTGAATTTCTCATTGAGGAAAGTCATTAGAGCATCCATGGAAGGTGGAGGAGGAGGAGCTTGTTCAACTTGAGGATTAGCAAATTGTTCCGTGACCTCACTAGGGAGCTCGGATAGACGTAGACAATTTACATTAAAGTAATGGAACTTACCCCTTGCAAGAGAGCGTTCATCGATGGGATCGGTGAGGGGAGTTGGGAAGTCATGCGAGCAATCAATCTCCTTTTGTAGGAAAAAGTAGCTTAGGGTCGTGCCATAGGTGAAGGAAGTGACAAGTGTGGTGTGGCGATGTTGCACGAGATAGACGATCTCCACAAACATGATACGAGCAAGGTTCGGACGTTTTCTCTCACGGAAGCATCGAATCCAAAAGTCATCCACTTGACGAAAAGTAGAATACTTCCCTCCCGATGGCCTAAACCACCAAGAGACCATCAAATGGAGGATCCGATCCTGAGCATTTAAGGCGGTGACGGAACCACTAAGAACATGGCCAAGAGCATTCTCATCATCATGGTCTTCATCCTCCAACTTAAAGACATCACAAATAGATTTAACATCTATAGAGACCTTTTTACCCATAAGATAGGAATTAACAGCCGTAACAACACCATCTTGATTGGCACAACATTTGGCATTAGAATAAAAGATTAAAACCAAAATATGAAAATAAAACCCGGGAATGGAGAGAAAATCCATAAACTTCCATTGTTGGAGCAAAGGTAGATATTCAAACTTGAATCGCTCCGAGTTAAGAAAAGGAATAGAGATTACCCTCTCCGGGCGGATCTTATAGTTTTTGAATTGACGAAAGTAGGTGAGAGCTCCGGGGTTTTGAAAAGAGTGTTGATAGATTTGAGTGAGATTCAGACGAACACCATCTCCGGTATTGGATCCTTCACCGGTTTCATTAAGACGTGATCTCTTCCTAGAAGGTGCCATGAACTAGAGAAAACAATGTATGCATTAAGATTTCATCATTCAACTCATTGAAAAACAAAGGGTCAAGGTAAAAAAATTAAAACCAAGTTTGGTTGAGAAGACAAGAAATAAAAACAAAATAAAAAAAATTGAAAACGAAAATAAAAAAATTAAAAGAAAAAGAAAGGGGTTTACCTTGATATTGATTAGAGAGGAATGGAAGAAAAGCTTAGCACCAAATTGATGAAAAAGCCTTAGAGCTTTGCTTGATTTGAAACCCTCTTGATATTTTGAGTTGTGGTGTGAAAATATGAGGGAGGAAGAGGCTATTTATAGGCTGAAAACGGCTAGGGTTTTTAGGGTTTTGAGAAATTTTAATTTTAGTAAAAGTTGAACTCTTAAATGCCAAAATAAAGCTGTTTGCGCAATCGCGTATCGATACGCCTAAGGTGTATCGGTACGGGGGTAAAAACGTAATTCCAATAAAAATGCCCGTTGAAGGATCGTATCGAAACGATTGTAGCTCGTATCGAAATGGGTTTAACCGTATCGATACCCGTTTAAGGCAAAATGAAGTATGGGAAGCTAATGAAGTACTCGTATCGATACGCGTAGGGTCGTATCGACACCCTATGCCCAGAAATACATTTTAAGCCTAAAGAACAACCAAAAGCTTGATTCTAACACCTCCTAAAGGAATGCAAATGATGAATGAGCAGTTCTAAGCATATTTTAACAGAATCATACTCCCCCTAGCTAAAGACATGGATATTTTCAAGAGTTACAACACACAAACATGCAATTTCACAAGATCAAGCAATTTTAAGCACAAAAGAGGTCCTAAAAGGTCAAGATAGGCTAGTTAGACCTAAATCTCTCCTAAGGGACCAAAAACGCTCTTTATCTAAAGGTTTTTTAAAGATGTCCGCTAATTGATTTAAGGTGCCAACATACTCTATAACAATATCTTCTTTAAGGACGTGATCTATAATGAAATGATGCCTTATTTCTATATGTTTGGTTCTAGAGTGTTGGATGGGATTTTTTGTCAAACATATGGCACTAGTGTTATCACACTTAAGGGGTATGGTTTCAACTTTAATACCATAATCTAAGAGTTGTCGCTTCATCCAAAGGACTTGAGCACAACAATTCCCTAATGATATGTACTCAGCTTCAGTGGTAGATAAGGCTACACTATTTTGTTTCTTAGAGAACCAAGATATGAGCATACTACCTAAGAATTTACAAGTTCCCGAAGTACTCTTCCTATCGATTTTATACCCTCCATAATCCGTATCCGAATAAGCATGAAGGTTGAAGGTGGAGTCTCTAGGGTACCAAAGACCTAAACAAAGGGGTATCTCTAAGGTACCTAAAGATTCTCTTAACGGCTATAAGGTGAGACTCTCTAGGACTAGCTTGAAACCTAGCACACAAGCAAACACTAAACAAGATATCTTGTCTACTTGCGGTAAGGTAAAGCAATGATCAAATCATAGAACGATAGAGCTTAGAGTCAACACACTTACCTCCTTCATCTTTGTCAAGCTTTGTAGATGAGCTCATAAGTGTGGCTTGAGGCTTTGCATTCACCAAGCCAAACTTCTTGAGCATATCCTTGATGTACTTTGCTTGATTGATGAAGGTGCCATCCTTCCTTTACTTGATTTGGAGTCCCAAAAAGAATGAGAGCTCCCCCATCATGCTCATCTCGAATTCACCTTGCATTAGCTTAGCAAACTCTTTGCAATGGCATTCGTTAGTAGAACCAAAAATAATATCATCAACATAAATTTGTACTACTAAAATGTCATTTTTATACCTTTTTATGAAAAGTGTAGTGTCCACCTTACCTTTTTCAAAACCTTTTTCAATTAAAAAGTTTGAAAGTCTTTCATACCAAGCTCTAGGAGCTTGTTTTAAACCATAAAGAGCTTTAGTAAGTTTGAAAACATGATTTGGAAATTTTGAGTCTTCAAAACCGGTGGTTGTTCCACATACACTTCTTCATTTATAAAACCATTTAAAAATGCGCTTTTAACATCCATTTGAAAAAGCTTGAAATCATGATAACATGCATATGCAAGAAACATCCTAATGGCTCCATTCTAGCTACGGGTGCATAGGTTTCATCAAAATCTATTCCCTCTTCTTGAGTGTAACCTTGTGCTACTAGTCTAGCTTTGTTTCTCACAATGTTACCACTCTTATCTAGTTTGTTCATAAAGACTCATTTAGTTCCTATATTAGATTGATTACTAGGCCTATCAACTAGTGTCCAAACATTACTTCTCTCAAATTGATTTAAATCTTCTTGCATAGCCATAATCCAAAAATCATCTTTTAATGCTTCTTTTATATTCTTAGGCTTTATGCATGAGATAAATGCAACATGCTTCATAAGCTTAAGAGAAGATCTAGTGGTTACCCCCTTTGATGGATCACCCAAGATTTCACCATCTTTGACACAGTTGAACTCCCTTGGGTAGCTCACTTCCTTTTCCTCAAGAGCCAAGTCCTTCAAGGCTTCAAGAGGTGGATCTTGTGTATCCTCTTCTTTTGATGGAGTCTCATCCACCATTGAAGTTTGTCCTCCATCAAAGGCATTCAAGATTCCTACATCATCATACAAGAATCCTTCCTTGGAAGGAGGTTATCATCGAATACAACATGTATAGATTCTTCTACTACTAAAGTTCTCTTGTTAAATACACGATAGGCTTTAGAGGTTAAAGACTATCCTATGAAAATAGCTTCATCACTTTTTGCATCAAATTTACCTAAGTTGTCTTTTCCATTTTTTAAAACAAAACACTTGCAACCAAAAGGATGAAAATAGCTAATGTTAGGCTTTTTAGATTTTAAAATCTCATATGGTGTTTTCTTTAAAATTGGCCTAATCATTACTCGGTTAACAATGTAGCAAGCGGTGTTTGTGGCTTCCGCCTAAAAATATTTAGGTAAATTGTTTTCACAAAGTATGGTTCTAGCCATTTCTTGTAAAGTTCTATTTTTCCTCTCAACTACCCCAATTTGTTGAGGAGTTTGAGGAGCCGAAAAATTGTGGCTAATACCATTTTCATTTAAAAACTCTTCAAACCCTAAATTTTGAAATTTGGTTCCATGATCACTTCTAATATGAGAAATTCTAAGCTCAAGATCATTTCGGGTTAGTTTTGAAAATGTGATGAATTTTTCTAAAGCCTCATCTTTAGTACTTAAAAATAGAACCTAAGTAAATCTAGAAAAATAATCAACAAGAACAAATGCATAAGATTTACCACCCAAGCTCATAGTCCTAATTGGCCCAAATAAATCCATGTGGATAAGTTGTAAACACCTACTTGTAGAAACATCATTAATGGATTTAAAGGATGACTTATGTTGTTTACCCTTAGAGCATGCATCACAAATTTTATCGTTTGAGAACTTAATTTTGTGTAAACCTCTAACTAGATCAAGGGAAACTAATTTTTCTAAAACACTAATGCTAGCATGTCCTAGTTTCCTATGCCATAGCCATGCATCATTTTCATTTTGAGCTACTAAACATGCATGAGATGTATGTATGTCATCTAAATGCACCATGTAAATGTTACATATGCGATGACCTATGAGCATAATATTATTAGATTTAATGTCAACAATTTTGCACCCATTTTTATCAAATAAAACATTAAATACTTTATCACACAATTGGCTTGTGCTCAACAAATTATGTTTAAGACCATCGACATACAAGACATTTTCAATAAGAATGGTAGAGTAATTACCTATGGAGCCAATACCTTTAATGTGGCCTTTGGAGTTGTCACAAAATGTCACCACTCCTCCACTTTTTGGCTTTAAATCCATGAATCTACTCTTGTCTCCAGTCATATGCCTCGAGCATCCACTATCAAGGTACCATGAGTTTTGACTTTGTGCTTTGGCCTTGTAGCAATCCTCCCCCTACAAAAAAAGATATTAAACTTTTGTTTTTGGTACCCAAATCATTTTGGGTCCACGAGTGTTAGCTCCCGATAGCTTGGTTCCCTTAGGAATACAAGGTGACATAGCAACAATATTATTAGATTTTACAAGTTCCTTAGGAACCATACACTTCTAATCTTTTTAGTTCTACTATGTCTAGGAAAGTTACTTTGTTTGTAGTTATTAGTCTTTCTCCTAGGTTGGAAATTGGAAAATAGACACACTTGAGGTTGAATTTTTTCTTGGATGTTTGTCTTTAATGCAATAGTTGTTGCTGGTCTTCAAAGAGCTTCAATTTATACATTCTCTATCAATTCTAGCCGTTTGGGTGGTTAGGGAATTAATTATAGCCATTGGGACCCTCTCTTTCCACCATAAATGCACTTCTGCAGCTATCTGTATCGGTACACGGGGAGCTGTATTGATACATGTCTCAAAACAGAAAGAGTCGTTGTACATAATAAAGAGGGCATATTGAAACGCACGTAAGCATATCGGTATGGGACAGGGACCGTATCGATACCTTTTTCTCAACTTAGCTCACTGGAAGTTTCCGTTTCGATACGAGGGTTTACCGTATCAATACGGGTCAACTACAACTTTAAATGTTAGTTACCTAACGACGACACCAACGGTCGAAAACATTTAAAACACTTCGAATTAAAAATTCAATTAAAATTGTATCGATACGGGTTAAGCTGTATCGGTACACCATTCAAACTCCTTCACTTTTGCAGAGGGGCGTATCGATATAGATTGAATCTGTTTCGATACGTTGTTTCGATACGGTTAAGAGCATATCGAAATGCGTCTTTCCAGTAGCCAACTTTGTAAAAAAAGGTATCGATACGGCTGGAAGCGTATCGATACACCTGGACCATTTTCAATACTTTGTTCTTGGAACACTTAGAAAATATTTGGAGTTTGAGTTTTTCAAATCAGTTTTAATGTGTTGGTGATTTAAACATTATTAAAGGGACTTAGAAATCAATTTCAAGTTTTCAATTTAATCCTTAACAATTTAATTATATCAAAATCAAACATAGGTATTACAGTATGCCTTGTGAATGTCTTGAGGACAACATGCTTTGAATCCTGCATTGTCGTTGTTTTTGTTTTAGAGTTCCCTCACTAAGCTTCTAGCTTACGCTCTCGTTTTTTGACAATGCAGATCATTAGTGTGGAGTTAGTAAGGAGAAAGGAAAGAGCATCCAAGCTTGAGGAAGTTGCTCAAGTATGGTTTTAGTAAATATTGTAGTAGTTTAGCAATGAGGATGCTATGTGTTGTAGGAGCATGTGTAGACTTCTATTTTGTTAATGCCTTTATGCAGTGGATTTGTAAACCATGATTATGAGATATTTGTGTGTTGTTTTGAAGGCATATAACCTTGTTATTATGCTATGTGATATGGATGCATGTTTCTCTAAATGAATGGCCTTAACATGTATGTTTATGTGCTTGACCATGTTTATAGTAAGTTGGAATGCCTCTAGATTAAGTGTATGATTGTTGTTTCTTGTTTCTTGTGGTTTTGGGGTATGTTTGGGAACACTTGGAGATGCATAAATATGTCTTTAGGGTCACACAGAGTGCAGGTGTTTCGAAACGCGTGTAGTAGTTTCGGAACGAGTGTAGCTCCAGGGATACTTGCATCGGAACGGGGTGGTGCCGTTTCGATACAATTTGACACTATGAGCCACCATTTCGGTACGTATTTCGATACGATTGTCCTCTGTGAAATCCAGTTTCGGAACGCTTTGTCATTGGAGACCCCCGTACCGAAACGGAGTGGACCGTATCGGTACGGTTTAGTCTGGCTTTTAAACTGGGGCCCGTGTATAGAAACAGGCAAGCCTGCTTCGAAACACATGCTTGTAAATTGGGCTTTTGGCATGTTTAAGGGTTTTCGGATGTTGGGAATTAGTCTCGTTTGTCGTAAGCTTTCTTGTGAGCCTCGTGTGTATTGTTTATGTATGGTTTTGGTTTCGTAAGTATGCAATTAGACATAACGTGTCACTTGGTAAATTTAAATTACTATATGTTCCGTCTGTATCGTCTTGTCCTCGTTTTCCGCTGACGTTTTCACACATAGGACTAAGCGATACATCTAGACAAGATAATCAATGAAAAAAAGGGTTGCTAATCGAAGTGGAGCCTTAATAGGTTTCGCTTCGGTTTTCCCCGTGTAACCTGTTCAGACTGGTCTGTCGTCTAGCCCGGGACGAGGGGGTTACATTTGTTGGTATCAGAGCCTAAGGTTTCCGCGACCTCAGGTAGGTAAGTAAGGTAAGTTGGTGGTGTATGTTGTACGGTGAATGTTTTGCTATGAATGCTTGTTGTTTGTTGCTTGCATAGTGTTTAAAAGCATGTGCTAGTATCGTTGTTGTGGTGAGGCGTAGTGTCGAGTTCCAATTGCTATTATTACTTATTTGGATGATTTTGTAAAGGAATATACTTGAGCACGTTGGACTCATACCTTTGCTAACTTAATTCTTATGTGTTTGTTTGTTTGTAGTTGTTATCTTGCTAGTTGTGAGATGAGACCTAGAG
The DNA here is from genome assembly GCA_958450335.1 of Hibiscus tridactylites. Classification (NCBI taxonomy): domain Eukaryota; kingdom Viridiplantae; phylum Streptophyta; class Magnoliopsida; order Malvales; family Malvaceae; genus Hibiscus; species Hibiscus tridactylites. Next base: position 61,109,030 of record OY288282.1, read on the forward strand.
GCAGACCTAGGATGGTTCATCCGGAACCACGGGCAGCAGCTCCGGGAGTTGAGCCGATTGTTGAGGCGCAGGTCCTTCCACCTTCTCCTTCTCCTCCTCGTCAAGCGGGAGGTGAGGCGGGAGCCGAGGGTGTAGGACCTCAGGTTGGTCAAGGTCCAGCCGGTATAGATTTGGCTTCGTTAGTTCAGGCGATAGCCAAGGCTTTTCAAGAAGCTGTGGTTGAGGGTCAGGCAGTGGCACAACCTCAAGAAGAGGGCACCGATTTGCCACTTGAGAGGCTTCGCAGTTTAGGAGGTGAAGAGTTTCGAGGGTTGGCACCCGAATGATTCGAGGCTTGTTTTGACAAGAATGCTCGTATCTTTTCTTAGATGGGTTGTACTGGAGCACGCAGACTAGGGTGTGTTGTATATCTGCTTCAGGGTGATGCCTACATTTGGTGGGTCACCATTACTACGGGTATGCTAGATGCCAAAGTCATCATTACTACGGGTATGCTAGATGCCTACACTTGGTGCTTCAGGGTGATGCCTACACTTTGGCTACGGACTACACAGACTTTGATGTCTTGGTCGCTAGGGCCAAGGACATAGAGCACAATTTGGGTCTGACCAAACGTTCTAGTGGTTCTATTTCTGGGAAGAGGTCGGGCAACTTTGATAGAGGTGATGCCAAGAGGCATCGGGACAATAGGCATCATTATGATCATAGACGTGGTGGTCGTAACCACGGTAGAGGCTATCAGGGCCAGAGAGCTGGTGGGCGTTTGCCCGAGTATGCTCGATGCGGGAGGAATCACACTTAAGAGTGATGGGGAACTTTCATTCCTGTTGGAACTGTGGAGCTAGAGATCACCTTAGGCGTGACTGTCCAACTCAGGCTGGGTATGCACCAGTTCAGGTTTAGGCTCCTGTTCCTACTAGATCTATTGATTTTCCGAAAGGCCGTGGGCGCGGTCGATGTAACTTCTAGCCGAGAAATTATGGCCAGAGAAATGTAGCACATGTTGTTGCAGTTCAGCCAGAGGGCGGAGGTCAGGCTAGAGTTTATGCTCAGCGAGAGGGACAGAACGACACAGATGTGATTGCAGGTAATTTCTCGATACAGTCTCTGAGTTTGCTTTCCTTGATTGACTCTGGGTCTACGCATTCATATATTTTGAGTGAGCATGCAAAGATGTTGAATTTACCTTGTGAGGTACTAGAGGTAGGTGTTATTGTTACTAGTTCCTACGGGGATACAGTAGTGGTTAGAAAGATGTACAGAAGGTGTCCGTTAATGGTTCAGGGGCATGTGTTTCCAGTGGATATAATAGAGTTACCGTTTTATTGTTTCGACGTGATTTTGGGTATGGACTGGCTTATAGAACATAGAGCTAGGATAGATTTCGAAACTAAGAGAGTCTTCTTGAAGCTTGCGGATGACTATGAGATTGTGGTAGTAGGTGAGAACGTGAAGATCTTATCGAATATTGTTTCGGCCTTAGAGGCTCAAAGATTAGTTGAGTTGGGTTGTGAGGCTTACTTGGCCTACGTGATGAATCTGAACATGAGTGAAGTTAGACCGCAGGATATCAGAACAGTGTGTGATTTTCCGAGTTTGTTTTCGGAAGAGTTACCTGGTTTACCACCTGATAGAGAGGTAGAGTTTGGTATAGAGACATACTCATATTCTGCTCCTGTATAGATTGCTCTGTATCGTATCACACTGAAAGAACTGAAAGAGTTGAAGACTCGGTTACAATATTTGCTAGATAGAGGTTTTATCCGTCCGAGTTCTTCGCCTTGGGGCGCTCCGGTTTTGTTTGTGAAGAAGAAAGATGGTAGTATGAGAATGTGCATTGATTATAGACAGTTGACGCAGTTGACAGTAAAGAACAAGTACCCCTTACCGCGTATCGATGATTTGTTTGATCAGTTGAGAGGGCATCAGTCTTTTCGAAGATTGATTTGAGATCCGGGTATTACCAGTTGAAGGTAAAAAAGGTTGATGTACCGAAGACAACTTTTAGGACTAGATACGGTCACTACGAGTTCTTAGTTATGTCGTTTGGGTTAACAAATGCACTGGCTGCTTTCATGGACATGATGAACATAATCTTCCATCAGTACTTAGATCAATTTGTGGTTGTTTTCATAGATGATATTTTGGTGTATTAGCGTACCGAGGAAGATCATGACCGGCACTTGAGGTTAGTTTTGCAGACTTTGCTAGACAACCAGTTGTACGCTAAGTTGGGTAAGTGTGAGTTTTGGATCAAAGAAGTAGTTTTCCTAGGACATTTAGTGTTAGCCGAGGGGGTTAGAGTTGATCCGAAGAAGATAGAGGCTATTGTTGAGTGGAAGCAACCGAAGTCCATGACAGAGATTCGTAGTTTCCTAGGCTTAGCAGGTTACTATAGGAGGTTTGTGGATGGATTTTAGAAAATATACGCTCCTTTGATGAAGTTGCTTCAAAAGAATTTTCAGTTTGAGTGGTCAAATGCGAGACAGCAAGGCATTAAGAAATTGAAAGAAGCTTCGACCCATGCACCGATTTTGATTCAGCTAGAATCGGGGAAAGATTGTATGATCTACAATGATACTTCTTATGTAGGTTTAGGTTGTGTGCTCATGCAAGACAGAAGAGTGGTGGCTTATGCCTTGAGACAGTTGAAGACTCATGAGCGTAACTATCCAACACACGACATAGAGCTAGCCACAGTTGTGTTTGCCTTGAAGATTTGGAGACATTACTTGTATGGTGAGAAATGCACAATGTATACAGATCACAAGTGTCTGAAGTATATCATGACACAACGAGAGTTGAACCTTAGACAGCGTAGGTGGCTAGAGTTGCTCAAGGACTATGATCTCACGATTGAGTACCATCCGGGTAAAGCCAATGTAGTGGCAGATGTCTTGAGTAGGAACGTAGCCGTTGAGTTGAAAGCCATGTTTGCCGGTTTGAGCTTGTCCAGTGATGATGGTTTAGTGGCCGAGCTTCAGGTTAGACCTACCTTAGGTTAGTTGATTAGAGAGAAATGGTTGTTAGATAGATCTTTGGCACCTCATGTGCAAGATATAGCCGGGGGTAGACCATTGGACTATAGCTTCAATGTTGATGGGATCTTGTGTTTCAGAGATAGAATAGTTGTGCCGAATGATAATAATTTGAGACGTACTATCTTGACCGAAGCCCACAGTAGCCCGTTTACCATGCATCCCGGTAGTACAAAGATGTATCGTGATTTGAAGAACGAATACTATTGGGTTGGTTTGAAGAGAGACGTAGTCGACTACGTGAGCAAGTGTATGGTATGTCAGAGAGTGAAGGCAGAACATCAGGTTCCTTCAGGTTTGTTGCAACCGTTGAGAATTTCGAAATGGAAGTGGGAAAATATCACCATGGATTTCGTTTCGGGCTTGCCTTTGACTCTTTCAAAAAAGAACTCAGTATGGGTTATAGTTGACCGTTTCACGAAGTGCGCTAACTTTTTAGTTATTAATACGACTTACTCCCTAGATAGATTGGCCAATTTGTACATTGGTGAGATTGTGAGACTGAATGGTGTGCCGAAGTCGATTGTGTCTTATAGAGATCCGAGATTTACAGCCAGATTTTGGGAGTGTTTGCATACAGCTTTGGGTACTCGATTGAATTTTAGTACGTCGTATCATCCTCAGTCAGATGGTCAGTCAGAGAGGGTTATACAGATTTTAGAGGATATGTTGCGTTGTTGCATCATTGATTTTCAGGGTACTTGGGAGAAGCACTTGCCTTTGGTTGAGTTTGCGTACAATAACAGTTTTCAGTCAAGCATTCAGATGGCTCCGTATGAGGCATTGTATGGTAGAAAATACAGAACTCCAGTTTGTTGGGTCGAAGCAGGTCAAAAGTTGTTACAGATGTCGGATTTGCTTAAGGGGACTACCGATAAGGTGAAGTTGATTTGTGATCATTTGAAGGCAGCTTCGGATAGGCAGAAGTCCTATGCCGATTTGAAGAGGAAAGAATATGAGTAATCTGTGGGGGATGGAGTGTTCTTGAAAGTCTCTCCGTGGAAGAAAGTTATGAGGTTTGGCAGAAAAGGGAAATTGAGTCTGAGGTACATTGGGCCGTATGAGATTGTGAAGCGGGTCGGTCTGGTTGCTTATCAGTTACGTTTGCCATCCGGGTTAGAGAAGATTCACAATGTGTTCTATGTTTCGATGCTTCGTAAGTATAGATCAGATCCATCGCATGTTATGCCTGTGGAAGAGATTGAGTTGAATTTGGATTTGACGTATGATGAGGAACCAGTTGAGATCTTAGCCTCAGACAGCAAGGTGTTGCGTGGTAGATCAATTGAGTTGGTCAAAGTGAGGTGGCAACGTCGAGGTGTGGACGAGGCCACTTGGGAGAGAAAGGAGGACATGGAAAGGTAGTTTCTGTATCTCTTTCAGTCAGGTAATTTCGAGGACAAAATTCCTTAAGTGGGGGAGAGTTGTAACAATTAGGTTTAGGGGTCGGAAGTTGAGTGTGCGAATCGGGTTCGAGTCGTGGGCTCGTTTTAAACTAGAATGGGCTTTGCTTTAAAAATTAAAAAAAGGCTTGAATTTTACTAATGGCAAAAGTGTAATTTTTAAAATAAGGGCAAAAAGGAATTTTTCAAAATAAAGGAAAAAAAGATGGTGAAAATGGGGCTTTTATTTTAAAGTGCTCATTTTATTCCTTGGTTCTTTTTTTCACGACATTGAACCCCCCCCCCAAACCCCCTAGTTACTATTCCATCAAATTTCTTCACCATTTCAAGTGCTTTCAGCAAGGTAAGATCATTTTCGACTTCTCCTCTATATTCCGAACGTTTCTATGGTTTTATTTTCGTATAAACACCATTGTTGAAGTTTTCATGTTTTCAAAAGTTTAAGAAAAAGGTTGGAGCTTTAATGGGATTTCATGTAGCTTTTGATTTGCCAAGTTTAATTATGTTTTAATCTTGCCCTTAGATGTATTACATTTCAAAATGGTGGGGTTTTGAGTAAAATCCCGAAATGGGTTTTGTGGGTATTTTAAAAGGTTGAAAATATGGGTTTTTGGCGTAGTTTGGTGTAGGAGAGTGGGGCTGATGATATAGTGATGCTTGAAGGTTTTTTAATGGTGTTTTAAGTGTTGGAATCAATGGTTTTCTGCTGGGTTGAGTGTGAGTCCGAAAATGGGGATTTTTGTATTAGTTTTGGCTTGGAAATGTAGAGAAATGGCTTTGTTGTTGTAGTTTGAGTCACGATAGTGTTTTGTGGATGATTTGGTTGAATAATATGTTGTTTTTTATTGGTTAGAATCAACGGAAACCGTTGGAAAAGCTTCGAGCTCGATCCCGGAAAGTGTGGAGGCTTGATTCGGCTTTTCTCAGTTTGCTTAAGGGAGTTCGGTGAGTGGATTGTTAAAATGGTTTTTAATTGGTTCAAGTGTGTGTGGTTGTGGGTTGGATTGTGCTTGGTAGGACAATCCAAGGTAGAGATTAAGTAGGTAGCTTAATCTCTTGTTTACTTTATGAGTTTTGCTTAATGTGCATAATGTGGACCTGTGAAGTATGTGTTGTTTATGCATGTTGATATACATATTGATGTTGTATAATGATGATGATATGTTGTGTTGCATGATTTTGGTGTCATGGTGTGACTTGTAAAGTATGATTGGCACTAGTTATTACCAGGTATAAATGATCGATCATTAGGATGAGTGTGCACACGGTTGAGTCAAATTCGCGTGTGGCCTTGGTGACGTATAGTCATCAAGGAGGAGTACGGTGAGATAATATTCCACCGGAAATTGTTAGCATGTGATGATGAGTGTAATCCCATCCATGAGTGAAAACAGTGATGAGTGTAATCCCATCGGAAGGTAATTGTTGTTGAGTACGTTAAGGGTGAAAATCACAACGGAAGTAATCTACATATCCGAGTAAACTAATAGTTGCCAATATACTTGTTTATGAGTGGTGGTTGTGATAAGATAATTGTTATATCTTGTTTAGCATAACATGAGGTAAGATGCCATGTTCATGCATTCTTGTGACGTTTAGCTTTGTTGTTATGTTGGTGCATATGTATGCCTTGTGAATGTCTTAAGGACAACATGCTTTGAATCCTGCATTGTCGTTGTTTTTGTTTTAGAGCTCCCTCACTAAGCTTCTAGCTTACGCTCTCATTTTTCGACAATGCGGATAATTATTGTGGAGTTATCAAGGAGCAAGGAAAGGGCATCCAAGCTTGTGGTAGTTGCTCAAGTATGGTTTTAGTAAATAATGTAGTAGTTTAGCAATGGGGATGCTATGTGTTGTAGGAGCATATGTAGACTCCTATTTTGTTAATGCCTTTATGTAGTGGATTTGTAAACCATGATTATGAGATGTTTGTGTGTTGTTTTGAAGGCATGCAACCTTGTTTTTATGCTATGTGATATGGATGCATGTTTCTCTAAATGAATGGCCTAACATGTATGTTTATGTGCTTGACCATGTTTGTAGTAAGTTGGAATGCCTCTAGATTAAGTGTATGATTGTTGTTTCTTGTTTCTTTTTGTTTTGGGGTATGTTTGGGAACACTTAGAGATGCAGAAATATGTCTTTAGGGTCATACAGAGTGCAGGTGTTTCGAAACGCGTGTAGTGGTTTCGAAACGGGTATAGCTCCAGGGATACTCGTATCGGAACGGGGTGGTGTCGTTTCGATACGATTTGACGTTGTGAGCCACCGTTTCGGTACGCGTTTCGATACGGTTTGCCTCTGTGAAGGCCTATTTCGGAACCTGTTTCAGAATGCTTTGTCACTGGAGACCCCGTACCGAAACGGAGTGGACCGTATCGGTACGGTCTGGTCTGGCTTTTAAACTGGGGCCCGTGTATCGAAACGGGCAAGCCTGTTTTGAAACACATGCCTGTAAATTGGGCTTTTGGAATCTTTAAGGGTTCTCGGATGTTGGGCTTTAGTCCCATTTGTCGTAAGCTTTCTTGTGAGCCTCGTGTGTATTGTTTATGTATGGTTTTGGTTTCGTAAGTATGCAATTGGACATAACGTGTCACTTGGTAAATTTAAATTATTGTATGTTCCGTCTATATCGTCTTGTCCTCGTTTTCCGCTGACGTTTTCACACATAGGACTAAACGATACATCTAGACAAGATAATCAATGAAAAAATAGGGTTGCTAATCGAAGTGGAGCCTTAACGGGTTTCGCTTCGATTTTCCCGTGTAACCTGTTCGGACCAGTCTGTCGTCTAGCCCGAGACGAGGGGGTTACATGGAGGTTTACTTCGAGACGATATGGGTAATCCAATATGTGCCTTTGTCACTAAATCTTTTGAAGACAACGGTTTCTTTGTTGAATTAATGACTGTTTGGATGTGTCTTATGCTAGCTTCAGATTTAGGCATAAGCACAATATGGATCGAATCTGAATCAAGCATTGATGTAAAAGCCATTAATAGAGAGCTGAAGTATGGTCCGGATATTGTTGCTATTTAAGTCAAATCTGGGAACTTCTAGGAATTGTCAAATTTAAGTATGGTCCGAAGTATGGTCTAAAAATGCTTCGTTGATCAGATAATGCAAGAAAACTCAAGGCATTGTCAAAATTAGAGGCATGAAATGATGTAAAAAGAAATAAAATTCGCTCGAACTCGGCCAATTAGTCGATATCTTTAAATTTTATCTTGCCTCAAATTAAGTTTGTTTTGATTTGAGGCTTGCAATGGAAGGTAAATAATTCTAGAGAATGAAAGCATCATAATATGATTTTGTGTTTGGGATAAGAATAAGCCTAACCAATGAATATTTATCTAGCAAAGGGGATCCAAAACATTATGAATTGATGAAAACAAGCAACTTTTGATTTGGTAGAATAACATGTTTACCTTTTCAACATCTATATATGGCGCCATTTGTCTATATCAATGACACATCTCTCGGCGGCCATACAACTCAGACAAACTATTGCACCTCTCGTGTAAATCAATTCCTATGTAATTTATTTTTTCTAGATGTTTAGGAGTACAATTGACCACGTGTTTAGGGTAGATTTTGATCGTATACGTGGCGTAACCCAATAATTTATTTTTTTTCATTTTATGTATTTGTTTCAAATTAATAATTTCATCGTGTAATTCGTCAACAAAATTAAGCTTTGGAACCATTTTGACGCCAAAAAATTATCTTCGCACCATGATTTATATTTACAATTACCGAACGACTAAAATTTTAACTTCTTATTTTTTAATTACAATGCTTTTCAATTACAATTATACGCCTACGATACTACGTCTCTAAGCTTAAGGATTACACGAATGTGACGCTTAACTTCTCGGATAAACCCATCAAACATGATTCTCAAGGCATTTCACCTTTTTATTCATGCCCAAAAACAAGCTTTGGAACCATTTTGAGGGCCATTTTATACTATTTAGAATGTCTGTTATGTTCCAATATCAGTCTCAAATGAAAGATAAGTTCCAATACTAGGCCTCTAACTTAAAATATTACGAAGATTATTCTAATAATAACCTGGGAAAACACATCCAACATGCTTACCAATCCATTTGAACTTCTTATTCTTGGACAAAAACTAGCGTTCGAACCATTTTCAACGCACTTTTTTTATAGTGTACAGTGTCTCGTACGTGTCAATATCAGCCTCAAATGGAAGATAAGTTCCAATACTTTGTCTCTAAGCTAAAAAATTACCAAAATTATCGGCATAATGGCACGATAAAATGCCTCGAACATGCCTATACACCATTTTATTTCATATTGGGTTACGAGAACCTCATTTTGTGCAAAGCGCGAGGTCCCTATGATTTTTTGTCGCGTTAAATTCAAATTCTCGAGGACCTCGCGTTTTGGATAACACGAGGTCTTATCCATTAATTTTAAATCAAGCAATATGAAAAGTCATCCCACGTCGGATGGACCACATGTGTAGAACGTGAGGTCATGGTTCGCGTTTCCCAGAATGTGAGGTCATGGGTTGCGTTTCCCAGAACGCGAGTTCGTCTTAGGTGAATGATTTGGGGGTCATTTTCGTAAATAACTATTTAATAGAGGTTTTTATATAATAATGCTCTGTCACAATATAGTAGTACTACTTAGAATCCCACAACAGTTTTGCTTTTTTTCAAGAGATAAATTAGACAGCTTTTATGTACATTTAATTGGGTAAGTTTGGGATCCGGCATGTTTAGACTACAAGTTTTGAAATTTGTCTTCAAACTGAAAATGTTAAACTTTTTGATAACATTTTCGGTTGGTTTTTTATCAAGAAGTCTAACATTTTCGATTCAAGGACAAATTTCGAAACTTGTCGTCTTTTAGCCGCACCCTAGACATGTCACACGTTAGACTCGCCACATTTAATTGCTTTTCTCAAACATAAGTTAAAGCATTTTCACCCACACAAATCTCAATCCATTGATAAATTAAATTAAATTTAAAATATCATATATATAATTTTTAAATCTCATATTTTCTCTTAATAGTAAAAATAATTGTCATACCTAAAAATAAGGTTTTGAGCCCCATTTTTCAAGTTTTCTCAAACTATAATTATACAACTGATAATATATATAAAGAACCATCCATATTAATTCATCTATATATCTAGATTAGGAGATCAATATAATCATTATTGATCATATTGCTAATAATTAAAAGATTTTGTTTTTACCGACGAGAGTTAGTTTAAGTGGTAAGAAATTTAGTATCGTTTAAGAAGATCTCGAGTTCGAGGCCTTGTATGACCAAAGTCAGGTGTACAACGCATGTCAATTCATATTAGTCAAGGTAAAGCCTTAGGAATCGAGAGGACAACTGAAAAAATTGTTTTTCTTTACATTGATTATGATAATATTTTTTAATAAAGATTCTGATCAATTTTTAATTAAATGGATTTAGGATATTGTTGCATGATTTTATTTTTTTTAATAAAGCATGATTTTACTTTTTGTTTCTTTTATCTGTTGTAGTGGGGATGACAATGAATCAGAATTAGATCGGATTGTATAAAGTTTAAGTCCAAATTTGATTACACTTGGCTCAGACATTTTTCGAAGTCGAATTCAAATTTTTTTTCAAACGAATTTTGTTCAGATTTTTTTGGATCTGAGTTTTTTAAATCAAATTCGGATTATAATGTCATCCCTAGTGTTGTTTGAGTTCGAGGGGTAGATCTGCTAAAAGCAACAGCATTTGCTTTTTTCTGAAAATTGTACGATAATATTGATGGGAATCACACACTGGAAATATTATCGTGTGCCTCATTAAAAACTTCCCTAAACCTAAATGAAGGAAAACAGTACACATGATAGTAATAAAAAACCTAACACAACTTGAAAAACTCAAATCAATCGAACAAGTTCAAACAATAAAACAAATAAGCTAACTAGAACTACCCATTGACAGGCAACATCCCATCGGCTAAAAGCAACTCCCACAACTCATCTTTGGGATACTCAAGTATATGCACATTAAAATCCGAGGAGCATACATAACTAGTATTACGATCCGCCACTTGATTACCATCGCGACAAACATGCCGGAAGCATACCAACTCCATCGTCCTTGCTAAATCCTGGATGTGAATTAATTAGTATTGGTAGATGCCCATGACGACACCGGGATAAGGAAAGAAGCCGGACATCATCATCGCAATCTGACTCTATCACAATACTCCGAAAACCCTTCTCAAGAGTGCATAATAGTCCAGCATAAACACCCCACAACTTTGCATCTATCACTAAACAAATCCCATTATACTTATAGAAGCTGAGCTTCAGTTGTCTTGTAGAGTCTCCAACGACCCCTCCACACATAGCATTACTCTCCAACGGGTCACGGTTGCCATTCGTGTTAATTTTCATCCATCCTAATTTCAGTCTTTGTCGTACACTATTAGTATTACCTTCTAATGTGACATTCATTAATATTTATATTCTTTTATTTCTTCGTTGAGTTAATTGCACTGCATGTCCCCAAACTATGACATTTATTCTAAATTGGTCCCTAAACTTTTAAACATTTTAATTTCATCCTCAAACTATGACCTTTATTTTAAATTGATCCCGAAACATTTAAGCATTTTAGTTTCACCCTCAAACTATGACTCTCATTTTATATTGGTCCTCAAACTTTTTGAATGTTCTAATTTCATCCCTAAATTATCAGTATATGTTAATAATATTGTATGTTAAAAAACCGTTATAAAATGCGTTAATTGTCACGAAACATTGATGTGTATTATGTAATAATATGATGTGATATAAACGATAACTTGAGGATGAAATTGAAATATTCAAGAATTTTGGGGACTTGTTTAGAATGAGGGTCATAGTTTGGGGATGAAAATAGAATATTCAAAAGTTTAGGGACCAATTTATAATGAGGGTCATAGTTTGAGGATGAAATTGGAATATTTAAATGTTTAGGGACCAAATTAAAATGAGGATCATAGTTTAGGGATGTATAGTGCGATTAACTCTTATATTTTTTATTATAAATCCTAAATCCAATCATAATCCTACCTAGAGGGAGGGGAAGGAGGAATTCTAATGAAGGAAAGAAAGTGCTCCTGGTTAGGGGTGGGAATCTGATGGGGCGGGGACGGTTTTACATTCCTCATTTTGTCCCTAACACTTGCAGATATGATTTTGAGGAATCCACATTAAATTCTTCGGGGATTTTTTTTCGTCCCCATACCCTCTTTGGGTGGATCCCCACGATTTTCGGGAAATCCCACCCAAAAATGTTAAACAAAATATTATTTTACTGACCAAAATAAATGGCCAATTCAGTTTAAAATATAAAGTTTGGATACTTCGATTGGAAGCAGTTACAAGATGATGAATATTGAAAGGGTGTTGTGTTGGGGAAGTTTTAGACGATGGTTTTAGCTTATATCTAAAAACTAAGATAGAAACATGTTGAGAAACTTGAGTGTGGCTAGGTTTGACAGAAAGTTAAATTTATAATAATATAGTTAGGATTTTTTTATTAAGATATATATATATATATATATATATATATATATATATTAAGTGTATAAAATAAATAAGTATATATCTTTTTTAAAATCTTGTAAAATATCAGGATCTTTGGGATGTTTTTTGGGATCCCCACGGTTCTGATATAGTTAGGATTTTTTTATTAAGATATATATATATATATATATTATGTGTAATTACACTAAATTTTTTAACAGTTCCGTCAACTTTTTCGTTTTTTTAACGGCGAATGGCTTAATTGGAACCATTTAAATAGTTAAGTGGTATATTTGACACAATTGAAAATATAGTGGTCAAATCGACACGAACCCCATAGTTCGGTGGTCATTAGTATAGTTTACCTTTTTTTTATTAAGATATATATATATATATGTGTGTATATATATATATATATATTAAGTGTATAAAATAAATAAGTATATATTTTAAAAAAAATCTTGTAAAATATCAGGATCTTTGGGATGTTTTTTGTGATCCCCACGGTTCTGATATAGCAATCCCCGTCTCCATCCTCATTTGAGCTTCGGTGATAAAACTTCCCCCGTCCCCATCTCTGTGGGTAAAGATTTTAGTTATTCCCCATACTCGTCAGTTCGAATCCCCACGGTTTTCGGATATTTCTCACCCCTACTCCTAGTGGGTTTAGAACTTATGACCTAAGGGAATATAAGAGAACAAATATGAGCAGGTTGCCAACCGGCTAAATGTGCTTGCTCTTTTAATATGAATATGAATATATATATATATATATATATATATATATATATATATATATATATATATAAGTTTTTTTTTGTTTTTTACCATTATTCCAAGTTACCTAATATATATTTATGTTTCTTTAATGCATTTACATTTTTTTATTGAAAAGGGGGACATTACCATGTATGTTAATTTTTTTACCTTATATATGTTGGTTTATTGTTTTAACGTAAATATTATAAATTGTATTTTGTTTTAAGAATTAAAAGTCATAAATGTTTTAATTTAAACTAAGATATGGATCGTACTCGGATCGTATTTGGATCAGACATAGAATTAGATTGGATTCGAATTTAATCATGACAATATCCATATTTGATTTGTCTCCTAATAGGACTCGGACCCTTTTTACGGATTCGAATTTTTTCTAATCAAGTTTGGATCATATATTTTTTCTTCAAATTTGATAGGATTCGAATCATATTTGGATTAAATTATCATCCTTATATAGTAGATTATTACTTGACATATTTTAATCGTGCTTGTGGAGTTAAAAATTTACATCGCCAATTTATTAAAAATAATCTTTTTTATATTAAAGGAGAAAGGGGTAATTATTTAATAAATTGGTGGTGAATTTTTTTATTTTCCACAAACATCTTAATTTTAGGGTTTATGGTGTCACATAGTTTGACTTCCCTTATAACATAGAGATATCAGAATATAACAAATTCCCTAATGAATCAGGGGGTGGATCAAATCATGAAAAGTAAAGGATGGTTCCATGCCAAATGAGCAAGATGATCTGCTATCAGGTTTGCCGAAAATTTAACCTCCCGTTGCTTCTCCATCATCTCCCGTATGTGGTAAACAATGGAAAACCGCTGGCCCTTTGTATATTGATTCTGAAGTAAACGCATCGCTTCATTGCAATCCGATTCCACGCATAGTCGACGCACACCCAACTCCATCGGAATCCATCAAAAATACCACATAGTTCGGCATGAAACTAGTGATCCATTCACCATTAATTCGTTACCCCCACATGTTGCTCTTGCTCCACCAGATTCAGCTCTACGAGATCCATCCGAATTAAACTTCACCCTACCACCCAAAGGAGGCTGCCATCTCCTACTGCTTATCGGTCTTCGGCTAATCCCTGAACTCGGCCAGCTACCATCTCTGCAACTAATCGCCTGCTCCTTTCCAGAATAATCAATCCTTTTTTGTATTTGATATATTAAAGGTGATTTGTTTGGCACAAGCGGCTTTAATCCACCATTATGTTTTCCTAATTGTTTATGGACACACACGTGAATTAAAACCACGTGTAACAAAAAATTTACTCTCAATGTATCAAACAATAATATTTTTAAAATATATTGTAAAGGTTAAAAATATAAAATTTTACTGAGTTTTATTATAATAGAAATTCTAATGAGTTTAGGATTTATACATTTCTTACACTCTAAGTTTCATATTTCTAGTTTACCAGTTCTCCTATAAATTAAAACAGGAAGCTATTAGGTCATAACCCACACTCATTACTATATACTTAAATCCTCTGAAAATACACTAATGGCTTTGGTGTTTTGCGATTGCTCTAAAAGTTTCTCCGATCAAAAATTTTCAAAAGCATCCATGTGGAGTTCCAAGAATTCTGGAATTTTGTACGCTTCAACTTCTACTTCATGTGGTTGTAAATCCAAGACCCGAAAGATGGCGCATGAACTTCATTGTCCATTGTGTACGACAATGACGAAAAACGGTGTTTCTATTTTAATTCCTCCGATTACCGCACCAATTAAATGGTGTTTTTGGAAGAAGCCGCTACCAGGGTGTATAAAACTAAATACGGACGGGTCTGTAATTCCCGGAAGTTCGGCTTTTGGAGGTTTACTTCGAGACGATAGGGGTAATCCAATATGTGCCTTTGTCACTAAATCTTTTGAAGACAACGTTTTCTTGGTTGAATTAATGGCTGTTTGGAGGGGTCTTATACTAGCTTCAGATTTAGGCATAAGCACAATATGGGTCGAATCCGACTCAAGCAATGTTGTAAAAGCCATTAATAGAGAGCTGAAGTATGGTCCGGAGATTGGTTGCTATTTAAGTCAAATCTGGGAACTATTGGATAGCTTTGAGAACCATCTTGTGACGCATTCATGGCGCGAAGCTAATAAAGCGGCTGACTATCTTTCGAAGATGCGTGTTGGTGAAGATGATGATTTACTGTTGTGGCCGGTTGATTTTCCTGATATGCTTCGTAATATCATCAAGGATGACGCCCAAGGAAAGATTTATTTTAGACCTTGATTTATGTTAGACATGCATATGTTGATAACCGCCTATGCAAATGTATTAAACACGTTTAGTTCTGATATACTTCAATGAGTAAACAATGTTGAATTTTCATTTACTTCAATCTCAGCATTATGTGGATTTATTTATGCTTTCTGTATATGTTATTTTCAAACACAATTGTAGTATACATAGTGGGTTCTAAGATATTAGTTGATGAAAAAAGAAACTTTGTTACACTGTGTGAATTTAAACGTCCAACCATTGCTGCTAAGACTTCAGTAGTTACTCTAACTTTAGGCTTGATCAAAGATAAGGCTACGAACTCGGGTCGGGTCTTAAAATGCTTCGTTGATCAGATAATGCAAGAAAACTCAAGGCATTGTCAAAAACAGAGGCATGAAATGATGTAAAAAGAAATAAAATTCGCTCAAACTCGAACTCGGCCAATTAGTGGATCTCTTTAAATTTTATCTTGCCTCAAATTAAGTTTGTTTTGATTTGAGGCTTGCAATGGAAGGTAAATAATGCTAGAGAATGAAAGCATCATAATATGATTTTGTGTTTGGGATAAGAATAAGCCTAACCAATGAAACTTTATCTAGCAAAGGGGATCCAAAACATTATGAATTGATGAAAACAAGCAACTTTTGATTTGGTAGAATAACATGTTTACCTTTTCAACATCTATATATGGAATTTTAGTAGTGTGAGCATGCAATAGGTATCATTGCTACCTTGTCCTTTTAAACCAGTTGCACTGTGCACTTTGTCGCAACTTGAAACTCGGCCCGTAACAACCACTGCTAGCATCATCTGCTCGAGCAAGATGATAACCTATAGCTTGGCCATAAAACTATTGCCATGGAACTCCTTACCCACTTGTCTTAGCTTTAGCTTCTGACAGAGATATAGCCATGGCCAGCATCATCTGCTCCTCTTAACTTTCGAGAACAACGGGTCTGGAAAAGATTAGGAAATATACCCCTTTATTTCATCTAGTTGTGATATTATAGAGATCCCATTCCAACCAACATCATTGTAACATTAGAGATTGCATAGATAATCACTCCTCCAGGGGTATTTTAGTCCTCAAGCTCCCACCAAATAACCAATTTAACACATTCGCGAAAAAGCACACTCAATTGGTCCCTGAATTCACGAATTGCATTAATTTAGCCTTTTAACAAACACCGGTTATTACTATGTTGAGGTGGTGGTCCACTATATTGATATGGTAGATTATAATTGATGATGTGGCAAAGAGCATAGACGAAGCTAAAATAATCTATATTACGGTGTCAATTATTTTTTAGAGTGATGTTAATATTTTCTGTAAAGAGATGCCGATTTTATTTTTAATATTTTTGGTATTAAATTTTATCAAGGATTATTATATAGATTCTTTTGGGTGTCAATTCTTTTAGGTGGCTCTGCCCCTAGAAAAGGGGGAAAGGGGAAACGTTGATATTTTTAGAAATTTTGAGAGATTAATTAATTTTTACAAAAAAACAAATTGAGGGCTTATCTAATTTTTTAACAACAAGTTATTAAAATATATAAAATACATACAATATTAATATTCAAATAAGAACACTATTATAATTTTCAAAAAAATAAGTCAAAATTAAAAATATCAAAAGCCTTCGAGCTTTATATAAAACTCAATTAAGCTTTCAATTTTTTCTTAAAAAAACTAATATTATCCTCTGTCACGTCATTATCTATCACAGACTGCCAGATCAACGTTGCCAACGGCCACATTAGTCAAAGGACAAAATTGATATAATTCATGAGTTCGGATGTCCAACTGTCTATATTTTACACGTGTGAGTTCAATTAATTATTTAGTTGCGTTCGAGGGCTAAACTACCCGTTTAAGCCTTTTAAAAATTAGCTTTGAAAAAAATGTACATTATTCTGTAATTTACTATGGGTTATATTTTCATACAAAAATTGTTTAAAAAATTACACAATACTTCATATTTAAGCTATAAAATCTAAAGCTTAAATCCCTAACCCTAGCACCCTAAAACGTAAACCTTAAACCTCAAACTCTAAATTCTTATTATAAACCTTAAATTCTACTCCCTACGCACTAAACCCCTAAAACCTAAACAACTTAAATCTTTAGACCGTAAAATTAAAAAGTTTGTGTAAACTAAAATTTACATAAGTTTATGTATCAAAGTATTTTCTATTTGTTATACTGTAGCCAAGGGACCAAGCAAAATCATTAATACTGGTCTTTCACAAGATAATAGTACTACTTAGAATCCCACAACAGTTTTGCTTTTTTTTCAAGAGATAAATTAGACTGCTTTTTTGTACATTTAATCGGGTAAGTTTGGGGAGCACCATGTTTAGGGTGGGCTATAAGAGGACAAGTTTCGAAGTTTGTCCTCAAACAGAAGATGTTAGTCTTTTTGATAACATTTTCAGTTGGTTTTTTGACTTTTTTTCCAAGCATCAATACTTAGTATATATATAAATTTTTAGTTTGGCACAAAGTATCGAAACTGTAACACCCTCATAATCATGGTGAAAATAATAATAATAAAGGGGGAGAAAAAAAAGAAAAAAAAAGAGAAATGTTATTAAAGGGATTTGAACCCATAACCCCTGGAGTGGAGTTTGTGTGGCTTAGCCGTGTGAGCTAAGGTAAATTTTTATTATGGTCTACCTCAGTTCTCTTTTATGTATATTGTTTAGATTATACCAAAATTTAATAAAGGTTTGAAACCTTTCAGCTACCATTTATCCCTTCTTCATCGAGAGAGAGAGATCTAGAATCTCTATAGTCTCTCCACCTTCCCCAGCCCCGATCTCGGCCACCGTCGATTGGTGGTGTGCACGACCACCATCGGCGTGCTCGCCGTCGTGCCGAGAGCCTAACGCCGCCAGCCACTCGCGGCCGTTCACCGTGGTTATCCGGTTAGGCTTCGTCAGGAAACCCTTGCCCCGCCGCCTCTGTTTACCAACGATTCAGCCGCCGTTCGCCGTCCGTGTTGCTCACGGCCACCGCCATCGGGGTCCCCGTCTGTCCGTGTCAAAAACCCAGCTCCCCAATCGCCGGTGCGTCGCGTCGTTCGTCGTTGAGAGCGAGTTGAAGCTTCGTCGAGACCCCCCTTGAACCCGCATCTGTTTTTCCTCCGTTTCGACCGCCTCCGTCGTCGGCAAGGCGCGTCGATCGTGCATGCGTGTTCAGCGCATGAAGGAGAGCAAAACCCACATGTCCGATCGTTATTTCGATGCCGGGAGAGTCCTCATCGGAGCAACGCAATTTTCCGGCCAGATCTGGAATTTAAAGCTTTTTCCGGTAAGATCGAGGCTCGTAATGTGATACTTTTGGGTTTGGTTTGATGCCTTGTGTGATCGGCTTTTGTTTTTCTGCAGAAACAATGTATTTCAGGCCTCCGGCGACCATTCCGGCCACCGTCCGGCCACCTGAAACTTTGGGGGTAAGTGTTGAACCGGCCTAACCGGTTCAAACCGGCCCAGTCAGTTAATTGGTTCAAGCCCAAACCCAGTCAACCCGAGCCCATAGTCCAACCCGACCCGCATGTCCGACCCGTTGACCCGACCCGTATGTCCGACCCATTGACCTGGTTCAAGTCAACCCGTCTACCGAGTCAACTCAGTCCGAGTCAGCACGATGAGTCAGCCGAGTCAACTCAGTGAGTTAACTTGCCGAGTCAACTCAGTGAGTTAACTTGCCGAGTCAACTCAGTTGACCCATATTGACTGCTGACGTCAGCATTGACTTTGACCAGTTGACTCTGACCCCGTTGACCGTTGACCTGTTGATGTCAGCGTTGACCTGCTGACGTCAGCGTTGACTTTGACCGTTGACCAAAAAGTCAAATTTTCCGAAAACTCCCATTTTATGTTTTTCGACGTCCTGAGTCCGATTTTGAAGCCCGTTTCGCAAAATTCTAACCCGAGGGCCTCCGAATCTGACCTTGAACCCGAGAGTGCTTATGTATTTAATTAATTAATTTATAGCTTTGTGAATAAGGTCTGACATTGGAATTTGTGTAATTGAAGGTATTAATAGTCCCTGGAATACGAATTGTTGAGGGATGCTGAATCCGGGTTCATGGGTGTTCGAATGTCATCCACAGATCAACCGTTGTAGCTCGGAACTAAGGTAATACACTACTACCTCTTGTATGCTTTATGTACATGTCGATATCCAGTTAACGCATGCATGTTTATGATGAAATGTTTTGTGAACTCTGTTTAAGCCGAATTCGATACGAAAAATAAGTATGAGAGTCAGTAAGATCAAAATACTCGGATAAGAATATTGATAGACCATGGGTGTCGAAAGTGCTAATAATAATAATACAGTTAAATCTGAAACTCTATCAATGGTGTCTAAGAACCAATGTTCAGAAGGCGGGGTATGAGATGTTGTTTATGAAATTACGAAAATGCCCTTAGGTTATAAAAATGACTAAACTACCCCCCCTCTGGTAAAGAAAATGACATGAAACCTGCATTCGACCTAATGGTGTATTTTACTCTACCTAAGATGTATGTTTTATTGGAAAGACTCCGACATCATTATACAATACGTGTGTTATAAAACTTGGATTTTCCCCTCAAACTCTGTATAACACATGAATGAGAATTCTCTGGAAATATTGTTGAAATCCTAAGTCGATCCTTATGATAGTAATGCGTGAATTAAATAAGAATGATCGTAATGACCAAAAGACGATAATGCCCTCAAGCACCGAAATGTCTGATTAATTTGAATGGCGTTATACCCTCAAGTTTTGTAATGAATGAATCGTCTGTAAAGAGGCGGAGAGTTATGACGACTTAATCTCGTTTGAGTACGTGAATGATGGAGGTACCAAATGGTAATTCAGAAAGAAATGGTGGATTTATCCCAATTTCCAAAATGACTGAAAAGCCCACTTGAGTCAAATATGCAGTTATGCATTTGATGAAATTCTGAGATTTCTAATAAAACCTTAAGGGCTAAAGCGCCCCTAAGTGTTAGGAAGCACACTCATGTATGATAATCACTCCTGATATTAAATTAAGGTTGGAAGTTTTTCCGCACAAAAATATAAGTTCGATTACTCCGCGGCAAGTCTGGTGGTGAAATATGAAAGCAACCGTTCAGATATACGATACATCCGGATACATTAGAAGGGTTGGTTAGTAATGCAAGGTTGGGACATGTTAGTTTGAATGGTTTTGGAGGCTCGGTAAACTTATGGAAATCTTAAATATTGTAAATCATAATTTTCTCATGATGGGGCTAAATTTACAAAATCACCCATGATTGTTAAAAGACCAAAATGCCCTCGTTGGCCAAAGTAATCAAAATAGCCCCGAATGTATCTGATATCGTGAAAGATCTTGACGTAGAAACCTCTGAATGCCTGGTTGGATACCTGTTGAGCAAATAGAATTTCTGAGCCACCATTTACGCCTTGATGGTATAATTTATCAAAATGTTCGTGTATGATAAAATGACCATAATGCCCTTGTAAGCTTAAATGGCTGAATCACTCAAGATATGCCAAAGCTCTCAAAGATCTTGATGTATCATCTCCTGAATATCTGGGTTAAACCGTTAGTATGAACCTACGTTTCAGAAATCCGTTCAAATCGTCAAAAGTTTAATTTGTCCCATTCCGTAAATGCCAAGTATCTCCAAGAAATGATCTGTCTCACCTAGTGTGTTCCATGTGTGATATATTTTGTTGAATGGATTGTATAATTATTTATTATGAATAATATTATGTTTGATAAACTTGATATATGATGACATTCTTTGCCTACCTGATATATGTCTGCTCAATTTGTATACTCGGTATGTGATCGTTTGATCTATGATGATACAATCTGTGTACGTGATGAATGCTGAATATGTCTGCTCTGCTTAATAGTATGCCTTTTTATCTGTCAAAAGCATGAACTTCTGTTTCTGATACTCTGAATAGAATATGTCTGTTACATGTATTATGTTACTCATGTCTGAAATCTGATTACCAATTGTCATCTGGGGTATATTGTTGGGTTATGATATGAAGTCTCTGTCGGTACAGCCCTGATCAAGCTGGTAAATCCTTATGGACTCAAGGTCTCCCCTTGAGTGGCACCTATGCCCATCGGGCTTAGGGTAAGTCCTTATGGACCTAAGGCATCCCCTTAGGTGGCACCTACGCCCATCGGGCCTAGGGTAAGTCCTTATGGACTCAAGGTCTCCCCTTGAGTGGCACCTACGCCCATCGGGCCTAGGGTAAGTCCTTATGGACCTAAGGCATCCCCTTAGGTGGCACCTATGCCCATCGGGCCTAGGGTAAGTCCTTATGGATGCAGTTCTGGGGGACTGCATATTGGTGTAAGGTTGGAGGGTTGTAACCCCCTCGTCCCGGTCTGGCCGGATGACCGGTCCGAGTGAGCTACACGGGGAAAACTGAGTGAAAACTCCCTAAGGAACTCTCCCTCGGTTAGCAACCCTATTTTTTTTTTCATTTTAATATTGTCTAGATGAGAATTACATCCTAAGTGATCATACAGCGGAACGAAATTTATGAAGAAATCAATCGAACCCAAACTAGCACTTAAAAGCCCATTTTTTAATGTTAAACTGCAGGCGGTATCGATACCCTTAAGAGGGGTATCGATACCCCTGTGACTAGGTCAACAAGGTTTGGTCAACCTGAGGAGACAGTATCGATACCCCAAATGAGGGTATCGATACCCTCCCCTAAAGTTGACTTCCCACGGTCAAAGCCAAGACAACGGTATCGATACCCTTGAGAGGAGTATCGATACCGAAATCGACAGTAGCACCAGTGGCCAAAAAGGTATCGATACCCCCCCTCGAGTATCGATACACGAAGCCTAAAACCACAGGGTAGTATCGATACCAGATCAACGGTATCGATACCCCAGCTACGAAACTGCAGGTTTGAGCTGATTTAGAGCACAAGGAGGCCCCTAAATCCCTCTAACCCTTCAACCAACACACTATCATCAATCCCTAAGGCAAGCCAACCATAAAGCATGCATATTTAAGTCAAGGGAGTCAATCAAACATGGATTTAAGCAATCATACATAGCATTCAATTTAATGAGCGATATAGGCATTAATAAGCATACTTGAAGGCTCAAATGGTCTTAAAAGCACAAGTCAAACTCAAGAGGTTTGCATCCATACATAAGGCAACCTAAACACCCTAAAGCATGCCATCATACACATCAACCATCATCAAGGCATTACATGCATACGATCCATAATCAAACCAAAATCAACATCCATCAAATGAGTCACACATGCTCATACAAAGACACTTGCCACATTGCTAGCTATTACAAAATCGGTAACCATACTTGAGCTACAAACTTGGATGCCCTTCTTGCCTTGCCTCGAGCTAACACCACGCTAATGATCTGCATTGTTGAACATTGAGAGCGTAAGCTATAAGCTTAGTGAGGGTGCTCTAAAACGAAAAACAACAACAATGCAGGGCTCAAGCATGTAATCCTAAACTCCTACATATCAAGCATTGCACATAACCAAGTAGACTTAGCTAGTCTTTCGAGTGGCAAATATGGTCTCTCAATCCTAGCAAGATTAAGCATCATTATATAATCATGCAATACCATATATCAAAACCACATATCACCATCATATATCACATTACTTAAACAAGTTTAATTGGCCACTTTAATTACCCCGATTGTGCGGATTAAAACCTTGACAACACTTTACCTCGGTGGGATTCCACTCATCACCGGACCTTGCATGTGCGGGATTCCACTCATCGCCACATGCCCTACGGATGGGATTCCACTCATCATCCCGTAGAAATATAATAAGCTTCCGGTGGAATGCTACATCACCGTACTCCTCCTTGATGACTTAACGCCATCAAGGCCACGTACGTTTTGACTCAATTTGTGTGCACACTATCCTAATGATCGATCATTTACAACCGGTAATTTTTAGTGCCAATTATTATAACCACAACATGTATCACCAACCACATATCATTAACACATTCATGCTCAACACATATATCCACATCATGATATACATATACATGCACCATCTAATCACAAGCATTTGAGCATAGCCATCAAGCACATAGCATTCAAGGAAATTAGACTAAGTTAACTACTTGGATTAAAAGGAAGTGGCCTACCAAGCACACTTGCACACACACACTACTCATGCTCGAACCAACTTTAAAACAAGTTTAGACCACTCACCGCCCTTCCTTAGCAAATCGAACAATCCTCCTACGCACCCGGATTTGGTCCCAAAGCTCCTTCAACGTTTCCCCTTGCTTCTAGCCAAACAAAATACATTCATCACTTCCCAAATCAATGCTAACTCAATTATCAATCCACATCGCAAAACACAACTCAATTTCCACAAATTTCAAATCACATAGTATCCCAAAACCCAAATTTTCGGACTCCCACAACCAAGGGCTGAAATACCCAATTTCAAGCATCCAAAAGACTTCCAAAACATCCCAAATCACCCTCCTAACATAACTAGACCATCAGCCCTTCAACTCCCACACAAATCCTCTCAAAAACCCAATTTTTCAAACCCTAAAATTGGCCCTAAAGACCCCCCCTACGAAAATTCATCCAAAATTGACCAAATTCATATATGTTGTATACTTTAGCATGATTAACAAAAACCCCAACACAATTTCTTAAGACCAATTGAAAAACCCCATTAAAACCCAATTTTCATCATAAACCCTAATTTTTCAAAACCCACATTTTTGAAATTTAAGACAATAAGCAAGTAGAGGATGGAGAGGAGGTTAAGAAAATACAATTACCTCTTAAAATGGTGTGGAAATCGGGTGCTAAAATTGATGGAATAGTAATTCCAAGCTTGGGAGGTTTTAGAAATGGTGGGGGTTTTCAAAATGGGAAAAGGAGGAAGAATGGGGGAGGAAGATAACTTTACCATAAAGTGGTCTTCCTTTTTTTTAAAACTTGGGTAAATAGCCCCATAGGTCCTTCCCAACTTAATAAAATTCATTTAGACCATTATTTGAAATTGAATTGCTTTAATTTAGTTTTATTTAACTCGAACTAATACCCGACTAACTCCTAGGCCCGGAACACGGGTGTTACAACTCTCCCCCACTTAAGGAAATTTCGTCCCTGAAATTACCTGACTGAAAGAGATACGGAAACTGCTTTTCCATATCCTCCTTCCTCTCCCAGGTGGCCTCGTCCACACCTCTACGCTGCCACCGCACCTTTACTAGCTCAATTGATCTACCCCTCAACACCTTACTGTCTGAAGCTAAGATCTCAACAGGCTCTTCTTCATAAGTTAAATCTGGATTCAATTCAATTTCTTCTACGGGCATAACATGTGATGGATCGGACCTATACTTTCGAAGCATGGATACATGGAACACATCGTGTATCTTCTCTAACTCAGATGGCAAACGCAACTGATAAGCAACCGGACCAACTCTCTTCACAATCTCATACGGCCCTATGTACCTCGGACTCAACTTCCCCTTTCGGCCAAATCTCATCACTTTCTTCCACGGAGACACTTTCAAGAACACCTTCTCACCCACTGCGAACTCAACCTCCTTCCTCTTCAAATCGGCATAGGACTTCTGCCTATCCGAAGCAGCCTTCAAGCGATCACAAATCAATTTTACCTTGTCGGTTGTCCCCTTGAGCAAATCCGGCATAGGTAACAGTTTCTGTCCTACCTCGGCCCAACACACTGGAGTTCTACACTTTCGACCATACAAGGCCTCATACGGAGCCATCTGAATGCTCGACTGAAAACTGTTGTTGTAGGCAAACTCTACTAGAGGCAGATGTTTCTCCCAAGTACCCTGAAAGTCAATGATACAACATCGCAACATATCCTCTAAGATCTGAATAACCCTCTCTGACTGACCATCTGACTGAGGATGATAAGAAGTGCTGAAGTTCAAACGGGTACCCAAAGCTGTATGCAGACACTCCCAAAATCTCGAAGTAAACCGTGGATCTCTATCTGACACAATGGACTTCGGCACACCATGTAACCTCACAATCTCACCAATGTACAAATCGGCCAATCTATCTAAGGTGTAAGTAGTGTTGACTGCCAAGAAGTGAGCACACTTCGTAAAACGATCTACTATCACCCAAACTGAGTTCTTCTTCGTAGGAGTCAAAGGCAAACCCGAAACAAAATCCATGGTGATGTTCTCCCATTTCCATTCCGGAATTCTCAACGGCTGTAACAAACCTGAGGGAACCTGATGTTCCGCCTTCACCCTCTGACACACTAAGCACTTACTCACAAAGTCAGCTACATCTCTCTTCAAGCCAACCCAAAAGTACTCATTCTTCAAGTCACGGTACATCTTCGTACTTCCTGGATGCATAGCAAACGGGCTACTGTGAGCTTCAGTCAAGATCGTCCGTCTCAAATCACTGTCTTCAGGCACAACTATTCTGTCCTTGAAACATAAGACCCCATCGGAACTAAAACTGTAGTCTGAAGATCTACCTTCGGCTATATCTTGCACGTGAGGTGCCAAAGATCTATCTAAGAGCTGTTTCTCTCGAATCATCTGACCTAGAGTAGGTCTAACTTGAAGCTCGGCTACTAAGCCACCATCTCCGGACAAACTCAATCTAGCAAACATGGCCCTCAAGTCCACGGCCACCTTCCTACTCAATGCATCGGCCACTACATTGGCCTTACCCGGATGGTACTCAATAGTAAGATCATAGTCCTTTAGCAACTCTAACCATCTACGCTGTCTGAGATTCAAATCTCGCTGAGTCATAATGTACTTCAAACTCTTGTGGTCGGTGTATACTGTGCATTTCTCACCATACAAATAGTGCCTCCAAATCTTCAGAGCAAACACAACTGCAGCTAACTCTATGTCATGGGTCGGATAATTGCGTTCATGTGTCTTCAACTGTCTTGAGGCATAAGCCACTACTCTTCGGTCTTGCATCAGAACACATCCTAACCCTACATACGAGGCATCACTATAAATCACATAGTCCTTCCCGGACTCAGGCCGAATCAAGATCGGTGCTTGGGTCAAAGCTTTTTTCAATTTTTCAAAGGCTCTATGTCTTGCATCTGTCCACTCAAACTGAACACTCTTCTGAAGTAGCTGTGTCAACGGAGCGGCTAATTTAGAGAAACCTTCCACAAATCTTCTATAGTATCCGGCTAAGCCTAGGAAGCTACGTACTTCTGTCACTGACTTTGGTTGCTTCCACTCAACAATGGCTTCAATCTTCTTCGGATCAACTCTAATGCCTTCAGCTGACACTACATGTCCTAAGAAGACTACTTCCCGGATCCAGAATTCACACTTGCTGAGCTTCGCATACAACTGATGATCTAGCAAAGTCTTCAAAACAAGTCTCAAATGTCGGTCATGGTCTTCTTCAGTTCGCGAATACACCAAAATGTCATCAATAAATACAACCACAAACTGATCTAGATACTGATGAAAAATCCTATTCATCATGTCCATGAAAGCTGCCGGTGCATTAGTCAACCCAAATGGCATGACTAAAAACTCATAGTGTCCATACCTAGTCCTAAAGGCCGTCTTCGGTACATCAACCTCCCTAACCTTTAGCTGGTAGTAACCTGATCTCAAATCAATCTTCGAAAAGACCGATGCTCCCCTCAACTGATCAAACAAGTCATCAATTCTAGGCAACGGATATTTGTTCTTCACTGTCAACTGATTTAACTGTCTGTAATCTATGCACATTCTCATACTTCCATCTTTCTTCTTCACAAACAACACTGGTGCACCCCAAGGTGAAGAACTAGGCCTAATAAAACCTCTATCTGTCAATTCTTGCAACTGAGTCTTCAACTCTTTCAATTCTTTCGGTGCCATACGATACGGAGCAATCGAAACAGGAGCTGAATCAGAATAAGTCTCAATGCTGAACTCTACCTCTCTGTCCGGTGGTAACCCTGGCAATTCTTCCGGAAACACACTAGGAAAATCACATACTGTCCGGATGTCCTGAGGTCTAACCTCACTCATGTTAGGGTTCATCACATACGCTAAGTATGCTTCACACCCTAACTCAACTAATTTCTTGGCCTCTAACACTGAAACCACATTGGATAAGAACTTCACATTCTCACCCACAACAACAATCTCATAATCATCTGTGAGCTTCAAAGAAATCCGCTTAGTTTCAAAATCTATCCTAGCTCTATGTTCCGTGAGCCAATCCATACCCAGAATCACATCAAAACCATAGAAGGGAAGTTCCATCATATCCACTGGAAACAAATGCCCCTGAACCATCAACGGACACCTTCGGTACATCTTCCTAACCACTACCGTGTCCCCAAAGTAACTAGTAACACTAACTCCTACCTTTAACAACTCACAAGGCAAATTCAAAGACTGTGCATGCTCACTCAATATGTAGGAATGTGTAGACCCAGAGTCAACCAAAGAAAGCAAACCCAAAGACTGTATCGAGAAATTACCTGCGATCACATCGGTGTCATGCTGCTCCCCGCGCCGAGCGTAAACCCTAGCCTGTCCTCCGCCCTCCGGCTGGACTGCGACTACATGTGCTAAGTTCCTCTGACCATCGTTCCTCGGCTGGAAATTACCTCTACCGCGCCCGCGGCCTCTCTGAAAGTCATTGGCTCTAGCAGGAGTCTGAGCTGGTGCCTGTCCCACCTGATGTGGACAGTCACGCCTAATGTGGTCTCTAGCACCACAACTCCAACAAGAGTGATAATTTCCCCAACACTCACCGGTGTGGTTCCTCCCGCAGGAAGCACATGTGGGCAACTTCCCACCAGCTCTCTGGCCCTGGTGGCCCCTACCGTGGTTACTGCCACCACGCCTATGATCAAACTGATGCCGGTTGTCCCGATGCCTCTTGGCATATCCTCTATCAAAGTTGCCGGACCTCTTACCTGAACTAGATCCGCCTGACCGCCTGGTCAAACTCAAACTGTGCTCCAAGTCCTTGGCCCTCGAGACCAAGACATCAAAACCAAAGTAACCAGAAGCTAGAGTATAAGTCTTGATCTCCTCATTCAGCCCATATCGGAAGCGGTTACAACGCTCCACCTCAGTAGGTACAAGTTCAGGTGCATACTGACTCAGCCTGACAAATCGAATCTCGTAATCAGTCACAGACATACTCCCCTGAGACAATGCCATAAACTCTCTCTTCCTCTCATCGAGGTATCGCGGACCCAAATACTTCTTCCGGAAAGCTGTCTCAAAGAACTCCCAATTGATCTCGGCCTCATCCATCCCCGAAGTAACGGTGACCCACCAGGTGTAGGCATCACCCTGAAGCAAGGACTCAACACAGCCCAACTTACGATCACCAGTACACCCCATCTGAGCAAGGATACGGACGGTCTTCTCTAACCACATCTCTGACCTCTCCGGAGTAGCACCTCTAAACTCTTCGGCCCCAAGGCCCCGAAGTCTCTCTAATGGCAACCCGGTGCCCTCACCCTGATGATGAGCTGCCTGACCTCCAGCTACTGCAGCCTGGAATGCCCCGGCTATTGCCTGAACCAACGGAGCTAAGTCAATTCCGGCCGGTCCTTGGCCACCCTGGCCACCTTGGCCTCCTTGTGGTCCCATTCCTTCGGGCCCGGCCTCGCCTCCCACTCCCGGTGGAGGAGGTGGTGGTGGTGGAGGTGGTGGAGGAGCTCCAACTCCAACCACTGGCTCTCCCACTTGAGCCTCAACTCTCACAACTGGCTCAACTCTCGGAGCCTCTGCCCGTGGTTCCGGTCGAACCATCCTAGGCCTCCCACGTGGTCTCATGGTTCAACTAGCAAGGTATAAACTACAACAAGAAACAAATAGGATTACGTTAGCCAAAGCAAGGGTCCAATAGTGCTCAAGTATTCCTCTTTCAAAAATCCTTTTTAAATTAAGTAGTAGTAGCAATGGGCACACACTCATACGAGACACGACCATTCATGCATTCAAAACATCATACGATCAATCAATCATCAAGGATTCATGGCAAATCATGCATCGAACAACACAAGCATTTAACACATTAATCTTACCTCACTTACCTGCCCGAGGTCTCGGTAACCTCAGGCTCTGATACCAACAAATGTAACCCCCTCGTCCCGGTCTGGCCGGATGACCGGTCCGAGTGAGCTACACGGGGAAAACCGAGTGAAAACTCCCTAAGGAACTCTCCCTCGGTTAGCAACCCTATTTTTTTTTTCATTTTAATATTGTCTAGATGAGAATTACATCCTAAGTGATCATACAGCGGAACGAAATTTATGAAGAAATCAATCGAACCCAAACTAGCACTTAAAAGCCCATTTTTTAATGTTAAACTGCAGGCGGTATCGATACCCTTAAGAGGGGTATCGATACCCCTGTGACTAGGTCAACAAGGTTTGGTCAACCTGAGGAGACAGTATCGATACCCCAAATGAGGGTATCGATACCCTCCCCTAAAGTTGACTTCCCACGGTCAAAGCCAAGACAACGGTATCGATACCCTTGAGAGGAGTATCGATACCGAAATCGACAGTAGCACCAGTGGCCAAAAAGGTATCGATACCCCCCCTCGAGTATCGATACACGAAGCCTAAAACCACAGGGTAGTATCGATACCAGATCAACGGTATCGATACCCCAGCTACGAAACTGCAGGTTTGAGCTGATTTAGAGCACAAGGAGGCCCCTAAATCCCTCTAACCCTTCAACCAACACACTATCATCAATTCCTAAGGCAAGCCAACCATAAAGCATGCATATTTAAGTCAAGGGAGTCAATCAAACATGGATTTAAGCAATCATACATAGCATTCAATTTAATGAGCGATATAGGCATTAATAAGCATACTTGAAGGCTCAAATGGTCTTAAAAGCACAAGTCAAACTCAAAAGGTTTGCATCCATACATAAGGCAACCTAAACACCCTAAAGCATGCCATCATACACATCAACCATCATCAAGGCATTACATGCATACGATCCATAATCAAACCAAAATCAACATCCATCAAATGAGTCACACATGCTCATACAAAGACACTTGCCACATTGCTAGCTATTACAAAATCGGTAACCATACTTGAGCTACAAACTTGGATGCCCTTCTTGCCTTGCCTCGAGCTAACACCACGCTAATGATCTGCATTGTTGAACATTGAGAGCGTAAGCTTTCGAGTGGCAAATATGGTCTCTCAATCCTAGCAAGATTAAGCATCATTATATCATCATGCAATACCATATATCAAAACCACATATCACCATCATATATCACATTACTTAAACAAGTTTAATTGGCCACTTTAATTACCCCGATTGTGCGGATTAAAACCTTGACAACACTTTACCTCGGTGGGATTCCACTCATCACCGGACCTTGCATGTGCGGGATTCCACTCATCGCCACATGCCCTACGGATGGGATTCCACTCATCATCCCGTAGAAATATAATAAGCTTCCGGTGGAATGCTACATCACCGTACTCCTCCTTGATGACTTAACGCCATCAAGGCCACGTACGTTTTGACTCAATTTGTGTGCACACTATCCTAATGATCGATCATTTACAACCGGTAATTTTTAGTGCCAATTATTATAACCACAACATGTATCACCAACCACATATCATCAACACATTCATGCTCAACACATATATCCACATCATGATATACATATACATGCACCATCTAATCACAAGCATTTGAGCATAGCCATCAAGCACATAGCATTCAAGGAAATTAGACTAAGTTAACTACTTGGATTAAAAGGAAGTGGCCTACCAAGCACACTTGCACACACACACTACTCATGCTCGAACCAACTTTAAAACAAGTTTAGACCACTCACCGCCCTTCCTTAGCAAATCGAACAATCCTCCTACGCACCCGGATTTGGTCCCAAAGCTCCTTCAACGTTTCCCCTTGCTTCTAGCCAAACAAAATACATTCATCACTTCCCAAATCAATGCTAACTCAATTATCAATCCACATCGCAAAACACAACTCAATTTCCACAAATTTCAAATCACATAGTATCCCAAAACCCAAATTTTCGGACTCCCACAACCAAGGGCTGAAATACCCAATTTCAAGCATCCAAAAGACTTCCAAAACATCCCAAATCACCCTCCTAACATAACTAGACCATCAGCCCTTCAACTCCCACACAAATCCTCTCAAAAACCCAATTTTTCAAACCCTAAAATTGGCCCTAAAGACCCCCCCCTACGAAAATTCATCCAAAATTGACCAAATTCATATATGTTGTATACTTTAGCATGATTAACAAAAACCCCAACACAATTTCTTAAGACCAATTGAAAAACCCCATTAAAACCCAATTTTCATCATAAACCCTAATTTTTCAAAACCCACATTTTTGAAATTTAAGACAATAAGCAAGTAGAGGATGGAGAGGAGGTTAAGAAAATACAATTACCTCTTAAAATGGTGTGGAAATCGGGTGCTAAAATTGATGGAATAGTAATTCCAAGCTTGGGAGGTTTTAGAAATGGTGGGGGTTTTCAAAATGGGAAAAGGAGGAAGAATGGGGGAGGAAGATAACTTTACCATAAAGTGGTCTTCCTTTTTTTTAAAACTTGGGTAAATAGCCCCATAGGTCCTTCCCAACTTAATAAAATTCATTTAGACCATTATTTGAAATTGAATTGCTTTAATTTAGTTTTATTTAACTCGAACTAATACCCGACTAACTCCTAGGCCCGGAACACGGGTGTTACAAGGGTAGTTCTTGTAAACTTCTGTATGATCATTGAACATTTGCACTTAATCTGTTATGTGCTCATATGATATGATGTTAAGTACTTATGTATGTTTATCTGCACTTATTGGAACACACTAGACGCCAAACTCTCTGTTTCCTACCTCGTATGTTACCAGCTTATATAATATCCGTCTAATTCTCAAGGTCTGATTAAAGAACAAATACCATTATTCTTGAGTATGATGAAACCTCGAAATAGTAGAACAGAAATAGAGGTCTATCTCTGCTTGAAACATCATGAAAATGTTATGCCTACCATATATCTGCATGAGCTTATAGCATCTTCTGGTAGTTTTGTATTACTGAGCTTTCCCAAGCTCATGTTGTTTTTACCATCTCAGGATAAAGGATCAGACAAGTTGCACCTATCAACGTCGGTATGAGAGTTTCTTCGGCTCGTCAGGGAGTATGGTATCTGTGTAACTAAGGGGCATGTGTGTCGTGTTTGTATTATACAAATGAGTCTGAAACTTATTTCCGCAACTTGTATCATAATTGTTTTATCGTTTTGAACGATTTCTGAAATTGTATTTTAAATCATATATTTGATTTATGGGTTTAAAGGTTTAACTATATGTTTATTTGAAATCTTATTGTGGGTCGCTCTAATGACCCTAATGTGACTTCCTAGGATCCGTTGTAACGCATAGGCGGGTCGAGGGGGTTACAGAAACTTACAAAATAAGTATCGATGCTTGCAAAAAAAATTAAAAAATAACTGAAAACGTTATCAAGAACTCTAACATTTTCAATTCGAGGACAAATTTCAAAACTTGTCTCTTTTAGCCGCACCCTAGACATGTCGCACGCTAGTCTCACCCCATTTAATTGCTTTTTTTCAAACATAAGTAGAAGCATTTTCACCTAGACAAATCCCAATCCATTGATAAATTAAAGTTAAATTTAAAATATCATATATAATTTTTAAATCTCAGATTTTCTCTTAATAATAAAAATAATTGTCTTACCTAAAAATAAAGTTTTGAGCCCCATTTTCAAGTTTTCTCAAACTATAATTATACAAGTTATAATATAAAGAACAATCCATATTAATTAATCAAGATATCTAGATTAGGAGATCAATATAATCATTATTAATCATATTGCTAATAATTATACATTTATATTTTGAGTTAATTGTACCGCATGTCCCCAAACTATGACACCCATTCTAAATCGGTGTTTAAACTTTTAAACATTCTAATTTCATCCTCAAACTATGATTTTTATTCTAAATTGATCCCAAAACATTTAAGCATTTTAGTTTCACCCTCAAACTATGAATCTATTTCTATATTGGTCCTCAAACTTTTTGAATTATATAATTTCATCCCATAACAGTTTTGCTTTCTTCAAGAGATAAATTAGAAAGCTTTTGTATACATTTAATGGGGTAAGTTTGGGGTGCGGCATGTTTAGGGCGCGGCTAAAGGACGACAAGTTTCGAAACTTGTCCTCAAGCAGAAATTATTATACTTTTTTATAACATTTTCGGTTGGTTTTTTGAGTTTTTTTTTTGCAAGTATCAATACTTAGTTTTTTATATATAAATTTTTATTTTGGCACAAAGTATTGAAACTTACAAAATAAGTATCGGTACTTGCAAAAAATACTAAAAAAACAACTGAAAACATTATCAAGAAAGCTAACATTTTCAATTCGAGGACAAATTTCGAAACTTGTCTCTTTTAGCCGCATCCTAGAAATGTCACACATCAGACTCGCCCCATTTAATTTCTTTTTTTTCAAACATAAGCATAAGAATTTTCACCCACACAAATCCCAATCCATTGATAAATTTAATTTAATTTAAGTATAATGTATAAGTTTTAAATCTCAGATTTTCTCTTAAAAGTAAAAATAATTGTCTTACCTAAAAATAAAGTTTTGAGCCCCATTTTCAAGTTTTTTTCAAACTATAATTATACAAGTGATAATATAAAGAACAATCCATATTAATTAATCGAGATATCTAGATTAGGAGATCAATATAATCATTATTGAACATATTGCTAATAATTAAAATATTTTGTTTTTACCGACGGGAGTTAGTTTAAGTGGTAAGCAATCTGGTATCATTTAATTGAATCTTGAGTTCGAGGCCTTGAGTGACCAAAGTCAGGTGTACGACGCGGATCAATTTGGATTAGTTTGGGTAAAGCCCTAGGGTCTGGGAGGACAACCAAAAAAATTGTTTTTATTTACATTGATTTTGATAATATTTTTTAATAAAGATTATGATCAATTTTTAATTAATTGAATTTAGGAGATTGTTGCACGATTTTACTTTTTTTAATAAAGCATGATTTTACTTTTTGTTTCTTTGTATCTATTGTAGTAGGGATGGTAATGGATCGAACTTGGATCAGATTGCATACAGTTTAAGTCCAAATTCGATTACATTCGGACTCAGATATTTATTCGGATTCAAATTCGAATTTTTTCAAATGAATTTTGAACGAAATTTTTTGGATCGGACATTTTCGGATCAAATTTGGATTATAATGTCATCCCTAGTGTTGGCTGAGTTGGAGGGATAGATCGGCGAATTTTAGCATATTTCGGGTATATTGGGTTTCAGACCACTAATATGTTTATTTTAATGCAAATCAGTCCATAATTTTGTGTATATAATTTCTTACGTTTTTAATTTATTCCATTTAATTATGTATTTATTCATTCTTCGCCCCTTGTTTGTTGTTTGCATTTAAATTTGTGTGTTTATTATTTATGGTTTTAATTTGTTTCCTATTTTAATTCATCTTTTTAACCTAATATATATTTACTTTATCTTGCAATTTCACGTCATTTACTATTTTTTGGTGAAAATGATATGGTTATATTGATGGGAATCATACACCGTGAATATTATCGTGTGCCTCATTAAAAATCTCCCTAGACTTAAATGCAGGAAAAGAGTAACACGATAGTAAATAAAAAATCTAACACAACTTGAAAAACTCAAATCAATCGAACAAGTTCAAACAATAAAACAAATAAGCTAACTAGAACTACCCATGGAAAGGAAACATCCCTCGGCTAAAAGCAACTACCGCAGCTCATGTGTGGGATACTCAAGTATATGCACATTAAAATCTGAGGCGCATACATAACTAGCAATACGATCCACCACTCGATTCCCATTGTGAAAAACATGCTATAAGCATACCAACTCCATCTTCCTTGCTAAATCCTGGATGTGAATTAGAATTGGCAGATGCTCATGACGACACCGAGATAAGGAAAGATGCCAGACAACATCATGGCTATCCAACTCTGCCTCTAGAACTGAACAAATCCCATTATACTTATAGAAGTCGAGCTTACATTGTCTTGTAGAGTCCCGAACGACCCCTCCACTCGTAGCATTACTCTCCAACGGGTCATGGTTGCCATCCATGTTAATTTTCATCCATCTTGGTTCTGGTCTTTGCCATACACTATTAGTTTTCCCTCCAATGGCGACATTCCTTAATATTACATTTATTTATTTATTTCTTCATTGTATTGATTTCTTTTTTTCATATTTGTGTATATGTGCATATGGTATACGTAGATATATTGCACAGTATTAACTAAAAATCATAGTAATATTATTTAACTTGAATTTTTAATACATTTATATTTTGAGTTAATTGCACTGCTTGTCCCCAAAATATGACACTCGTTCTAAATTGGTCTCTAAACTTTTAAACATTCTAATTTCATCCTCAAACTATGACATTTATTCTAAATTGATCCCGAAACATTTAAGCATTTTAGTTTCACCCTCAAACTATGTATCTATTTCTATATTGGTCCTCAAACTTTTTGAATGATATAATTTCATCCCACAACAGTGTTGCTTTTTTCAAGAGAAAAATTAGATAGCTTTTGTGTACATTTAATCAGGTAGATTTGGGGTGCGGCATGTTTAGGGCGCGGCTAAAGGACGACAAGTTTCGAAACTTGTCCTCAAACAGAAATTAATAGACTTTTTTATAACATTTTCGGTTGTTTTTTTTAGTTTTATTGCAAGTATCAATACTTAGTTTTTTATATATAAATTTTTAGTTTGGCACAAAGTATCGAAACTTACAAACTAAGTATCGATACTTGCAAAAAAAATGAGAAAAAAAAACAACCGAAAACGTTATCAAGAAAGCTAACATTTTCAATTCGAGGACAAATTTCGAAACTTGTCTCTTTTAGCAGCATCCTAGAAATGCCACACGCCAGACTCACCCCATTTAATTTCTTTTTTTCAAACATAAGCAGAAGCATTTTCATCCACACAAATCCCAATCCATTGATAAATTAAATTTAATTCAAAATATCATGTATAGTTTTTTAATCTCAGATTTTCTTTTAAAAGTAAAAATAATTGTCTTATCTAAAAATAAATTTTGAGCCCCATTTTCAAGTTCTTACAAACTATAATTATACAAGTGATAATATAAAGAACAATCCATATTAATTAATCAATATATATGGATTAGGAGATCAATATAATCATTATTGAACATATTGCTAATAATTAAAAGATTTTGTTTTTACTGGCGGGAGTTGGTTTAAGTGGTAAGCAATCTGGTATCGTTTAATTGGATCTCGAGTTCGAGGCCTTGAGTGACCAAAGTCAGGTGTACGACGCGGGTCAATTTGGATTAGTTCGGGTAAAGCCCTAGGATCCGGGAGGACAACCAAAAAATTGTTTTTATTTACATTGATTTTGATAATATTTTTTAATAAAGATTATGATCAATTTTTAATTAATTGGATTTAGGAGATTGTTGCATGATTTTACTTTTTTAATAAAGCATGATTTTAATTTTTTGTTTCTTTGTATCTATTGTAGTAGGGATGGCAATGGATCGAACTTGGATCATATTGTATAAAGTTTAAGTCCGAATTCGATTACATTCGGACTAAGACATTTTTTGGATTCAAATTCGAATTTTGTCAAACAAATTTTGATCGAATATTTTGGATCGGACTTTTTCGGATCGAATTTGGATTATAATGCAAATCAGTCCATAATTTTGTGTATTTAATTTCTTACGTTTTTAATTTATTCCATTTAATTCTTTATTGATTCATTTTCGCCCCTTGTTTGTTGATTGCATTTAAATTTGTGTGTTTATTATTTATGATTTTAATTTGTTACCTATTTTAATTCATATTTTTAGCCTAATATATATATATATATTTACTTTATCTGGCAATTTCACGTCATTTACTATTTTTTGGTGAAAATGATATGGTTATATTGATGGGAATCATACACTGTGAATATTATCGTGTTCCTCATCAAAAACCTCCCTAGACTTAAATGGAGGAAAAGAGTAACACGATAGTAAATAAAAAATCTAACACAACTTGAAAAACTCAAATCAATTGAACAAGTTCAAACAATAAAACAAATAAGCTAACTAGAACTACCCATTGACAGGCAACATCCCTCTGCTAAAAGCAACTCTCGCAGCTTATATGTGGGATACTCAAGTATATGCATATTAAAACCCTAGGCGCATACATAACTAGCAATACGATCCTCCACTTGATTCACATTGTGACAAGCATGCTAAAAGCATACAAACTCCATCTTCCTTGCTAAATCCTGGATGTGAATTAGAATTGGCAGATGCTCATGACGACGCCAAGGTAAGGAAAGAAGCCAGACAACATCATTGCAATCCAACTCTGCCTCTAGAACTGAACAAATCCCATTATACTTATAGAAGACGAGCTTCTGTTGTCTTATAGAGTTTCGAACGACCCCTCCACTCGTAGCATTACTCTCTAACGGGTTATGGTTAGGGGTGATAATGAGACTGACAGGCTCGCGATCTACTCGGGTTTCAGCTCGGTCAAAGCTTGGCTCGAGTGAGCTCGACTCGGGCTCGAGCTCAGCTCGAAACCTTAACAAGCCAAGCTGAGCCTACCCAGGCTCGGCTCGAAAAGCTCATGAACGGGCTCGGAATCTACATATGCACTAAAATAAATTATGTGTTTGTATTTTCTTTATTTATTTGGTTGTTGTTTGATTTTGTATTTTCTTTAATTATGCGTTTGTGTTATAAGAATATTTATTGATTATTTAGATTAATCTAATTTTTGGCACTTTTTCCCTTTTCCGGTCATTGAATCTCGTTTTAGTGTTGGTTATGAAATGGATTTTTAATGAATCTTTTATAAAAAAAAAACTATAGCAAAATTTTTCATTTCGAGCCGAGTCGAGCCTGACGAGGTTCGAGCCCGAGCCGAGCCCAATAGTATTGTTTTTTATCCAAGCTCGAGCCTAAAATTCCGAGCTCGGTGAGCCTTGAGCCTGAACCGAGCCCAATTACACAATTTCCAAGCCGAGCAGAGCCTGACCAGGCTCGGGATCGGGCTCAGCTCGACTCGTTATCACCCCTAGTCATGGTTGCCATCCGTGTTAATTTTCATCCATATCGGTTCCGGTCTTTGCCATACACTATTAGTATTCCCTTCTAAGGTGGCATTCATTTATATTTACATTTATTTATTTATTTTTCATTTTATTTATTTCTTTTTTTCATATTTATGTATTTGTGCATGTGGTATACGTAGATATATTGGACTATATTAACTAAAAAATCATAGTAAATATTATTCTTATTATTATTTAACTTGAATTTTTAATAAATTTATAATTTTAGTTAATTGTGTCGCACGTCCCCATGACACTTATTCTAAATTGGTCCCTAAACTTTTAAACATTCTAATTGCATCCTCATACTATGACCTTTATTCTAAATTGATCCTAAAACATTTAAGCATTTTAGTTTCACCCTCAAACTTTTTGAGTGATCTAATTTCATCCCAAATTATCAATATATGTTAATAATATTTTATGTTAATAAAATCGTTATAAAAGTCGTTAATTGTCACGAAACATCGATGTGTATTATGTAATAATATGATGTGATATAAACAATAACTTGTAGATGAAATTGAAATATTCAAGAATTTTGGGGGCCTATTTAGAATGAGGGTCATAGTTTGGGAATGAAAATGGAACATTCAAAAGTTTAGGGACTAATTTAGAATGAGGGTCATAGTTTGAGGATGAAATTGGAACATTTTAAAGTTTAGGGACCAAATTAAAATGATGATCATTGTTTGGGGATGTGTAGTGTGATTAACTCTTATATTTTTATTATCACTTTTAATACTCCCTCTGTCCCACTAAAACTATCACATGTTGACAATTTTTGGGTCAAACTTTCTAAAACTTTGACCTCTTATAATTAAAAATTTATTGTTGATAAAAATATATAAAATATATTTTAAAAACCTTAAATCTAGTAGTTTTAAAATTTAAATTTATCAAGTTTAATTAATTAAAAGTTTTAAATAAATTATAGTCAAAGTTGAAAAAAATTGACCAGAAAAATGTCAACATGTGACAGTTTTAGTGGGACGAAGGGAGTGTGATTTTTTTTTCAAAAATCCCAAATCTAATCATAATCCTACCTAGATGAGAAGGGAAGGAGGGACTCTAGGCAAGGAAAGGAAGTGCTCGAGTGTGTTTAGAACCTATGACCTAATGGTATATGAGAGAACAAATATGAGCAGCTTGGCCAACAGGCCAAATGTGCTTGCTCTTTTAATATTAATATATATAAGTTAATTTTGTTTTTACCACTATTTCGAGTTACCTAATATATATTTATGTTTCTTTTAATGCATTTAGGTTATTTTTTTTAGTTTATATATGTTGTTTTATTGTTTTAACGTAAATATTATAAATTATAATTTGTTTTAAAGAATTAAAAGTCATAAATGTTTTAATTCGAACTCATATATGGATCAAACTCTGATTGTATTTTGATTTGACATGGAATTGGATCGGATTCGGATCGGGTCATGACAATATCCAAATCTGATATTTCCCATAATAGGACTCGGACCCTTTTTTTCAAATTCGATTTTTTCCAATCAGATTTGGATCAGATATTTTCCTTTCGGATTTGGTGGGATTCGAATCAGATTTGGATTAAAATGTAATCCTTATATAGTATATTATTATTTGGTAATACTCTATAAGCACACTTTAAAACATTGTCACATGCCTTTCTTATCTTTTATTTTTATTATATATAAAATAAGGACACATGACATCATTTTAGTCGTGCTTGTGGAGTTAAAAATTTACACCATCGATTAATTAAAAAAGTAATAATTTTATACTAAGGATAAAGAGGTAATTATTTGATACACTAGTGGTGGAAGCTTTTAGTTTCCACAAGTGCCTTAATTTTAGGGTTTAGGGACTCAGTTTATGGTGTTGGGTTTAGGGGTTTATATTTAGTAGTGTAGAATTTAGTGACTATGAATAGAATTTAGGGTTTATAGGTTAAAACATATACCCTCAACATATTACTCTGAACCTAAACCGTAAGCTTAAAACCCTAAATTCTAACCATGAACATAACCCTTGAGAATAATCATTGTTCCTAAATTCTAAACCGTTACACCTAAACCCTTAAACCCTAAAACTGGGGCACTTATCGCTAGTATATTGGATATAAATCCAAGGAAAAAAGGTATAGTCACAGTGTCACACATTTAGACTACCCTTATAACATTGAGATAACAACCTAAGAATAATGGGATTTATGTTGTTTGATGTAGCAAATACTATAATTAATTGTTAAATATAAAAAATATATTATTTACATAATTTTGATGAACTAGCTTAAGAATAATGGGATTTATGTTGTTTGATATAGCAACTTTTCCCCGCTTATCCTTGAAAGTTTCGGCGCTTATATTATCATAATATGGATCCTAATGAAATTTAAATTCTAAATATTTTTCCAGCTTATTTTATTAAAATAGAAACCCCAGTGAACTTAGAATTTACACATTTCTTACGTTACAAGTTTCATTTTTTTTAGTTTACCGTTTCTCCTATAAATTAAAACAGGAAGCTTTTAGGTCATAACCCACACTCACTACTATATACCTAAATCCTCTGAAAATCCACTAATGGCTTTGGTGTTTTGCGATTGCTGTAAAAGTTTCTCCGACCAAAAATTTTCAAAAGCATCCATGTGGAGTTCCAAGAATTCTGGAATTTTGTACGCTTCAACTTCTGCTTCATGTGGCTGTAAATCCAAGATCGGAAAGATGGCGCATGAACTTCATTGTCCATTGTGTACGAAAATGACGAAAAACAGTGTTTCTATTTTAGTTCCTCCGATCACTGCACCAATTAAATGGTGTTTTTGGAAGAAGCCACTACCATGGTGTATAAAACTAAATACGAATGGGTCTGTAATTCCCGGAAGTTCAGCATTATGAGTGTAACACCCAGGTTTAGGGGTCGGAAGTTGAGTGTGAGAATCGGGTTCGAGTCGTGGGCTCGTTTTAAACTAGAATGGCTTTGCTTTAAAAATTAGAAAAAAGGGGGCTTCAATTTTACTAATGGCAAAAGTGTAATTTTTAAAAGGGTAAACTATACTAATGACCACCAAACTATAGGGTTGGTGTCGATTTGACCACTATATTTTTAATTGTGTCAAATATACTACTTAACTATTTAAATGGTTCCAATTAAGCCACTCGCCGTTAAAAAAACGAAAAAGTTGACGGAACTGTTAAAAAATTGGTATAATTACACATTCGGTCCTTTATATTTATATAATATATCAATTTAGTCCTAATTTTAATCTAATAAAATAAATTAATTATTCAATAAGATGGTGACACGTGTCCCCACCTTATTGGAAGTCTTTAATTATTTTTATTTAGTTAATTTTCCACCTCCAATCAGGTGGTGACACGTGTCACCCAATTGGAGGTGGAAAAATGAGAGGAACAAAATCCCCCCATAAAGGATCAAACCTGTGAGCTTGGAGCAACCAAGGTGTGCTTGCCACTGAACCAAGCAAGCTTTTGTGCTATAGGGTACAACATTTAATATATGTGTTTAATGATTGTTAATGCCCATAAAAATGAAAGAAAAGAAAATGCACTTGGGTGGAATTGAACCAGGGACCTTTGGATGCAAAACACATATGCTTACCATTGCACCAAGTGTATACTTTGTAATATGTTGTACAACATTTAATATATGTCTTATATAATTTTAAATGCTTGGAAAAAGGAAGGTAATGTAATTTTAAGAAACTCGAACATAATATTCTTATGATGCATAAAAACATTTAAACCAATTAAATAAATCTAATAACTAAATTAAAGTTAAGAATATTTTGTATATATTTTAAATTATAGTTAGTGCACGATTTAAAATAAAAAATTTAATATTATTTTTTAATTTTTTAATAGAAAAATCATTTTAAAATTTTTATATTTTAATCTAAATTTAATATATTTTTTAGTTCCAGATTTATTTTTATAATTTCACGTATATAATAATTTTTAACTTAATTAATAATTTTAATATTTATTAAAAATTAATTAAATTATTATATATATAATTATATTAAAAAAATTAAAAATTATATTAAATTCATTTAGCGAATTCAAACTCACAAACATAATTTAATATTCTTAACTTTAATATAGTTATTAGATTTATTTGATTGGTTTAGATGTTTTTATGCATCATAAGAATATTATGTTCGAGTTTCTTAAAATTACATTTCCTTCCTTTTTCCAAACATGAAAAATTATATAAGACATATATTAAATGTTGTATAACAGATCACATAGTATACACTTGGTGCAGTGGCAAGCACATGTGCTTTGCATCCCAAGGTCCCTGGTTCAATTCCATTGAAGTGCATTTTGTTTTCTTTCATTTTTCTGGGCATTAACAATCATTAAACACATATAATAAATGTTGTACCCTATAGCAATTCAGTGGCAAACACACACCTTGGTTGCTCCAAGGTCACAGGTTTGATCCTTGATTGGTGGATTTTGTTCCTCTCATTTTTCCACCTCCAATTGCGTGACACGTGTCACCACCTGATTGGAGGTGGAAAATTAATTAAATAAAAATAATTAAAGACTTCCAATAAGGTGGTGAAACGTGTCACCATCTTATTGAATAATTAATTTATTTTATTAGATTAAAATTAGGACTAAATTGATATATTGTATAAATATAAAAGACCAAATGTGTAATTATACCAATTTTTTTAACAGTTCCGTCAACTTTTTCGTTTTTTTTAACGGCGAGTGGCTTAATTAGAACCATTTAAATAGTTAAGTGGTATATTTGACACAATTAAAATTACAGTGGTCAAATCGACACCAACCTTATAGTTTGGTGGTCATTAGTATAGTTTACCCTTTTTAAAATAAGGGCAAAAAGGTGCTTTTCAAAATAAAGGAAAAAAGATGGTGAAAAGGGGGCTTTTATTTTAAAGTGCTCATCTTCTTCCTTGGTTCTTTTTTTCACGACATTGAACCCCCAAACCCCCCAAGTTACTATTCCATCAAATTTCTTCACCATTTCAAGTGCTTTCAACAAGGTAAGATTATTTTCAACTTCTCCTCTGTATTCCGAACGTTTCTATGGTTTTATTTTCACATAAACACCATTGTTGAAGTTTTTAAGTTTTTAAAAGTTTAAGAAAAAGGTTGGAGCTTTAATGGGATTTCATGTAGCTTTTGATTTGCCAAGTTTATTTATGTTTTAATCTTGCCCTTAGATGTATTGCATTTCAAAATGGTGGGGTTTTGAGTAAAATCTCGAAATGGGTTTTTGTGGGTATTTAAAAAGGTTGAAAATATGGGTTTTTGTGGGTATTTTAAAAGGTTGAAAATATGGGTTTTTGGGTAGTTTGGTGTAGGAGAGTGGGGCTGATGATATAGTGATTCTTGAAGGTTGTTTTGAAGGTGTTTAATGGTGTTTTAAGTGTTGGAATCAATGGTTTTCTGATGGGTTGAGTGTGAGTCCGAAAATGGGGATTTTTGTATTAGTTTTGGCTTGGAAATGTACAGAAATGGCTTTGTGGTTGTAGTTTGAGTCGCAACAGTGTTTTGTGGATGATTTGGTTGAATAATATGTTGTTTTTTATTGGTTAGAATCAAGGGAAACCGTTGGAGAAGCTTCGGGCTCGATCTCGAAAAGTGCAGAGGATTGATTCGACTTTTCTCGGTT
The DNA here is from genome assembly GCA_958450335.1 of Hibiscus tridactylites. Lineage (NCBI taxonomy): Eukaryota > Viridiplantae > Streptophyta > Magnoliopsida > Malvales > Malvaceae > Hibiscus > Hibiscus tridactylites. Next base: position 61,152,932 of record OY288282.1, read on the forward strand.
TGCTTAAGGGAGTTCGGTGAGTGGATTGTTAAAATGGGTTTTAATTGGTTCAAGTGTGTGTGGTTGTGGGTTGGATTGTGCTTGGTAGGCCAATCCAAGGTAGAGATTAAGTAGGTAGCTTAATCTCTTGTTTACTTTATGAGTTTTGCTTAATGTGTTTTGCGTGTAAAATAGTCTATCGCAATGGTAGTGCAAGTATACACGACGCAAGTAGTAAAGTGATACGAAGTATCAGATATCGTCTCCACATGGATTGGGCTAATAGCTTCACCTTAATTCACTGCACGAAAGTAAAGGATATATATGAGAGTTGTCACGAAAATAATAAAGAAAACGTAATTAAAAGAGTAAAGTTATCAAGATAGAGAGAATGGGCTGGTATTGAATTGCTCAGTAGTGCAGGTATTGCAGAGTTTAGGAAATCCAGTTCTGTCGTCGTCACCCGTCGCGGCAGCACCTGTCGCGGCAGCAGTCCGTTGATTGTCGCGGCAGCAAACACTCAACTTAGTACTTTCAAGTTTTGCAAGAATCCCAGATCTGCCTTGGCCCATCCCTAGGTCCAAGTCTGTCGATGATCACGTCTTGATGATACCTCCCGGCGTGAATCGAAGGATGAACACCGATGTGTATGAATTCTTCTTTAGCCACTTAACCTTGCCTTATCCCTAGGCACGAGATAGTTCAACTATAAACTAGAGAACTTGCTCTTATTTCTTTCGTATACTTAACTCTCCCGATGCTAAGTAAATAGATAACCTCACAATGCTCTCCCGATGCTCTTGCAAGATATTAATAACCAAAATAAGAGAACTTGAAGTTTATTTTATTGAACTGAAAATTCCTAAAACAAAACAACCCTTGCAACTACTTTACAAATCAACCCGTAGCCCTAGGGGAATTTAGAACATGTCGAAGGCAGGAAAACGGCTAGGGGTTTTGGTTATCGGTTATGGGGGGTGAGAGATTCCCTAAGTTAAAATACATGCCCTTATATAAGCTTTGGGCTCAAGTTATCTAAATTAGCAAGAATACAACTTTAATTGAAAGTATGATTCTAATAAAGACTAAATCTCCAAGGAATCTACTTTCCAGCCATCATCTTCTTGCTTGGGATTTTCCCGCCTTGAACTTTGGGCTTGACATATCTTTTGATCTGGGGCTTGGAAAAATATGAGGTTTTCACACGACAGATGGGCTGAATTTTCTCTATCTGTCGAGGTCCACTTTGCTTTTTCTCCACAAAAACTGCTGTCGTCCTCTGCTGTCACGGCAGCACCATGGCAGCATCGTCCTCTTTGTCTGCTTGTCCAGTTCAGCTCTTCTGCTTCTCTGCCCAGCGCCTGCCTTCTCCGTCTGCTACGGCGGCAACCTGCAAAAACAGCCATTCTTAGTAGAATCTGTGCCTTTAATATATTTGTGATGTTTTGCTGTAAACTAACCTAAATGCAATGAATAATGCTTGAATGCAGCAGAAATATGGGTTAAAAAGGGTGTAAATAATAGAACTTTTACACACTCAACACACCCCCAAACTCAAGTTTTTGCTTGCCCTCAAGCAACTAAGACCTAAAAGAAAAATGAAATATTTTTGTTTTGGCTTTCAAACAGTGAACTTTCCCTTACCCGCCGTTCGTTCCCTGTGATGGCAGCAACCTATCGGATAATTTAGGATCTGTCTGAAATCTCACTATAGTCTTCGTGCAGTGTGTGCATGCTTGTGAACAGTTATATGCCAAGACTCTCTTAGTTTCACTAGAATATTCAACTCTTAACTCGAATTTTTATGCCAAAGTTTATCTTTTTGAAGGCACATTTTCATGCTTCTTTGATTTTTTTGTTTTGACTCGATTTCTCTAAAGTTTTACTAGAGCCAGTTTTAGGCACCTCTAGTTAACTTCCTAGAGCCAGTTTCGGGCACCTCTAGGATTGTTGAGTCTCTTTTGCTAAACTTCTTTCCTAGAGCCAGTGTTAGGCACCTCTAGGGGCTATTCAAGTGCTAAGCTTCCTATTCTAGTTTGGCTAAAAGAAGTCTAAGCAGTATAACAGTCACAATGGTGTTTAAGTTTTCAGAACTATAGAAAGGCTCTAAACATCTCCTTAAAACTATCCTAAAGTTACTGCCACGACAGAGCTGTCACGACAGGCAAGTTCAATTCACAGTTTTCAGCCAAAATTTTCAATATTTTCATATTTTTTTTTGCAAAAATAAACTAAGTAAAAGACACAAATTTTAACTAAGATGTACTCCATAAATATGGAGGGTTGCCACCCCCAAACTCGAGGGTTGCATTGCCCTCAATGCAAATGACAAAATAAAAATGAAAACATATGAAGGCAGTACATCACAAAATATATAAATGGCAGGCAGCAATGAGAAAATAAGAAACAAATTTTAAGCACTGTCTTCACTGCTGCTGTTGAGGCGGATTTGGCGGCAGATTCTGGCTCTTGGGGCGGGCTGGGGTGGTTGATGTACAACCTGAATATTAGAGTTGCTGCCGCTGCTGTCACTGCTGCTGCTGGCCCTTGGCAGAGTTTTCTTATCTGCCATTCTTTTCTGCCTCTTCACCGGTGTAAATTCTTTTGACAGGTTCCTCTGAATAGAGGGTTCAGCGTCGCTGTCTGCCCAGGCGGAGGAGGAAGAGAACCCAGCAACAAAGGCAGCAAGGTCATCCGAGGTCACTGGTCGCTTTGTTCCTCGAGCGGATGTTTCGGCATGGGTGCTGCCGGCTGCCGTCGGGGCAGGTGATGGTATGGAGGCGGCAGATGGTGTTTGTGGGGTTGCAGCATGTGTAGGTGTGTGGACAGGGGTGAGGAAAGTGAAGTAGTAGGCAGGGAAGGTGGGGAAAACAACATCAGGGAAATTTAAAGTAGTTTGAATAAAATTTACCGTGGATGCGGCAAAGTCCTTGATGAATGTCATGAGGCCCAATTGTCTGTCCTCCATCCTTTGAATGGCAGCTAGGATCTGATTGGAGGGGTCTGTCGGAGTAGCTGCTGCGGCGACAGGTTCATGATTTGGCTGCTCTGATGATTCAGCTGGGGCGGCAGTGGGGTTGAAAGATGAGAGAGGGGTTGCCACTGTCAGCTCCATGAGGCTGATGATATTCTTTTCTGTCCAACCCCGTCCTTTCACTATGCAATCGGTGTCGGCTTCCAGCACATTATGACCGCGGCATAGGGACGTGATGAGGTAGGGGAGGAAAAGGAGGCCCGACGGTTGATGTGCACTTTCCAAAATACTCTCTCGCATATAACTTCCCACATTAATGGGTCGTTCATTTAAAATAGAGTGTATTAAGGCTAACCTCTGCTGGTCAATGGTGGTATGATGCGACGACAGCAGGATCCTCTTTTTGATGAAGGCATTCCACAGTTTTGCCTCCGGCAGCAGTTGCCCCCTCTTCACCGTGTGAGGATTTTTTCGGCTTGTATTCCATTCGGTCCCATCTTCCGTCAGTTCTGCCATGACAACGTCATAGGCAGCACCATCCAAGGTGTCGAGGAACTGCTGGTGTGCATCGTCATTGGGGCCTAAGTAGAGGCCATATAAAGAGTTGATGCGCTCGGCTGTGAACGGCACCTCTTTCCCTCTGACAGTCACTGCTGTCACCGTTTTGCTGCTGATGGCAGCATAAAATTCTCTCACCAGCGTTTCGTTCATCTCCTCTGGTTGTTCCGCAAATGATTGCCATAATAGAGCTCTAATCTTCCTGGCGATGAAAGGCTTGAGGCCCAGATTCTTTGCCTTTGGAGTATAAATGAAGCCTCGTTCTTCCCACAGATCTCTGGTTGCAAAGGACTGTGGGGGAGTTGCTCCCGGTGAGGAAGTAGAGGCAGCATTGCGGCGGGTTTTTCTGGAAGACATGTTAGTGCAAGGGTTGTGAAAAGTAAATGAAAGCAAATGAAAACTAAGGGGGGGAGCAAGTAAGAAAGGCAGAAGTGAGTGAAAATGATGGGGCGAATGTTTTATAGAAGAGGAATTGCTGCCCCGTTGAAACTGTAACGGCAGGCGCGAATAACGGGACGGCTGTCGAGCTTTAGCGTGTCTGACGCGTCTGACACGCGTTTCCGCGTCTGTTACGCGTCTGTCACACGTTTTCGCGTCTGTCGTGACAGCATGGTGACAGTCTATCTTTTCCGTGTCTACCGCGGCAGCTGGAACGACAGGCTTCAATATTGGGCTTTGTTGGGTTGATGGATGGATGGTGGGCTGGGTTCACTTCTCATGTTCTTCTTGACTCCTTTATTTCCTAAAAACAGTAAACATAAAAACATTATTCGAATAAAATAAACCTTATTTCCTAATAAATAATAAATAATAATAATAAAATAAATAATTAAAATTTAGGTTAAATTAGGGCTGCCAGGTGGGGCATCTCCTAAGGTAACCACTTCCTGCATTCCTGGGGCTTCAGTCCCCTGATAATGCTTGAGGCGCTGTCCATTGACTTTGAATTGGTGCCCGTCTTTTAATGATCGGATTGTGATGGCACCATGGGGAAAAACTTGTATGACTTGGAATGGGCCAGACCATCTAGATTTCAGTTTTCCTGGGAAAAGTTTCAATCTAGAATTGAACAGCAATACAAGCTGCCCTGGGCAGAACTGTCGTGGCAGCAACTTCCTGTCATGCCACTTCTTAGTTTTCTCCTTATAAATTATTGCATTGTCGTAGGCCATTGTCCGGATTTCTTCAATTTCGTTCAGATCTAACAGCCTTTTCTATCTTGCCTTGTCCAAGTCCATATTTACTGCCTTGATTGCCCAGTATGCTCTGTGTTCTATCTCGACAGGCAGATGGCATGTTTTCCCATAAATCAATCGGTATGGAGACATGCCCAATGGAGTCTTAAAAGCTGTCCTATATGCCCATAATGCAGCATTGAGGAGTAAAGACCAATCTTTCCTAGTTGGCTTAACCATCTTCTCAAGAATGTTCTTAACTTCCATATTAGATATTTCAGATTGTCCATTGGTCTGTGGGTGATATGTTTTCGCGATCCGATGTTTGACACCATATTTCTTCAAGGCGGCAGCAATAACCCTATTGTCAAAATGTCTCCCTTCATCACTGATAATCGCCTTAGGGATGCCAAACCTAGAAAAAATGTTTTTGGGTAGAAACTTTTGGACTGTCTTGGCATCATTCTTTTGAGTGGCGATAGCTTCAACCCACTTAGAGACATAATCCACTGCTAGGAGGATGTATAGATTCCCACATGAAGATGGAAAAGGTCCCATAAAATCAATCCCCCAAACGTCTAAGATTTCGACTTCTAGAATGTTCTGCAGCAGCATCTCGTTTCTCCTTGAGATGTTTCCTGTCCTTTGGCCCCTGTCACAGCTCTTGTAGAAGATTTGTGCATCTTTATACAGTGACGGCCAGTAGAATCCTGACTGCAGCACCTTGGCAGCAGTTTTGTTACCTTCTAAGTGACCTCCATACTGTGAAGCATGGCAGTGATGAAGAATGTCTTCTTGCTCTTCTTGTGGTACACACCTCCTTATAACCTGATCTTCACAAATTTTGAAAAGAAGAGGTTCGTCCCAATAATAATGCTTAACATCATTTTGGAACCTCTTCCTGGCTTGATAATTAAGATCAGAAGGAATTATTCCGCTAACTAAGAAATTAACGAAATCAGCATACCAGGGGAGTTCAGAAGACTTACCTGCCGCCATGGTTGTCGCGGCAGTGATTGCGGCAACAAAGAGCTGCTCGTCTGGGAAGGTCTCCAGTATGTTTGTCTCATCTGTTGGTAGACTTTGTCCCTTCTCCAACCTTGACAAGTGATCTGCCACCTGATTTTCTGTCCCTTTTTTGTCCTTGATTTCAAGGTCGAATTCTTGCAATAGCAGGATCCACCTTATCAATCGAGGCTTTGCATCCTTTTTCGCGAACAAATACTTTAGGGCAGAATGGTCTGCGTGCACTATTACCTTCGTCCCAAGTATGTAAGAACGAAACTTGTCAATGGAGAACACCACAGCTAGTAACTCCTTTTCTGTGGTGGTGTAGTTCACTTGGGCGTCATTCAGTGTCTTGCTGGCATAATATATGACATGAAATAGCTTGTCTCTCCGCTGCCCAAGTGCTGCCCCGACAGCATAGTCTCAAAACAGAAAGAGTCGTTGTACATAATAAAGAGGGCATATTGAAACGCACGTAAGCATATCGGTATGGGACAGGGACCGTATCGATACCTTTTTCTCAACTTAGCTCACTGGAAGTTTCCGTTTCGATACGAGGGTTTACCGTATCGATACGGGTCAACTACAACTTTAAATGTTAGTTACCTAACGACGACACCAACGGTCGAAAACATTTAAAACACTTCGAATTAAAAATTCAATTAAAATTGTATCGATACGGGTTAAGCTGTATCGGTACACCATTCAAACTCCTTCACTTTTGCAGAGGGGCGTATCGATATAGATTGAATCTGTTTCGATACGCTGTTTCGATACGGTTAAGAGCATATCGAAATGCGTCTTTCCAGTGGCCAACTTTGTAAAAAAAGGTATCGATACGGCTGGAAGCGTATCGATACACCTGGACCATTTTCAATACTTTGTTCTTGGAACACTTAGAAAATATTTGGAGTTTGAGTTTTTCAAATCAGTTTTAATGTGTTGGTGATTTAAACATTATTAAAGGGACTTAGAAATCAATTTCAAGTTTACAATTTAATCCTTAACAATTTAATTATATCAAAATCAAACATAGGTATTACAATATGCCTTGTGAATGTCTTGAGGACAACATGCTTTGAATCCTGCATTGTCGTTGTTTTTGTTTTAGAGTTCCCTCACTAAGCTTCTAGCTTACGCTCTCGTTTTTTGACAATGCAGATCATTAGTGTGGAGTTAGTAAGGAGAAAGGAAAGAGCATCCAAGCTTGAGGAAGTTGCTCAAGTATGGTTTTAGTAAATATTGTAGTAGTTTAGCAATGAGGATGCTATGTGTTGTAGGAGCATGTGTAGACTTCTATTTTGTTAATGCCTTTATGCAGTGGATTTGTAAACCATGATTATGAGATATTTGTGTGTTGTTTTGAAGGCATATAACCTTGTTATTATGCTATGTGATATGGATGCATGTTTCTCTAAATGAATGGCCTTAACATGTATGTTTATGTGCTTGACCATGTTTATAGTAAGTTGGAATGCCTCTAGATTAAGTGTATGATTGTTGTTTCTTGTTTCTTGTGGTTTTGGGGTATGTTTGGGAACACTTGGAGATGCATAAATATGTCTTTAGGGTCACACAGAGTGCAGGTGTTTCGAAACGCGTGTAGTAGTTTCGGAACGAGTGTAGCTCCAGGGATACTTGCATCGGAACGGGGTGGTGCCGTTTCGATACAATTTGACACTATGAGCCACCATTTCGGTACGTATTTCGATACAATTGTCCTCTGTGAAATCCAGTTTCGGAACGCTTTGTCATTGGAGACCCCCGTACCGAAACGGAGTGGACCGTATCGGTACGGTTTAGTCTGGCTTTTAAACTGGGGCCCGTGTATAGAAACAGGCAAGCCTGCTTCGAAACACATGCTTGTAAATTGGGCTTTTGGCATGTTTAAGGGTTTTCGGATGTTGGGAATTAGTCTCGTTTGTCGTAAGCTTTCTTGTGAGCCTCGTGTGTATTGTTTATGTATGGTTTTGGTTTCGTAAGTATGCAATTAGACATAACGTGTCACTTGGTAAATTTAAATTACTATATGTTCCGTCTGTATCGTCTTGTCCTCGTTTTCCGCTGACGTTTTCACACATAGGACTAAGCGATACATCTAGACAAGATAATCAATGAAAAAAAGGGTTGCTAATCGAAGTGGAGCCTTAATAGGTTTCGCTTCGGTTTTCCCCGTGTAACCTGTTCAGACTGGTCTGTCGTCTAGCCTGGGACGAGGGGGTTACATTTGTTGGTATCAGAGCCTAAGGTTTCCGCGACCTCAGGTAGGTAAGTAAGGTAAGTTGGTGGTGTATGTTGTACGGTGAATGTTTTGCTATGAATGCTTGTTGTTTGTTGCTTGCATAGTGTTTAAAAGCATGTGCTAGTATCGTTGTTGTGGTGAGGCGTAGTGTCGAGTTCCAATTGCTATTATTACTTATTTGGATGATTTTGTAAAGGAATATACTTGAGCACGTTGGACTCATACCTTTGCTAACTTAATTCTTATGTGTTTGTTTGTTTGTAGTTGTTATCTTGCTAGTTGTGAGATGAGACCTAGAGGCAAACCTAGGATGGTTCATCCGGAACCACGGGCAGCAGCTCCGGGAGTTGAGCCGATTGTTGAGGCGCAGGTCCTTCCACCTTCTCCTTCTCCTCCTCGTCAAGCGGGAGGTGAGGCGGGAGCCGAGGGTGTAGGACCTCAGGTTGGTCAAGGTTCAGCCGGTATAGATTTGGCTTCGTTAGTTCAGGCGATAGCCAAGGCTTTTCAAGAAGCTGTGGTTGAGGGTCAGGCAGTGGCACAACCTCAAGAAGAGGGCACCGATTTGCCACTTGAGAGGCTTCGCAGTTTAGGAGGTGAAGAGTTTCGAGGGTTGGCACCCGAATGATTCGAGGCTTGTTTTGACAAGAATGCTCGTATCTTTTCTTAGATGGGTTGTACTGGAGCACGCAGACTAGGGTGTGTTGTATATCTGCTTCAGGGTGATGCCTACATTTGGTGGGTCACCATTACTACGGGTATGCTAGATGCCAAAGTCATCATTACTACGGGTATTCTAGATGCCTACACTTGGTGCTTCAGGGTGATGCCTACACTTTGGCTACGGACTACACAGACTTTGATGTCTTGGTCGCTAGGGCCAAGGACATAGAGCACAATTTGGGTCTGACCAAACGTTCTAGTGGTTCTATTTCTGGGAAGAGGTCGGGCAACTTTGATAGAGGTGATGCCAAGAGGCATCGGGACAATAGGCATCATTATGATCATAGACGTGGTGGTCGTAACCACGGTAGAGGCTATCAGGGCCAGAGAGCTGGTGGGCGTTTGCCCGAGTATGCTCGATGCGGGAGGAATCACACTTAAGAGTGATGGGGAACTTTCATTCCTGTTGGAACTGTGGAGCTAGAGATCACCTTAGGCGTGACTGTCCAACTCAGGCTGGGTATGCACCAGTTCAGGTTTAGGCTCCTGTTCCTACTAGATCTATTGATTTTCCGAAAGGCCGTGGGCGCGGTCGATGTAACTTCTAGCCGAGAAATTATGGCCAGAGAAATGTAGCACATGTTGTTGCAGTTCAGCCAGAGGGCGGAGGTCAGGCTAGAGTTTATGCTCAGCGAGAGGGACAGAACGACACAGATGTGATTGCAGGTAATTTCTCGATACAGTCTCTGAGTTTGCTTTCCTTGATTGACTCTGGGTCTACGCATTCATATATTTTGAGTGAGCATGCAAAGATGTTGAATTTACCTTGTGAGGTACTAGAGGTAGGTGTTATTGTTACTAGTTCCTACGGGGATACAGTAGTGGTTAGAAAGATGTACAGAAGGTGTCCGTTAATGGTTCAGGGGCATGTGTTTCCAGTGGATATAATAGAGTTACCGTTTTATTGTTTCGACGTGATTTTGGGTATGGACTGGCTTATAGAACATAGAGCTAGGATAGATTTCGAAACTAAGAGAGTCTTCTTGAAGCTTGCGGATGACTATGAGATTGTGGTAGTAGGTGAGAACGTGAAGATCTTATCGAATATTGTTTCGGCCTTAGAGGCTCAAAGATTAGTTGAGTTGGGTTGTGAGGCTTACTTGGCCTACGTGATGAATCTGAACATGAGTGAAGTTAGACCGCAGGATATCAGAACAGTGTGTGATTTTCCGAGTTTGTTTTCGGAAGAGTTACCTGGTTTACCACCTGATAGAGAGGTAGAGTTTGGTATAGAGACATACTCATATTCTGCTCCTGTATAGATTGCTCTGTATCGTATCACACTGAAAGAACTGAAAGAGTTGAAGACTCGGTTACAATATTTGCTAGATAGAGGTTTTATCCGTCCGAGTTCTTCGCCTTGGGGCGCTCCGGTTTTGTTTGTGAAGAAGAAAGATGGTAGTATGAGAATGTGCATTGATTATAGACAGTTGACGCAGTTGACAGTAAAGAACAAGTACCCCTTACCGCGTATCGATGATTTGTTTGATCAGTTGAGAGGGCATCAGTCTTTTCGAAGATTGATTTGAGATCCGGGTATTACCAGTGATGATGGTTTAGTGGCCGAGCTTCAGGTTAGACCTACCTTAGGTTAGTTGATTAGAGAGAAATGGTTGTTAGATAGATCTTTGGCACCTCATGTGCAAGATATAGCCGGGGGTAGACCATTGGACTATAGCTTCAATGTTGATGGGATCTTGTGTTTCAGAGATAGAATAGTTGTGCCGAATGATAATAATTTGAGACGTACTATCTTGACCGAAGCCCACAGTAGCCCGTTTACCATGCATCCCGGTAGTACAAAGATGTATCGTGATTTGAAGAACGAATACTATTGGGTTGGTTTGAAGAGAGACGTAGTCGACTACGTGAGCAAGTGTATGGTATGTCAGAGAGTGAAGGCAGAACATCAGGTTCCTTCAGGTTTGTTGCAACCGTTGAGAATTTCGAAATGGAAGTGGGAAAATATCACCATGGATTTCGTTTCGGGCTTGCCTTTGACTCTTTCAAAAAAGAACTCAGTATGGGTTATAGTTGACCGTTTCACGAAGTGCGCTAACTTTTTAGTTATTAATACGACTTACTCCCTAGATAGATTGGCCAATTTGTACATTGGTGAGATTGTGAGACTGAATGGTGTGCCGAAGTCGATTGTGTCTTATAGAGATCCGAGATTTACAGCCAGATTTTGGGAGTGTTTGCATACAGCTTTGGGTACTCGATTGAATTTTAGTACGTCGTATCATCCTCAGTCAGATGGTCAGTCAGAGAGGGTTATACAGATTTTAGAGGATATGTTGCGTTGTTGCATCATTGATTTTCAGGGTACTTGGGAGAAGCACTTGCCTTTGGTTGAGTTTGCGTACAATAACAGTTTTCAGTCAAGCATTCAGATGGCTCCGTATGAAGCAGGTCAAAAGTTGTTACAGATGTCGGATTTGCTTAAGGGGACTACCGATAAGGTGAAGTTGATTTGTGATCATTTGAAGGCAGCTTCGGATAGGCAGAAGTCCTATGCCGATTTGAAGAGGAAAGAATATGAGTAATCTGTGGGGGATGGAGTGTTCTTGAAAGTCTCTCCGTGGAAGAAAGTTATGAGGTTTGGCAGAAAAGGGAAATTGAGTCTGAGGTACATTGGGCCGTATGAGATTGTGAAGCGGGTCGGTCTGGTTGCTTATCAGTTACGTTTGCCATCCGGGTTAGAGAAGATTCACAATGTGTTCTATGTTTCGATGCTTCGTAAGTATAGATCAGATCCATCGCATGTTATGCCTGTGGAAGAGATTGAGTTGAATTTGGATTTGACGTATGATGAGGAACCAGTTGAGATCTTAGCCTCAGACAGCAAGGTGTTGCGTGGTAGATCAATTGAGTTGGTCAAAGTGAGGTCGCAACGTCGAGGTGTGGACGAGGCCACTTGGGAGAGAAAGGAGGATATGGAAAGGTAGTTTCTGTATCTCTTTCAGTCAGGTAATTTCGAGGACAAAATTCCTTAAGTGGGGGAGAGTTGTAACAATTAGGTTTAGGGGTCGGAAGTTGAGTGTGCGAATCGGGTTCGAGTCGTGGGCTCGTTTTAAACTAGAATGGGCTTTGCTTTAAAAATTAAAAAAAGGCTTGAATTTTACTAATGGCAAAAGTGTAATTTTTAAAATAAGGGCAAAAAGGAATTTTTCAAAATAAAGGAAAAAAAGATGGTGAAAATGGGGCTTTTATTTTAAAGTGCTCATTTTATTCCTTGGTTCTTTTTTTCACGACATTGAACCCCCCCCAAACCCCCTAGTTACTATTCCATCAAATTTCTTCACCATTTCAAGTGCTTTCAGCAAGGTAAGATCATTTTCGACTTCTCCTCTATATTCCGAACGTTTCTATGGTTTTATTTTCGTATAAACACCATTGTTGAAGTTTTCATGTTTTCAAAAGTTTAAGAAAAAGGTTGGAGCTTTAATGGGATTTCATGTAGCTTTTGATTTGCCAAGTTTAATTATGTTTTAATCTTGCCCTTAGATGTATTACATTTCAAAATGGTGGGGTTTTGAGTAAAATCCCGAAATGGGTTTTGTGGGTATTTTAAAAGGTTGAAAATATGGGTTTTTGGCGTAGTTTGGTGTAGGAGAGTGGGGCTGATGATATAGTGATGCTTGAAGGTTTTTTAATGGTGTTTTAAGTGTTGGAATCAATGGTTTTCTGCTGGGTTGAGTGTGAGTCCGAAAATGGGGATTTTTGTATTAGTTTTGGCTTGGAAATGTAGAGAAATGGCTTTGTTGTTGTAGTTTGAGTCACGACAGTGTTTTGTGGATGATTTGGTTGAATAATATGTTGTTTTTTATTGGTTAGAATCAACGGAAACCGTTGGAAAAGCTTCGAGCTCGATCCCGGAAAGTGTGGAGGCTTGATTCGGCTTTTCTCAGTTTGCTTAAGGGAGTTCGGTGAGTGGATTGTTAAAATGGTTTTTAATTGGTTCAAGTGTGTGTGGTTGTGGGTTGGATTGTGCTTGGTAGGACAATCCAAGGTAGAGATTAAGTAGGTAGCTTAATCTCTTGTTTACTTTATGAGTTTTGCTTAATGTGCATAATGTGGACCTGTGAAGTATGTGTTGTTTATGCATGTTGATATACATATTGATGTTGTATAATGATGATGATATGTTGTGTTGCATGATTTTGGTGTCATGGTGTGACTTGTAAAGTATGATTGGCACTAGTTATTACCAGGTATAAATGATCGATCATTAGGATGAGTGTGCACACGGTTGAGTCAAATTCGCGCGTGGCCTTGGTGACGTATAGTCATCAAGGAGGAGTACGGTGAGATAATATTCCACCGGAAATTGTTAGCATGTGATGATGAGTGTAATCCCATCCATGAGTGAAAACAGTGATGAGTGTAATCCCATCGGAAGGTAATTGTTGTTGAGTACGTTAAGGGTGAAAATCACAACGGAAGTAATCTACATATCCGAGTAAACTAATAGTTGCCAATATACTTGTTTATGAGTGGTGGTTGTGATAAGATAATTGTTATATCTTGTTTAGCATAACATGAGGTAAGATGCCATGTTCATGCATTCTTGTGACGTTTAGCTTTGTTGTTATGTTGGTGCATATGTATGCCTTGTGAATGTCTTAAGGACAACATGCTTTGAATCCTGCATTGTCGTTGTTTTTGTTTTAGAGCTCCCTCACTAAGCTTCTAGCTTACGCTCTCATTTTTCGACAATGCGGATAATTATTGTGGAGTTATCAAGGAGCAAGGAAAGGGCATCCAAGCTTGTGGTAGTTGCTCAAGTATGGTTTTAGTAAATAATGTAGTAGTTTAGTAATGGGGATGCTATGTGTTGTAGGAGCATATGTAGACTCCTATTTTGTTAATGCCTTTATGTAGTGGATTTGTAAACCATGATTATGAGATGTTTGTGTGTTGTTTTGAAGGCATGCAACCTTGTTTTTATGCTATGTGATATGGATGCATGTTTCTCTAAATGAATGGCCTAACATGTATGTTTATGTGCTTGACCATGTTTGTAGTAAGTTGGAATGCCTCTAGATTAAGTGTATGATTGTTGTTTCTTGTTTCTTTTTGTTTTGGGGTATGTTTGGGAACACTTAGAGATGCAGAAATATGTCTTTAGGGTCACACAGAGTGCAGGTGTTTCGAAACGCGTGTAGTGGTTTCGAAACGGGTATAGCTCCAGGGATACTCGTATCGGAACGGGGTGGTGTCGTTTCGATACGATTTGACGTTGTGAGCCACCGTTTCGGTACGCGTTTCGATACGGTTTGCCTCTGTGAAGGCCTATTTCGGAACCTGTTTCAGAATGCTTTGTCACTGGAGACCCCGTACCGAAACGGAGTGGACCGTATCGGTACGGTCTGGTCTGGCTTTTAAACTGGGGCCCGTGTATCGAAACGGGCAAGCCTGTTTTGAAACACATGCCTGTAAATTGGGCTTTTGGAATCTTTAAGGGTTCTCGGATGTTGGGCTTTAGTCCCATTTGTCGTAAGCTTTCTTGTGAGCCTCGTGTGTATTGTTTATGTATGGTTTTGGTTTCGTAAGTATGCAATTGGACATAACGTGTCACTTGGTAAATTTAAATTATTGTATGTTCCGTCTATATCGTCTTGTCCTCGTTTTCCGCTGACGTTTTCACACATAGGACTAAACGATACATCTAGACAAGATAATCAATGAAAAAATAGGGTTGCTAATCGAAGTGGAGCCTTAACGGGTTTCGCTTCGGTTTTCCCGTGTAACCTGTTCGGACCAGTCTGTCGTCTAGCCCGAGACGAGGGGGTTACATGGAGGTTTACTTCGAGACGATATGGGTAATCCAATATGTGCCTTTGTCACTAAATCTTTTGAAGACAACGGTTTCTTTGTTGAATTAATGACTGTTTGGATGTGTCTTATGCTAGCTTCAGATTTAGGCATAAGCACAATATGGATCGAATCTGAATCAAGCATTGATGTAAAAGCCATTAATAGAGAGCTGAAGTATGGTCCGGATATTGTTGCTATTTAAGTCAAATCTGGGAACTTCTAGGAATTGTCAAATTTAAGTATGGTCCGAAGTATGGTCTAAAAATGCTTCGTTGATCAGATAATGCAAGAAAACTCAAGGCGTTGTCAAAATTAGAGGCATGAAATGATGTAAAAAGAAATAAAATTCGCTCGAACTCGGCCAATTAGTCGATATCTTTAAATTTTATCTTGCCTCAAATTAAGTTTGTTTTGATTTGAGGCTTGCAATGGAAGGTAAATAATTCTAGAGAATGAAAGCATCATAATATGATTTTGTGTTTGGGATAAGAATAAGCCTAACCAATGAATATTTATCTAGCAAAGGGGATCCAAAACATTATGAATTGATGAAAACAAGCAACTTTTGATTTGGTAGAATAACATGTTTACCTTTTCAACATCTATATATGGCGCCATTTGTCTATATCAATGACACATCTCTCGGCGGCCATACAACTCAGACAAACTATTGCACCTCTCGTGTAAATCAATTCCTATGTAATTTATTTTTTCTAGATGTTTAGGAGTACAATTGACCACGTGTTTAGGGTAGATTTTGATCGTATACGTGGCGTAACCCAATAATTTATTTTTTTTCATTTTATGTATTTGTTTCAAATTAATAATTTCATCGTGTAATTCGTCAACAAAATTAAGCTTTGGAACCATTTTGACGCCAAAAAATTATCTTCGCACCATGATTTATATTTACAATTACCGAACGACTAAAATTTTAACTTCTTATTTTTTTAATTACAATGCTTTTCAATTACAATTATACGCCTACGATACTACGTCTCTAAGCTTAAGGATTACACGAATGTGACGCTTAACTTCTCGGATAAACCCATCAAACATGATTCTCAAGGCATTTCACCTTTTTATTCATGCCCAAAAACAAGCTTTGGAACCATTTTGAGGGCCATTTTATACTATTTAGAATGTCTGTTATGTTCCAATATCAGTCTCAAATGAAAGATAAGTTCCAATACTAGGCCTCTAACTTAAAATATTACGAAGATTATTCTAATAATAACCTGGGAAAACACATCCAACATGCTTACCAATCCATTTGAACTTCTTATTCTTGGACAAAAACTAGCGTTCGAACCATTTTCAACGCACTTTTTTTATAGTGTACAGTGTCTCGTACGTGTCAATATCAGCCTCAAATGGAAGATAAGTTCCAATACTTTGTCTCTAAGCTAAAAAAATTACCAAAATTATCGGCATAATGGCACGATAAAATGCCTCGAACATGCCTATACACCATTTTATTTCATATTGGGTTACGAGAACCTCATTTTGTGCAAAGCGCGAGGTCCCTATGATTTTTTGTCGCGTTAAATTCAAATTCTCGAGGACCTCGCGTTTTGGATAACACGAGGTCTTATCCATTAATTTTAAATCAAGCAATATGAAAAGTCATCCCACGTCGGATGGACCACATGTGTAGAACGTGAGGTCATGGTTCGCGTTTCCCAGAATGTGAGGTCATGGGTTGCGTTTCCCAGAACGCGAGTTCGTCTTAGGTGAATGATTTGGGGGTCATTTTCGTAAATAACTATTTAATAGAGGTTTTTATATAATAATGCTCTGTCACAATATAGTAGTACTACTTAGAATCCCACAACAGTTTTGCTTTTTTTCAAGAGATAAATTAGACAGCTTTTATGTACATTTAATTGGGTAAGTTTGGGATCCGACATGTTTAGACTACAAGTTTTGAAATTTGTCTTCAAACTGAAAATGTTAAACTTTTTGATAACATTTTCGGTTGGTTTTTTATCAAGAAGTCTAACATTTTCGATTCAAGGACAAATTTCGAAACTTGTCGTCTTTTAGCCGCACCCTAGACATGTCACACGTTAGACTCGCCACATTTAATTGCTTTTCTCAAACATAAGTTAAAGCATTTTCACCCACACAAATCTCAATCCATTGATAAATTAAATTAAATTTAAAATATCATATATATAATTTTTAAATCTCATATTTTCTCTTAATAGTAAAAATAATTGTCATACCTAAAAATAAGGTTTTGAGCCCCATTTTTCAAGTTTTCTCAAACTATAATTATACAACTGATAATATATATAAAGAACCATCCATATTAATTCATCTATATATCTAGATTAGGAGATCAATATAATCATTATTGATCATATTGCTAATAATTAAAAGATTTTGTTTTTACCGACGAGAGTTAGTTTAAGTGGTAAGAAATTTAGTATCGTTTAAGAAGATCTCGAGTTCGAGGCCTTGTATGACCAAAGTCAGGTGTACAACGCATGTCAATTCATATTAGTCAAGGTAAAGCCTTAGGAATCGAGAGGACAACTGAAAAAATTGTTTTTCTTTACATTGATTATGATAATATTTTTTAATAAAGATTCTGATCAATTTTTAATTAAATGGATTTAGGATATTGTTGCATGATTTTATTTTTTTTAATAAAGCATGATTTTACTTTTTGTTTCTTTTATCTGTTGTAGTGGGGATGACAATGAATCAGAATTAGATCGGATTGTATAAAGTTTAAGTCCAAATTTGATTACACTTGGCTCAGACATTTTTCGAAGTCGAATTCAAATTTTTTTTCAAACGAATTTTGTTCAGATTTTTTTGGATCTGAGTTTTTTAAATCAAATTCGGATTATAATGTCATCCCTAGTGTTGTTTGAGTTCGAGGGGTAGATCTGCTAAAAGCAACAGCATTTGCTTTTTTCTGAAAATTGTACGATAATATTGATGGGAATCACACACTGGAAATATTATCGTGTGCCTCATTAAAAACTTCCCTAAACCTAAATGAAGGAAAACAGTACACATGATAGTAATAAAAAAACCTAACACAACTTGAAAAACTCAAATCAATCGAACAAGTTCAAACAATAAAACAAATAAGCTAACTAGAACTACCCATTGACAGGCAACATCCCATCGGCTAAAAGCAACTCCCACAACTCATCTTTGGGATACTCAAGTATATGCACATTAAAATCCGAGGAGCATACATAACTAGCAATACGATCCGCCACTTGATTACCATCGCGACAAACATGCCGGAAGCATACCAACTCCATCGTCCTTGCTAAATCCTGGATGTGAATTAATTAGTATTGGTAGATGCCCATGACGACACCGGGATAAGGAAAGAAGCCGGACATCATCATCGCAATCTGACTCTATCATAATACTCCGAAAACCCTTCTCAAGAGTGCATAATAGTCCAGCATAAACACCCCACAACTTTGCATCTATCACTAAACAAATCCCATTATACTTATAGAAGCTGAGCTTCAGTTGTCTTGTAGAGTCTCCAACGACCCCTCCACACATAGCATTACTCTCCAACGGGTCACGGTTGCCATTCGTGTTAATTTTCATCCATCCTAATTTCAGTCTTTGTCGTACACTATTAGTATTACCTTCTAATGTGACATTCATTAATATTTATATTCTTTTATTTCTTCGTTGAGTTAATTGCACTGCATGTCCCCAAACTATGACATTTATTCTAAATTGGTCCCTAAACTTTTAAACATTTTAATTTCATCCTCAAACTATGACCTTTATTTTAAATTGATCCCGAAACATTTAAGCATTTTAGTTTCACCCTCAAACTATGACTCTCATTTTATATTGGTCCTCAAACTTTTTGAATGTTCTAATTTCATCCCTAAATTATCAGTATATGTTAATAATATTGTATGTTAAAAAACCGTTATAAAATGCGTTAATTGTCACGAAACATTGATGTGTATTATGTAATAATATGATGTGATATAAACGATAACTTGAGGATGAAATTGAAATATTCAAGAATTTTGGGGACTTGTTTAGAATGAGGGTCATAGTTTGGGGATGAAAATAGAATATTCAAAAGTTTAGGGACCAATTTATAATGAGGGTCATAGTTTGAGGATGAAATTGGAATATTTAAATGTTTAGGGACCAAATTAAAATGAGGATCATAGTTTAGGGATGTATAGTGCGATTAACTCTTATATTTTTTATTATAAATCCTAAATCCAATCATAATCCTACCTAGAGGGAGGGGAAGGAGGAATTCTAATGAAGGAAAGAAAGTGCTCCTGGTTAGGGGTGGGAATCTGGTAGGGCGGGGACGGTTTTACATTCCTCATTTTGTCCCTAACACTTGCAGATATGATTTTGAGGAATCCACATTAAATTCTTCGGGGATTTTTTTTCGTCCCCATACCCTCTCTGGGTGGATCCCCACGATTTTCGGGAAATTCCACCCAAAAATGTTAAACAAAATATTATTTTACTGACCAAAATAAATGGCCAATTCAGTTTAAAATATAAAGTTTGGATACTTCGATTGGAAGCAGTTACAAGATGATGAATATTGAAAGGGTGTTGTGTTGGGGAAGTTTTAGACGATGGTTTTAGCTTATATCTAAAAACTAAGATAGAAACATGTTGAGAAACTTGAGTGTGGCTAGGTTTGACAGAAAGTTAAATTTATAATAATATAGTTAGGATTTTTTTATTAAGATATATATATATATATATATATATATATTAAGTGTATAAAATAAATAAGTATATATCTTTTTTAAAATCTTGTAAAATATCAGGATCTTTGGGATGTTTTTTGGGATCCCCACGGTTCTGATATAGTTAGGATTTTTTTATTAAGATATATATATATATATATATTATGTGTAATTACACTAAATTTTTTAACAGTTCCGTCAACTTTTTCGTTTTTTTAACGGCGAATGGCTTAATTGGAACCATTTAAATAGTTAAGTGTTATATTTGACACAATTGAAAATATAGTGGTCAAATCGACACGAACCCCATAGTTCGGTGGTCATTAGTATAGTTTACCCTTTTTTTTATTAAGATATATATATATATATATATATATATATATATATATATATATATATTAAGTGTATAAAATAAATAAGTATATATTTTAAAAAAAATCTTGTAAAATATCAGGATCTTTGGGATGTTTTTTGTGATCCCCACGGTTCTGATATAGCAATCCCCGTCTCCATCCTCATTTGAGCTTCGGTGATAAAACTTCCCCCGTCCCCATCTCTGTGGGTAAAGATTTTAGTTATTCCCCATACTCGTCAGTTCGAATCCCCACGGTTTTCGGATATTTCTCACCCCTACACCTAGTGGGTTTAGAACTTATGACCTAAGGGAATATAAGAGAACAAATATGAGCAGGTTGCCAACCGGCTAAATGTGCTTGCTCTTTTAATATGAATATGAATATATATATATATATATATATATATATATATATATATATATATATATATATAAGTTTTTTTTTTTGTTTTTTACCATTATTCCAAGTTACCTAATATATATTTATGTTTCTTTAATGCATTTACATTTTTTTATTGAAAAGGGGGACATTACCATGTATGTTAATTTTTTTACCTTATATATGTTGGTTTATTGTTTTAACGTAAATATTATAAATTGTATTTTGTTTTAAGAATTAAAAGTCATAAATGTTTTAATTTAAACTAAGATATGGATCGTACTCGGATCGTATTTGGATCAGACATAGAATTAGATTGGATTCGAATTTAATCATGACAATATCCATATTTGATTTGTCTCCTAATAGGACTCGGACCCTTTTTACGGATTCGAATTTTTTCTAATCAAGTTTGGATCATATATTTTTTCTTCAAATTTGATAGGATTCGAATCATATTTGGATTAAATTATCATCCTTATATAGTAGATTATTACTTGACATATTTTAATCGTGCTTGTGGAGTTAAAAATTTACATCGCCAATTTATTAAAAATAATCTTTTTTATATTAAAGGAGAAAGGGGTAATTATTTAATAAATTGGTGGTGAATTTTTTTATTTTCCACAAACATCTTAATTTTAGGGTTTATGGTGTCACATAGTTTGACTTCCCTTATAACATAGAGATATCAGAATATAACAAATTCCCTAATGAATCAGGGGGTGGATCAAATCATGAAAAGTAAAGGATGGTTCCATGCCAAATGAGCAAGATGATCTGCTATCAGGTTTGCCGAAAATTTAACCTCCCGTTGCTTCTCCATCATCTCCCATATGTGGTAAACAATGGAAAACCGCTGGCCCTTTGTATATTGATTCTGAAGTAAACGCATCGCTTCATTGCAATCCGATTCCACGCATAGTCGACGCACACCCAACTCCATCGGAATCCATCAAAAATACCACATAGTTCGGCATGAAACTAGTGATCCATTCACCATTAATTCGTTACCCCCACATGTTGCTCTTGCTCCACCAGATTCAGCTCTACGAGATCCATCCGAATTAAACTTCACCCTACCACCCAAACGAGGCTGCCATCTCCTACTGCTTATCGGTCTTCGGCTAATCCCTGAACTCGGCCAGCTACCATCTCTGCAACTAATCGCCTGCTCCTTTCCAGAATAATCAATCCTTTTTTGTATTTGATATATTAAAGGTGATTTGTTTGGCACAAGCGGCTTTAATCCACCATTATGTTTTCCTAATTGTTTATGGACACACACGTGAATTAAAACCACATGTAACAAAAAATTTACTCTCAATGTATCAAACAATAATATTTTTAAAATATATTGTAAAGGTTAAAAATATAAAATTTTACTGAGTTTTATTATAATAGAAATTCTAATGAGTTTAGGATTTATACATTTCTTACACTCTAAGTTTCATATTTCTAGTTTACCAGTTCTCCTATAAATTAAAACAGGAAGCTATTAGGTCATAACCCACACTCATTACTATATACTTAAATCCTCTGAAAATACACTAATGGCTTTGGTGTTTTGCGATTGCTCTAAAAGTTTCTCCGATCAAAAATTTTCAAAAGCATCCATGTGGAGTTCCAAGAATTCTGGAATTTTGTACGCTTCAACTTCTACTTCATGTGGTTGTAAATCCAAGACCCGAAAGATGGCGCATGAACTTCATTGTCCATTGTGTACGACAATGACGAAAAACGGTGTTTCTATTTTAATTCCTCCGATTACCGCACCAATTAAATGGTGTTTTTGAAGAAGCCGCTACCAGGGTGTATAAAACTAAATACGGACGGGTCTGTAATTCCCGGAAGTTCGGCTTTTGGAGGTTTACTTCGAGACGATAGGGGTAATCCAATATGTGCCTTTGTCACTAAATCTTTTGAAGACAACGTTTTCTTGGTTGAATTAATGGCTGTTTGGAGGGGTCTTATACTAGCTTCAGATTTAGGCATAAGCACAATATGGGTCGAATCCGACTCAAGCAATGTTGTAAAAGCCATTAATAGAGAGCTGAAGTATGGTCCGGAGATTGGTTGCTATTTAAGTCAAATCTGGGAACTATTGGATAGCTTTGAGAACCATCTTGTGACGCATTCATGGCGCGAAGCTAATAAAGCGGCTGACTATCTTTCGAAGATGCGTGTTGGTGAAGATGATGATTTACTGTTGTGGCCGGTTGATTTTCCTGATATGCTTCGTAATATCATCAAGGATGACGCCCAAGGAAAGATTTATTTTAGACCTTGATTTATGTTAGACATGCATATGTTGATAACCGCTAATGCAAATGTATTAAACACGTTTAGTTCTGATATACTTCAATGAGTAAACAATGTTGAATTTTCATTTACTTCAATTTCAGCATTATGTGGATTTATTTATGCTTTCTGTATATGTTATTTTCAAACACAATTGTAGTATACATAGTGGGTTCTAAGATATTAGTTGATGAAAAAAGAAACTTTGTTACACTGTGTGAATTTAAACGTCCAACCATTGCTGCTAAGACTTCAGTAGTTACTCTAACTTTAGACTTGATCAAAGATAAGGCTACGAACTCGGGTTGGGTCTTAAAATGCTCCGTTGATCAGATAATGCAAGAAAACTCAAGGTATTGTCAAAAACAGAGGCATGAAATGATGTAAAAATAAATAAAATTCGCTCAAAGTTGCTTCATTCTGAAGCATGATCGAAATCTTTCAGTCAAAGATGAAATTAAATATTGCGGCGGAAAAGATGGAAATAACTTGAAGGAAAGTTTCACCATCCCTTCAATATAACAGAGTTTTTCACAACTTGGAAGTCACCAAGCTCGGTTGATCAGTTAATGCAATGTCGGACGGGCAACTCGCGGCCTCACCCTGAAAGTTTGGAATTTAAACGTAGCAGGGTTAAGCTTTTGAATGATGACAATCGAATCAAGGAAATAAAAGCAACAATAACAATTCAGGGACACACCTGATAGGCTGAGTTCCTAGCACCATCCCACTACAATTCAGTGCAATTATGGCACTTTCCGCCTGACGGTAAAGGAGAAGCAAATTATCAGTCGAATTCAAGGCACAAAGTATCATGCGGGAAGTATTATAAATTTGGAAACAAGTAAAATGTATATTCATTTAACTGTCACTAAATCTTATTGCATGCAATATATGTAAAAGTGCAAGTAGAAAGGCGCTGATAATTCAAGCATGTACAACCGGTTTAATGCAAAAGTAGATGGATAGTTGCATATCATAGTGAAAAACGAGCTGTAATATCGAGAAAAAAAGTTCCATGGTTGGGATAAGGCTTCAATACCAAATATAAAGAAACATAAAAGTCAATCAGTTCACATATATCCTTTGTAAGCAAAAGGAAAAAAATACTCTGTGGAATTATCATCGACGAGTAAAATTACATGAAAGCTGAATTATAAAGATTGTGAATTTAGTCAATATGGTTGGGATAAGGCTTCAATACCAAATATAAAGAAACATAAAAGTACTTACCTGAGAAAAACAAAACAAAACAAGGTCCTTTGAAAGACCAGG